>OZ022564.1:11658012-12858012 GCA_963991005.1 Barypeithes pellucidus | reverse complement strand
TACAGGAACGTACTAGGGGTATTTTAATGAAGATGGTCAATTTAAGGAACAAAACGTCGGAAAACCAGCAATTGTTGTATACTGCTGAACGTAGATTTTCGGTCCTCTTTCATAATTTAAACAAAGAAATACAAGCCCGTATTTAAAAAAATTAAGTTGATAATAATGACCTAAAAATAAAATGTCGCATTAAAGATCTGATGATCTTTTCGAACAAAGTGAGGAAAAAATAAAAACTGGAACCAAAAATTTTTGATTTTTGCAAATATTTTGAAAGACCCTGTATGTATTTTTGATTTACGCAACTTTGCCCCAATATAACCGATTTCGTATTTCTACCGTGTCCAAAAATCCCAATGGCGAAGGACGAATTTGTTACACCCTGTATACCGCTTGGACTAACGCGGCAGCGTATTACTTTTCCTTGTAGTGGAGTAAAAAATAGGGCTAAAGTCGCTTCCTTCTCGATTTTTTTTTACGTTAGAACAAACTGAGACATATATCATTTTATGGTACAGGTCATTGTTCATTAGAAATCACAAGATGCGACATTTTTTTGTGGTCACGACATATTTTATTTTCAAAAAAAAGTGAAAACTCCCTTTTTTAAAAAGCTTGCTTTTTTATATATCCACTCTAATATTTAGCTATCTAATTGAGCTATCGAAATGATTTTTTTTTTGTTTTAAAACACACACTTAAGCGCTTCCTTTCAAGCATAATATGGTTCGTATTTTTGGTTTTAAATATGCTTAAAAAGTCGATGACCTTGGAAGTCAGGAATTACGCAGGCAAATTTTCACCAATCGAGAAACTTTTTTATTTTCAGAAATTTTATATAACATGCTGCGAAGAAAATGTAGCCAAAAGACTAAAAAAGTTTTTAGTAGCATAACCGTTATTGTGATTGTTATAGTTTAGGCGTTATGATTTTTTTACTGCGCTCGAAATTTAAAAATGCGGTTCGTACGATAATGTATGGCGCTGCCGCGGCCCGTGAGATCGACGCATGACGCGCAAGAACAAGCAAGTCTAACATTGTACGTATGATCATATTGCGAATGGTGCATTGTTTACTTCTTAACAATATTTAAGACCAGTTGGATATTAAAATGGAATGTTTATTATGTGGTGTAGTTGTGGAGGAGGAAGATAAACTTATTGTGCATAAGCCTTGGAAGCAGGGTTTAGAGACAATAATTAGGGCTGCGGAAATGAGAAAAGATAATTTTGGATAGAAAATTTTGGCAATTAAGGATGATATTTTAAACGGAAAAATTAAAGTAAAATATCTGCAGAAAGAGCTCCACCAGCAAACACAATCTTAAGATGGTTTGTCAAATTAGTAATAGCCTATACGGAGATAAAAACATTCCCGGTTCTTCAAAAACTAGAAATAACTTGGAATCATTTAAAATACGTGAAATGTGCCTTATATGCAATGGCAGAGGTACAAAAAAAGCGAAACTTAACATCTATACAAACAGGTTTCTAGATTATATTACATAGCTACCTTATTTATTTTTAATATTTTGCGTGTTTCGCCACTAACAATATTAACAAAAGTAAAAAAAATTTGATTTAAATTATAGATTTGCATATAAATATACCACTGACATATTATGAAATAAAAAAGTAATAGTAGTATTTTTCTTGTTGGTCGGACAATTTAAGATTTATACAATTTTGAAAACAATAAATTGAAAAAATCACATAATCGTAAGAATGGTGCTTAAAATTTTTAGAAAATACCTAACCTGTTCCCATGTTATGAAAACATCTGTTTTTAGGGACAGGGAAAAGTTCTTATGAAAAAATAATGAAAGCGGCCAAAGAGAGGAAAGATCTGAACTTTCAAACAAGTTAGAGTCATTTACTAGTCCTTTATTAGTCTGACCACCAGTAAATTCATATATTATTGATGGCATCGTAACTCAAGAGTTGAAGTCATCTACGTTTTCAACTTTTAAAGATTTGGGACATCTGCTATTGACAAAAATTTTAAGTAATGGAAGAAAGTATGGTGCAAAAAGCATCATAGTGGTTTTTGATACCTACGCTACTCAATCACTTAAGAATGCCGAGAGGTGCAAACGTGGCGACTCAAATTTTATGGATTTCAAAGTGACGGGTAAAGTTTGTTTCACGATAAATGGATATAACTTAATGATTTCCTGGGTGGGTCCCATTGTGTCGACAAGAGCTTGGCAATAAACAAGTGAAGAGTGAAGGGACGGACTAAGGAAAACAAGTAATGATATGATTATATTAATGTAAACATTTGGTGAAACCGGCATCTTTACGCTTCTTTCTAGATTTAATGGGATTTGACGCGATTCTTTTCACTGTAGTCAGAGGTATCTTAGTCAAATCAGACGTTTCAGTCGCAGCAGCACTAGCATAAAGTCCTCTGTTGAGTAAAGAAGTATATACTCTTTTTACAATTTCCCTAGCATCGAGAGATAAATGCATTTTCTTCACTGCAACACTAGAAGAAGCACCATCAATGTTTTTCCATGGACGCCACATTCTGTTTTTTATGCGTTTGGTAAAATAATATCGGTAATACAACTAAACTCTTCCAGCAAGAAATAAAAACTAACAAATTTTACCACAAAAAGATATTTAAATATAAATTAACAATCTAACCTACCTGATGTGCCTATATTTAATTATAATTATTACAATCCGGTACTTTCCACATAATAATAATAAACGGTCATAAATAATGGGTTCGCCCTATGTACTTTTATTGCAGTCATTAAGTTATATCCATTTATCGTGAAACAAACTGTACGCGAAAGTCCCTAATTTTAACGAATTTCTTAAGTCGGTCTCGAACAAAAGGTCGCTATTAGTTTATTTAACCGACTATTTTCTTCAAAATGGTTCCAATCTGTTAAATATTCATGAAAAATTAGTAATTGCTGGAGGATTCGAAAATCCAAAACAAGTATTTCAAATTACCTGCAATAGAGAACCTGAAAATTTGATGTCTTAAAACAGCAGTCAAGAGGAAGCAGACACTCGGATCATTCTTCATGTTTTGTCAGAAACATTAAATAGCAACTCCATTCTGGTAAAATCGGTAGACACTGATGTGTTACTATTACTTCTACACTTCTAAAGTATTACTCCAGAATTGCAAAACTGTGTTTTGTTTATGGAGATGGGACACAGCAAAAATAGACGCTTCGTTGCCATCCACGATTTATTTAAGAAACTTTAATTACCAAAAATCTATTGTATATCCATTGCTTAAGTGGTTGTGATAATACGAGTGCATTTTATAAAATAGGTAAAACCGCTTTTGATACGTTACAAAGAAATATTGAGAGTCTTTCCGAACTAGAAAGGCTTCCAATGTTATCTGAAGATGAAGCAATGGAACTTGCCAGTAAATATATTTTTTTGTTGTATAAAAATAAGGATAGAAGAATCAAAAAACTTAAATGAATTAAGATTTATTCTAACAACAACCTCAAATATGCCTGCTTGTGAACTTTCGCCGACAGTAGATGCTTGTAGGCTACATCTAAAAAGGTAGATTTCGCATTTTAGCACTTAACAACGATATCTTTAATATTTAATTTTTTAGGTGTATTTATCAATTAAAAATTTGGTATTCTAGTCATTTACCGGAACCAGTATATGAAAATCCCGCACAATTTGGATGGGTATTAAAAGATGATGTTTGGATACCACAGTTAACTGACTATTAATGACCCAGTGCCAGCGGATCTGAGAAAGCTTTTATCCATAAAATGTTCGAACGAATGTAAATGCAAATTATGCAGTAATAGTTCAAGTTTTAATGATGATGTATCAGATTCGGAAAGTGAAGAAGCTTAATATATTATGTTGCTTGTTATTTTTACTTCTTTATGTTTCTAATATACTCGAACATTACCCTAAACCAGGCAATAACCGCAGCAAAATCAAACATGCAGAACGATTATCCACTATTATGACACAGTGCGCGTAAACTTAGACATTGCCCTCTAAACTAAAAAAAAACATATTATAAAAACTATAGAGAATATCCAAGGAATTTTTTTCTGAAAACTTTTTTGGTCTTTAGGCTACATTTCTTTCGTAGCATATTATATAAAATTCCCAAAAACAAAAAAGTTTCTTGATTAGTGAAAATTTGCCTGCATAGTTTCTAAACTTTAGCATATTAAAAAAATGAAATACCATTAATATTATACCTCGAAAGAAGTGCTTAAGTATGTGCTTTAAAAAATTTAAAAAAATCCGTTGTTAGCTCAATTCGTTTTTCAGATATACGAGTAGATATGCAAAAAAGCATTACTTTTAAAAAAGTGAAAATTGTATAGTTTTTTAAAAATAAAAAATTTCGTGACCACCAAAAAATGTCTTGTTTTGAGATTCTATGTCTATAATGATATTGTTGACAATACTGATTTGGTCTGATTTTGTTCTAAGCTCATAAAAAAAACGACACAATTTTACCCATTATTTACTCCGCTATTGTATGACACACAAATATGGGCTCCCAAAGAGCTCCAATGGAATCAAATTTTTTACACATAATTATTGAACCGCCAGGTTTATTAATTTTTTTTTAATATGATATATACCAGGTAAGACTCATCAAATCACTATCCAAGAAAGTGTTCTCATGGGTTAAATATGAAAAAGGGGAATTTTGAGGTTGAACATTTGATAGGAACAAAGATGTATCTCTTAACCGAGATAAGCCAAATACATGATATAGTATAATAATAAAAACAATTAAAATAGGAATCAATATTCTGTTTTAATAAGTTATCGTAATCTGTAAAGCTCACGCCACTGTCTTCTGGGACCAATCAGGAATGGTGCTACGTTACGTCAACAAAATTACCTACGGGTATTGACCATAAACGTTCTGGATCGTCAGTCCGTCTTGCGAAATGCAACAAGTGCTTCCACGGTTTATGCCATCCAGTTCTCTGGAAGAGGGCTTTATACGAGCAGGGTTTTTCGGAAGCACATTTTCGTTTATTTTGTAAATATCTTCGATTTAAACTAATATAAGCGTTTTTAAATATTTGTAATTTGAAGATTGTCATAGAATTTTGTAACTTTTTGTTCATTTAAAATTATCCGATAAATGGTTAATAATTCTGGTCGTAAAAAAAGATACAGCTTTTTACCGAAATGTTAAGGATTTAATTCTCTATTATATCTTGTTAAAATAAACATATCATTATAGTTAACTATTTCTCTATTTCAGTTAATCCCATCCAGTGGCGACAGCAAGAATACAAGCGCCGCTTGTAGGGTAAACGAAGACAAGACCAAGTTGGATAAAATCGGTTGAACCAAACCGGAGTAACCATCCCACTAAGCAAAAAAACATCCCAATTTCGTCACATATATGTTTTTAGGTTACATGTTACGTTGTACAAAAAGGATTTGTTACGGCACTATTACGTAACGTACTGGTCGTAATGTCCGCCAACATAACAAAATCGCATTTACATTTATGAAATAACGTGTTTGATTCGAAAACTATAACGAACTGGTTTCGTTCTTAAGATGTTTATTTTAAGGACGTGTCAAAACGTTATAATTATGTTGTACATAAAACGTTCTCGTTTCGAAACTTTAACGAACCAATTTCGTTTTTAAAAGGAATAAATGCAGGCTAAATTTCATTATATTGATGACAGATTAGATTCATCCTTTGACAATATAATATTTTTGTGAACACTTAAATGTAATTTTTTCTTATTCTAAATTAGGTACACAACAATTAGTACCGAGATAACAAAAATTATATGGATCAAGCTTTAAAATGTCAGTTTTGATAGTTTTGCATAGAAATGTGAATTTGAAAATTAATATTTTGAGCCAGAAAACTTTTTGATCATTAATTTTATGAGAAAAGTTGTTCTTCATAAAAAAAAAAAGGTCTCCATGGTCTAGAACATAAAATGCAACCATCAGGCATTAATTTTTTTCAGTCGTATACGAGGTTTCTAAAAAAATATGAATTTGGCTCAAGAGTAGGTCTGGTACCCATACCTATATAAAGTAGATACTTATTTGTGACAATATCGAAAACTGTAATTATAAAAAGTTGTTCAGTATACAAAACTTAGTTCTAATATGCAATTACATATTAAACTCATGATAATCTTCGCCTGTAAAGTCTCTCAAAAGAAAATTTATTTCTAAAAATTTGTAGAAGGATGTAATTGCATATTAAAACATAGTTTTTATACCGAACAACTTTTCATATTTATTGACAAACCTGCATGGTTGCTTTTTAGGTTTTGGACGATGACTTTTTTATAAAGAATAAGGAAGAAGTTGAGAATATCACATCATTTCTATGGAACTATGAAAATTGACATTTTAGAGCTACCTTGATCTATATAATTTTTGTTATCTTGGTACTAATTTAGACTAAGAAAAAATGACATTTAAGGGTTAACAAAAATATTATATTGAGAATAAGATTTTTTTTTCAAAATAAAAATCGTTCAGTTTGAGGTATTTTTTTATTCCACTAACAAACCTGAACAATAAAGTTTAAGAAAATTGGGCGACTTTAATTCCACCTTGGCAACTTTCGCCAGCTCTGATGGCGACTTGTAAAAATTGTATCTAGCAACGCTGCTGCTTACTGAAAATGTAGATATTCTGAAAAAAAAATGGTTTGAGGTATCTACTCTGTTGTATCTATCTTGAAAAGGTAAGCGATACCGAGGAAACGTTTCATATTTTGGGGCGTATTAATTTGGTGAAAAGAATTTTTGAATAAGTACCCGAGAGATTTTAAAAAATGGAATTTTCAGTTTTTGTCTCTAATTTGTTGCGCCTTAATTTTTTTATTTGGAAGAAATTTAAAACTATTCAAGGGTGTTTCTAAATTTGAACTTTCTTCATAGAATCCAGAAAATTGAGGGGCCAACTAAAAAAGGAAGATTTGTGTTGATTGGCAATATTTGTGTATTATATTAAGATGTTATTGGATTCAGTAATTACGAAAATGTTTTTTGTGTAAGTTTATCTGTATTCAAAATATTTGTCCTTCTTACTTTGGAGCTACTACAAAACGTAGCTTGATGATTATTTTTTAAAGGGAAGCACTCATCTTCTAACAATTGATCTATGATTAAAAATTTTCTGTCAAAATAAGCCATATTGTAGAAATAAATACATATTTGAATGTTATCCGCAGCTTTGCTTGTATAACGAATTGAATAATTGGATTGCGCAAAAGAAAGCTGCGGGTACCTGCTAGTTTTTAACTTAAACTAATTTAATAACTTACCAATTGTTTAGTTCTTTTCGTTTAAGCCTCTGATTGGAGTTCCTAAACCACTCCATTATACATGTCTCCAGCTTTTATTGATAATGTTGTGCACCGTTTGAGCTGCATCTGTTTGAGAAAACGCAATACATTTACATTTGATTGTATAGGTATTAATTTAAAAACAAACCTCTTAAGAGATAGATGATTTTGCAATCTTTCAGTTTTGTTTCTGGCCTGTCCACAAATAATTGACTGCTTATTTGCGAATACGCTAATCAAGCCCCTCCGTATAAACTCGGCCTCATTCTTTCCTGCCACTTGAAGATACTTGTTGTACTAAAATATTTAAAATACTTATTAATAATATTCACTAAAAGATTACAATCATATTTGACTGGTTTTTGTTAATTTAATTTAACCATACCTATAAATAAATCTTAATTTTAAATAAAAAAAGGGAATATTTTTCCCAAGATTCGTAATCTGGGCCTTTTTATGGTTGCATGCAAAATGGCCGCGACCGACCGACCTTTAATAATCTATCTATTTAATGAGCCTATGAAAATTTACAAAATATCGAGATTTCCAAATTAGTATACTGATATAATAGGTACTTACCTTACTCTTTATTTCTTGTTTTTTTAAATAAAAAGCTCTTAATATAATTTTATGACGGCTAAACAAACACAACACACCATCACCCCACGACATGCAGAAGAAGGAAGGAAGTAAAGTTAGGTTATATTTGGCCATTGTCGGTGTTGTCCAGTAGTGGATCGAAACCCGTTTCAGTAACGTTAAGAAAATTACATTATTTGACGAAACAAGTTTGTTGTTTAAAACGTTTATTCATAACATAACAAAGAGATTGAAATAAAAACATGTCTGTGATGGTAGAAATAAAACGTATATTCAACTAACATGATTTCTACGTTACTAACAAGTTCCGTTAATAATATTATAATTACATATTAAAATTAACATATGAATGACGTTATTTTTTAAAATGTTAAATAAAATCATCATTGATACATCAATGGTCTGTTTGAGAAAAAACGTTTTCTAAGTTCCTTTAAAATAACGTTATCAAACGTGAAAAAGATGTTTCTTGCTTAGTGGGATAGTATATTTATAAAAACAACTGAATTCCCACAACCACTTTATATTACTAGATTGGAAAATTCATGTAAGACAAAAAGTATTATGAAATATGCAAGGATTAAAAAATACCTACAGATATTTTCGATATGCTCTCGACTGGTCAAAACACGAAGAAAATCTTGCGGATATTTTAGAAAATCGGACACTCTGTACAATGAGCACTAGTTTATGAGATATGACCGGCGACCATGCTTAGTTGACCCCCCGGTACTTAGTTCTATAATGAATCTTCATCAATACAATACTTAAAGAACTTTTGCAAATTGAAATTGCAATGGAAAGATGATGTTGATGCCTATGTTGAAGGAAAACAGAATCATTTTTTCGATTTTGGGGAGAAAAGTTTTTGTCCCAAGCAATAATTGAACTTACCTATCCAAATCAGTGCTAAGAGCCCTACAAGAATGTTCCATTACAATCTCTCCATTTCTTTCCACAACATTTAGTTTTTCCAGTCGGACAATTAATTCTGGTTCCGGCTTGCTTCTGTAGATATTGGAACTTGAACCATTAAGGGGAACGTTCTTCCTTCTAACGTTTTCTCTGCCTGGCCCCTTTCTTGTTATAAAGTTTATAGAGCTTTTGGTGCTTGTTTGTGTCGAATGCTTTACGCCAGGTTCCATAATACTGAAAATATTGAGGCAAAAATATCAACACACTTCTTACATTTAAGGCAAAACTAAAGACAGGTAACAACTATCAATTTGTGTAACGTTGTTTCATTTGAGGTTATTTTACTATTATTTGCCTTTTTTGAAGCCGTTTCATGTTCGTTTATGAAATATTATGTACAGGGTCTAGCATTGTATAAAAAAAATAAATATCGATTTTGTATTGTGCAATAAATTTTTAAAGAATCTAGTCAATCCATCAAAAGGACCATTTTACACAATAAAAAGTAAACAATAAATCCTTCAGATCAGCAAAGTACGGAGTGATAAACGCATAATGTCCTAAACATCTTAACTTTTTAATTTTTTATACCTGAAAAAAAGGTTTTTAAAGTCGTATTTATTTGCACAATTTTTGTGTATGTATATTAACTGTTTTTCCAATTCCACGCCAAATTCTGAACGTAATTTATATATTATACCCAAACTCAACAGTTATCGATATACAGGGTGGTCCAGCGAAAACTTAACCCCTCGATTTTCCTGCTTTAAAATGAAAATGTAGAAAATCGCTCGGACCCGTCGATTTCTGATTCGAGGGGGAATAACTTTTCCGCTTTTTTCATCCCCGTAACTTCAACCCCCTAACGGGGGTGAATACAACCCCCTGATTTTGAATAGGGATGAGGGGTGTTGCGATACCTCATTTTGAAGATCTTATCGAGTACTATCTGACCCTAAAATTTCGCTTCAAAATTTTCATCTTTAACGAAATGACAGCTAAAATAGTGGAAGACTACTTACTTTTATGATTAGTAAATTAAATTAAAAATTAAAAAAAAAGTTTTGCAGTCCTGAATAAAAAAATCAAAAAAAGAAAAACAATCCAGAACTATTTTTTAACATCGGCATTGGGTAAAACTTATGACAAGAGATCTAGAGACACTATGAATCTAATCGCGTCTCTCTATTTTATACAGGGTGTTCATAATAAGCTTTCAAAAACGCCACATTTTAAAATAATTTTTCTCAAGTTTTTCAAATGGAACACTCTGTATATTATTTGGCTGTTTGACGTAGACAATTTTTTTTTGTAATACAAGCATATAAGTTATATCCAGCCGTATTCGAAATAATTGTAAATATCATAAATTATGTTGTTTAAATAGTTTTTATTGAGAAATTTTGTTATAGGCGACTAGACTAATAATTGTAAACTAAAGTAAATGTTCAAAATAGCTTCCTTTTACTCTTGAGTTTACCGTATTTTAGTTATTTCGATATAAATTTTAAAGGCCTACATTTCTGCTACTTTAACTTTAATTTATTTAATTTTATTTTTTATTCTTAATCGAGTTGCCATGATTTATTTTTCTTTAGATTGTCACTATGACAGCCACTTGCACATTCACCCAGTAAAAAAATCATATTTACCATTTCTAAAGTTGTAAAATTCGACATTTTGTGTAAGTTAGTACTTAATTTCGACGGCTGAACAAATGTAAATAATTTTATTTGGCTGTCATGGTGACAATCTAAACAAAAAAATCATGGTAACTCTATTAAGAATAACAAATAAAATTAAATGAATAAAAGTAGCAAAAATGTATGCTTTTAAAAAATTTATATCGAAATAATTAAAATACGGTAAACTCTAAGAGTAAAAGGAAGCTATTTTACTTTAGTTTACAATTATTAGTCTAGTCGCCTATAACAAAGTTTCCCAATAAAAAGCTCTATTTAAACAATATAATTTATTATATTTGCATTTATTTCGAAAACGGCTGGATATAACTTATATGCTTGTATTACAAAAAAAATTGTCTACGGATTCTACGTCAAACAGCCAAATAATATACAGGGTATTCCATTTGAAAAACTTGAGAAAAATTATTTTAAAATGTGGCGTTTTTGAAAGCTTATTATGAACACCTTGTATAAAATAGATAAACGCAATTAGATTCATAGTATCTCTAGACCTCTTGTCATAAATTGTACCCAATGCCGAGGTTAAAAAATTGTTCTAAATTGTTTTTTTTTATTATTTTATTCAAGACTGCAAAACTTTTTTTAGTTTTTAATTTATTTCTCCGAAACTACAAAACCAAATTAAATAAAACTTGAGGCACTTGTAAACGATACTAATACGAACCTAAATATGCAATAAAATACTGGGCGTCCCATTTAATCCTGTATAATGTAAAATATTTTTAAAACATGCCGCTTTTAATTCAATATATATCTCAAGCTGTTTTAGTTTTGTTGATAAGTTCTTCGATAACGATTAAATCTTCCGTCCCTGCTTCGTTTGCGGACCCTGTACAAGTTTAGTGGGCTCAAACTAAATGGCAAAAAAAGAGTCTACAAAATGATATCAATTTGTAAATTAAGTCGTTTAGACGATACCTGAACGGGGCTATAGATGCATATTTTAAAGGCAAACAGGAATTACTCTTTTTCACCCGAGGTTCCGCTGTACTAAAAACGTGAATAGAAATGAAGGGTACAGAAACGGAAATGTCCATTTCAGTCGTGTTTATCCGGGTTTGCTTACTAAAGATTTTTTTTTAATTCTTTATTTCCAAAAAAAAAAACTTTATAGAGGGAATACTTATAGACTTCATCTTTATCTAACTATTGTTTTTTGTCTATTTGTCTCCCACTCTCTTCTTACTCTACATTAACGACCTTCTAGTGAAAACTAAAAATCCGATATTTAGTTTTGCTGACGATAGCACACTTATCTCATCTTTCTCTTTGAATGCGCAAACATCGGCTGCCGACGCACATCTTCGCAACAGCATGAAGTATCACGCCTTAACAAAGACCTGGAAGAAATTTTGGCTTGGGGCGACAGTAACCAAGTCGAATTTAACCGAAGTCGAAAAAAACCCAGGCAGCAGTTTTCTCTAAAAACGTTAACGTTGCAGAGCCGGATACGCAATCCCACTGGCTTCATCTATTAGTTTGCTGGGCGTCAATCTGGGAGGAAATATGTCTTGGCATAACCACGTTGTGACAATTGCCAAGATAGCTTCTCAGAAACTTGGTGTACTCTTCCGAACCAGAAAGTTGTACACACCGCAACAACTTTTGACACTATACAAAGCCCAGACTCGACCATCACTAGAGTACTGCTCTCATGTCTGGAGCTCTGCACCCAAACATACTCTTCGGCTACTGGATTCCATCGAAAGGAGGGCTATTCGTCTGATCGGAGATCACGAGCTGACGAAGAACCTCGACAGCCTAGAACATCGATGACAGGTTGGGGATTTGACTCTCTTTTACAGATATTTTCATGGAAGGTGCTCTGCTGACCTTGCCCTCTTAATTCCGCCCAGAGCGACGAATAGCAGAAATAAACGACGAACCACTGTCGCCCATCCATATGTGGTTAAGCTTAGTACTCCACGAACTTCATTATTTAAGAATTCTTTCATCTGGAGGACTTCATCCTTGTGGAACGACCCCATCCCGAGGTCGTTTTACCCAACGAATATAACCTCGAACGATTCAAAACCAATGTGAATCGCTTTTTGCGCACACGCACCACTCCCAGAGTGCCCTAAAGGACTTTTCCTATAGTGCTTGTGTTTGATCATAAAAAAAAAATCTATTTTTGGCTAGCTAACTAAATATACTTTGTTAATATTAACCTTAGATAAGAAAAGAGGGGGTACGGCGTTATAACCTGGGAATTGTGAAGGGGTGCCACCAGACAAATTTTGCCAGGGGCGTAGCGTAAGTAAATAAGTTTCTTAAAATGATTATTATTTAATGAAAATACATAATGTTACATAGATACATATGAGAAACATCAGATTTTCAGTTGTTTGATTAAAAAGCAACCTATAGACATATAGGTATCATAATACTATATAATTTTAACAAAATATGTTGTTACCTATGGAATATTCAGAGGAATGGAATGGATTTTTTCGATATTAAAACATTAATGAATTCTTTTAGAAGAGGCCTGGGTTTTAAACAGAAAAAAATATTAAGATGTATAATATAAAGCATTTGTGGGAAGAAAAAATAAATACATAGTTTTTAGTTTTGTCTAACCTATATTATAAAAATAAAACAAACTGTAACATTTAAAAAATTATATATTGTTACGAAATAAGTAGTACATTGTATTAAAAGTAGGTGACTACAGGTTTTAAGGTATAACAGTTGGGATCACGCAAGAGTTGCATACTATACTTTTTATATGACCTTATACACTTAGCAGCGAAAGCAACGCACAACTAAAAAAAGTATGCTCAATTTCAAACTTGATTTTCTTGCGAACCGATAAATCGATTTGGCTAATTTTTTGAACTGTAGTTTATTTCTTTGGTAATTCCATTGTGATAAATTTTTTATTCGGATTTCAGTTTTAGGCGTATACAGGGTGCAAAAATGGGAATAGTTGTTTTACGTTAAATTTGAGACACCCTGTAGGGACCATTAGCAGCAACAACAAGTGTTTGATGAAATTATATTGTAGCCTCATGTTTTCTAAACATTTTGTTTCTTTAATTTCTCTGATATCTGTAATGTCAAAGAAAATACACATTATGCCAGAACATTTTAAAAAAAATTAAAATAACATTTTGACAACATTAAACTAAGAATAACACTAACAATAATTAACACTAAATAGCAAGAAAAGCACATTAGTAACGCGTGTTCCCACCTCTACTTCTAATGACTGCTTCGCATCGCCTCGGCATACCCGATATTAAATTGGATATTTTATTTTGGTCAAGTCCATTCCAAATATCGATAACCATTATTTGGACATCTTGCAGGTTGGCAGGAGGGGGTTGATGCGGTCTCAGTGCCCTACCAATAATATCCCATAAGTGCTCTATAGGATTCAAATCGGGACTGCGCGATGGCCAATTTAGAGTTCGAATATTTACTTCATGTAAATATTCATCGACGATGTGCGCAACATAAGGTCCTGGGTTATCGTGCATTAGTTAAAAATGATTCCCAATGTACGGAGCGAAAGGGACAACATGGTGAGACAAAATCTCACTGATATACCTCTCGCTATTTAAGGGACCCCCACGTGAAGGTACGATATCCGTCCGTGCTGTTCAGGAAATTTCAGCCCAAAACATCACAGAACCTCCATTACATAAAGTTGTTGCGGTGTGCATAACATGTTCTGGTATAAAACTGTGTATTTTCTTTAATATTATAGATATCAGAGAAATTAAAGAAATAAAATGTTTAGAAAACATGAGGCTACAGTATGATTTCTTCATACACTCGTTGTTGCGGCTAATGCTCCCTACAGGGTGTCTCAAATTTAACGTAAAAATCTAATCCCATTTTTGCACCCTATAGTACGGGTGAGTTTTTTTAAAGTGTTACAAGGCGATATCTCGCAAACGGTTTAAAATATTTTCTTGAAATTTTAATGAGGTAATAGTGAGATGGGGGACATATTTAAACATATTTTTGTTATCTACCCCCTTTCCCCCTTTTGAGGGGTGGGGGGTAACTTTGAAATTTTAAATGGGAATATGTACTTTTGTTCATTAAATTCGGATCTACGTAAAAAAACACGTATTTGTACAAAAAAAATTTTTGGTTAGCTCCACTGGTTACCGAATTATAATTAATTTATTTTAAATTCTATTGGATTTAAAAAATAACTAAATTTAAAATAAATCAAGTTCACTTATTTCAAAATTATTATTCGTTTACATGGAAATGCGTTGTTTTGACTTCAGTCAGTTGAGAATTTTTACATATCAACGATTATTTCTCAGCTTGGTCAATTGAACATGGAAGCGAATTTTAGTGTGCAAGTTGATACGTTGTTAATGTTGGGGGAGTGCAGAAGAAACTACAGACAAGCTTCACTAAGGTGGGCGGAAAGGTTTCCTAACAACCTGAAATCTCACATGGCATTTAAAAGGCTGGAAACTAGATATCGCACTACTGGCAGCCTGAAGTCAAAACCACGATTTCGGAAGCGAACTAAAACAGATGCAGATAGGGCAGTTGTAGTTTTAGGAATGGTAGCTATTAACCCGCATGTAGGTTCCAGACGGCTTGCTGCAGATGCTGGAATAAGCCAAAAATCGGTTGTGACCATATTGCATATGTACAAATTTCATCCATACCACATTACATTCCACCAAGAGCTGTATGGGCAAGACTTTGAAAATCGCGTTACATTTTGCAATTGGGTAACAGGGCAAATGCAAGGAAATAACAGGTTTCTAAAGAATGTTGTTTTTTCTGATGAAGCTAGTTTCCAGAATTGTGGCCAGGTAGGATTTTAAGTTATCCCTTGTCGGTAGAAATTAATTTTTTTTTATTGTTTGTTTTCTTAAAGGTAAATAGACACAATATGCACTACTGGGCATCGGAAAATCCCCACTGGATGAGAACTGTGCCAAATCAACATCCTTGGTCAGTTAATGTCTGGTGTGGTATAATTGGAGATAGGGTTATTGGTCCGCATTTCTTTGAACGCCATTTAAATGGAGAAATGTATACAGATTTTTTAAGGAACGAATTACCACTATTATTAAACCAAAACATAAATCCTGACATGTGGTTTCAACAGGTTGGAGCTCCACCGCATTATGCAATACAGGCCCGTAATCATTTAAACGAATTGTTTGAAAACAGGTGGATTGGTCGAGCTGGTCCGGTCAATTGGCCTGCTAGGTCTCCGTATTTGACCCCTCTTGACTTTTTCTTCTGGGGATTTATAAAAGACAAAGTGATGGCGACTGCACCTACAACTATAGACAATATGAAAGACCGAATCCGCTGTGCCTGCTTATTAGTGACACCTGAAATGTTAGAGCGGGTACGAAATTCGTTTAAAAAAAGAGTGAGAAAGTGTTTGGAAGTTGAAGGGAGACATTTCGAACATCTTCTGAAACATGACAGGCGATAAAGGGTAAATAATATTTTTTAAATTTTTATAACCTAATTAATTATAATTCGGTAAACAGTGGAGCTAACCAAAAATTTTTTTGTACAAATACGTAGTTTTTTACGTAGATCCGAATTGAATAAACAAAAGTACATATTCCCATTTAAAATTTCAAAGTTACCCCCCGCCCCTCAAAATGGGGAAAGGGGGTAGATAACAAAAATATGTTTAAATATGTCTCCCATCTCACTATTACCTCATTAAAATTTCAAGAAAATATTTTAAACCGTTTGCGAGATATCGCCTTGTAACACTTTTAAAAACTCGCCCTGTATAAGCCTAAAACTGAAATCTGAATAAACAATTCTATCACAGTGCAATTACGAAAGAAAAAAGCTACAGTTCAAAAGAAAAATTTGCGAAATCGATTTATCGGTACGCGAGAAGATCAAGTTTGAAATTGAGCATAATTTTTCGCTGTGCATTACTTTTGCTGCTAAGTGTATTTAGTTTAAAATAAAAAATTCTAAATAATAATAATTTTTAGTAATTTTCAAGTGTACGCTTTCTTAACTCTAGAGCTATTTTGGGCATTGAATCAAAATGTAATGAATGCTCAGAATTAAATAAGTTTTTGTTTTTCAAATCTCTTAATAATTTGTTTCATGCACAAAACTTTCATTTTGACTTAACACCTTAATCTTATTAGATTTCTGTTTGCTTTTCTGCACTACTTGAAACAATTTTATGCGTAGCTGCTTTTGCGAGGCGTTTCTTCTTCACTTTCTTGTGTAGAAGTTGTTGGGATACGGGTTTCCAACAGATTTTTTTTTATGATGAAACACAAGCACTAAAGGAAATATCCTTTAAGACACTATGGGAATGGTGTGTGTACGAATAAAGTGATTCACGTTGGTTTTGAATCGTTGGAGGTTATAGTCGTTGGGAAAAACGACCTAGGGAAGGTCGTTCCATAAGGACGAAGTCCTCCAGATGAAAGAATTCTTAAATAATTAAGTTCGAGGAGTACTAAGCGTAACCACATATGGATGGGCGGCAGTGGTTCGTCGTGTATTTCTGCTATTCGCCGCTCAGGGTGGAATTAAGAGTAATAGGTAAATTAGTAGGTTGACGGTTCGAAACCTAATAGAATAGTAAAAAACCGTGTCGGAGTGAGAAGAGTACGAAAAAAAAGGTCGTTACTTTCGTATGATATGGGGACCACCTCCAGAATGAACATAAATTTCAATAGGGGCGCCCCACAATAAGAAGGAACATCTCAAAAATTGTTAAAATAGTAATGGATATACAGGGTGTCCGGTAACATGTATGAAATCTCCCGGATATGAAGAAAACACGTGAAAAGAATACTATAGGTTCATATAAACTTCTTTCGTATCAGCCTCCTCTTCGGAGATATGGGCTCCCAAAGAGCACCAATGGAATCAAGTTTTTTACACATAATTATTGAACCACCTGGTATATTTCAATTATTTTTTAATATGATGTATACCAGGTAAGACCCGTCCAATCACTACCCAAGAAACTGTTGTGAATTACTCACAGCTGCAGGGACGGACTAGCTGTAACACTCATGGGCCCATTTTTTTTACGCCCTGTATGATGAGAACTTTGGACAATGTTTTTTACATACCTTTAACTATTGGCTAAAAATTAAGTACTCTTCATTCATGTCGCTAATCCTAACCGTTTTCGAAAAAAACGATATTTTAATTACATCATGTATTCGGCGTATCTTGGTAAGAGATTCATCTTTGTTCCTATCAAATATCGAACCTCAAAATTCCGCTTTTTCATATTTAACCCGTGAGAACTGATGGGACTCAGTGTCAATAAAATTAAGTTTTTTCGAAAACGGTTAGGATTAGCGACATGAATGAAGAGTACTTAATTTTTAGCCAATAGTTAAAGGTATGTAAAAAACATTGTCCAAAGTTCTCATCATACAGGGCGTAAAAAAAATGGGCCCATGAGTGTTACAGCTAGTCCGTCCCTGCAGCTGTGAGTAATTCACAACAGTTTCTTGGGTAGTAATTTGACGGGTCTTACCTGGTATACATCATATTAAAAAATAATTGAAATATACCAGATGGTTCAATAATTATGTGTAAAAAACTTGATTCCATTGGTGCTCTTTGGGAGCCCATATCTCCGAAGAGGAGGCCGATACGAAAGAAGTTTATATGAACCTATAGTATTCTTTTCACGTGTTTTCTTCATATCCGGGAGATTTCCCACATGTTCCCGGACACCCTGTATATTACAATTGTAAAAGAGTGACAACGCTGGTGGCAACAAGCAGTGGTGGCCAAGAAGCTTCGGCTATCGTCGACCGGTTCGAATGGCGCGGCGGAAGTTATAAAAGTTTGTCGGAATCTTTCCTTATTTTAGTGGTATTTTAGCTGTAATCTGTGTTTTATTTCTATGAAATTAATATACGTAAATGCTGGTCATATATTATATTATTCTTTCATTTCATATTCCATTATATGCATAAAACCTTTTAATACATTTAAATTTTTTTTTATACGATCAAACACAAGCAATATAGGAAAAATCCTTTAGGGCACTCTGGGAGTGGTGCGTGTGCGAATAAAGCGATTCACGTTGGATTTGAATCGTTGGGAAAAACAACCTCGGGAAGGTCGTTCCATAAGGATGAAGTCCTCCAGATGAAAGAATTCTAAAATAATCAAATCCCCAACCTGTCTTCGATGTTCGAGGCTGTCGAGGCTCTCTGGTCTCCGATCAGACGAATGGCCCTCCTTTCGATGGAATCCAGTAGCCGAAGAGTATGTTTGGGTGCAGAGCCGTTTGGACCGTTACCGTTAGGACTGTCAAGAAGTTTGTTTTTGACCCACAAGTTATGAGCTTCTCTGTTTTGATCTATTGTTAGTTTACATTGGTTTCAAGCGATTTTTGATCTGACAGCAACCTCACAATCCTTGCTAAAGCAGGGCTTGCCGTTGGAAGGGCGTTTTTTGGGGGAGGGGATAAATGCTTCCATGCTAGTTAGAATGACGTCGGAGACCTCCCCAGCACAGACGGATGGATCATCAGAAGAGAAACATACGCTCATCCAAGGAAAAGTGCGAAAATGGGTTTTCAGGTCTTCCCACTTGGCCGATGTGTATATCTTTCGAGGTTTAGGAGGATGGTCAGAATTAATTGGTAGTTCGCTTAGAGTTGAAATAAGTTTGTGATCGGAAGATCCTAACGGAGGCTGTACGGTGACTGTATATAGATCTGGATTTAACGTCAAGAAAATAAAAATAAAAACTAGCAAAATCTCGATCTGAAATCCGCGTTCGTTCTTCTACGAGTTGAGTTAGACCAGAACTGATCGCAGAGGAATCGGCGTCAGGGCCTTGCTCATCGTCTGTATTTGAGTATTTAAGTCAGTCGACATTGTGGGCATTAAAGTCGCCAAAGATAGCAATCTCGGCATTCGGATGGTTGGTTTGCAAGAAGTCGATTGTGTTGGCTAGTGATGAGAAAAGGGCTCTGTAATGGGTATCACTTGGAGGACTGTGAAGGCAGCAGATAAACTTGATGATTTTATGCGTGGATATTTTAAACCACATTACATCAAAGGCTTTCTGTTCAAGTGTGACTTCTCGTTGGCAACAGAGATCATCTCGAACAAAAAGACATACCCCGAAGGTGTGTCGAAATTGGAAATGAAAATCGTATCCAGGGTATAAATGGTGCTTGTCGACGGTCTGACCTTTGTCTCGGTCAGTGCGAGTACGTGAGGTTGGCAAGATTGTAAGTGCTGGTGAACTGAATTTATGTTCGTGTTACGCCCTCTACTATTGCAGAAATAAATTTTGAAGTTGCTAATGCTGGGTTGGTTAGCAACTGCAGGTGCCACTTCTCTCACTTCTCACGGGTTAGATATGAAAAAGCGGAATTTTGAAGGATGAACATTTGATCGGAACAAAGTGTATCTTTTATTGAAATACGCCAAAAACATGCTGTATATGAAATGCCGTTTCCTCGGAAAAAAAAAACACGAATGAAAAGATCTTAATTTTTAGTCAATAGTTAAAGATATGTAAAAACCGTTGTCCAAAGTTCTTATCATACAGGGCGTTAAAAATAGGGGGCCATCCCTGCAGCTGTGACACTTTCTTGGATAGTAATTTGAAGGGTCTTAACTGGTATACATCATATTAAAAAAAAAGTTAAATATACCTGGTGGTCCAATAATTAAGTGTAAAAAAACTTGATTCCATTGGAGCTCTTTGGGAGCCATAACACCGAGGAGGAAGCCTAGTACTTTTCTTGTTTTCTTCATATCCGGGGGATTTCGCACATTTTCCCGGACACCATGTACATATTTTATATGTATGTAAATAAGGTTAGGCAAAAACTTGTACTTTATCGTGATGATTCGTCTTTAATTGTGAGTGAGGATACGGGGCATGAATGTAGGACTGACTGAATGAACTTGAGACTTGATTCTTCGCGAACAATTTACTGTTAACATAGACAAAACGCAAACGATAAATTTTGATAGATCGAATGTCTTTAATTTTGAATACAAAAATATTAAACTATAATAGCAAATAATTGTAGTCTCTTTCTTAGGCAATATAATTGATTTGAGGCTTGATCGGAAGGAGCATACTGAATTCCTGTGTGTGTACGACTAGACAACTATGCTTTAATAATAATAATAATACTTCTTTATTTCAAATGACATTTCTTCATCAGAAAAAAAAATTCAGAAACAAACTACATATCCTGTTCAAGAAACTCTTTCAAAGTATATGGTTCAAGCCTAGTTAATAATTTTTTAATAGTTTTTTTTTCCAAGCCCTTATATTGTTAATACATTTAATCGAATTTGGTAACTTATTGTAAAATTTTATACACATATAGTACGGGCTCTTTTCTGTTTTGATTAAGCGGTGAGGTGGATACAAAAGGTTTAACGGTCTTGTGTTATAATCGTTGTCATTTAGACCCATAAATTGTGTTTTGTTTTTAAACAAAAACATTAAACACTCATATATGTACATATATGAGAATAAACAGTCATTACATTTAGTTCTTTCAAAACACCTATACACGTTTCCAAAAAAACTTAATTTCCGCATCATTCTCACTATCCTTTTCTGAATTACAAATACATTCTGTACTTCCGCACTGCTACCCCAAAATATAATGCAGTATTTCATCAAAGCTTCAAAATTTGCGTGATACAGAATCCTAATAGTTTGACCATTCATGTATCCTGACACTACCCTCATGCCATAGCCCCCAGTACCAAGCTTCAAACATAATGCGTTTGTATGTGATTCCCAAGATAAAAATTCATTTATATTTAGACTAGTGTTGGGAAAAACCGATGATTTTAATAATCGAGTACTTGATACTCGAGCGATTTTAATAATCGAGTTAATCGCTCGAGTGAATCGCCTGAAATTTCAATTTACCAAGCGATGACGTCACCGACTGTTCAACGGGCTGCCTAGCCTTTTACATGTGATCAGGTAGGGTATTTAGCAGGCCCCTAAACTACGGGTCGGCACAGGTTTAGCTAAAAAATTATAGTGTCACCAAAAAAATTCCAGAAATTTATTTATGTGTCTAGATACCAAACAAAAAAACTGCAAAAAATCACCCAAATATAATATATTTATTGCTCGGGTTATTCTTGTGCTTTTTTAAAACAAAAAGTATTACCAAGAGTTATTTTTCTTCATATCTTTCTCAATCTACGAGCATAAAATAAGTAGATATTTAAAATGGCCGTCAAATTCTTCCACTTTAAATTATCAGGTGCCCACTGTATGCCCTTCAAAAATGTAGGCTTAGTTACGCGACTGGCAAAATAAGAAAATAGGTGATTATTTTTTTAAATTCATGTACTCATGTATTCATAGTTACCTAAAAGTTCCTGTTTAAATTTAAGAATGTTTACTTTTGGTTACCAAAAAATTTGTCGATACCTATGTTTTGTTAACTATATTGCTCGTTTTCTTATTTTCCATTAACATTTTCTATAATGTATGTTATTTTTAAGAAGTCCTCTCGAGTTTAATAATAAAAAGTTCATGTTTCGATTTAAAAATGTTTACTATAACATAACCAACGAATTTTTCTATATATGTTGTTAACAATTTTGTTCGTTTTGTTATTTTTCATTAAGAATTTCTATTATTATGTTATTTTTGAGAAGTTTTCTCGAGTTTATAGTAAATAAAAATTTTAAAATTATATCCCTTAATTTTTTAATATTTACAATCGGAGACCTAAACTACGCCGCTGGCTAGCCAGCTTTCGGATCGCGCAGCGTGTAATACGAAGGTCATTATAACAGTTGATATTGTTCGGTTATTCGCCTGAATTTATAACTAGAGTATTTCCTATCGAGCGAAAAACTGTTTGAATATACGAGCAGTTTTTTAATTCGATCACGCTACAGCGGTACAATTCCGTCGGCGGCAAGCGAAGTGCGGGTATCGAGTGAAAGATAATAAGTTACGGGCGACGGTTTTCGCCTGAATAGATAATTCGAGCGGTTTTTTTAATAAACGAGCGATGTCGGTTATTTCAATAATCGAGTGATCAAGCGGTTTTTCGCTCGAGTGATCACAACACTAATTTAGACCCAAAAACTTTGTTTCTGTTTCCCTATTGAAGGTAGATTATCCTATATGAAGGCTGGGAGGTAACTTCACTTTACTGTTTCTGGTTCTGAACACAATTATGTTTGTTTATTTTTTTAATTTAGTACTAGATTGTTCTGACTAAACCAGTTTTTAATATCTATTAGGGCTGTTACTGCATTATTATTTATTTCCTGAAGTATGGTACCCGGTACTAGTAGGTTTGTATCATCCGCATATTTTGTTATTGAAACAGTTTCATTTGTTACATAGAGATCGTTTATATAAATTATGAATAAAAACGGACCCAAAATGCTTCCTTTCACCAATTCACATGGTATTCTCCCTAAACTCAGACTTAATTGATCTATTTTCTTCTTCTATCACAACTCTCTGCATTCTATCTGAGAGGTATGATCTCATCCATTCATACGCACATCCTCTAACTCCGTATTTCTTTAACTTACAAAGCAATATATTTCTATTATAGTAGAAATTATTTAAAAAGACAGAAACCCCAATAAAACGTGCAACAGAGAACGCTATAGGATCGAATATTCTTTCTTTCTTCTAAACAAATCATAGACATTAAATCAGCAAGTACCAACCCTCAATTGCCTATCTTTATCAGGTATGAGAAATTAAAGCGGAACAAAGAACCTTTTCCAGGTACCCCAAAATTGCAGGTACGGCCGAGGAATTTTGGGGTTTATTCGACATTAGACTAGACTACGATATTTGGTACAAAATGTTCAACACTGAGAAACGGAAAATTATTTTAAACCTTTTGAAGTATTTCCAAAATGAAAAAGAAAATAGCCTTCAGCCAATTTCAGTTGTGAAATGCACTGCAGCAACCTGTAAGATTAGTGAGACAAATGCTTCAACCAGAAAAGCCGATATAATTTTACATTCCGGATCTGACCACAGATACCCATCAGGGTACAAAATACACCCTCGTATTACATTAGGTCTCTCTTCCTCAGGTACACGCTTGAGTACCTGGTAAAAGATAGAACACTAAGACTTATGTCATTTATTATTTTACTGTTTTTGAAGGGCGTCAACTGGACATTCCCTTTAATTTATTCTTGCTTTTGATTTGTATGAAATCAAAGAATACCCTGTAGCGTTCTCTGTTGCACGTTTTATTGGGGTTTCTGTCTTTTTAAATAATTCCTACTATAACACAAAATTATATGCCTTACTTAGATCTAGAAAAATGCCTAGTGCTAGGTTCTTGTTCTCTAGGCGATTTAAAATGGCCTTTGTAAAATTAAAAATGGCTGTCCCGGTCGATCTTCCTCTCAGATATCCATGCTGATTGTCATTGAAAAGTTTACACATCTGCATAAAGGCCAGCAGTCTTGAACACATAATAATTTCAATAATTTTTGAAAAACTTGGCAGCAGGCTAATTGGTCTATAATTATTCAAATATTTTGGACTTCCTTTTTGATATAAAGGTTTAACCATTGCAAATTTAAATTGAGTCGGAAATATTCCAAAGTTCATTGAATTATTGATAATGTAAACTAACACTTCAGTGACTTCTTTAATTGCTAATTTGACTATGCTAGTAGGGATTTCGTCTTCTCCACTGCTATACTTATTCTTTAATTTTTGGGATATTTCTTAACAGTTCGTTCTTACTTGTTGGTTTTAGATACAAAGATTGGTCATTTTCAGAAATATTGCACTGAAATGGTAAGCATGTTTTGTGTTTTAAAAGTTGTGGCACTATCGTAACTAAATGTTCATTAAAATCATTAAATAATTTTTGTCCATTTTCAGTGTGCGGACATTGATTGGTTTTTGCTTTACCCCTTATCTCATTGCATATTACCCACATGCATTTGTTTTTATTGTCGGAGACTCTTTTTTTGTGAAAATTATCAGATTTTTCCTTTTTTAAGAGCACTTATCAGTGACCTTCATTAGTGTAAAAAGGTGTGACAAACTACAAGAAAACTATTGGATAGATTTTGTTCAAATTTTGAATTTGACTAAAGAACCTTGAATTTTTCAAAAAATTTTTTCTGTATTTCCAAAACGGTAAATAACGTTCCGATTAGAAAAACATGGTTATATAGTCATTTTTGAAAGTATTTCATGCGCTATCAATAATCTCAATTAATATTATTTTTTTATTTTAATGCGAAAAAACGTCACACCGAATTTTTCAGGAAAAATACCGAAAATCGCAACTATCTAAAGTGATTTGGCAACATCTGGTTGATCAAAGGCTGCCTCCCACCCGTCCGGCTTTGACTAACGTCTAGCTCGGTAATCTTCGGTTTAGTACGTAAAGTGTCATCCAGGCCGGGATGCGCTAGCCTATTATAGTAATAACAAACCAGCACAAAATAGAAACCCTCTTTTGATATAGTTTTAAGTAAAATGATACTTTAAAAATCTCGTAAATTGCTGTTTTTATTTTACTTAGTTATCGTTTAACCAATGCTTTTAAGTAACGTGAACGTCAGTGCGTAAATCTAAAAAAAAATTTTTCTTAATTTATTCCTAACTTTAAGATACATATATATATATATGTATACTAAATTATATTAGGATTTAATTTGCTCTTAAATGGAAAATAATTATTGTTATTAGGTATTGTATTATTGCTACATTGATATTTGATTACTTTTGTAAAAGAACTAATAGAAATTAAATAAAATGTGGTGAGTATCAATTTCGTTCAATAGTATTTCAATAGTATTCAATAATATTTTTTTAAAAAAACATAAATATACAACATTTTTAACGTTTTAAAAATCATTTTAGATAATCTGGCGGCGAGAAACTAGAGTATATAATATTTTAATATCAAATACCCTCGGACAGTGTCTTGGCACTGACTGGCAATGTGCCTTCACAATTTAAAAGCTCCCTAGTTACTCCAATCTATAAAACCGATGATATAGAGGACATGAGCAATTACATTGTATGTCTATTCCATTATTGAAACAACGTTAACCCACTTTTAAAACTGAATCTTGTAAACACCAAAAACACAATGGAAAACCAGACAACAAACCGTTAATGTCCGTTTTAACACAATTAGAGGTTATGTTATGTTATTTATTTTCGGTGGGAGAATATGCTTGCATAATTTGTTCGTGTTAAACGAACTAATAACTGTTTTGTTTTTGACGATCGTCCTGTATATACCAAATAAGTTATAATATTCTTAGTTAGAATATTAAAAATTGTAATTTAGCAAAAATAATAATTAAGTTTTTTAGGCTAAAACTAATTTTAATACTGAATTTAGCTAATTTTCAACATTATTTGGGTATTTAATTTAAAATAATTTTTTAAAATTTAAACATACCATCTGCGTAGAAGAAAATTTTTATACAAATGCTTAGGTGTCTAAACTTCAATATCTGTGTAAAAAACAGCTGAAAAAAATTAGAATAATTCCCGTCCATGGACTTAAAATAAAAAACAGCTAAAAACGAGAGATCGGCTAAAACATAAGAACACTGTTTTTATGAAAATGTGTAACCATTCATGTTTAAATATCTTGGTTAGAACGTTTTCAATTTGAATAACTCAAATATCTTAATTTTATCATTTGTGATCCTAAGGACATAGATAGATAGATAGATAGAAACGTCTTTATTTTTAACTCAGCGAAGGGCAGCATTGCTGTTTGCTTAACCGAGCATATACATACAATAAAATTTACAAATTTTAGAATAATATGTAGGTACACAATACTTTAAGAAAAATAGGTACAAAAAATTGTAATATAGTATTCATTTATAGATTAACTATCGGTTCTTAAATTCTATAAATTCTAAATATTACATAATCATCATGTTAACACCCTTATTGGACTCTAAACTTTGACATTTACTAAACGAGTAGTTTATTTTTGGGAGAACGTTAAATTCTAATATTTATTAAGCAAATAATTTTTAAATCTTTTTTTGAACGATTTACAACTGATATCCGGGAACCTATTCAGAATTTCAGAATTATATAATTTGGGCATCACAAAAGAAAAGCAGCGCTCATAAAGCGCCGTTCGGTGACGCGATATGTTAAGTTGGTCATTGTGGCGAGTCTCGCGGTTGTGAGTGGCAGAGCGAAATGTTAACTTTTCCCGCAGGTATCGAGGAATACCGCTCTCAAGCAACCTGTGCAAAAAACAGGCCAAATGTAACTTTAGTCTGTCTTGCATGTTCAACCATTTTAAATCACGCAACTTGTGTGTTACATGGTCCCGTAGTTTAAAGTTATAAATAAAGCGAATACACGAGTTTTGGATTCTCTGCAATCTACCCTTAGACTGAAGATCAATACACGGTCCATAAACAATATCCGCATAATTACAATGCGAGAGGACAAGAGATTCGCACAGTTGCCTTTTCAAAGACCTACTCAGTATCTGCCTATTTTTATATAAATTTCGAAGAGATATAATCGACTTTTGAACTACCTTGCACACATGACTTTTAAATCTAAGATTGCTATCTAATAGAACTCCCAGATTTTATATTCTTTTACCGCAGGGATGATTGTATCTGACATAGTAAACCTTAAGTTTTCGTTTGCCCATTCCTTATTAGGCCCAAAGAACATATCAGCTGATTTGGAAGGATTAATTTTTAAACCATTTTTAGTAGAATATTTGTAGACACTTCTAAGACATTGGTTCATTCTTTCAGCTGCTACTGCAGCATCAGTGGGAGCAAAACTGATACGCAACTGCGTGTCATCAGCGTATCTCTGCATGTTGCAGGCTACAACAAAATTATCCATATCAAAGGTATAAATTAAAAATAATAGTGGTCCTAAAATGAACCCTTGAGGTACGCCTTTACCGATATCTAGGGGTTTAGATAATAATAATAATAATAATTGTGTAATAAGTGTAGTTTGGCACATAATAGCTGATGGTCTAGAGTATCAAACGCCTTACTATAATCCAACAATACCAAGGCAGACGTCTCTCCCCGATCTGCTGCTTGAATAACATCATCCAAAACCCCAAGCAAAACAGAAGCTGTACTACAGTATTTGCGAAATCCAGACTGAGAATCCGGCAATAGATTATTAGAAACTAAGTAATTAATTGTTTGAGTATATATTATTTTTTCAAACAAATTAGCCACCACGGGTAACAGACTAATTGGTCTTAAATCAGACACTTTACAAACAGTAGGTACCTTAGGAAGGGGTAAAACTATAGCAGTTTTCCATTGTTGAGGAAATATGGAATTTTTAATGCAAAAATTAAAAATGTGTGTAAAGAAAGGGACGATAATAGGACAGCATAACTTAATCATTTCCAAAGATAAACCGTCGGATCCAAACGCATTAGACTTCAACTGGCCAACTGCATTAAATACATCTGTATCTTTGACTGATTGTAACGATAAATTATTTACACTTATGCAGTTATTTAAATAATAATTTATTGTGTCTTCGTTTACTGGGGGTGCAATTTTTTTCACTGAATCTACAAAAAATTGGTTAACATTTTGAGGATTTTTTAGGGAGTTTGGTATATCAAAATTATTTTTTGACTTATTGTATATGTTCATATGCGCAAGGGTTTGCCAAACGCACTTAGGCTGCTTTGTTCGGACAACAAAATCAATGTAGGCTTTTTTCTCGTTTCGTACCGCCTGCGTAAAGAGATTTCTCATTTCTTTGTAAGCTATCCAATCATTTCTATTACCCGACTTTTTATACTTGGAAAGTAAACTATTTCGGTGTTTTTTCATAATTTTTAATGTATCCGTAAACCAAGGTGATTTCGGCCGTGTTACGCGTGCACACTGTAATGGCGCATGAATGTCAAAAAGCAAAACAATTTTATCAGTTAACAAGCTAACTTTTTCCCCTAGTGTCCGGGCGTCCAATATTGAAGCCCAATCCATATTTACCAAATCAGTCTGAAATTCTAGGTGATTAAAGTTTTTGAAACTTCTATACTTTACAATCTTAGGAGTCCGTTAAGGCAGTTTGCAATTTAAAGTACAATATATGAGTTGATGATCAGTGGAATCATGCATGTCGTGATGCACAACCTCGCCTTTAAGTAGTTCTTTATTGGTCAGCGCAACAATGTCTATTAGAGTGTGACATGAGCTAGGATCATTTCGTATTTTTCACTATTTAAGGAATAAATCAAATTAGTGAATTAAATAGAAAAGACACTGCAAGACAAATCGTATTCCTCAACTTTAAATCCCGTTAAATAACATGTTACATAATATGGCCATTCTATTTTCATGAATATCAGATATTTATTGAAATAAATTGAAAATTCTCGCCGTGCCCGCCGCCGTTGCTAAATACAACCCAGAAAATAATAATTGAATAATTTATAAAAACGGGAATATTCAAAGATCTTACAAACTCGGAATATTCAAGAATAAAGAAAACGATTTCGATTGGATACAGCCCGGCGTCGCGTCTTCGAATGGCGATGTTGTCAGATTGGTCAATAACAATGACTTACGCTCTTTCGCGGCCAAATCCCAAATCGGACCACGCGGTTCACTGATAAACGCTCTTAAGACCATGTCGTAATGTTTTTGCGTTTCATTATACATGTTTTTATAGTAGGGGCTATGTTTGGAGACAATCAGCTATTTGTCTAATTTATTTTTACATTCCAAAACTTCCCGACTTGAAAGGTGTTTATTCTTATGCTTTTTATGTGTATGAGCAATAGTGATGGGAAAATATTCTTAAATGTTCCCCCAAAAGAATCCCACTGAGCATTGACATCATCCTTACCTACTCGGAAGACATGCGCCCAGTCCTGTTGTTTCAAAACATTAAAAACATTCATTCTTGTTAGCATCAGAGAAAAATTTCTTATGCGTGAACGTACTCTTTTTGAGATTGTTATTATAAAAGGAAATTTTTTGTGCTGTATGATCAGATATACAGGGTCCGCAAACGAAGCGTGGACGGAAGATTAAATCGTTATCGAAGAACTTATCAACAATACTAAAACAGCTTGTGATATTGGATTAAAAGCGGCATGTTTTAAAAATATTTTACCTTATACAGGGTGGCCCAAAAAAGCGTGACAGCATAAAGTTATATTTTTTTAAATGGCACACCCAGTATTTTATTGCATATTTAGGTTCGCATTACTATCGTTTATAAGTGCCTCAAATTTTATTTAATTTGGTTTTGTAGTTTCGGAGAAATAAATTAAAAACTAAAAAAAAAAGTTTTGCAGTCCTGAATAAGAAAATCAAAAAAAAGAATCCAGAACTATTTTTTTAACCTCGGCATTGAGTGAAATTTATGACAAGAGGTCTAGAGATACTATGAATGTAATTGCGTTTATTTATTTTATACAGAGTGTTCATAATATGCTTTCAAAAACCCCATATTTTAAAATAATTTTTCTCAAGTTTTTCAAATGGAACACCCTGTATATTATTTGGCTATTTGACGTAGAATTCATAGACAATTTTTTTTTATAATATAAGCATATAAGTTATATCCAGCCGTTTTCGAAATAATTGTAAATATCGTAAATTGTTGTTTAAATAGAGTTTTTATTGGGAAATTTTGTTATAGGCAACTAGACTAATAATTGCAAACTAAATTAAATGTTCAAAATAGTTTCCTTTTACATAATTTAATGATTTTCCTCTACTGCCAACAGAACTCTTAATTCATCCTTTATGTGTACACAGTGCTTCCTGTTGCTACAAATCTTTGCGACAACTTCTCGAAGGTTTCTGGTCTCGGTTTTCTCTCAATATCTGGATATCTTTCAGCAAGAGGAGGCTCGCGAGGAGGCAATTTCTTGCACATTCACCCAGTATAAAAATCATATTTACCATTTCTAAAGTTGTAAAATTCGACATTTTGTGTAAGTTAGTACTTAATTTCGACGACTGAACAAATGTAAATAATTTTATTTGGCTGTCATAGTGACAATCTAAACAAAAAAAAATCATGGCAACACGATTAAGAATAAAAAATAAAATTAAATAAATAAAAGTAGCAAAAATGTAGGCTTTTAAAATTTATATCGAAATAACTAAAATACGGTAAACTCTAAGAGTAAAAGGAAGCTATTTTGAACATTTACTTTAGTTTACAATTATTAGTCTAGTCGCCTATAACAAAATTTCCCAATAAAAACTCTATTTAAACAACATAGTTTATGATATTTATAATTATTTCGAAAACGGCTGGATATAACTTATATGTTTGTATTACAAAAAACAATTGTCTATGAATTCTACGTCAAATAGGCAAATAATATACAGGGTGTTCCATTTGAAAAAGTCGACAAAAATTATTTTAAAATGTGGGGTTTTTGAAAGCTTATTATGAACACCCTGTATAAAATAAATAAACGCAATTACATTCATAGTATCTCTAGACCTCTTGTCATAAATTTCACTCAATGCCGAGGTTAAAAAAATAGTTCTGGATTGTTTTTTTTGATTTTTTTATTCAGGACTGCAAAACTCTTTTTTTTAGTTTTTAATTTATTTCTCCGAAACTACAAAACCAAATTAAACAAAATTTGAGGCACTTATAAACGATAGTAATACGAACCTAAATATGCAATAAAATACTGGGTATCCCATTTAAAAAAATATAACTTTATGCTGTCACACTTTTTTGGGCCCCCCTGTATAATGTAAAATATTTTTAAAACATGCCGCTTTTAATCCAATATCTCAAGCTGTTTTAGTATTGTTGATAAGTTCTTCGATAACGATTTAATCTTCCGTCCACGCTTCGTTTGCGGACCCTGTATGTGGATCAAAAATTTCATTTCAGTAATCATCCTCCAAATTCGTAAAAATGTTATCCAAGCAACTACAACTATAAATTTACTGAAGCTTTTTAACAATTCTTGTACCTCGTAACTCGTTGATTCAGCTGTCAGAGAGTTTTACGAATGTCAAATTTTTTGACAATTAGACGTTGCCAAAGGATTTTTAATGAATATTTATGATTTTGTCATTTCAAATTGTTCAGTTAGGTGTTATTTAATTTTTTTCAAATGGAAGTCTCCAATTATTTTATTTTAATGCGAATTTTCTCGTACGATAATGAACGCCTTTTAAGAGTACTTCAACAATGTCTCTTAATCCGCAAAAAATGTAGATATCTTGTAGGCCGTTGTAGGAGAAATTGTAGTATGCAGCGTAAGAATTTTCAATAGCTGTTTTACCAATAGTCTAAGGAAGTCGGCTCTAAAAGGTGTACCGGGACGGGTTTGCGCCTGTTTTCCCAGGGCACTGTCAATTTATATAACTTTCTTAGGTTTTCTTTTGTCGAATACAAAAGGAAGTCGGCTCTAAAAGGTGTAGTGGGGCGGATCAAAATATGTTTCAAAAAGTGTCCCGAAATAGTCTTGAAACTTTTTAACTTTGGCAACACTGTCCGCTTTTTAAGACAAAATTAGAGAGTTATTGCATTGAATATTACCTCGTTTTCCTAATCATTTTTCGGTTTTCTTGATAAAAATAATGGCCCATCCAATGGTTTCTTTCTTTCAGACGGTTCTATTGAATATGCTTTAACTAGTAAAATATCAGAAATCGTTAAATTCCGTCATACCTGTAATTTACTAGACCCAGAATTGCTATTGTAAACCAAAATTGTTGAGTAATCAAAGAAAATAAAATAGTTTGCAATACAAACAATGATTGTATCACTGAAGAAAGAATTGAAACAGGGAAGTATAGTTTGCGAGGCCTGTCTCTTATGGTGGTCAATAGGAACGATTAATCAATGCCCTTATTGATTTAAAGTGGTCTGGGGAATGAAATCTTAACCTTACAAATTGTGCCGGTTTTGAGGGATTTGCGATTGTTGCATTTTTAAATTACTACTTTCTTTTAACTGAAAATACTTGTCGCTAACATTTTCCATTTTAAATATGTGTTCTAATTTTCTTTTACGCATGAAGTAGGTACGCGAATATACCCTCCAACGATTCAAACCAACGTGAATCGCTTTATTCGCACACGCACCACTCCCAGAGTGCCCTAAGGATTTTTTTCTATTGTGCTTGTGTTTCATCATTAAAAAAAAAAACAAAAAAAACGCGGACCGGCACTGGTTCACTAAATTAGCTTATTGCGAAGATTGAGACGTTTTTTCCGAATGTGGTGGGAGTAGAATTAGTTCAACAGGCATTTCTTTTAACCAAATTGACTAGATTGAAACCTTTGAGTTTTAAAATATTCTTAACGTACTCTTTAAAAAGTAAAAATTATATTTTTGAATTTAAAGTGAAATTTTATCGAGCATATAGGAGTAGGGTTGAAAACCCGGTAGAACTCCTCCCGTCGCGACGCCATCGACGCCGTGGCAGGTGTCCAACCTGCAGGTGTTATTCTTTGCGCCTCCAAACCCTTTACCTGCGACCGTGAAACACTGCACGTGTGCTTATGTTATTTGTCCTTGTTCGCGCGCTGTATTTTTTATTTTAATTGGATTTGAAAGAGATGCTATAAGAAAGATAGGTAAAAAAGATTTTGTTTTGTTACTTTGTGAGCTATCATACACATGGGCAGGTGTCTTTTTCTGCCTTTATTTTGTTTGGGGGCCTTGAATTTATTCATTATCTTGCGTTGGTTGTTTACGTATATTCTATATAACCCTGAAAGCGTGCAGGTATTCGTTCACACCAAGCGCCAGGCGTCAAATTATTTCTATGACGAAACACTACCCCAAAAACGTTTACACCGAGCGCCAGGCGTCAAAATGCTATATCTAAAATAAATAAAGGATATTATCTCGTCGTATGTAATGATGGCATTCTTCGCGTGTGTTTAGAAGATTTTTTACGCCGAGCGCCAGGCGTCAAAATGGTATATCTAAAATAAATAAAGGATATTATCTCGTCGTATGTAATGATGGCATTCTTCGCGTGTGTTTAGAAGATTTTTTACGCCGAGCGCCAGGCGTCAAATTATTTATTTATTATTTATTTATGACGAGACGCTATCCCAAGGACCGCCTTTCAGCATATCTTATAATTTGGGAAACGTTCTAAGAAATACACTGATTTGGGGCATTGAACCAGTGCAGCTTTTTTTTTTCAATAATCTTTACTAGCTCACTTGTGCTACGTTATTTTACTCCCCTTTCCACATTCAATTGATACTTATTGACCTTGAATATTTGCATAAGTATGATACAAATTTGTTGCCACATTTAAAGTCACACTAGTATTGACGCTAACATTATCTGCCGCTTTGAAAATAGTAAATAAAAAAAGTAAATAGAAATATTTTGTTTGTGCTTGTGTAGTGTTTCCTGAAAGTGTCTATTAAAGGTAAATAATTGTTTTATTGCATATTTCAACAATAACAATGAGCATTTCACAGCAGACCTTGAGTGAAATTAATAATATGATAAATAAAGATTTCGAATTTCCGGAGCGCAGGAAGCTATCAGCCTTGGGGGTGGGAATGGGTTATATTATTAAAAAAATGACTCCGACAACAACACGCTTTGGGAAAACTATTGTTGCTACCTTATATGATCAATGGAATGATGTAACATTTCAAACATATCTGCCGAAACGTGTATCTGATGCATTTACTCAGATTTTCATCGACGATATGAATATGTCAGGTGAGAAATATACTTTGACATATATGGGTCAGAGTTTAAATGCATCACCAGGGGGTAATACGCGCGCCTTAATAAATTTTGGTTGTTCAGAATAAACATTTTTTTTAAATTGAAATATTCTATTGTTTATCATATTATTATTATTATTTAAGTATTAGTTGGATATGTAATAGAATAGTTTTTGATAGCACACGTGAGGATCATATACATAAGCAATAAAAATATTCTCTATTATTTAAGATGTGTGACGAATTTATTAAAAGAGAAAACCAAGATTCCTATGTGCATAATTTGATATTAAACCTACGACAAATGGCTGAAGATATCTTAAACTTTGAAAGAGATGATGGATTCGATGTGGATTCGCAACGAAAATACATGAGGGAAGCAATGGATTTTCTATCTGGAGCCCATTGTTGTGAAAGATTCCTATATGGTACCATATGTGAGGATCAATTCTGTTTTGAAATGGTTGAACAAAATCTGGGACACTTCTTGGTGGAAATTCCACATTTAAACATTAATTTATTGGAATATTATGGTTTGATTCCCCATGAGGATGACGGCAATGATGCAAGTACTTCGTCGAGTAATTATGGTGATGAAAGAGATAGTGGTTGTGAGCATGGGAATGGAGATAATAATGACAGATTATTTACTTCCAATGGTGACATTGATGAGCGTATTATGTCTAAAAATTTGAAATTGTAAATTATATGTATTACAATGACTAAAAAAAAAAGAGTATAAATAAATTATGTTTAGCTACATATTGTTTTATTCTCCCCCTAATACACTATATAAAAGTAATTTAATATAAGTTAGGTGATATTTAACAAAATTATTAGTTGGACCCACTTATTCGATAGCATTGTGAGAATAAGTAATTATAACGGTATCGACCAAGGGCGCTTATGCTTACGATATTATATAGAAGCGATGTGACCAGAAGATTTTTACGCCGTTTTCCGTGCATCATCATCGATTTACCTAGTTTATTTAAAAAGAAGTAAAATTTTCGTTTGAATTCAATAGAGCCAATATTAATTAAACTGTAAAAAAAATCTCTCACGGCAAAACCTACCAATTTAAATTTGGAAGGAAGGTTCCCTTAATTTGTTCTCAAACAATAGTCCTTTTAAAGAGATAAATACGAGAGGGCTGAAATACAGGTATACAAACCTACCGTTATTTTTAAAAGAATGTGGGTGCTACTTCCTTTGTTATATGAGATAAAGTTATTCATATACAGGGCGATTTTTTCATGCGTACGTTGCGTGTACCAAAAAAGAAAAAAAATTGATGTTTTTAATTTTAAGAGAGTATGGAATAAAATGTTAATGGATTAGACAATTAACGTACATATATCTACATTTAAAAGTTCCAGATGTGTCTATATATTTTCAAAAAGTTATCAAAAAAATGCATAAAGATAGCTTCAAAAATAACATAATTATTGAATTTACGTGATTTTCTGTAAAATCAACATTTATTGACGGCCAAAATTGCAAATAACCATTTTTATGTGTACCTACATATGGGGAAAAATGTATTGTGGTTTTCTAAGCACTTATATACGGAGGATTATTTATTTGGTCATTGACTATAGACTTAAATAATACAAATTTTGCTTGTTCGTATTGGCCGATAGCCGGCTGATAACACTCATTGCAATATGTTTTAGAATCGTAATATGTGATTCTTTTACGATCTTTTCTTTGTATACCCGCTACGCGACTTCATCATATCTCGCACTTTTCACTCAGATCAGGGGAAGATTTCCCAAAAAACACGTCAATATGTAATAAAAAAAACAGTATAGTCACTCTGGGTGACATCCTTTCTAAAATTATTCTTTGTCACACGGGTGACATGCTATCATATAGTATTTTGTGGTTCGAAAAAGGATTCCGGGCAATATGTTTAAGAATATAGCCCTTAAATTGTAACATAATGATATGTAATAGAAAATTTATAATTGCTCTGTGTTTTAATTAATTATATTTTCAAGAGAAAAATTATTAAAAAATTGTAACATAACAATATATAATAAAAGATACATATATACTATACTATACAACAGTATAGTCACTCCGGGTGACGTCCTTTCCCATTAGTTTTAAAATTATCCTTTGCCACACAGGTGACAAATCTACCGACAAGTATTTTGTGGTTCTAAAATACCGCTTCTAAAGCTTATATCTTCAATATTACCTGCTTTGTTTCGGTTTAATGTTATTATATTATTTAGAATACAGCATTTAAACATATTCATAAAATGTCATATAGAGTTAAATTTTTACATAATATTCACTGATTCGAGTTTTATTTGCATTTTGGACAGTTTAGACTCTTAAGACATGATTTCTGTCGAGGACCGTCACTTATTCGCACCCACTGATGTAAGCCGATTTTCTCGCATGACCAGTGGGCAAAAACTCAAAACCATATTTTTGATAGTAATATTTTCTTCGTTATGAAACACAAATTACAAACGATTCTATAAAATAATCGAGAAATGGCTTAAAAAGTGTCGAAGTCGACGAAGAGTGATAATTGTTCCATATTCCGCTTTTTTACCATTTGATTTATAATTTTTTCTGCTTATATACGTTATTGTTTTTTTTTTGAGAAATTATCGTGAATTATGAATTTCTTTATCTGGCGGTATAGTCATCCTCACTTCTAGCTATGAAGAATGTAGGCACTTGTAGCACCTTAAACTTATCATGTCTAATGTATTATATTTCCATGTTTTTTAATACTAAAAATTGGCAAATGTATAAACGCCCCAGCCAGGAATCGAACCAAGGTATCTGAATTATTTTACATTATTCAGCGCTTTTCCATTAAGCTACCAGAGCTTCTTAAATACACTATTACCTATTTTTAGATTAACATTAATGTTTTATACGACTGAAAAAATAGCATGACATTAAGAAGATTCCAATATTGAACAGAAGTAAAAATTACAAACACATAAAGTCCACGTATGTACTACATCAAGGACTTAAGAGAGGTACGATTGTTGTTTTTTCAGATTTGATTTATATACATTATTTCTCTCCCACTGTGAATATCAATCGAACAAGAACTGTTTGACAACAATTATTGTGTAGATGTCTTCAACTGTAATGATTTAATAAATTTTACAATTTCCAACATTTTTACCAGCTAGGTGGGGTTGCTCATTTAAAGTATACATAATATGGAATAAAATGTTAATGGATTAAAACATTAACGTATACGTTTAAAAAATCGCGATGTGACTAACTGAATTTGAATTTCAGATAAAGTGGTCTTTGGTGGCACCGTACAGAAACTTTTTATAATGATAGAAGTCGTTAAGCGTAGTCTCTGGTGCCAATATATCAACTTGATAGATTGAGAACTAACCCCAAGATGTTGAAAATAAGAAAAAAAATTGAATTGACAGACTGTAACTCGAAAACTATTGAGCTTTCGTCTTTCTGATATGCGACTTCCTCGCTTGACAGTACATTCAGTCATTCAGTGTCCAAATTATTAGAAATAAGTTTCGTAATTTCACTATCAGTTTTTAAATTTTCTTCTTTTTTTTATTTTGGTCTAAATCATATATATTTTAACTAATTATTCATTAAAAACTTACATTCATCCAGCGTATAAACATAAAAATATGGTATAAGTATAATCCAATATAGGAATAAGATCAAACAAAAATAGTTTTTACAATGTATTCACCAACAAGAAGCAAAACAATTTCTATAATCTAACTCTCCTCTAACGATGTCTTAAGAAAACTAATCTAAAATAAAATCTGTATTTGGAGTTTAAAGTACCTGGCTTCACAGTACCTGGGCGTTAAAGCTGTTTCTGTGTATCAGTGCCGTTTCTATGTCCAAATGTATGAAATAATTTTTTTACCTAAGAAAATAAATAACATGAACGACAAAAAACTGACTTGAATCTCATAGAAGTATGTTCAATTTAAGTGTCATTAATATTTTACCTATACAAAACCAAGAATTTTTTAGTCCGAGAAATTTTTTGTGGTAGTAACAGAAAACTATTTTATTGCTTATATAAGTATTGAATTTACGAGATTTTCTGTAAAATCAACTTTTATTGACAGCCAAAATTGGAAATAGACTATCTTTAACGGTCATATTTGGACACTGTGATTATAAATTATCTGCAAATATATAGGGAATATGGAATAAAATGATAATGGATTAGACAATTAACGTGTACCTACATTTAAACGTGCCTATATATTTTCAAAAAATAATTTTACTGCTAACTAAAACTTTAATTCCAGTTTACATAGTAGGAATTATTACAGGATCAATCAATCAATCAATAAAAATGACCTAATATTTATTTTGTGTCCAACATTGGTAAAGAAATAAATAAATAAAATACTGTCTATGATGACTTCGATACTGAGAAGCTGTCCGATTGGAAATTCAGTCATCCAGTGTCCAGTTTTGCTTTACTGTTAGTGCACGTGACCATAAGAATAACGCGACTGGTGGCATTTAACGGGGTGTTAATTTGGATTCGCTAATTAGAGGAAACTATCATAATTTACCAGTTTTTATTTTTTTTTTGTGTAAATCACATATTATATTTTAACTAATTATTCATTAAAAACTTACATTCATCCGTAGTATAAACATAAGAATATGGTATACATAGGCATAATTCATTGTAGAAATATGAACAAACAAAATAATTTATACACTGCATTTACCGAAAACAACCGCAAGGAAACTAATATAATAGAATTGGTGGAGAGTACTGGGGACTGTAAAATTTGTACCTGCTTAATTGTACGTTAAAGATCTGTGTCTGTGTGTCCATGTTGTCATTTTCCGAATATGTGCAATAATAAATAAGATGCCAACTACAAAAAGCGGGATTAATTCTCATAGAAGTATGGTCCATTTATGTTTCAATAATAGTTTAACTATACATACCCACAACCAAGAGTTTTTAATCCAGGAATTTTTTTATGGCAGTAACCGAAAAATGTTTTATTGCTTAAATGCTCCTTTCATTGTAGACAAAATGAGGGTTAAATTGCATTAGTGCATCCACTCATTTAATATACCTTCAATTTTCAAGATGTATTAATTATGGTAGTGTCATATTCCTGCTGACCAAACTCCCCGTGTTTCTTTAGTTCCACAACTTTCGACGTATAAAACCTAATAATCAAGGGTACTTGCGTCGTACCTCTTCTATACCTCGACGATATATAGGGTTTGTCGTATTTATCGAAAATAAGTGCTCTCTCCAGATATATATATATATATATTTCTTTACCATAACAATAAAACGTGAATTATTTTCAATTATAGAGTGGTGATGTATTTTAACAGAACAATGTTCTTTAATTCATGAATTTCTATAATAAAAATAAATGGGGCAACACATCAGGTAGTTGATCTCTACCTATTTCTTTTCGAAAATGGTTGCATTTACTCTTGCGACTTGCAATATTTTAGTGCTTAGAAAAACTAGCATAATTCCAATTGTTTGAATATAATACTATAACATGATTTCCACGCTTGAATGACATTGTAAGATCTACTTTTGTTTAATATATCCCAAATAGTAATGATACTAATAATAATAATAATACAAGAAAAGTAGGTACAAACAAGATTATTAGACATCTGTCGTATGTTTATTCTTAAATAATTTTGTCTTTTACTGTTTACATACATAATTCTAGAAGTGTATTGTTTCTGTATTATTAACATAAAACTTATTATATATTATTAATTTAAATATTCTTTCCTGAATTGTGTATTAACTATACAACCTAGATATCCTAGGACTCCTTGCTATGATTTATATTATTAATTGAATCTTCTTTTCAGCATTGTGTATTAACATCTTACCTTATTGCTTGTTGGTCTCTTTATGTCATCCGTTTTATATTTCCCTTTAGGTGGGGATAACTTAGATATTATATTTATATATTTCCAGCTTTTACTAGATCATATATGATTGTTCCTCAGAAAACATCATCTGTGCACGCCCGAGAATAACAGCAATTTCGTTACATTGCATAGTTGGATGCTGGTATATTTCTCAATAACATGACGTGTGACAATAATCCCTCTATTAACTTATACTTTTCTTCGTCAAATATACAAAATATTATACAAAAATTACACAAAACAACAACAAATTATTTCTTCACCGACAATGAGCGACGTCACGTGTTTTAATGATATTATTTGATATTGTTCGGATTCTGTATCAATATTTAATTTATATAAAATATGTAACTCTTCATTCTAACTAAAACCGATTTACTTTTTTTAATATTGAACACATTTTTCTCGGGATAATGTGAACGTGATTTCATTCCCTTTGTTATTACAACTTTTAGTCACAATTGGTCTATTTTGACATAAATATACGGAGAAAAAGACATACGACTTTTTTGTCGCAACTGGCTTTTTTGGCCTAATAACCCTTAATTTGGGGCACAAAGAACAAATTATTTCATCACCGGCAATAAGTAACGTCACGTATTTTATTGATATTTTTTTGATTTTGATAGGATTCTGTATCAATATTTAATTTATTTAAAATATTTAACCCTTCATTCTACCCAATACCGATTTACTATTTTTAATATTGAACAAATTTTTCTCGGGATAATGTGAAGGTGATTTCATTCTCGCTATTATTGCAATTTCTAGTCAGAATTGGTCTATGTTTCTAGTATAGGAACACATACGACTTTTTTGTCGTAACTGGCTTTTTTGGTCTAATAACCCTGAATATGGCATTTGGGACACAAAGAACAAATTATTTCATCACCGGCAATAAGTAACATCACGTATTTTATTGATATTTTTTTGATTTTGATAGGATTCTGTATCAATATTTAATTTATTTAAAATATTTAACCCTTCATTCTACCCAATACCGATTTACTATTTTTAATATTGAACAAATTTTTCTCGGGATAATGTGAAGGTGATTTCATTCTCGCTATTATTGCAATTTCTAGTCAGAATTGGTCTATGTTTCTAGTATAGGAACACATACGACTTTTTTGTCGTAACTGGCTTTTTTGGTCTAATAACCCTGAATATGGCATTTGGGACACAAAGAACAAATTATTTCATCACCGGCAATAAGTAACATCACGTATTTTATTGATATTTTTTTGATTTTGATAGGATTCTGTATCAATATTTAATTTATTTAAAATATTTAACCCTTCATTCTACCCAATACCGATTTACTATTTTTAATATTGAACAAATTTTTCTCGGGATAATGTGAAGGTGATTTCATTCTCGCTATTATTGCAATTTCTAGTCAGAATTGGTCTATGTTTCTAGTATAGGAACCTTTTTTTTTTCCTAAATAAGAATTATAGGTAATTGTTCGAATAACGTCTCTGTCTCCATTGTCAATTTGTTTAAAATTTTGAGCAGCACCATCCTCTCTCATTGTAGAACAAGTATTTTCAATTTTCAATGCTATGTTCTTCTTCCTTCAAACTTTAATTCTACCATGAGACCCAAAATGATTGATTTTAGTTTCGTCACTAAAAATCAAATGTCACCTCTTGATTTTTGGTCGTTGGCATACAGTTTTCGTATAAAAAAATTAAATTCATTCATTTGCAACTGTTATGAAATTAGGTAGCCACGAAGATTAAAAAGGGACTAGTACATAAGAAGCAGATTTTGCCTTGTAACTACAAAGTAATTTTGACAGTTAGTTGTCACGTATTGAAGTCATTAACCTTAATTGTGCGACTATGAGGGTGCATGGTTGACGAAGTGTGGTATAAAATATATTAGCGCAGTTGTAGAATTTGGCTTACACTACCAAATGCCACCAAAAACGCAATTTCGATTCTTTGTGGGGTTACGAGGTATTAGTACTTCACAGATGATATTTTGTTAAATTCAAATAAATTTGCGATTCTTGATAAAAAATTAGTCTGTTGTAAAAATTAAAGAAATACACATTATAGTAATTTAATAAAAAGTTTCGATTGTAGACAAAATTATTATATTAAAAACCGTTTACTCTATTAGTGAGAAAAGAAAATTATATTTATACTTATAATAAACCCCTATGTGCTTCTTTTAGTTAGAATGTTAACCCTTAATATCAGAACGATAGGGTATAATTGAAGTATAGTCAGCTCTTGATACTAGCTATTTCATTTATGTATATGATATCACGTATGTGAAATTTTTTTGTGTTTTGATATAAATTAGGACAGATTTCACTAGCAAAATTTTATTTTTTACCAATGCACTTAGACGAGAATTTATTCGGGAAAACCGCTTCTGTTAATTTAAAGTAGCAAATATTTGAATATAATTTCAAAATTATTTCCCTCGAAAAGGAACTAGAACTAATGTAAGAGAGAGCTAGAGAAAAAATATGACTATTCGTAAATAGGTTTAAAAAAACCTAAGAATATAAGACAGCACTTTAGTAGTAATTTATAGGTAAAAAGACTCGCTTCTCAGAATACCAGGTGTATTTTTTCCTAGTATATGAGAAGATGATTCGGTAGCTTCAGTAACCTTGATTCGATGCAGGTGTTTTTCGACTCCTTTCTGTGCTACATTATTTTTTCACCCTCTTCTCAGGGACGCACGACATTGACCGCGTACGAGTGTAAGTAAGCTTTAGCCTTGAAGTCAGGTGGTCATTAGTTACATTGAAAAAATAATCGTTTTTCAGAAAATCAGGTGTGCTTTTTATCCTTGTATATGAGAAGATCTTCACTCATTAGCTTAGGTAACCTTGGATCGATGGAGGCGTGTTTTACGACCCCCTTGAGTGCTACGTTATTTTAAATGAGGCCATTTTCAAAAAAAGTAACTTCATAATATGGTCCTAAACGTATTAGCTTTTGAAATATAGGGTGTTTCGTGTATTGTTTGAAATCTTTATTTTCATGTTTTTTTTTTGACTGACTTCAATACGTGACAACTAACTGTCAAAATTACTTTGTAGTTACAAGGCAAAATCTGCTTCTTATGTACTAGTCCCTTTTTAATCTTCGTGGCTACCTAATTTCATAACAGTTGCAAATGAATGAATTTAATTTTTTTATACGAAAACTGTATGCCAACGACCAAAAATCAAGAGGTGACATTTGATTTTTAGTGACGAAACTAAAATCAATCATTTTGGGTCTCATGGTAGAATTAAAGTTTGAAGGAAGAAGAACATAGCATTGAAAATTGAAAATACTTGTTCTACAATGAGAGAGGATGGTGCTGCTCAAAATTTTAAACAAATTGACAATGGAGACAGAGACGTTATTCGAACAATTACCTATAATTCTTATTTAGGAAAAAAAAAAGGTTCCTATACTAGAAACATAGACCAATTCTGACTAGAAATTGCAATAATAGCGAGAATGAAATCACCTTCACATTATCCCGAGAAAAATTTGTTCAATATTAAAAATAGTAAATCGGTATTGGGTAGAATGAAGGGTTAAATATTTTAAATAAATTAAATATTGATACAGAATCCTATCAAAATCAAAAAAATATCAATAAAATACGTGATGTTACTTATTGCCGGTGATGAAATAATTTGTTCTTTGTGTCCCAAATGCCATATTCAGGGTTATTAGACCAAAAAAGCCAGTTACGACAAAAAAGTCGTATGTGTTCCTATACTAGAAACATAGACCAATTCTGACTAGAAATTGCAATAATAGCGAGAATGAAATCACCTTCACATTATCCCGAGAAAAATTTGTTCAATATTAAAAATAGTAAATCGGTATTGGGTAGAATGAAGGGTTAAATATTTTAAATAAATTAAATATTGATACAGAATCCTATCAAAATCAAAAAAATATCAATAAAATACGTGATGTTACTTATTGCCGGTGATGAAATAATTTGTTCTTTGTGTCCCAAATGCCATATTCAGGGTTATTAGACCAAAAAAGCCAGTTACGACAAAAAAGTCGTATGTGTTCCTATACTAGAAACATAGACCAATTCTGACTAGAAATTGCAATAATAGCGAGAATGAAATCACCTTCACATTATCCCGAGAAAAATTTGTTCAATATTAAAAATAGTAAATCGGTATTGGGTAGAATGAAGGGTTAAATATTTTAAATAAATTAAATATTGATACAGAATCCTATCAAAATCAAAAAAATATCAATAAAATACGTGACGTTACTTATTGCCGGTGATGAAATAATTTGTTCTTTGTGCCCCAAATTAAGGGTTATTAGGCCAAAAAAGCCAGTTGCGACAAAAAAGTCGTATGTCTTTTTCTCCGTATATTTATGTCAAAATAGACCAATTGTGACTAAAAGTTGTAATAACAAAGGGAATGAAATCACGTTCACATTATCCCGAGAAAAATGTGTTCAATATTAAAAAAAGTAAATCGGTTTTAGTTAGAATGAAGAGTTACATATTTTATATAAATTAAATATTGATACAGAATCCGAACAATATCAAATAATATCATTAAAACACGTGACGTCGCTCATTGTCGGTGAAGAAATAATTTGTTGTTGTTTTGTGTAATTTTTGTATAATATTTTGTATATTTGACGAAGAAAAGTATAAGTTAATAGAGGGATTATTGTCACACGTCATGTTATTGAGAAATATACCAGCATCCAACTATGCAATGTAACGAAATTGCTGTTATTCTCGGGCGTGCACAGATGATGTTTTCTGAGGAACAATCATATATGATCTAGTAAAAGCTGGAAATATATAAATATAATATCTAAGTTATCCCCACCTAAAGGGAAATATAAAACGGATGACATAAAGAGACCAACAAGCAATAAGGTAAGATGTTAATACACAATGCTGAAAAGAAGATTCAATTAATAATATAAATCATAGCAAGGAGTCCTAGGATATCTAGGTTGTATAGTTAATACACAATTCAGGAAAGAATATTTAAATTAATAATATATAATAAGTTTTATGTTAATAATACAGAAACAATACACTTCTAGAATTATGTATGTAAACAGTAAAAGACAAAATTATTTAAGAATAAACATACGACAGATGTCTAATAATCTTGTTTGTACCTACTTTTCTTGTATTATTATTATTATTAGTATCATTACTATTTGGGATATATTAAACAAAAGTAGATCTTACAATGTCATTCAAGCGTGGAAATCATGTTATAGTATTATATTCAAACAATTGGAATTATGCTAGTTTTTCTAAGCACTAAAATATTGCAAGTCGCAAGAGTAAATGCAACCATTTTCGAAAAGAAATAGGTAGAGATCAACTACCTGATGTGTTGCCCCATTTATTTTTATTATAGAAATTCATGAATTAAAGAACATTGTTCTGTTAAAATACATCACCACTCTATAATTGAAAATAATTCACGTTTTATTGTTATGGTAAAGAAATATATATATATATATATCTGGAGAGAGCACTTATTTTCGATAAATACGACAAACCCTATATATCGTCGAGGTATAGAAGAGGTACGACGCAAGTACCCTTGATTATTAGGTTTTATACGTCGAAAGTTGTGGAACTAAAGAAACACGGGGAGTTTGGTCAGCAGGAATATGACACTACCATAATTAATACATCTTGAAAATTGAAGGTATATTAAATGAGTGGATGCACTAATGCAATTTAACCCTCATTTTGTCTACAATGAAAGGAGCATTTAAGCAATAAAACATTTTTCGGTTACTGCCATAAAAAAATTCCTGGATTAAAAACTCTTGGTTGTGGGTATGTATAGTTAAACTATTATTGAAACATAAATGGACCATACTTCTATGAGAATTAATCCCGCTTTTTGTAGTTGGCATCTTATTTATTATTGCACATATTCGGAAAATGACAACATGGACACACAGACACAGATCTTTAACGTACAATTAAGCAGGTACAAATTTTACAGTCCCCAGTACTCTCCACCAATTCTATTATATTAGTTTCCTTGCGGTTGTTTTCGGTAAATGCAGTGTATAAATTATTTTGTTTGTTCATATTTCTACAATGAATTATGCCTATGTATACCATATTCTTATGTTTATACTACGGATGAATGTAAGTTTTTAATGAATAATTAGTTAAAATATAATATGTGATTTACACAAAAAAAAAATAAAAACTGGTAAATTATGATAGTTTCCTCTAATTAGCGAATCCAAATTAACACCCCGTTAAATGCCACCAGTCGCGTTATTCTTATGGTCACGTGCACTAACAGTAAAGCAAAACTGGACACTGGATGACTGAATTTCCAATCGGACAGCTTCTCAGTATCGAAGTCATCATAGACAGTATTTTATTTATTTATTTCTTTACCAATGTTGGACACAAAATAAATATTAGGTCATTTTTATTGATTGATTGATTGATCCTGTAATAATTCCTACTATGTAAACTGGAATTAAAGTTTTAGTTAGCAGTAAAATTATTTTTTGAAAATATATAGGCACGTTTAAATGTAGGTACACGTTAATTGTCTAATCCATTATCATTTTATTCCATATTCCCTATATATTTGCAGATAATTTATAATCACAGTGTCCAAATATGACCGTTAAAGATAGTCTATTTCCAATTTTGGCTGTCAATAAAAGTACTACCACAAAAAATTTCTCGGACTAAAAAATTCTTGGTTTTGTATAGGTAAAATATTAATGACACTTAAATTGAACATACTTCTATGAGATTCAAGTCAGTTTTTTGTCGTTCATGTTATTTATTTTCTTAGGTAAAAAAATTATTTCATACATTTGGACATAGAAACGGCACTGATACACAGAAACAGCTTTAACGCCCAGGTACTGTGAAGCCAGGTACTTTAAACTCCAAATACAGATTTTATTTTAGATTAGTTTTCTTAAGACATCGTTAGAGGAGAGTTAGATTATAGAAATTGTTTTGCTTCTTGTTGGTGAATACATTGTAAAAACTATTTTTGTTTGATCTTATTCCTATATTGGATTATACTTATACCATATTTTTATGTTTATACGCTGGATGAATGTAAGTTTTTAATGAATAATTAGTTAAAATATATATGATTTAGACCAAAATAAAAAAAAGAAGAAAATTTAAAAACTGATAGTGAAATTACGAAACTTATTTCTAATAATTTGGACACTGAATGACTGAATGTACTGTCAAGCGAGGAAGTCGCATATCAGAAAGACGAAAGCTCAATAGTTTTCGAGTTACAGTCTGTCAATTCAATTTTTTTTCTTATTTTCAACATCTTGGGGTTAGTTCTCAATCTATCAAGTTGATATATTGGCACCAGAGACTACGCTTAACGACTTCTATCATTATAAAAAGTTTCTGTACGGTGCCACCAAAGACCACTTTATCTGAAATTCAAATTCAGTTAGTCACATCGCGATTTTTTAAACGTATACGTTAATGTTTTAATCCATTAACATTTTATTCCATATTATGTATACTTTAAATGAGCAACCCCACCTAGCTGGTAAAAATGTTGGAAATTGTAAAATTTATTAAATCATTACAGTTGAAGACATCTACACAATAATTGTTGTCAAACAGTTCTTGTTCGATTGATATTCACAGTGGGAGAGAAATAATGTATATAAATCAAATCTGAAAAAACAACAATCGTACCTCTCTTAAGTCCTTGATGTAGTACATACGTGGACTTTATGTGTTTGTAATTTTTACTTCTGTTCAATATTGGAATCTTCTTAATATCATGCTATTTTTTCAGTCGTATAAAACATTAATGTTATTCTAAAAATAGGTAATAGTGTATTTAAGAAGCTCTGGTAGCTTAATGGAAAAGCGCTGAATAATGTAAAATAATTCAGATACCTTGGTTCGATTCCTGGCTGGGGCGTTTATACATTTGCCAATTTTTAGTATTAAAAAACATGGAAATATAATACATTAGACATGATAAGTTTAAGGTGCTACAAGTGCCTACATTCTTCATAGCTAGAAGTGAGGATGACTATACCGCCAGATAAAGAAATTCATAATTCACGATAATTTCTCAAAAAAAAAACAATAACGTATATAAGCAGAAAAAATTATAAATCAAATGGTAAAAAAGCGGAATATGGAACAATTATCACTCTTCGTCGACTTCGACACTTTTTAAGCCATTTCTCGATTATTTTATAGAATCGTTTGTAATTTGTGTTTCATAACGAAGAAAATATTACTATCAAAAATATGGTTTTGAGTTTTTGCCCACTGGTCATGCGAGAAAATCGGCTTACATCAGTGGGTGCGAATAAGTGACGGTCCTCGACAGAAATCATGTCTTAAGAGTCTAAACTGTCCAAAATGCAAATAAAACTCGAATCAGTGAATATTATGTAAAAATTTAACTCTATATGACATTTTATGAATATGTTTAAATGCTGTATTCTAAATAATATAATAACATTAAACCGAAACAAAGCAGGTAATATTGAAGATATAAGCTTTAGAAGCGGTATTTTAGAACCACAAAATACTTGTCGGTAGATTTGTCACCTGTGTGGCAAAGGATAATTTTAAAACTAATGGGAAAGGACGTCACCCGGAGTGACTATACTGTTGTATAGTATAGTATATATGTATCTTTTATTATATATTGTTATGTTACAATTTTTAATAATTTTTCTCTTGAAAATATAATTAATTAAAACACAGAGCAATTATAAATTTTCTATTACATATCATTATGTTACAATTTAAGGGCTATATTCTTAAACATATTGCCCGGAATCCTTTTTCGAACCACAAAATGCTATATGATAGCATGTCACCCGTGTGACAAAGAATAATTTTAGAAAGGATGTCACCCAGAGTGACTATACTGTTTTTTTTATTACATATTGACGTGTTTTTTGGGAAATCTTCCCCTGATCTGAGTGAAAAGTGCGAGATATGATGAAGTCGCGTAGCGGGTATACAAAGAAAAGATCGTAAAAGAATCACATATTACGATTCTAAAACATATTGCAATGAGTGTTATCAGCCGGCTATCGGCCAATACGAACAAGCAAAATTTGTATTATTTAAGTCTATAGTCAATGACCAAATAAATAATCCTCCGTATATAAGTGCTTAGAAAACCACAATACATTTTTCCCCATATGTAGGTACACATAAAAATGGTTATTTGCAATTTTGGCCGTCAATAAATGTTGATTTTACAGAAAATCACGTAAATTCAATAATTATGTTATTTTTGAAGCTATCTTTATGCATTTTTTTGATAACTTTTTGAAAATATATAGACACATCTGGAACTTTTAAATGTAGATATATGTACGTTAATTGTCTAATCCATTAACATTTTATTCCATACTCTCTTAAAATTAAAAACATCAATTTTTTTTCTTTTTTGGTACACGCAACGTACGCATGAAAAAATCGCCCTGTATATGAATAACTTTATCTCATATAACAAAGGAAGTAGCACCCACATTCTTTTAAAAATAACGGTAGGTTTGTATACCTGTATTTCAGCCCTCTCGTATTTATCTCTTTAAAAGGACTATTGTTTGAGAACAAATTAAGGGAACCTTCCTTCCAAATTTAAATTGGTAGGTTTTGCCGTGAGAGATTTTTTTTACAGTTTAATTAATATTGGCTCTATTGAATTCAAACGAAAATTTTACTTCTTTTTAAATAAACTAGGTAAATCGATGATGATGCACGGAAAACGGCGTAAAAATCTTCTGGTCACATCGCTTCTATATAATATCGTAAGCATAAGCGCCCTTGGTCGATACCGTTATAATTACTTATTCTCACAATGCTATCGAATAAGTGGGTCCAACTAATAATTTTGTTAAATATCACCTAACTTATATTAAATTACTTTTATATAGTGTATTAGGGGGAGAATAAAACAATATGTAGCTAAACATAATTTATTTATACTCTTTTTTTTTTAGTCATTGTAATACATATAATTTACAATTTCAAATTTTTAGACATAATACGCTCATCAATGTCACCATTGGAAGTAAATAATCTGTCATTATTATCTCCATTCCCATGCTCACAACCACTATCTCTTTCATCACCATAATTACTCGACGAAGTACTTGCATCATTGCCGTCATCCTCATGGGGAATCAAACCATAATATTCCAATAAATTAATGTTTAAATGTGGAATTTCCACCAAGAAGTGTCCCAGATTTTGTTCAACCATTTCAAAACAGAATTGATCCTCACATATGGTACCATATAGGAATCTTTCACAACAATGGGCTCCAGATAGAAAATCCATTGCTTCCCTCATGTATTTTCGTTGCGAATCCACATCGAATCCATCATCTCTTTCAAAGTTTAAGATATCTTCAGCCATTTGTCGTAGGTTTAATATCAAATTATGCACATAGGAATCTTGGTTTTCTCTTTTAATAAATTCGTCACACATCTTAAATAATAGAGAATATTTTTATTGCTTATGTATATGATCCTCACGTGTGCTATCAAAAACTATTCTATTACATATCCAACTAATACTTAAATAATAATAATAATATGATAAACAATAGAATATTTCAATTTAAAAAAAATGTTTATTCTGAACAACCAAAATTTATTAAGGCGCGCGTATTACCCCCTGGTGATGCATTTAAACTCTGACCCATATATGTCAAAGTATATTTCTCACCTGACATATTCATATCGTCGATGAAAATCTGAGTAAATGCATCAGATACACGTTTCGGCAGATATGTTTGAAATGTTACATCATTCCATTGATCATATAAGGTAGCAACAATAGTTTTCCCAAAGCGTGTTGTTGTCGGAGTCATTTTTTTAATAATATAACCCATTCCCACCCCCAAGGCTGATAGCTTCCTGCGCTCCGGAAATTCGAAATCTTTATTTATCATATTATTAATTTCACTCAAGGTCTGCTGTGAAATGCTCATTGTTATTGTTGAAATATGCAATAAAACAATTATTTACCTTTAATAGACACTTTCAGGAAACACTACACAAGCACAAACAAAATATTTCTATTTACTTTTTTTATTTACTATTTTCAAAGCGGCAGATAATGTTAGCGTCAATACTAGTGTGACTTTAAATGTGGCAACAAATTTGTATCATACTTATGCAAATATTCAAGGTCAATAAGTATCAATTGAATGTGGAAAGGGGAGTAAAATAACGTAGCACAAGTGAGCTAGTAAAGATTATTGAAAAAAAAAAGCTGCACTGGTTCAATGCCCCAAATCAGTGTATTTCTTAGAACGTTTCCCAAATTATAAGATATGCTGAAAGGCGGTCCTTGGGATAGCGTCTCGTCATAAATAAATAATAAATAAATAATTTGACGCCTGGCGCTCGGCGTAAAAAATCTTCTAAACACACGCGAAGAATGCCATCATTACATACGACGAGATAATATCCTTTATTTATTTTAGATATACCATTTTGACGCCTGGCGCTCGGCGTAAAAAATCTTCTAAACACACGCGAAGAATGCCATCATTACATACGACGAGATAATATCCTTTATTTATTTTAGATATAGCATTTTGACGCCTGGCGCTCGGTGTAAACGTTTTTGGGGTAGTGTTTCGTCATAGAAATAATTTGACGCCTGGCGCTTGGTGTGAACGAATACCTGCACGCTTTCAGGGTTATATAGAATATACGTAAACAACCAACGCAAGATAATGAATAAATTCAAGGCCCCCAAACAAAATAAAGGCAGAAAAAGACACCTGCCCATGTGTATGATAGCTCACAAAGTAACAAAACAAAATCTTTTTTACCTATCTTTCTTATAGCATCTCTTTCAAATCCAATTAAAATAAAAAATACAGCGCGCGAACAAGGACAAATAACATAAGCACACGTGCAGTGTTTCACGGTCGCAGGTAAAGGGTTTGGAGGCGCAAAGAATAACACCTGCAGGTTGGACACCTGCCACGGCGTCGATGGCGTCGCGACGGGAGGAGTTCTACCGGGTTTTCAACCCTACTTATAGGCTTAAGATGAAATAGGTTTCTTAATGGGTTTTAATGAGTACATCTAGGATACTCCATAAAACTACTTTAAAACTCTCTGTTCCGAAACCAACTTGCTAATTAATCTTTTAAGAAAGCAAATTAGTTTTAAAATAGCCAATCTCACGAGTATTATAAAACCAGTATAAGATTACTAGGGAATTACAAGCAACTAGTTTTTTTTAAATTTAATTTAAAGAGTGTATTAAATTCTTTGCACAAGAATAAGTGGTCTTTAAGAACTTTAGTTTATTTTAAGGTAACTTTAAAACGAACATATTTTTATTGGACATATTAAAGCACTTTTAAACCATAAATAAATCAAAAGTGTCTTATAATCGTTACTTGGGCATATACATGTCTAGTGGGCCCGAACTAAATGGAAAAAAGGGAGTCTAGGAAGACATTAATTTGTAAATTACCTATTTTCGACGATAACTGCACGGGGATATTGATGCAACTATATTTTAAAAACAATCATGACTCATTTTTTCTGATGGAATAAGAGGAGATATTATTCCATTCCATTCCATTGTTAAGAGTGAAAACGTTCTTGTACAAAACCTAATTTCACATACCTGTCTGTGCTATGTGCCCTACAAGAATATTCCACTACAAGCTTTCCATTTCTTTCCACGACATTCAGATTTTTTAGTCGGAGAATTAATTCCGGTTCCGGCTTGCTTATATAGATATTGGCACTGGAACCATTAAGCGGAATGTTCTCACTTTCTTTCTCCTTTCTTAATACAGTGCTTTTGGTGTTCGTTTGTGTCGCATGTTTCACCCGAGGTTCCACCATACTAAAAACGTAAATAGAAATGAAACGACAGGGAGAGCAACGGAAATGTCCATTATTTAAAAATACTGTACAGTTTCTAAAAAAGACAAGCTCTAGAGAGAGAGAAGCTCTACTTACGGACTTCATGTTTATCTAACTAAATATACACTTAAAAACTAAACGATTAATTCTGTACCATCTGTAAGTAGGTAAGTCTAAAAATATAACCATCACTTTTCAGTAGAGCAATTTTAATTTTGGGAGGTATTTTCCAAAATCAGGTAAACAAGAGGGGGGTTGATTTTCTGATAATAGGTTGAGTTTTTGGACAATAAATAAATTATATTAATGTTCGATAATATAACTTCATTCAATACTGAAATAAAAATGACTTACCTACTTATGCACACTGATTTTAGGTATTATTGATTTGTTAATCACTTATTTCCACTTAAACAAAAGTTAAACATGGCTTACATTTTTAAATTTTAGCATTTTTAGAATTGGTGACCAAAATACAACTTTTTCGTTTAAAAAAAAAAAGGACGGAGAATTCCCAGATTCCTGACAATGTAAGTAACAAGAAAACATTATTTTTTAAAGAAATTTGATCAGTTTACTATTTCTTGCACGTGTTCTTGACCAAAAAATTTTATTTATTCTCTACCGACATGATTTTTCAAAAATTTTCAGAAACTTTTCAGAAAGTTTTCTTGTTGTTTACTTGTAGAAGGCACTAAACTGGAACACACTGCATATCTTGGAATCTTCGTCGTTTATAAAAAAATACAGATTTTGAAGTTTTTATATGTAACCCTATTTTTTATTTTTTTATTTACAGTTTCTACGTTACATTTGTTACACTTTTGACATAATATACTTTGATCTTAATGGATTTTGATAAACTTCTCAATGGCGCGAAACCTCACTATTTAGCTACACATTGACGAGCAAAGTTTTATATTTCCGTTCATTTAATTTAATCTATGGGATAAAATAAAGTGATATTTTTTACTAAAATTTAAACTCCGACAGGGGATGGGGGTTCAGGTATATATAAGTACTCACGGAGTAAAGGTCTACATTTTATTTTTATTTGTATTTTTATCTTTAACAGTTTAAAAGTTATATCGCTTTTTCCAGAACAGAACAGAACATTACAGTTTATGTATTAGAGATGGCTTCATCTGTCCTACTGTTCAACTACCCTAATGTTCATCTGCCCTACTAATCGAGTGTATTCGGGTGATGTTCGGTTAAGCTCGTATGACCTAATCCGTTGGGAACGCCTTTTCCCCCTGTTTACATGCATTTTTACTGACGTGTTGTAAATTATTTTTGGATAGAGACTTAACGTCGAACGATTGAATGGTTATGTCATATTTATTTTCATATTAGAACTGTAATATTCTTGGGATTTCCTGCACCCTACCTGACTATAGCTCGTCGTTTGGATCTGTGGCTACGCGGTATCCGTAAGGGGGAAGGAAGCCAACAGATCATAGGGACAATCCATGGGCGTGCTACTATTATTTTAAAATTAAATATAAAAATACTAAAATCTATAAAACAATGTTGTTTATAAACTAAAAGTCTAAACAAACAGAATTTTTTTAAAAGAATGGGTTTTATTCGCAAAATCAATCATAAAGAATTTTTCCCCTTGGCACACTGTGTATATATTTGACGATAGGCCTTAATAAATTCATGTTTTCTTCTTAATTCGGTATTTAATTTGATAATCGTAACTGTTGTTATTTTTGCAAGCAGTACAAAGTAATTTATTATATAAATTAGTTAAATTTGCATACCTGTTTTAAACTCTAGATATAACTTTTCGATAATGCGTCTTATTACACTAAAGTCAAATTTTAATTTGTCTGTAACTGATAAACGAGACCTTTTCTTGTCGGTAGACGATAAAAACTTTTCAGGATTATTTGCTTTGCTTTATCTTCACGCTAATACCTGCTTCTACATCGACACCCTGTTCAAATTTCGTTTTAACGGCAAATTAAATGTATTATTTTTGGCTTCCTCATCACATGCATTATAAAAATTAGCAATAATTTCCCAAGATTGGCCATGCAAAGTTCTTCCACGAATATATGCCATTGCAATACCAAGAAAAACGCAAAGAAGTTTTCTAGATGCGCTATTAATTATATAATACACGTAACCTCCACCACTCGCTTCCGCTGGTCAAAAATCATAGCCCGTCTGCGCATAGCAGTGCCATGTGTCTGGCGTATGTCTGCAGAGGCGTGTCCAAATCATTCGCATATTATATTTTTGTCCCTGTTTAATGCTTTGAAACAAAATAGAGGCGGAAGTGATCCTATTAATCGACTAAATGTTTGGAGAAAATGCGTATTCACATGTTGTCAGATTTGCTAGTAAATAGATAATTCAATTAATATTTTAATTTCGTGGGGTAATTAAAATTAATGAGGTGTGAACATATTAATTAAAACTCAAAATACCTCTCAGCTTTTCAGTCTGGCTAATAATATTTTCTAACTTTTTAACGATTAGGTTAAGTTCTGTATTCATAGGAGGTGTAAATAATAAATTTCATAAAACTTATTAGATTTTTGGTAAGTGATTTGACAACATCGATAATATTTCATGTGCATTCTTTAAATAGTTTTGGTAGCCGAAGAACGAAACGACAAGATGTACGCCATTAGTTGTAGTTATTTCATTATCGAAATTTTATTCTTACATAAGAAGATAATTAATGTGTAATAATATTTATAGATGCCCCGGGGAAACAAGTGCAAACCCGCCCCAATACACCTTTTGGAGACGATTTAATATTGTATTTTAATTTGAAAAATCTACGCAAGATTCTAGGCAGATTTCATATATCATGTCGTATACCTAAGTCTAAGCATGATTGACATATTTAAGGTTTTATATCTAAAATGAAGCAGAACTTAAATGAATTATTAGTTTTTTCTATTAGGAAGCCTATATTATTTAATTTGAGATAGATTTCTTGTTGGAAAGGACCTACTTTAATAGATTTTTTATAATATTTTTAAACTATTAATACAGGTATACTATAATATCGGTGTTCCAACAATAAGATTAAAAATGAAACTGGGAAAGCTGCAAAAATCTACATTTTAAAATTGAAACCCCAAATTTTATAATTATTTTCTATTTAGCATTAAAAATAACGGTAAGTTTGTATAAGGTCGTCCATTTCGAAAATTTGTAGTTTTCGAAATATTGCCAATTTAATACATTATACAGGGTGTTATGGAAATGACGTATTATATTTAAACCGACAATTCCTGAGATGAAAACAAATTGAAGAAAAATATCTAAAAATGGTGCTTTCATTTAATATGCCCTGTACATGACCTTATGTCAAACGAAAAATTACCACGTGGCGCCCCTGTTCGGAAGGTAAACATAGCAACATATGGCAGTGAATCTTGAACAGTGTTGTCATATCTTCAGGGTAAACACTTTAGAAAGTCAATAACCGTTTGACAGATTTCAAGTTGTTTACTTTTCAGGGTACATTATTATAAACTTTTACGTTCAGTTAGCTGGGAAACAATCTCTGATTTATAAACTTGAACTGACTCGAACGAACCGCCGCGGAGTTTATAAATGTTCAGGTATGTTCTCATTTGTTCAATTCGAACGACACCCGTCAGATCTGGACAACTTAAAAGTTTATAAATGCCACATACCCTTTAGAAATAAAAAATGCAATTTTATTTACCTTTTCGGACTTATTTAAAACCAACTTAATTTATAAAAAACACCAAGTACTCACATTACAAAATCACATTCGTTTTCGCGTCACAACACATCTAAGTACCGTTCAATCTGAATTAGTATTTTAAAGTGCTACTGTGTAGACAAAAATACGCCCTTATTGTCTGGGAAATAATGTATTTAGCATCTAAAAATTTTAAAAATAAATAACACGTTGGTTCCCTCGATCGATATCGGCCGGCTTCTTTAAACAGCTGATTTTGGACAATCGGGCTAATATTTAAAAATACAGCGTTGCCACTTTCGATGTTTTATAAGCGACTATCATAAATTGCCGAATTTCCTTCTATAATATTACTTTCCTGTATAATTATAGTCTCGGAAATGGCAACCGCGCTGGCTCTACTAGCGGAGAGTTCTCGGAAAGAAAGTCCGACTGGTCAGAAGGTGGACTAGACCATTAATTTCAAAGGGTAGTTCCTGTCAATTGTTAACATAATTGTTTCATTTTATCTTTAGTAAAGGGTTAATGGCCCATAGAAATTAGCGTTTTTATTATTTCTATTGCGAAATGATTAAGTGCTCTTGTTCTATGTGTGTTATTGTAAAGTGTAATTATGCGTTAGTATTGGGGTTTAGTGATGAGCTTATTATGCACTCCCACACTATCATCGGGACACGTGATGAGCATAAAGTTTTTCCCATAGAAAAAAGAACTGTGTCTTGGATTCCTTAATCGCGTCCTGGATTTACTTTCTAAGTAAGGTAAATATTTATTTTTATAAGAAACTAAAGTTTTACACTTTTAAACATTTTGGCAATATTGTGCTTGAACATCTGTTGATTACACAGCTGGGCAATGTAATATGTTCATATATGAATGTGCCGAGGAGTTGTGTGTGGGTTTAGGGGTGAATTTAAACATTCGATTTAAAAAAAAATATGTAGCGCTTCTCTAGGACACCCCAGGAGTCACCCATTTAAATATAATACGTCATTTCCATAACACCCTGTATATAAATCTCATAGTTGGCTGTTGAAAAACAGTCAAATGCCAAAGACATACATTTGTTACTTGTTCTTCTTATTACTTTGTCACATTATCCATAAATAATGAATGAGTTAACATGATTATTAATAATTTTCAAATGGTAAGTTTCATACATTTTAAAAATGCCGATAAATATCGGTAAATTTTGCCGAGCCCGATTATCGGCAAAATTTGTCGTTAAAAGACGGATGTGCCGTCGTATTGGCAGATCACTACTTTAAATGATTTAAGTATGTTCGGTACCTTTCTCCTTCTTGTTCTAGATTTTCTTTGATGTCCACTTCTTCGTTTTTCAGTTTCCATTCTTCATATGCAATCCCACTCAATTTTTCGATGTCATTTAATGCTTCACTTTTTAGCTGGGCCTCATTCTGTGTCGAAATGAATGTGGGATTACTGTAATACACAAATGTATATGTTAAAATGGGTCACGATAGGGATGCACCGGGAGGGATGTGTATATTTAAAAAGTCGGGAAAAGGGAGTACCTCTATACTAGGGTATGAAAGATAGGTACTTAGATAAGTTTTGGAACTAAAAAACAATTCCCACGAATTTGTGTTGATTACTTTTATCATGAATATAGGGTTCTCTTTCTTCTTCAAATATAACTACTGTGTTTTTTTCTACTATTTGGCCGGGTAGCTAGGCACCTCTAGTCTAGAAAGAGAGATAATAATTATTGTAAAGATAATAAACCCTACCGTCAAAAATAAATCCGTCAAATGGTGAATAAGTAATTATAGGAAGCTCTATTGGTCACAACTCAATAAATCTGTGTACCGCCGCGTCCCCACCATACCAACAAAACAAAAACATCGAACGAAACAGAATCACAAACTAGCAACTTTCTGGAAACAAAATGAAACGAAAACTGGCGTCCACACTGGCAAGTAAAAATGCCCTCAAAAGTCTATGTAGTTATGTTTTTTTTTTGTTTTTTACCAACAAAACAAAAACAAAACAGCAACACAATGTTTTTCAACAATTTAGCAACAAATCGGAAACAATTTATCAACTTTGATGTTTCACAAAACAAAACCAAAACTACATACTTAGCTGAAAATGGCGTACCCACAGATGGCGATCTGTAAATGGCTGTTTTTTAATACTTAAATGATACTTAATATGATAAAATATGTATTTAAAAACATAGGCGCTCTAAAAGGACTTCACACCGCATGCAAGAGCAGCTAATCATACCAATCTGTCTATCTGTATAGCCACGAATAATTTTTCTTTTATATTATAATAATATGATATAAATAGCACCTGACAAGCAAACAGGCTTGTTCATTTAATTTCGGGGGATGAGGGGGGGGCGAACCACACAGCACAATCATGCCCCAGAAATATTTCATATTAGTTTCTCTAAAAGATTTTAAATATTTCATAAATATTCCAAAACACTGATGATATATTGATGAAATGTAGAGCTGAAGATGAAATTTCATTTTAAGTTTCTAAAACATTTCATAATTGCATTTCTGAAATATTTCAACTTATTAGAGCCACTTACTTTTCAGAAATATTTCAAAAAAATTTCTTTTAAGATTTCTGAGGTATAAAATGGATTTCCATATAAGAACATATTTTTATTAAATAAATACATAAGTAAAAATGAATATGCAAAATATAATACTTATTTCAAATAACAATGTACGTAAAAATTATTTTTTCCCAGACCACCCGATGATAACTTATACAATAAGGGCGTATTTTGTTCTACTTAGTAGCACTTCAAAATACTAATTCAGATTGAATGGTACTACCAAGAATAGGAAGCTTTTCCATTGAGTACAGGGTAGGTTCCATACCTATCATCAGAAAGACTCTATACTTCACGCTGTATTATCAACGGTAGTCGAGAAAATACAAAGAGTAGTGCCATCTCTTAGCAGTCCCACACAATATGAACAGACGTTATTTGAATAAATCAAAAATAAAAAGTCTATTTACTTTTATATTATAAAGAAACAGGCACATATCAGTTGCATATACCCAAAGCAAACGTTATGAAGACATATAATCTTAATAGTTTGGAGAATCGTAGAGTTATTAGATCTTTGCTATTTTTATATAAATTGTTGAATAATAGAGTTATGACCCAAACTTATTAGCTCTGATTAATTTTTGTATATCACCATATGTAACAGTGCTAAAACGGTTTCACTAATTCCCCCATTGGTGTTATATGTAATTTGTACAACCAAATTCGAGATAAATGTGATATTTTCAGCATAGGCATTCATCTTTTAAAAGGTTTCTCAATGTGTAGGTGTGATTAGTTAAGGCTGATTTAATTAAGATTAACTCTTCCTACTCTGTAATTGGATTTAAATCTGTAAAGTTTGTAATAAATAAATAAATAAGAGCGTACTTTTGTCTACACAGTAGCACTTTAAAATACTAATTCAGATTGAATGGAGTACAGGTGACATTCTATCAATGGAAAAGGCTTCCTTTTCTTGGTAGTACACAAAACACAATGGACCACGATCACGAATCTTGATTTGGAGCGCGAGTGTTGTTTTATATACTACATATTTTATAGTGTTCACATGCAAAATATGCAAATTTGGGTACCTCATGAAATGAATCTGAAAAATTTTATAAATATTCTGGATGAAAACTTAGTCAGATTTCAGAATCATTTTGTGAAATATTTCAGCATTGTTATTTTGAGACATTTGAAATATTTCCGAGAAATTTCTGAAAAGAGATGTGCTGTGTGGAGAGTAATAACATTTTTTTGGGGGAGTTTTATGAATTAAAAACTATCAATTAAATATTGAGTCAGTGGATCACTATCGATAAACTATTGATAGTTCTCAACCTCTACCTGTCAGTTCTGCTGCGTTTCGTTTTTGTATTTGTTTTACAGTACATATACTCCCCATCGACAGTACCTATTGCCAGAAATGGAAACAAACAGAAACCTTTTGATGTTTACCGTTACGCGACGGGAGGAAAATAAGTTGCTACAAAACAAAACAAACATAAAAGTTGATAAAATGTTGTCAATGCGTTTCTAAATTGTTGAAGTGTTACTGTTTTGCCTTTATTTTGTTGGTTATCTTTACCTGTCATTTGCTGTAACAATACTTTTACTGGCAACATTCTATTAAACTAGTTGCTCATGAACAGCACAAATTCTGATCTATCTTCAAGAAATGTAACTTAGTTGCATGTACTATTTGTCACAACTAAGCCAGAACCTGAACTTCCCCCTGCTAAGACACCCGCATTTTCGATTGAGATATCTAAGTTGATTAAAATTTGACATTCTATCATTTTCAAACAGGTTATGTTCCTTAAATTGCTACATTTACTTTTAATATTCAACTTTTTTAAATATCATAGGTATTAATTATGTAAAATGGATGATTAAAAGGAAATTTCAAAATAAATGCCGAACGACGCGACGCGTAAGAACAAACAACTTAGATCAGGTCAGAAACTAACTTCAGCTTCGGTAAGACAAACGGTTGTACGTAAGCAGCTAATATCATCTCTGACTTAACAAATTTTATTATTGCAAATAAGTATATTAATTATTACTTGTTTTGGGAGATTGTGCTAAGTAAATTGATTCTGTAGTTCTATACACTGACAAAACCACGATCTGTATTTCAGCAACATCTTGACATCACAACCTCGAAAGAAATTCCACATAGTTCATTTCATGCATTTTATTTGTGGCTTGCAACAAATTAATCATAAATACATCAAAAACACATTACATTATACTCTACAAGAAGTATATTGTATCAGATCTGAAAGTTTATTTGAATGGTGAACCTATATTCGACATTTTAAATTTTGTACATACTCAGGATTAATAAAAGACAAAACTTGGTCATGTCGCTTTTGTGGCTGGAAAGCTTACATCTGCCTCCTTTGCTGTATAGAATTTGAAAAACCTGTTGCATGAAAGGCAGCTTCTTAATGTATATTAAGCTCTCATTTACTAGGTAACATAGTAAATATGTGATTCTGTATTGAGGTCAAACCAACCATAGATATGTGTGTTGTTGCTTGTTTGGTGTTTATAGTCTGGTTTCATAATTTTAAATTCTACCTTTGAATTAACCTTCAATACTTGTAAAATATTTTAACAATAAAACAGATATTATCTTCTTGACAATACCCTATAGGTTTGAGTCTCTAAGGGAAGATACTTCTACCCAAAACAATTAGAGTACATCTTTGGTTTTATCTTAAATGTTGAGTGAAATGAAATTAAAACTACACAAACATGAAAAGTTCTCTTATTATGAACCTACATCTACTTACTTATCATCAGGTTGGCTGAAGGCACTGCTGCTATAGTAATTTATAGCTTTAAGTGGAACATTTTCAAACTCAAAATTATCCATTTCAGACTCTGCTTTAATTGCCAAAGTACTCACATACTCGGTATCCAGAGAGCATACGTGTTGAGCAAAGTTTAATAAATCACTTTCCTTAGTTTTCTTGGATTTATTTGGGTTGTCACAACTTTCTCTATTTTTATTAATACTTTCGGTACCACGTCCTAGCAAAACACCCTGAGCTGAATTATTCACGATTTCTGCTTCTAGAAGTAAATTGTTCAGCATTAAACCCATAACTTCGGTGGGCGGACTGGTCGCCATGTCTTTGAAAGAACAGAATAATAAATGCCAAATAAATGGCCGAGTCCACACTCCAACGACCACACCAACGAATATACTTACTTATAGGGATGCCGCTTTGAACCGTATCGGTTCTTTTCGAAACAGGTTTTTATGTGGAACCGGTCGAAACAGGTATAAATCGATAGGTTTTCCGGTTCCACTGGAACTATCTGTTTCGCTGGAGCGGTCTGCTTCTCCGAGGCGGCCGAAACAACTTGTTTCGATGAAACTGTTTCGGCAAAACTGTTTCGGATTCCGAGTCTCCGACCGATGAAGCGGTTTCGAACAAACAGTTTCAAATGCTCGCGCACTCTATGTTGCAAAAGGCTGATGGATTGGCTGATCGTGACGATTCGTCGCTTCGTGTAGGGTTTGTGCAATGTTGTCAATGTTTAATATTTTTCAGAAATGTTGGTAAAAATCAAAACTAAATATTTATCACAAAAACTTTTTATAACAAGAAAATAATAATATAGTAAATAAAACCCTTTGGCAATGTACAAAGGTAAAGTATATGTGAGTTATCATCTAAACAACACAACACACATACTAATAGGTACCTGCTAAAAAAACTATTAAGTAAAGAACATATATTTATAAACTATATAGAAAACCAAAATCCAACAAGTAGGAACTTAAATTTCTCCAAATTTGGTTGGTTTAAGTTTAAAAGAATACCAAAACATTGATACCTATGTAATAACAATAAATATCTAAACAGAATATAATAATACGTAGGTATCTTAAAACGAACGAAAAAGTTCCAATCTGGGCTACTTTTCCGGCACCAGCAGCCAAACCGACCCGCGTGCCGCAGCATTGCGATGTAACAGAAGAACAGCGGAAATTTTGAAACCGTTTGGAACTGAAACTGGTTTCTTGAAACAGGTATTTTTTAAAACCGAAACAGGTTGCACCTGTTATTTAAAAAGCCCTGTTGCAACCATCCCTACTTACTTATAACCAGGAAGAAGACAAACTGCCGTGTTAAATCATCGCAGCAGGCATGATACGGCGACATCCATTACGACTGGCGGGCACGTGCTTTTCAAATGTCACTTTGTTCAAATCTTTATTACTGCCAATATTTTAAAGTGACATTTAAGCAATGAAAACATCAAAACCCTTTCATTTGATTTACTAAGTAGAGAAAATCAAATATTAGGATTTTGACATAGGTTTTCAGCTGTAAATATCGCTTTCAAATTGTCCTTACATACTATTATTACTGAACTAGTAACGAAATTAGAAATAAAGAATTCAGAGATTGAAGGTTGTAATTAGTTTTATTAAAAAATAGGAAATAAATCATAATTTAAATAAAATATTTTACCATCTTCAACTTCAAACAAATCAAGGTAAATACAATACTATATGTACAGCTACTAACCAAGTAAATATATGCACCATCATTATGATTATGGGCTTCAAATTTGTTTGTTTCGTAGCATACTCCTGGCAACATTAGTGCTCGAAGTCCTCTTTAATGTTCAGTCATTATGGAATTCTCATATTCCGGTAACATATTATTATAATAATATGTTACCGGACTTATCAAAATTCTGGCTACGGGTTAATATAACTAAGCTGTAAATATTATGTTGTAGCTTTTGACTTATAGATTGTAAAATTTAAGTAAAATTCTTAAAAAATGTGTTTATTGCTAGTTTGCGTGACAAGTTTGGGACATAATCGGACAATAACGAATAGAAATTAGTAAAAAAATATTTGAATCATAAATTACTTACCTGCAACAAAACGAAAAGGTCCATTATCGTGAGAAGAATAGAAAATTAAAAATAATTTTAGAATTTAATGACGCTTCCTCCACCATTTTCAATCACATTATAAATCATATGTTACTTGATTTTATTACATTCCAGACGAAGGATGTTCGGTTGTGAATAATTTAAGAACGTGCGCTGCTCGCATTCTATGTCTGTCTCTGTCAGCATCAACCTTCCTCGCTTCATTAAAGGGAGACAAATATAGCCTATATCAAATCGAACAAACCCGAACAAATACACTCACGTTTTTGACTTTCAGATATAGCTACGTAAGTCTGATATTGACACAAAACGATTTACACAAAAAGGATAAACGTATGGAGTAACCTGCCTGGCTGAGACGTCACTTGCACGGCCTACTTATATGCTTCGATCCCCACCATAAACGGTCTCACCGGGCTGGACCACACTCCACTGGCCGTTGTCAGTCTGTTTAACGGACAATTTTAAAATTTCTTTGTTGTCCGTTAATCAGCAACACAGAGGAATCAAGTATCGGTGTACCGCTTGGCCAAATTCAATATTAAACAATATAAATACAAAATTAAATGGCCCTATTCTTATTTCCTTGTTGTTAATACATTGCAGTTGTTAATTACGAAAAAGTTCGCTGTCAAACTCAAATCAAAAGATCTTTGTATTTAGTTTTAATTTAAACATATCTATTTTCAGTTTTGTAAATGGCACTGCCGCACTGTGGTCTAAACTGGGTTTTTACGGCGACAAAAGTCTTTTTAAAGCTCAATTACAATAAAAACATATTTTTGCACTATATAATTTATATGCGTATTGATTAGTACACAATAATAATACATAATAAACTTTAAGTTCGACTTATGCTATACAGTGCGTCCATAAAGTCGTGCACAAATTGATTTAACATTCAGGTTTTTTTTTGAGTTATGATTGGACACGCCAATTAGTATTTTTAGTTGTGCATGTTTTAAGGTAAAATATAGGGTGTCCCAGGTGTTAGGTATGATGTTGCAATAATGAATAATTCTTGTTAAACCTTAAAATTAAATTTTCAAATGTCAATCTTGCGGAATCCGGTATTTCTAGGGGTATGGTTGGTTATACAACAATTCGGAATTGACACAATATACTGGGTGTTCAATTTTAAATTGCTCACCTAAAAATACTAAATGACGTCTCCTGCGAGGGTTAAAAAAAACAAATCCTTAATTTTAAATCAATCTGTGCAAGACTTTATGGACGCACGTTATATAGAAAAACTGAATTTTATATTGTAAAAAGTTATGAAACACACAGTATTTAAAAAATTGAACACAATTGTAAAGGCAAGTATAATATACAATAAATTAACACCAAATAAAAATTTACTAAACAAGGTCTATATCACTATCTAATTCTTCCTCGTTCGCTGATAAGTCTGCATCATCAGTGCTCAAGGTAATCTCAGGCAGTTGAATCATTTGAATCACTTCTTGTGACAGTGTACTAACTTTTTTCTTACTAATTTGTCACATGCTTGAAATTATTGGATCGGAGGACCCTTCAATTTCGTTTCCTTGGCAATTTATTACAGTAGGTTTTAGTCGTTTAACCTGGTTCTCTATGTGGTCACTTTCTATCTTTATAATATCTAATAACATGAGCTACATTTCTTTGCCCCTCCTTGGCGAAACCCATTTGTGTGGCCAAAGCTAGCTCTTCCGGTGAATGGAACGAAATTAATTTTTTGCTGTATCTTTGCTTTGATCGAGTGCTTAAAGTAGAAAAAATCTTCTTTGGACGCCCCTGCGATGTTGTTGTGGGCGTGGTACTGGAAATATCCTCAACATCACAAACATTTTGCTCAATAAGCTCCTTCTTAAGCCATTCTTGATTGCGTTTGAGAAAGCTTTTCATGTTTCGACCACTTGCCTTCCACCGATAAAAAATTTTTTGGCAGAAAAATGCTATCTTGGTGGTAACTACCTCTTCAGGGTAATCTGGTAATTTAGCAAGCACGTAATCAATCATCTATCTTTTACCATCTCCAGTGGTAACCTTATTAATAAGGTTCTCGGTTTTTAAATATTCAAATAGCTGCAGTCGAGTCAACTGCTGTACAGATGCATCTGGAAAGAAAAATATTTTTTTTTTGTATTTCCGCAAATCCACGCATATTAAATTAGGTATCAAAATAAAGACAAAGGATCATAGAAATAAATATAAAAAATTTGAGACGGAAAAAAGGGTACATTTTTTTTTCTGCTTTAACAAATTTGGTATAGAACAAAAATATTGGTTGTTTGTGCAACATTTTTTTCTTTGAATACCACATACATTATCTTAAATTTAAATCAGTGTTATTTACACTCTTCACTTACCTAAAGGAACCCTTGACATGATGGTACCAAATAATAATCAAAACAAAAGCACAAATCACTGAAAAACACTTATAAATTCAACCGATTGCAACGGAGTACAGAGGGTAATTGATAGATCACTTGGGTAAACTCGACTTTCGGTCTCGCTACCTGCCTAACAGGTACCTGTATGAACAAACCCAACGAGGTTTAGCCTAATTGTTTATTTAGGAATAAAAACAAACTGCCTAATATGCATTTCTAGGCAATGAATTTTGCCCTTTTTGTCGCCGTAAATTTAATTTTTAGACCATAGTGTGCCGGATTAGGAAGTTTGCTGCCGCTAGGCATTTCAATAATTGCCGGATTTATAACGAGACACTTAAAGAAATGTCACCATCGTAAACAGTGGCGATATAAGGTAACGCAGTGCCGGATTTATAACGGCGGGACACTTGGGTGCGCCCCTATAAATCGACATTAAAAAAAAGTTATCAACGTAAATTGCCGCCCCAGGCCTTGTTTACCTAAGCGGCATTGTTTATTTGCGTATCTTACAAGGTGTTGGGACGAATTCATGTAATAAGGCATTTTTCCATTGTGAAATAACCTAGGCATTTCATATGAAAAACAGAGGTAGTCGAGTGTTTAGTAGTGGTAGTTGAAAAAGTGACAACAAATTTGGGGCACGACAAGTATAGCTCGTGAATCAGTCACCAGAAGTTTAGACGCTCGGAGTCCACGTTCTTTGACACTTTGACCTATCCAGAGCAAAACAACTACATGCGACACTAGGTACGTGAACAGCACACATGGTCGCATTATAAGAACAATATAACAACAAGACTCTGTATAATGGCTACATCTGTTCCATGCGAAAGAATATTTTTAAAAGCGGGACAGATAGCAGATAGCTAATCCAAAACAAATAAAACATCTCAAGCGATTTTTTAAAGTTATAAATTAAACAATAAAGATTAGTCTAAAATATAATCAAAGGGATAAGGGGTAATGACGTAAATGGTTCCGATTGGTTAGGTTGGTGTCGCGGGCGACAGTACGTAGCTCTGAGAACGCGGCTTAACACATAATGACACACCATGCACGTAACATGATTATTTTGATTGTGGCCAGTTGTGTTATGATTATGAAATACCGTCATGATACAATCCACAATCGTATCATAAATAGGGCTGCCAGGTTTAAATTTTGAAATCACAGGACAGGACACAAGTTTTTTTATTTATTTTTTTGGATAAGCGAGGAGAATCTGTTTACAGACGCGTTGTCGGGGTTTATTTTAATCTCAAGCCATTTTTTAAAGTTATAAATTAAACAATAAAGATTAGTCTAAAATATAATCAAAGAATTTTTGTGTGTTTATAAAGTTTTACCAAAAATTTATTTACAGTTTAAGTACGACTCTAAAGAACTCCCTAAAGCCGCGTTCTCAGAGCTTCGACGTGTCGCAGCGACAGTCCCCCACTCATTTTGTAGGGGGTGACGTCTGTCACTTGTCATTCGGGTGAAACCTAACCTTACAATAATTTGTTATTGTTTTTTAAATGAAAACAATTTGTTTTGTACAAATTTCGTTTTGAATAATTTATCATACTGATTGAGACTGATAATGAAATCTTTGAATCATGTCTGGCAGTGTATTTTAATATGATTATTTTTCCAGACTAAAGAGCTAATTTCGTTAAAAAACGTTACAAGAAGCCAAAAAAACGGACTAAATTAACTAATTTGTGCATTTTAGAGCTCAAAATATAAATGTAATGAAAACCGCCCAGTTTTATTCCTGTATTTTTTATCATAAACTTTAAATTGTAGAGTAGCACACGCGTGCACTACATCGAGACTCTACTGTATTTAGGACTACGATGCACTAGAAAAACAAATACATTTACACATCTTATTAGGTAGTTTTTATTAACCCCTGTTAAGTAGGTAGGTAGGAGAACCATTTCATTCTAATATAATTTCATCCGATAAGGAAGTCTAAGAGCAATGAGCATAGTCATGGTCCTTCTGACAGTGTCTCCTCATCATTCATATTCCACACCCTAGGTCTCGTACTAATTGTAATAAGCAGGCTTTCGATAGCTTGGCTACTATCCTCACTAGCTTGTGTCTCCTCTATATCTTCAGTCCAAGCAGATACAAAGCCATCTTCGTGCACAGCATACTGACTTGCCCTTTGTAATCTGTATCTACAATAATCTAAAAATATTTATATTATAAGATTTAGGCATCTATAGAGCTACAAAACTAATTTTTAGATAACATTACGAAATTGCCAAAAGTAGGGCTAACAAAATACCTTGTGACCTTAAAAACAGTTTACAATTTTAATTCAAAATGATGTTTTACCAGTATTATTAACTCTTGCACTTTCTTCTGCAGATAACTTCTGCTAAATTCAGCTTCAGAGCGGAGAAGAATTTCAACAGGAATATAATTTGAATTTGTGTCCACATCCATTATGGTTTTCGTTTAACCTAAAATTCAATGTTTTAAACTTAAACTTGTCACGTTTCTTTAAAAAACTTATAGTATAATCGATAATCTCTTCCGATTGCAGCAGGCCAATATTTACGTTTTTTTAGGGTGTCAGTATGTGGAATGTGGATGTTGGATTAAATTTTTCACCTCTCGGAGGTTATAGGTTTCTTTTTTTTTTTAAAGATTTCGATGACAGCATCAAATTTGATTTTAATTTTCGTATTCTACTCCTCAAAATATGTATATTTATTCTGGTTAGTAAAAAATTAACCAATGTAATTAAAATTTATTTAAATACCTATTTTGTGGGATTTAGGTAGTTAATGATCAAATAAACTTTTGCCGATGATCACGTGGCTTGTGACGTCACTGGCGAGTAAGTTTTAAATCTCTTATGAAGGTTTATATTGCTGTCATCGTTTTTAACTCTTTTTTGAATGTATTAAAACGTTTTATGCATGTAATGCTATATGACATGAAAGAATAATATATGACGAGTATTTACGTATATCAATTTCATAGAAATATAACACACAAATACCACTAAAAAAAGAAAAGATATCAGACAAATTTTTCGCACCATTTGAGCCGGCGACAATAGCCGAAGCATGCCGAAAGCTGCTCGCCGACCACTGCTGGTTTTGAAACAGTGTTGCCAAACTTTTACAATTGTAATAGATCCACTAGTATTTTAACATTCTTGTTGTGGGGCTCCCCATATGAAATTTATGTTCAATCTGGAGGGACCACCTCCAGATTGAACATAAATTTCATCTAATAGGAAAGTAACAACCCTTTTTTTTCGTACTCTTTTTACTCTGACCCGTTTTTTACTATTCCTATTAGGTTTCGAACCGGCACTCTATTTCTTTCGATCACGGATTTCTGGCAACACTGCTGCATGGTTGCCGTAGTTTTTGGTGGACATTTTGTAACTTTACACGAACGTTTTCTCATAGTCTTGTTTATTAAAAAAAATATCTGAATTTTCATAAAATGAGGTGCGCTATGTTCGGTTGTGATATGGATAACCAGGCAAAGACATTTAATAGAAATATAAGGTTTTTCCGCTTTCCTAAAGATAAAAACAAACAATTAAAATGGATACAGTTGTGTAAACGGAAAGATAATTAGGTCGTATTTTAGCTTTAATCTTTGTTGTATGTTCATGAAATAAATATTCCTAAATACCCTGATATTATTCTTCCATTTCACATACCACTAAACGTAAAAACTTTTAATTAAAACGGCGTCAGAGTAATAATAGTACGAAAAAAAGGTCGTTACTTTCCTATTAGATGGGGGACCACCTCCAGATTGAACATAAATTTCATATGGGGAGCCCCACCCCACAACAAGAATGTTAAATAGTAGTGGATCTATTACAATTGTAAAAGTCTGGCAACACGGTTTCAAAACCAGCAGTGGTCGGCGAGCAGCTTTCGGCATGCTTCGGCTATCGTCGCCGGCTTAAATGGCGCGAAGAATTTGTCTAATATCTTTTCTTTTTTTAGTGGTATTTGTGGGTTATATTTCTATGAAATTAATATACGTACTCGTCATATATTATTCTTTCATTTCATATATCATTACATGCTTAAAACGTTTTAATACATTCAAAAAAGAGTTAAAAACGATGACAGCAATGTAAACCTCCATAAGAGATTTAAAACTTACTCGCCAGTGACGTCACTGCGCACGGCAGACGAAATTGGGACGGTTAGATATCCTACCTTTAGTTTATTGTATCATGGTAGCTCTGAGAACGCGGCTTAACACATAATGACACACTATGCGCGATGTCGGGGTTTATTTTAATCTTCCATTTGCTTAGCTATTTTTTTAAAATGGCTATATTACTTCTGAGCCTGGACATTATTATCCTAGGGTTCTTTGATGTCGCTGTGATGGCCGTATCATCCGCGAATATATATTTTTCGTTCAGAGGAAACTGAGGAATGTCTGCTGCGAAGATGTTGAAAAGTAGGGGGGCTATTGCTGAACCTTGTGGTAAGCCAGCTTTTATGTTCTTGGGTGTTGACAGTTCGTCGTCGATACATGTCGGTGGGCTATTTTTGCGTAGGTCAGTGGCGCAACCAGGGGGGGTGGTCGACACCCCCCCTCAACAATTCTTTGCTATAGACACCACGAACAAACCCGAACAAGACCTAGGGTGTGGAATAGGAATGATGAACATTGTCAGAAGGACCATGTCTATGATTTTAGACTTCCTTATTGGAGGAAATTATATTCGAATGAAATGGTTCTCCTACCTACCTACTTAACAGCGGTTAATAAAAACTACCTAATAAGATGTGTAAATGTATTTGTTTTTCTACTGCATCGTAGTCTTAAATACAGTAGAGTCTCGATACATATAGTGCATGCCTGTGCTCCTCTACTATTTCAAGTTTATGATAAAATAAATACAGGAATAAAACTGGACTGTTTCATTACATTTATATTTTGAGCTCTAAAATGCACAAATGAGTTAGTTAATTTAGTCTGTTTTTTTGGCTTTTTGTAACATTTTTTAACGAATTTAGCTCTTTAGTCCTGAAGAATAATCATATTAAAATACACTGCCAGACATTATTGAAAGATTTCATTGCTTCCCCGCTTTCATTTTCTTCATTATCAAATTATCTCCAAACCGAATGTCTACAAAACAAATTATTGTTTTCATTTACAAAACAATAACAAATTATTGTAAGGTTAGGTTTCATCCGAATGACAAGTGCCTGACGTCACCTAGCTCCTACAAAAGGAGTGGGGGACTGTCCCTGCTACACGTCGAAGCTCTGAGAACGCGGCTTTAGCGCGATTTAATTTTTTCTCATACGGCCATCTCGTTCACACAATCCACTGCGGTTTGTAAGTGTCAGTATTAGAAGATGAGCGTTAGAATACGGTCGATTTTGTTGATAACCATTTACACTCTCGGCCATACGTTCTGTTTTCAGAAGGTACGCGTATAAAAGTTGTTTGTAATCATTTTCGGGTCACGCGTCCAAACTTTGTATATTATTTGTTGTTATTGACGAATATAAGTTGCTTAGTTAAAACGAGTAGTTTGTTCTGAATGTTTGACTCGACAGAAAAGATGGAATATCGTCGATGAACAAGTCAAATTTCGTCGCGTCGCGTGTAATAAAATATAATGATCTGATCTGAGTGTATTTTTAAAACACTAACTATTCGTTGTGTTTCAATATTACGTGTTCTGGTTGCTGTCAAGATCTAAGATGTTTCGTGCATAAAATGTTTCCAGGAGTGTTCCCATGAAAAAGAAAAAAAACGATTGTGTTCGTGTCTGGATTTACTCGCTTTAGGTATAAAGATAAATACAAGTAGGTAGATAAATAATCAATTTTTACAATTTTATATGGAATTTCAGTTTTGCATTAAGTTTGGCAACATTGCACGTAACATGTGTTTTCTGACATGCCACCATGGCGATTTGGGAGTTCAACTAATTAATTATGAATTGGTTATATCCATTCGTCTTTCTTATACTTCGAAATTCAAAGGTTAACGTTGACTTAAATTGTATTTGTGGTCGCGTGCTTCATTCGGTAATGCCACGTTTTCTTTTGAGTTGTCTTGCAAACTCATTCAGTATATTTTTAAGCCCTACAAATATAGTTATAATTTTCTTAATAATCTTAGCTGTATTCTGGTACAGGTATAAATAAACATAACCTACAATATACGCTAGGTAAGGACCTTTTATCCTATTATAATAAACATATTTTTTCTTCATTAAAATCTTGTTTTAATGTTATAGAATTATTTAAAATGTAACCGTTTTAATACTATTTTATCTTATCTCCACAGCTAAATAATATAATTAAGTTTTTACCATACAATAATTCAAAATTAAATTACTTGTCTGCACTATACAAATTAAAATAGCTTACCCCTCACTTGACCAAACTTAGGACGTGACGTGATTAGATTGAGCACCACACGTTATTTAAATAGGTAATGTGCCGTCAATATGCTGTGAAAACATGCCGTTACCATACTGCGATACAATTCTGGACAACATGAAACATATCGAGGACAAAATATTCACACCTATTTGTAAAGAAAACATGCACATATATACATATAGTGCAATAACGCGGTTTCACCGGACATCCGTCTACTGCTTCGAACATAATAATAATTTTGTATTTGAGAGCTCACCACCGAGCTGTTAAAACGGATTTTTATCCTGAAAATACGCGTCATCATCAACCGAGAGATTACCATAATAATTTAAGATACCATCAAGTATGAAAAATAAGAAACCTAAAGGATCACTGCGGGGAACTCCAGTGTTTTTTTTTAATTATTTCGTATAACAAATATATTAAAGTGTAAAATAGGTCATTAAACAGTACACATTAAAACGTCCGCATATCGCCAGTTTCTTCTTCGACTCTCTAAGTCGAATATTAAGTACTCTGCCGTGAACATTATTTTAGAATTAAAAATAATACCCAGTGCTTATTATTATTATTTACTGTAAAACAAATACACGATATGTGTCTTCAGTTTAGACCTTCACATAATTCAACAATTATAATTGCGCTTTAAATAAAGTTATACACAAAAAACATTTGTTGAACATCCTGTATATTTCACGGTAGTTTAAAAAGATGCCCCTTCGGGTTCTATACGTATTCTTGTTATAAAATTTTCTGCATCCCTAGCCATCAATGGTTTAATTTAATTTCCGAGTAGTAGGCTTTGTACAGCCGCACCAAGACACTTTTCCCTAATTTTTGTAAAATATAACCCAAAAACTGGTTCGTTAAACTCACGTTTACAATCCATGTACTTGCGACCAGTACCTATGCAATAATGAAATAATTATACATATTTCATCATTAAAAAATAATAGTTCTCCGGATTTGACCGAGTCACGGCAAATATAATTAAAAAATACACCAAAACATATCATAAACACTATCTTCAAAACAGGTATTGTGCCTCACAGCTTCAAAACATCTGTAGTCTGTCCGATCTATAAAAGCGGTTAACATTTAAAACTAAAAAATTATCGGCCTATTAGCTTAATAACTCATTTTGCAAAGATATTTCAAAAATGCCAGAAGCATCGCATTGTGACAAAATTTTATCACATAATCAATTCGTTTCTTGGAAGGATTTAGTACTGCAGATGCTTTGTATGCATTCACATCGCAGGTAACAAAATATGTAAACCAAGGTACAAAATGCTTAGGGATATTTATTGATCTGGCCAAAGACTTTGATACGGTGCCACACAACCAGCTTTTAACTGTGTTGTCACACTATGGCGTAAGAGGAGTTGTACTCAATTTAGTAAAAAATTATTTGCAAGAAGACCACAAATGGTTAGAATCAATAATACATTGAGTGAGAGACAGGTGATCAAAATTGGTGTTCCTCAGGGAACGGTTTTGGGCCAGCCTGAAGTTAAAAATAAGACAATGGAAGAAGTGGAACCCATATATTGACTGTTTCTAATAAAATACACAAATTTTATATATTAAGAGAAATTCTAAATGAGAAAACATTGGTGATGGTTTATAAAGCATTTGTGGAGTCGCTAATACAATACGGAATAATTGTCTGGAGTGGTGCCTATGACACAGTACGTAATAAGTTAAATATAACACAAAAATATACTCTTCAAATTATATTAAAAAAAAAAGATTTCCAACAAATTTATTGTTTTCGGAGGATGTAATGTGTAATGTAAATATCAGAACTTTATATATTAGATGTATATGTAATTTTGTTTATCGGTGTAAGACCAAGCTAAACTATGTAGATCATTCTACCGAAACAAAAGGACTAAATCTAATAACAAATTTAAATTACCAAAAGATTTAACAACCGCCAATAAAAAGTTCATGGATTACTTAGCACCAAAATCATTAAATTTACTCCCATATAAAATCAATTAAAAATATAAAAACTTTCGGTAAAAAGTGTAATCAGTATGTTTATCGGAATATAGAAAAGTTTTCAATACTTCTTCACCAAATCAATAAGGATTGTGGGCATGTTTCAGTAACGTGTGTCACATAGCATTATAATATAAATAAAAATACAAAATAATAATATATATATGTCTATTTTTAGATTTCGACACATACGGGTGTCTTGCACCTAGGTGTCTATTATTGGGTTTTGCTATTCATTATATTATATTATATATTAAAAAATAAATGGTAAATGTTTTAAATGTTAAATGTTAACAGAATAATTGAAATGTGCTTGTTTTTATTACCATGCCAATTGTACCTTCCATGCATGCCGTCGTATTCCAAAGTAGCTTCGTTGTCTTCTACACTACTTTATACGTATGCTACGCAGCTTGTCACAGTTTACAGGTCACCCAGTGGGGATTTCAATCGCTTTATGGAAATATTGAATAGACTTCTTGAGAGTATGAATCTCTCTTCGAATATCATTGTAACGGGTGACTTTAATGTTCATCTCTCCAATGAGGACAATAGGGCACACGAACTGTGCAGCCTCTTTATGGCATATGGACTGCAGAGAATGGTTGATTTTCCTACTAGACAGGGGGCTTTTCTCGATAATGTGTTTACTAATATAGAGCCCTTCAATACTAGATCTGAACCTTTTCCCCTACATCATCTGTCTGATCACACAGGTATTGTTTTTAATTTTGAATCTTTCAGCACATGTAAACAGGGTAGAGCAAGAGTAAACTATAGGCCTGTAACTGAGGAGGGCCTTTTCCGATTGTACAACTGGATCGAGGGTATGAATTGGGATTTTGTTGATGATGAAAGTGTGAATGTTGGGGATAGGTTTGATAGATTTGTCACTTTAGTGTCTGATACTGCTGAGGCCTGCCTTCCTCTTAAGTCGCGAATGGTGGATAACGGGAGGCAGTCAGCAACAAGGATTGAGTGGTTCAGTGATGAGCTGAGGGAAATGAGGGAGAGACATCACACCCTTGTTGCAATAAATAAACCCAGCCCCTTATTAGTCACCAAGCAAAGTATTAATGAATATAAAAACTTTTACAGGGCCGAAATACGTAATTCTAAGAAAAGAGCTCATGACGCCTATATAGCAGACTGTGGGAATCCGCAGGCAGAAATGTGGAAGATACTGAGGGGTAAGAGAATGTCGTGCCTTTCTCAGCCACCTCCAAACCTGAATGCCGAAATGCTAAATAGTTTCTTCGTAAATATTGCAGGAGGTTTTAGCTAAACTACCACCAACTGATAAATCATTTCGTGACTTTTTGCCAAATGTACACAATGTTCGTGAATTTCGTTTCCACTCTGCTACTTTTAATGAGGTACGACAGAAGGTTTCCAATTTGAAAAATAGTAAAAGTAATGATTGCTTCAACCTTAATGTAAAAATTATTAAAGCTTTAAAAAACCTTTTGATATCGGCTATGACAAGATTAATCAACCAATGCATTAGTGCTGGAGTCTTCCCAACTGTTCTTAAGAAGGCTAAGGTTGTTCCTATCTTTAAAAACAAGGGATCTATTGATGATCCTACTAATTATCGTCCCATATCATTATTGCCAGTTTTTTCAAAGGTCTTTGAGTCTATCCTAAAAGATCAGATATGTGAATACCTTGAGCGGTACCACCTGTTCTTCCAGGGTCAGTATGGTTTTCGCAGCCACAGATCCACTACCCTTGCAATCAACAACTTAATTGACTATGTAACTGAGGGCATGGAAGAGGGCCAGGATACTTTTGCATCCTTTTATGACTTAACCAAGGCTTTTGACTGTATTTCTCACGATATTTTGATGCAGAAACTCTTATCCTATGATTTTGATCCTGGTAGTCTCTCTCTGATGGGTTCGTATCTTTCTGACCGTACACAGTATGTCTCATTCAACCGGGATGCTTCTCAGCAGCGAAGGATTGGGCATGGTGTGCCCCAGGGTTCAGTCTTGGGCCCGATACTGTTTCTAATCTACATTAATGATCTGCCCAATTTTCAGCATGGTTCAAGACTGGTTCTTTTTGCTGATAATTCAACCAGCATTATAATATATAGTCCGGGTGATAGTCTGGCGGATCTGGTTGGTGGAACCAGGGAAGGTATAGAGAGTTGGTTTTTGGCGAATCGGCTCAGTCTCAATGGATCTAAATTTCACTCTCCATATGGGAGTTCCTGAGATGCGGTGTGACCAGCATGTGAAATTCCTTGGAGTTTTCCTTGATACGGGGCTTACCTGGCGAGCACATGTGTCTCAGCTTTGTGGTAAGCTCTCTAAATCTATTTACCTGATTAGGTCATTGTCTCAGTGTGTATCGGTCTCGACATTGATGACTGCTTATCATGGCTATTTCGCCTCCCACATGTCCTATGCTGTCCTAAGCTGGGGACACTGTGCCCATGCGGGGAGGGGTTTTGGACTACAGCGTAGGTGTGTGCGTGTGATTGCAGGTTTGGGGTGGCGTGACTGTTGTCGCCAATCGTTTAGGGAGTTGCAAATACTAACTTTTCCCAGTCTGTACATTCTTAGTTGCTTAAATTACATCAAGAAAAACATGACTCTTTTTTCCACCCATTCCGACCTGCATGGTTACCCTACTCGTGGTCGAGAGGATGTGCTCCCTGATTTTCACAGGCTTGCAAGGACAAGGAGGGGCACGGACTTTTACTGTGTTCACTTTTACAATGTAATGTTGCCTTGGCGTAGTGTTATTGTAAATGAATGTTTATTTATGTAGACTTCTATATTGTTCAGTATCTTTTCTTTACATATGAGCGAGAAGAGAATTCCCGCGCTGGTGGAATCTTAATTTAAAGAGTTAATTTCATATTGTGTAGTCGAATAGTAATATCATCCATATCACATCACAAGCACATGAACAAGTTTTACACCACAATTTATTAAGGAGAACGTGAAACAAACAATAGCAGTTGGGGATTCAAGGTAGTTTATATTTATTTTATATATTTATTTATTTTAACCATTTCCATAACACCCTGTATATGCAAAATTGGCATAATTTTAAAAATATGTATCTTGTCATTCATAAGTTGTCGCTGTAGTTTACAGCTGATTGAGCGGTAGAGAATAATTAATATTAATTAATTTTTGTAGTTTGGTGAGAGTTCTATTTGTACCCTTGTTTGTTTGTAGTTGGATGACTCCTTCAGCAGCTTTCATAATCTATTTTAACTCGAGTAATATTTGTTATTATTAGAGATTCTAAATTATTGACGGTTTGGCGCTCTTAAAGGTAAACAACTGAGGCGAGATCAACTTTTCAATCTTGGAAGCAGTTAGTTAGACAACCAACAAATCCGATTCCATGTCGAGGTCGGTTAGAAAAATCATAACAAATTCTCAGCAATGAGAATGCCACTAAAGAAAAAATAAACGTTACACACTGTACAATCCTCTTAACATTATCTGGTTTCATACGCCAGATTTCAGGTTTCCTTAAATATCCTTATGAAGTGTTTAAAATTTACATGGCCATATTCCCCTGGACTCTGTTTCACCGAATGCAGCTTTCAACAACGTTTATGAATTCAGATTCTACACTAAAACTAATCGACTCGGTCTGGATTTACATACCTGAACATATGCTGCTTTAAATGACCTTCATAATGCGTTTGATATTTACATTGACTACATTTAAACTAACTGGTTATTCCGCCTGATTCATATGACTGAGCGAATGCTGCCTTAAATAACCTTTCTGAAGTGTTCGGGTTTGGTCGGACTACATTTAAACTGCCTGAGCAAATGCTGCTTTAGCTTAGATTTCTCAAGTGTTCGATATTCACATTGACTACATTTAAACTTTTTGACTTCTTCGGGATTCATATGCCTGAGCAAATGCACCTTTAAACTACACTTCCAAAGTGTTTCATATTTACATTGGCTACATTTAAACTTATTGACTTCCTTGAGGTTCATATGCCTGCGAAAATGCTGCTTTAAATGACCTTTATTAAGTGTTCGATATTCACATTGACTACATTTAAACTTTTTAACTTGCTCGGGATTCATATGTTTGAGCAAATGCTGGTTTAAATTACGTTTATGAAGTGTTTGATATTCACATTGACTACATTAAAACTTTTTCCCTTCTTCGGGATTCATATGCCTGAACAAATGTCGCTTAAAATTACCTTTATAATGTGTTCGATATTCACATTGACTACATTTTAAACTTCTTGACTTCTTCGGGATTCATATGCCTGAGCAAATGTTTCTTTAAACTACCTTTATGAAGTGTTCGATATTCACATTTACTACATTTAAACTTTTTCCCTTCTTCGGGATTCATATGCCTGAACAAATGTCGCTTAAAAGTACCTTTATAATGTGTTCGATATTCACATTGACTACATTTAAACTTCTTGACTTCTTCGGGATTCATATGCCTGAGCAAATGTTTCTTTAAACTACCTTTATGAAGTGTTCGATATTCACATTTACTACATTTAAACTTTTTGACTGCTTCGGGATTCATATGCCTGAGCAAATGCTTCTTTAAATTACCTTTATCAAGTGTTCGATATTCACATTGACTACATTTAAACTTTTTGACTTCTTCGGGATTCATATGCCTGAGCAAATGCTGCTTTAAATTACTTTTCTGAAGTGTTCGATATTCACATTGACTACATTTAAACTTCTTGACTTCTTCGGGATTCATATGCCTGAGCAAATGTTTCTTTAAACTACCTTTATGAAGTGTTCGATATTCACATTTACTACATTTAAACTTTTTGACTGCTTCGGGATTCATATGCCTGAGCAAATGCTTCTTTAAATTACGTTTATCAAATGTTCGATATTCACATTGACTACATTTAAACTTTTTGACTTCTTCGGGATTCATATGCCTGAACAAATGTCGCTTAAAATTACCTTTATCAAGTGTTCGATATTCACATTGACTACATTTAAACTTTTTGACTTCCTCGGGATTCATATGCCTGAGCGAATGTCGATTTAAATGACTTTTAACAAATGTTCGATATTCGCATTGACTACATTTAAACTTTTTGACTTCTTCGGGATTCATATGCCTGAGTAAATGCTGCTTTAAATGACTTTTAACAAGTGTTCGATATTCACATTGACTACATTTAAACTTTTTGACTTCTTCGGGATTCATATGCCTGAGCAAAAGCTTCTTAGAACTACCTATTCGGCTTGCTTGAGTTTCATATTGATGATTTTTCTCTGATCTGTGTCTTAGCGTGTCTAGTCTGTTGTAGTCGCTTGGCGAAATTCTGCAAAGATAAATATATTATTAATTTTACCGTATTTGTTGTAACCTTTGGCGGTTGCGTCATACTTTGTCGCTTTGACGATATGTCGGAATCATTCAATGAATTGCGGCTGTTGGGAAATACTTCTTTTTAATTTCTTAATTAATTAACTTGCTGATGGCCCTTAGCGGATTGTAAGAAAAAATAACAATAAATGGCGCTTTGAATTAATAAGCGAGATATACACCTTATGTGAAATCTAAAAATTCACGTGGCCGCCATTGGCGACGTACGCAATCAATAATTTATTGATGTGGGTCAAGTCTGACAAAAAAAGGTCAGCACATGTTAAAAATAAATAAGTTAACTATGATTTTTTATGGTAACTGAGACTTTTTATTATGATTTCTTCTCTCACGTTTCTTAATATGTACAGGCTGGCCAACTAAGCGAGGTAAGTGGCTATATCTCGGAAACTGTTCACCGTACAGCTTTCGGAAAAAATATTTATAGTTGCCAAGAGAAATTGCTGGAAATTATTTGCAAATTTGTAATAATAACTCCCAAAAGAACACTTCACACTCCCAAATATGTTTTCCATTTTCACAGATAAAACGCCACCTTTCATAACTGACGCAAATAAGTATCATAACGTTCTACATTTCCTAACCAGTTAGTAATTAGAAAACTTATTGTATGAAACATGTTTTGTGGAACAATATATTATATTTTGTACTAACATGGGGATTAAACTCTATATATGCTAAAACATTGATAACATTTTCTTCAGTTCTGCCAGTACGACGTCTCCGAAATGTCAGTGAGCGAAAGCTTCCAGTGGTACGTAAGCGTTGTACCAAGTGCGGAAAAACTCTTCTGCCATAATGACGGCGATTTGGATATCGCAATGCATAACTCCTTTCAGCGATTGCTGCATTTTGAAAGCCTTCTTATTTTTTGCAACATATGTAAGTACCGGGGCGGGAGATTTAGTAAGATATAAATTAATTTTTCATTGATATCCCCGGTTAGAAAAAAGATAGGAACTTGCGGTTTTCACCGTTTGCTCTGGCCTTTATTCCTCTCTGTACTGGTGTAATAACATATTTACCATTGCATTTATGTTTTTCGAGAAAAACGATAAATATGTTAAATCTGTTGAAAGCGCCATCTAGCGACTACAGTAAAAATGACATAGACATCTCATGCAGTATAGCTAATAAATGAAGAGCTCTTTTAAATAACACCAATTTGAATATTTTCAGATAAGGCGTTTCTGAGATATTGCATTTTTACAAATCGATGTTTGCGTTACCCCCACCACTTTATTGCAGGGCTAGAGAAAAAAGTGTTTAAGCAAAGTTGTTCACGATACAAGCGAGATTTATTTATAAGTATTATCAATATACCTTACCTATGCCAATTGTAGAGAAATCGACTGGCAACAAATTACTATTCGTGTTACGCCCCCAAGCGGCCGGCCTACAAACTTGCAAATAATTTCCAGCAATTTTTCTTGGCAACTTTTCCTATAAATATTTGTTTCCGAAAGCTGTACGGTGAACGGTTTCCGAGATATAGCCGCTTACCTCGCTTAGTTGGCCACCCTGTACATAAATAATGATATTTTTAATTATAAACCTGTCTAGTAACACTGCACATACAGATGTTTTTCATTTAGGTGCTTGTTAAAAGACTATTATATTATGTAACATACAAGAAAACCAATTATATTGTTGTTGTAATTGATATTAATGAAATTAAATTAAATTAAATGTTAGGCAGTGTTGTCATATTTTAACACAGAATTGTAAAAGCACGTGGTCAGTTTTGTCAACAATACGTCATTGACTCGCATTATCAGTTTGTCAAACTATTTTAAGAAAAAAGTAGATACAATTTTAAGATAGTATATGGCCTCTTACCTTGTAAGAGTATTAATTAAAAATTTCCATAAAAAAAATACAGCACAAAATGTATGGTTTGCAGAAAAAACCAATAAAATTGTAATATCACACAAATTTGAATCACATTCATTGTTATTATAAATTATTTCACAGAAAAAGGTTTAAATTTGGTATAAACACATACGTCTCAACGGACGGGCACGGATTGAAACAACAGCGCCGCGTGGCAAATGACTAACGTTCTCGTTCGCTCGAGGTCGAAGCCAGCGTTTTGATCCCGCATCGCTGCTCTCGGGTGATCTAGTTACGCTTGTTGGCTGAAACGTGTACGGTATTGCACTGGAAAGCACAAACGTAACGTAAGAGTTTATTAAGTATTTAGACATTGGATTAAACAAAAGTATGTAGTGTTTCCAAGGAGTCACGCATTTAAATATAATAAACCATTTTCATAACACCCTGTTTATAAGACTGATTTTGTAGAGTAAGGATAGCCATATACAGTGATAATAAGATAGTAGACATAGATAATTATAATTGAATAAAGCTATATCGGAAAAGATAGAGCCTATACACCTAAATTTTCCCACATACATCGAATCTCTCCACTTTTATTCGACACGAACCTGTACGTCGATTACATGGCGATTCTGCCAGTCGACATTCACTACAGGGTGGCTCAAGTCCTTTTAAACAAGGGCACGTATGTTTTGCGACAACCGCCATTTCAAGTCCCGTGGTTTGGATTGCCTAATAGCTAAATGCGATTCATTTAGTTCATAATTTTGTCAGTTGTCAAATGTCATTTAACAGTGCCTATCGATTTGTAAGCGATTTTTAATCGGTGACATAACCATGCGCCTGGATTTGTAGATCTGCATGCTGAATGCATATTTTTAACATCTGAATTTCAATTTGCTTTCAGTTTTTATTTTGTTTGGTTTCAAGATAATTTGGTTCTGTAAGGAGCGAAACAGAAAATAAAGTTTTAATGAATTAAAAATATAAGGGAACAAACCGATGAAATAAATCGGGTTTGTTCGAATAAAGAAGAAAATGATAACCAGAAGTAAATATTTTAGAGACTGCTTCGCATATACAGGGTGTCCGGGAACATGTGGGAAATCTCCCGGATATGAAGAAAACACGTGAAAAAAATACTATAGGTTCATATAATCTTCTTTCGTATCGGCCTCCTCTTCGGAGATATGGGATCCCAAAGAGCACCAATGGAATCAAGTTTTTTACACATAATTATTGAACCACCTGGTATATTTCAATTATTTTTTAATATGATGTATACCAGGTAAGACCCGTCAAATTACTACCCAAGAAACTGTTGTGAATTACTCACAGCTGCAGGGACGGACTAGCTGTAACACTCATGGGCCCATTTTTTTTACGCCCTGTATGATGAGAACTTTGGACAATGTTTTTTACATACCTTTAACTATTGGCTAAAAATTAAGTACTCTTCATTCATGTCGCTAATCCTAACCGTTTTTGAGAAAACGCCATTTTATTTACACTGAGTTCCCTAACTTCCCACTTGTTAAATATGAGAAAGCGGAATTTTGAGGTTCAACATTATTGATAGGGACAAGGATGTATCTCTTACCGAGATACGCCAAAAATACATAATGTAGGTAATTAAAATGACGTTTTCTCGAAAACGGTTAGGATTACCGACATGAATGAAGAGTACTTAATTTTTAGCCAATAGTTAAAGGGATGTAAAAAACATTGTCCAAAGTTCTCATCATACAGGACGTAAAAAAAATTGGCCCATGAGTGTTACAGCTAGTCCGTCCCTGCAGCTGTGAGTAATTCACAACAGTTTCTTGGGTAGTAATTTGACGGGTCTTACCTGGTATACATCATATTAAAAAATAATTGAAATATACCAGGTGGTTCAATAATTATGTGTAAAAAACTTGATTCCATTGGTGCTCTTTGGGAGCCCATATCTCCGAAGAGGAGGCCGATACGAAAGAAGTTTATATGAACCTATAGTATTCTTTTCACGTGTTTTCTTCATATCCGGGAGATTTCCCACATGTTCCCGGACACCCTGTATATAAATTGTTAGCTCGGCCAATGGTGGACTATGGTCAAATAATTTTCAGTTCTTGCAGAAGACCAGCTGTGAATATTATAAAAATAGCTGAAAGAACAAGTAAGTATACGCAAAATTACAAAGACGAGACACCCTGCCAACCAACTGCCACAATCCATCTAATGAATACCTGTATGAGAAAATTGAAGTTGAACCAATTATTCAACGATTTCAGAAACTCACTACAAAATCTACCAACAAGGCAACGAATTTAAATATAATGGAGCCATTTATTATGAAATTTTCCAATCATTATAAGAGAAAAAGACAATACCCTGAAAGGACAGTTTTTCAAATAATAGCGAATTAGTTTTTTTTCCTACATGATTCTTTTGTGAGGATTTTGTTTCATATAAGATTATTTATTATGATTTATACTCATTTTTAGCTTAAATTAAAGGCTGAACGACCTAAGTCGATAGCCTGTTGGAATTTTGTCTAATAAAAATGTGTTAAAAAAATAATACATTAAATGTGACAGGGACCATCCTGTTGTATTCAATGAAAATTGATGCCATTCCAAACACTGAAACTGTAGATTTCTCATATTGTATTCTTTAAAAAACGTACAGGACCAAATGATCAAACCAGGGATATTCGTCCTCTAGTCCGACTTGGTTGTGTTACTGTATAGATAGGTGGGTTCGCTGGTTCTGGTGGTATAGTAAAAATTCAAACACGGTTTATTTCAAAACAAGAAGTATTATCTATTTTTGTCTGGGGGGTATTGGGTATGTAACAGACAATTCAATTAGTTATATGTCAAACTGTCTGTCATGAACTTTTTATATTACTTTGTAAAAGAGGCCGGTGATTTACTTCTTTAATAACTTGTAAGAAAGGCCTTATTTTTGGCACTTTAATGATTGCGACCCACTTAAAAGTTCCGTGACAAAACGTGAGCTCACTTTTAGCGTCGCGATCAACAATGATAACTTTCACGACACTAATTATTAAAATCGAACTTGCCTAAAATCTAACTAGTGAAGCGTACTTTTTACTTGAAACTGGAACATCGGCAACCGAGTGCCTTGAATCAGCTGTCGATCAACAATATCTTTTACTTCCGGATCAACAATAATCTTCTAATTCTAATAATGCAATAATTGGAATATAGACCCGCCCCTTTTCTCCACCGTCCGTCTACTTGACCCAATTGGGTCGTCGCGGGGTACGTGGTAGACGACGTGGCAACATCTAGGAAACGTGTCCATCTATGATGTTGTACCAAGCGTTTTAATTCTTGGGCGAGAGTACAGTGTTTTCAAGATCGGGGTTTGTAAATCAATTATAGACATTATATGTGTAATGAGTAAGAGCGGAATTTGAATTGGACAGTCGGGTATTATTGATTTTCTACTTTTGGTTTATGATGATGGTTTGAAATGATATGTTTTATACAGAATGAGGAAAGTAGTTTAGATAGTATAATAATGAATATTTTGATGTTTTTATTCAGATTTATTTGCAGACAACAAAGGAATAGGCGGAGGGCAGTTTTGATCATTAATTAATGTTTCCTCGACTTTTATGCGCTAAGTGAAATTTCACCTGTTAGAAATTGCAGAGACTTGTTTATAGAAATAAAATTGTAAAATATGAATATGTGTATACTAGTATACTTCAGGGGTAACATTCATGTTTCCTCAACACGTACTAAGAACCTAACGGGAGCTGAATAATTGACAAAGTTTGTCAGATTTAAAAGAACTTATCTCCGTAAGTGTGTGAAGTTGAGGGAGATTATGTTAAAAAAATAAAATTATCAAAAAAGTGTTGCGTCATTTTTAGGGAGAAAACATTCATGCCTCAAGCTCAACTAAACTTACCTATCTAAATCAGTGCTACGAGCCCTACACGAATGGTCCACTATAAACTTCCCATTTCTTTCCGCAATATTCAGTTGTTCAAGTTGAACAATTAATTCCGGTTCTGGCTTGCTTTTGGTGTTCGTTTGTGTCGTATGTTTAACTCGAGGTTCCGCTACACTAAAAAAGTGAATATAAATTGCGGGTACAGAGGAAATGTTTGAGGAATTTAATATATTTTCATATTGTTTCTTGATTGCAAACTTTATGACATCTTGAAATAGAGGCTTATTTTTTTAAACACTAACCCAGAATGTATCCAGCTGTCCAAAATCCATCTAAAGAACGGAGGGCGTCAAAACAATATCACGTGATCTATGAAAGTCAGAACGTTTGTGCAAAGTTACTTTAAGGGTCGACCGGAACTGTATTAAAATTTTCAACGTGTTATAAACTGCAAAATTGTTGATTTTAGGTTTGTTCCAACACCCTATTTTTGTATCGTTCTAGAACCGTCACGAAACGGTTGGAATCGATTTTGTGCGCAGGCGTTAATTTTGCACTGTTTGTTGCCGATGCACAAGGGAGGCAAGGTTGGTACGTTTTTGTGACCATTCTGTGTAAAAATCTCAGCTGATCGCCTGTCTGATTCTAGGAAAGAATTTTAGTAATTAGTTAATTATCATAACATTCATAAATCACAACCCTACTTTTGTTGTTTTGATTTCTTCGTCTAAGCTTGAGTATTATCTTTTTTCGTTCCGTTTTGTTGTATTTAATAATCATGAAAGAGAATAACGTTTAATGTTAAGAATATCTTGTAGGTTTTGGAACCGGATTATACAAATTTAATAAGAATAAATTAAATAATCAAAATATTAAGCAAAACTTCTACAAAACAAGGCTAAAAGAACTGCATGAATGCCAGGAATACAAAAACAACGGTTAAAATTCTTAGGGCGCAAGTCAGTACAAGCGGTTCCTGGTCTTGGCCATGTATCGTTTTTACCGTTCAGGAACTGGTTTGCGAACTATCACAATTTGGTTGGAACACCAAAGGGATCGCCAGCTACACCGTTTTGTGTCGGTTGGAACGCCTTTCGACTACTACGCATGTGCGTGACCGTACATTGTACGATTTTTAGGGTGGTTGGAACGAACCTTATATATCTTTTACGCATTTTTATAAAAAATGGAACGACATGGAAGGTATCGATTTTAAGAGATATAATCATTTTTTGATTTTGAATTAACAATACGCCATCTAGAGGTAATATTTCAAAGTTGAAAATAATTTCAGTATAGTTCTAGGGTTCACTTTTGTCATATTTGTTTTTCACGGAAGCTGTAGGACAAATTGTTATCGAGATACAGCCGCTCGTCGACCTTAGCGGGAAACCCGGTATAAAGGTTTAATAAATAAACTAAAAGCATTAGTTATGTAAAAATTATATAACTTCATCGCGATAATTTTCACGAAAATAAACGCTAATACAGCAGATAACGCGTCTAATGCCCGGGTCAATAAATTTAAAAAAAATAAAGTAGATCAATTGAAGCCAGATTCACGTTATTGTAAGTAAGGAATATTTTTGTAAAATAAACCGGAAATAAAAAATATTGTATTTGTTCACTTCATATGACAATATCTCTAAATTACTTCGCCAATATCGTGCGACAACTTACAAAACTTATACCTTACTTACCCCGTTTCGCCTTCTTCTGAATCTTCCTCTTTTAAATCCAGTTCTTCGTTTTTAATTGTCCAATTTTCAAAGCTTGCATCATTTTTAACTCTTACCAGCTGACTAGTTTCGTCATAAGGAGTATTCTCGTATCTGTAAAATAGATGAATACCATTTAAGTATGTTTTAATTTTTCCGATATAAATATCGGAACATCGGTATTTTATCTTGCCGTTGCCGATAATTGGTATCGGCAATTTTGATATGTATAAAGCTGTCCTTACCATTTGAAAATTGATAATAATCATGCTAGGGCGCTTAAATTATAGAAACGAAGATTATTTAAACTTTTTTTATTTATAGAGAATGTGACAAAGTAATAACAAGAACATGTGACAAATTTGACTGCTTTTCAATGCCGTCATAGCCAACTAGGCCTAACTGAAATTAAAATCTGCAGCAAAATTGCCATATAAAAATCCCGGAAACAGTACAGTCAAAAACTTAAGGATTGAAGGTGATTGTTCAGACCTTGGACTCAATTACTTAAACTTATTCTAAAAAGCTCAACTAACGGCAACATTGCCAAAAAAGTGACACAACAATGAAGTAGAAATGCGCATGCCCAAGTCAGTTCATTTACCGGCTGAACACGCGAGTTTCGCGAGTCAATGCGCCTTAGATAAAGTAGTTCTTTCTAACACTCATCTCAAAACAAACAATCACTCACTACGCACAGTGCGCAGAATACAGTAAATATTGAAGGACAATATTTACATCATCAAACAAGGGAAAATTAAATAAGTAGCTGCTAAAACAAGTAGGTACAAAACAGTGATAAAGAGGCAATAGCAAATAATTGTAATGACTTATTTTTGGTTTTTTATAATTTGTCAACACAATAATTAAAGAATGTACCTTTTAGATCGTACATTGAATAAAACCAGGCAGCTAACTAGAACTTGCAAGCGAAAAGGAAATATTGCAGATCATTAAAGAATTAAAAAATAAACTCAGCTGTGGATACAATGAGATTTCAACAAGCTTAATAAAGTATATCATAACAACAATAGTAGACCCTCTCGTTTATGTCTCTAATAATTCTCTTGAGTTTGGAGTATTCCCTGAAAAATTAAAACATGCTTTGATAGTTCCAATTTCTAAGAAAAGGTGATTATAACAACATGGAAAATTATCGCCCGATAAGTCTCCTCCCATCATTTTCCAAAATATTTGAACAAGTCATATGTAAAATAATTTTAAGTTTTATGTCTCAAAATAACTTATTTAATGACACACAGCACGGATTCCTACAAGGTAAGGCTACTCAAACCGCAGTACTTAAATTTGAAGAATATATCTGAACAACCCTGGAGAGTGGCGACATTCCTCTGGGGTTGTTCCTTGATTTGTCCAAGACCTATGATACATTAAGTCATGATATTCTTATTAAAAAATTAATTTATATGGAATAAACGGAACAACACTTAAATGGATTGATTCATACCTGTCAGGACGGCAACAAAGAGTAGTAGCAGTAGGTAAGGGTAACAAGAAAGTTTTGTCAAAACCAAAGAGTGTTTTAATGGGTATCTATACCTCAGGGAGGCGTCATTAGTTCAATATTATTTATTTTATATGTTAATAATATAACCGGATTAGGCTCTGTCAATGATACGCGCCAAATTACAAGTTATGCCGATGATACTAATGTTCTGTTACGTAATAAAGATCTGGACACCCTTAAACAGCCTATTCAAGCGTTGATGACTGGTTTTGCAAAAACTGATTAACTATCAATAGTTCTAAAACAGGTTTGACAATCGTCAGTATGAATAGATCATGATTTGAAGAACCTGGAATTTTATGTATAAAAACAATTGTAATGTAGAATTAAAATGAAAAACTAAGTTTTTGGGCATGTTTTTAAACAATACACTATCTTGGGATTGTCATGTCGATTATGTTGTAAATCAATTGAATAGGAAATGTTATAGTATGCGAATACTAGGTAGATATATTCCCCCAGGAACCAAATAATATGCTGTATAAAAAAAATATACCGAATTTTGAATCACAGGCGTAACACCTATAAGTAGGCGTTTCGTTTGGTAGTTTATTTTTATTTTAGGTAACTTTATTCTTATAGGTTCAATTTTAATACATCTATTCATTTTATTATGACTGCCGGCGAAGCCCTACTGGAGGCTCTGCGGAGACCCGGGGCTCCGCGGAGCACACTTTGAGTAACGCTGGTCTATAGAATTCGCTATGGCATTTTGGAACCTGTACAGGCTGACCAATTCTGACCGCGGGTGTTTTGACAATGTGACGCAGCAGGTTGCATGTTGCAGTGTTTATGAATGTAGCAACCCGCTGAGTTGAAGAATAGAACACTCAAACTCACGGTCGTCTTATTATATAGCAAGTTTGTAGGGTAAAGGCGGTCTCTTTCATAAATTATTTTAGAATTTTACTTTGAATTATTTGTAAGGGCCTAATGGCGTTTTCATACATTGCACCCCAGACGGTGATACCATAGGTCAAACGTGATTCCACCAGGCTCTGGTATATTGTGATCAACATGTTCGATGATGAGATATTTCGAAGAATATAAAACCTATATGCTAGAGATCTAATTTTTCTTGATAAATCTTCAGCGTGGACATTCCACTTCAAGAAGCAATCAATCATTACCCCAAGATATTTTGTATGGACGACCTCCTCAATTCCTCCTCCTTTTGTGAGAGCTAAATAATTTGTTTTTTTAACATTAAGGGTTAATTTATGTATATTAAGCCATTTTTTTATTTTTTTAAGTCCTTTTATTGTGTTTATTTTCGCTTGTTCCCATGAGGTGCCACTGAAAATTATGGCTGTGTCATCTGCGTATGACACAATTTTACCTCCAACTCTTATGTTATTTATTGAATTGATATAAAGATTGAATAAGATTGGCCCGAGGACCGTTCCTTGTGGAACGCCTATATTAATGGGTAGTAATTTGACGGGTCTTACCTGGTATACATCATATTAAAAAATAATTGAAATATACCAGGTGGTTCAATAAATATGTGTAAAAAAACTTGATTCCATTGGTGCTCTTTGGGAGCCCATATCTCCGAAGAGGAGGCCGATACGAAAGAAGTTTATATGAACCTATAGTATTCTTTTCACGTGTTTTCTTCATATCCGGGAGATTTCCCACATGTTTCCGGACACCCTGTATAATACAGCATTTAGCTTACCTTAGAATACAAGGAAAGTAAATCGAGGATACCATGCTATCACATCATGCTCACACTTTATGCTCTATACGTGCCCTGATAATAGTGTGAGACTGCCTAATAGCTATTAAGAAGTAAACTCAAAGTCACAGTATACTCCTCGCTTGCTTATACCCACTAAAACTACTATGTCCTCTTCTTTCCAATCTCGGGACATGACCGGCATATCTAAACTAACTAAATCACTTAAAGAAACATACAGACACCCACAAAACCACTATAAACACTACCGTACACTAGAATAAACGCATATATTACGTCCAAATTTCAGTGACAATCCGTAAACTATGCTTGCAGAAGCCACATGTCCCTTATCCGACCTAAAGGAACATTTTCAAAAAGTTCTGGCAGGTCGTTTTGCAGGATATTTGGTCCTATTAGGTGATTATCAATAATACCTGCCGATATGTTCAAGAAAAACCTTATCTGGCTATTGGTCTCGCTAATTAAATATTCCATCTCGGGTAAAGCCAACCTCATCTGTGAACTATCCTTCGGAATTAGTCAGGTACTTCGACTTGACTGTATGTACCACTGTTGTAACCTTCTTGTAAAGTAAAGGAAGTCTTGTAGTTTCAACTTTTTAACTTTTGTAGTACAGCGGCTAACGTGTTTGGGTTTGTCTCTCCTCTATAGCTCGCTGATTAAATATTCCATCTCGGGTAAAGCTAAGCTTCATGTATAGGGCATTTTCCTGTGCTGCTCCATAGCACAAGACCATGTTCGTTAGTTCGATTGAAGTTCTTGACATTTTGAGTTAGAATAGCAAATTTATAATATTAGAAAATAATTTATATCTCTCTATCGCACACATATTTCGGAAAATACCAGAACTATTGCGCTATTGCCAGTTTTGAAACTGGAACGTCGAAATTTTTCGCGCCAAAACATTAAATTGAAAATTCGATTAAAAAATATGAATTTTGTCCTAAAGCATGAATGAAAATTATACGGAGAAGTAATATTCAAAAGCAAATGACATAATTTATGAATATAATCTTATAAAACATTATCTTATAAAAAAAGACGCCAGCAGGTGGCAGCATTGTAGTGTTGTTGTGTAGGTGATGCCATACAGAAAAAAAAAAGAACGAAAATGTCAAATCAAACTGCCCGAGAACGTTTTGTTACGTGAAGTGGTTGAAGGGTCTGTTTGTTTATTAATTATTTAGAGAAAATTGAGTTTAAAGTTTTTTTGTCTGGCACGGTCATCAGTACATATTACCTTCATCAACTTGTATATCTGTTATTTATCATTAGAACAATATGTAGTTGTAAATAATTTTATGTTCATAAATGCATCACCAATGTAAAAGACTTAGATGGGAGCGTTGTCTAACGCGTTCAATTCGATTAATATGAATTTTATAGTTTGGGGACCAGACTACACAACAGTATTCCAGATTTTAATTTTTTTTTTATGATCCAACACAAGCATAGGAAAAATCCTTTAGGACACTCTGGGAGTGATGCGGGTGCGCAAAAAGATGACTTCGAACAAGGGAGTAATAAAGAGACTTTAGAACCTCAACATTGGTAAACTCCCAGCAACGTCTCATTATAGATCCTGCCATTTTGAAAGATTTAGATAGGATATAATTAATATGGTTAGTGAATCTCAACTCGGTGTCAAAAATAACTCCGAGGTCATTAATTAAGTTGACTCGGGGCAGAAGAAAATCGGAAATAGAATAGTGATATAGTAATGGTGCCTTTTTTTTGGAAATGATATTACCCTGCATTTTGAGGTGTTCAGCTTCATTTGAATTAATATACACCAGGCAATTAGTTCGTCGATTTCAATTTGCAGGTTTATGCAGTCAATAATATTTCTTATCCTGCAAAATATTTTGAGGTCGTCGGCGTACAACAGGAATTCACAGTTTTTAAATAAAACCGTAAGTTCGTTTATGAATATGAGAAATAAAATTGGACCCAAATGCGACCCCTGAGGTACTCCTGATGTTACTGGAAAATCCCTCGACAGGACACCATGAATTTTGACGAATTGAATACGATTGCAGAGGTAAGAAGAAATCCAAGAAAGCAAAGGGTCTGCAACGCCATAAGACCTCAGCCTCTCAATAAGAATGTGATGGTTCACCCTGTCGAAGGCTTTTTTCTGAAGTCCAAATAGATTGAATCTACCTGGGAGCCGGAATCTACAGTAGAGCTTAAATATTGGGAATACATACTTAAGTTAGTTTGGCATGAACGGTGAGGAAAGAAACCGTGTTGACGCGTGGAGAGGTACTGTGAAAGGTTAAGAGAAGCTGGTCAAAAAAAGTAAAACATGCTCGATATTCGAACGAACAACACGCTTAAAATCTCTGTGAATAAAATCTTCAAAATCCATGGTAAAAATCTGAATTGAATTGTGATTTTAGGTAACCTTAGAAAACACAGTGCTCTTTCCGGAAATAAAATTGATTTTTATCAAATACCAAGTAATTAGTGTCGGAAGTGTATATTAACTTAACATAAACAGTAGTTAAACATAATAAAGTGATAAATAAGTGCACAAAAAACTTCACGATTTGCAAATCCCATGTGTATCTTATCTTTTTTGTTGTGATTGCTAAGAAACTTTATATTTGCAGAGTACTGAAGGTAAACAATGTAAATAAACAAGTAAAAATAATAAAATATGCCTCTAGCTGGTACAGGATTGGACTCGGAAGATGAGGGGCATATTGAGGAATTGAGGATGAATGTCCTAATTGCAAAAAGCCAGTACGCGATTCTGCTTATGTATATGACGTCTGCCTGCTTAAAGTTCACAAAAAAGGCGCTAGCTTATCACCGTCTGAAATAAAATGCATGCCATTACCGAACAGACGCTTAGCCTTGATATGGCTAATGAGAAGAAATACTCGAGTTGAAATCTGCAATTAACAGCCTAAAGAGCAATGTAGATACAAATTTAACGAGACCATTCTCTACGCAGACGTACGCAAATGTGGCTGCCTGCGCCGGAATCATTGGAACAAAAACTGCTCAAAACATACCCAGTATCATTATAAAACCAAAGAAACAACAAAGTAGTGAAACTACAGAAGAGGATGTAAAAACGTGCATTAACCCTACCAAACTTAAAATCGGCGTCAAAAAGATGCAATCAACGAAAACTGGGAACATAATGATAAAATGTAATAATGCTACTGATAAACATAAATTTAAAAAACATGCAGAGGAAACGCTTAAAGACCGCTATGAAATACAAGAGACCAAATTAAAAAACCCACAAGTTAAAATTGTTGGTTTCAACGAGAACATGATAAAGGAGGATATTGAGCGATCAGTAAGAGATCAAAACAATTTCTTCTGTGAAGATGAGTTATTTAAAATTACGTACCTAAAGATGAACAAAAATAATACTAAGATGTTATATGCTGACAGTGACGCGACTCTCTTTGCTAAACTCATGTCACAGGGAAAGGTGTATATTAAATGGGAGCGTTATCAAGTATATGAAAACATCAATCCCCTCAACGTTTTAACTGTTGGGGGTATTATCATAAAAACACCAATTGCGACAACAAAAAAGTCTGTTCCTACTGTGGAATGGAACACCCTCGCCGAGAATGTCAGCGTCTTCAAACTAAACAAGGAAGGAAATGTAGAAACTGTGAACTGGCCAACTTTAAGTACAAAACTGGATATGATCTAGATCACGAAGCTAGTGATACGAAATGACCCACCTATAAATATCACGTTGAAGTTATGCGAAACAAAATAAATTATGGTCAACCTCTACAATGCGATGGCTAATCAAATTGAACTTTAAGTTAATTAATTCCGGACGTTTCTGTGGAGACTGTTAATGCTGTGGACGTACGTGACAAAATCGAAATTGATAAAAAAATTCTTAATGTTTTTCATATTAACATACGTAGGGTAAGAGACAATTTTGACAGTTGGATTTCTGTGATGTAATAGTCTTGAGCGAGTGCTTTCGACTTGATTCATTTGCAGAGTTTTCGCTACAGGGCTTTACAGCATACTATAATCGCGGAACAATTAACAGGAATGATGGTGTACTGACTCTGGTAAGAACAAGCTTAAATGCCACGGTAACGACTCATCCATTAAGATTTACAAAAATTATTTTGAGTAAAATTAATTTAAATATTAAAAATATTAGTTATGGAATATCAGCTGTTTGTAGGTCACCGGCGACGTCAAAAAGAGATTTTATTGATTACTGTTACAAGAGAACAATCCGGAACATGTCTGGATCATATTTTTGTCAAGACTGGCCTTAATTTAGAGAGTATGTTTTTCTCATTATCTCAATTATCATATCAAAAATTTTTAGACAAATTTCAAAGTTATTATTCGCTCTGCAAAACAATTAAGATGCAAAAAACTTATAAAAAAACAACGCCTTGGATAAGTCAAGGTCTAATCGTTTCAATTAAAAAGAGAGATAGATTGAAAAAACAATTGCAAATGAATTACATGGTGGAGATAATGAATTACATGGTGGAGAGGGACACCGAATATTAAGCAAATCGCAATACTATAAAAAAACTAATAGAACAAAAAATCAATACTACAAGACAAGAATTGAACAAAACAAACATGACACAAAAAAAATCTATAAGTTAATAGCAGAGGCTACCAACCAGGGAAAAAAATCCAGTGAATCTTTGAATATTATCGACAGTGATTTTTTTTTCGAAACGATCTGGATATGTCTAATTTCTGCAATAACTATTTTTCTAATATAGCAATTGAAATGAACCGGCCGATTCCTGATGTTCTGGAACAGTTAAGCCAGATTCCATAAATAAATCAATGTTCCTTCGACCAGTGTCGCAAAATGAACTCATTGAACATATCAAGAGTCTCAAATCAAACAGTTCACCTGGTTATGATGGAATAACGGTGGAAACTATAAAAGAGTTTCATAATTATTTTCTAAAACCCCTTAAGCACATATTTAATCTCATATATGAGACTGGTAGAGTGCCCTCTTCATTTAAGAGATCTATTATTATTCCTATATACAAATCTGGAAAACATAACCTTATAAGTAATTATAGACCAATAAGCTTAATTAATAATTTCGCGAAACTTTTTGAAAGGACTTTAAAGGTCAGACTAACAAATTTCATGAAATTAAATAACCTTGTCGGATACTCAGTTCGGTTTTACAGAAGGCCGTAATACCGAGGACGCAATATGCTGTCTGATTAGTGAAGCCTTAAATATAATTAACCAAAACAAAAATGCTTGGTGGTGTTTCTGGACCTTACGAAGTCTTTCGACACCATTTCCCATAAAATACTTCTGGAAGTCCTTGAACATAGTGGAATTAGGGGAACAGTGTGGAGGGTCTTCGAGAGCTACTTAACTGGACGCCAACAATAGGTTAAAATATGAGAAACATTAAGTGATAAGCAAACTATCAATATAGGCGTTCCACAAAGAACTGTCCTCGGGCAAATCTTATTCAATCTTCATATCAACTCAATAAATACCATAAGAGTTGGAGGTAAAATTGTGTCATACGCAGATGACACAGCTATTATTTTCAGTGGCTGGGAAGAAGCGAAAATAAACACAATAAAAGGACTTAAAAGAATTAAGAAGTGGCTTAATATACATAAATTAACTCTTAATGTTAAAAAAACAAATTATTTAGCGCTCACAAAAATTGATGTAAATCGTCCTTCTTTCAGCCACATAGAAATAGGATTAAACGAAAAAATTGAGGAGGTCGCCCACACAAAATACCTTGGGGTAATGATTGATTGCTTTTTGAAGTGGAATGTCCAAGCTGAATATCTAACAAAAAAAATTAGATCTCTATCTAATCATGTTGACCTATGGTATCACTGTCTGGGGTGCAATGTATGAAAACGCCATTAGGCCCTTACAAATAATTCAAAGTAAAATTCTAAAAATAATTTATAAAAAAGACCGCCTTTACCCTACAAACTTGCTATATAATGAGAAGGCCGTGAATTTGAGTGTTCTGTTCTTGAACTCAGTGAGTTGCTATATTCATAAACACCGCAACATGCAGCCTGCTGCGTCACATTGTCAAAACACCCGTGGTCAGCATGCAAAAAATACAGCAAAGATATAAGCACTAGGTAATCTATTGAATTTACTTATTCGTCATATTACCTATATAGCTTCGTCAAACGTTATCTACTTACTCGTCATATCCACTGAAGGCAGTACAATATGAGTGATCAAGGAGAACATTTTTTAGTCTTGTCTGGTCTGCAAATTGGAGTAATAATATTGGTCCTCGATTGATTTCTTCACTGATATTGTTTATTATAATTTCAAGTGGAACATTCTCTATCTCAAAATCTTCCAATTTTGGTTCATCTTTTATTGTCAAATTACTGACGTTGTATTCTATGTCCATACTTTCCGTACCATGTCTTAACAAAACATTTTTCTTCGCGATTTCTGCTTCTAGAAGTAAATTGTGCAGCATTAAACTGACCATTTCGTTGGACAGAGGGGTCTCTTTCTCTGCATTACATTCCATGTTTAATAATTTATCTGCATCGAAAAATGAGATCCCGAAAGAACTTACAGATAATTACAATGGCAAGGCAAATAACACGAATAATAGGAACAGAATAATATTTAGGTTTATCCACGATCCACGACCCGAGTCGTAGTCCGTTTAACGGACATTTACTTTGGCTTGTGATCAAGAGACACAGAGGAAGAAAGTATGCGAGCGTCGCATGACTTGATGGACTGATCGATCGGCGTTTCTATTGGCCGAAGCCACTTACACTTTATTAGTATTTATTTTATATTTGAATCAATATTTTTTGCGTAGGTCAGTGGCGCAGCCAAGAGGGTGGTTTTGGGGGTCGAACCCCCTCCAATTCTTTGTTATAGACATTTTAAAATAAATGTAACATAATTAAGTTTTTACCATAGAAATAATTCAAAATTAAATTACTTGTCTGCACTATAAATGTTAAAATAGCTTACCCCTCACTTGATCAAACTTAGGACGTGACGAGGTTAGATTGAACACCACGTTATTTAAATAGCTAAGATTTAAATAACTTAAGGAATATTACGAAACCTAAATTATAACAAAAAGGTCTCACTACCTTAGCTAATCCAACCAAATTGACCATGAGTAAATGAAAAGAACTTCAATAGATTTTTGTGTATGAGTAAAAATAGAAATAAAAAAGTAATTACTCCTCGGTATAGTTAAGTTTTATTCAAATCTATGTATAAGGAAATAGTATTTTACGTTGAAATGGTTAAGATTTGTTGACCAATGTTATGATCAAAAGGTAGGGGAGAGACGTCGAAGATGGCGCACTTAAACAAAATGCTATATTACATATAGAATATATTTACCAGGAAAAATTGTATTGCGCCATGTTGTAACCTTATATGCCTACTAACGATATAATCAAAAAAATCTAATGAAACTTTACAAAGAAAAAATTATTGCAATTATTTCATGTAATATGTGTCTTTGCGCCATCTTTGCCCAACCAACGGGAAAATGGCGCATAAAGTAGTCAAAGATGACGCATGGTAAATTTTAAGGAATAGTAGTATGTTTTAATACTTATAAGTAAATCTAATTTTAACCATCTAAAAACGTAAAATACTTAGGATGAAAATAAACTTCAAAATTTGAATTAAAAAGTTTTAGGTAAGAAACAAATAAAAGATTAAACAAATTATTGATTTGCCGAGCTCTCCACAAATATTGCCATAATTTTTACCATCATCATCAAGATCGTCTAGTTCATCATCATCGCATATAGGTTCTTTTCATTCAAGTTCCTTCACTTTCACTGTCGGTTTCGATAAATACTTGTTTTTTTATTTTTCTTTTAGCTTTTAGGTTAATTCTTTGAATTTTCTTCGGTTTCTTCAATTCTTTTTCTTCCAGCATTATTTTCAAAGGAGTAGCCGTCAATATTTTAGAATGTTGTTTGGCACGATTACTCTTTTGTTGAACACTTTGTTATACGAGCCTCGCTGGGTCGTCCTTTTATATTTTCTCATTTAAAAGATATTGAAATAGAATCATTGAATTGCTGCTAAATAATATTGGTCGCATTAAACGTGCTCCGTAAATAATCGCCATTATTTCGGGGTTTCTAAAGCTATTGAGTCGGTTTTTTCGCGAAAATAGTAAAGTAAAATACCTAATTTTTGAATAAAATATCGGTTTATACAACGGTCTTGAAATAAAGTCATAATTGTAGAAGATAGTTTTCACAATGGAACTAAATGAATAAATTTCAACAAAGGTGATTAAAAAGGGAATGTAAACAAACTGATACTGATAAGAAATCTGCAAGGTATTGTTAGCAGAATCGGACTAGGAACTTTGTTATGATGGTGAATAATAAAAATAAACAACGAAATATAAAGTGTAATTGCGGAAAATTAATCACAAAGACCCAAGAGAAAATCCAGTGTGCCGGAAAATGCGAAGGTTGGTACCATAAAGAATGTAGTGGCATAACAGATAGGGAATTTAGAGAACAACAATCAAAACGGGCACAAAGGAAATGGATTTGTAACAATTGTAACGAATTCATAGGAAGCGACTCTGAAGTTGAAGAAGAAGAATTCGAGGAAGAGGATGAAGTTGAACTGGTTAAACCTAAAACCGCCAAATCCAGAAAATCATACCATCTTGACTTTGAGGAAGTTCTGGATCATCCGAATCCAAGCAACAGAGAGATTCTTGGGGCTTTGAAGGGTATGTTTCGAGAACTGAAGAGCTCTCTGTCTTTTAATAGCAAGATGATTGAAGATCTTACGACCAATCTGGACAAAATAAACAAGGAAAATAAGAAACTAAAAAAGGAGCAGTTACAGTTAAATGACAGAATTGTGGAATTAGAGAAGGAAATTGTCTATCTTAAAGCCTCTCCCGGCATTGAGAAAATGGAAGAGAGATCGAAAAACATTATAATTGTTGGACTTAATAACGACCAGAATGTAAAAAATAATGTGGGAAAAATTATCACCAAACTGGATCTTAAGATATCACAGGAAAATTATGAGGTAAAAACGCTCCCAGGGCAAGGAGAGAGAAAACCATTACTAGTAAGCTTTTCCCAAAAGGTAGATAGAGACAGAATTTTCGAAAAACGAAAAACAATGGCTCTGGATACAGTAAGCTGTGGTATAGTTTCGAAAGAACCAGTTAGAATTTTCCTTAATGAGGACCTGTCCAAACACACAAGAGAACTATTTAAAAAAGCAAGAGAACTAAAGAAGAGTGGTTTCAAGTATGTTTGGTGTAAGGATGGGAAAATATTTGTAAGAAAGAGTGATAATGACTCCATAAAAAATATTGTAACAGCGGCACAAATAACGGCTCTCATCAAGTAATACTGTCTGATTATTTTTTTTTTTGTGGTTTTCTATTATTGGACAATTATTGATTTCACTGTTAAAATGGCTAATAAAATAAATATTGCTCACATTAATGTGAGATCTTTACTTCCTAAATTTAATTTGTTTAAAGACTATGTATTGGAAAAAAAAAACTAGATATTATAGGAGTAACGGAAACTTGGTTAAGCAACAATATATTAAATGAATTGATACAAATAAATGGTTATAGAATTATTAGAAGGGATCGTATGCTGGGACGAGGAGGAGGGGTTATGCTTTATATAAGAAACAATATTAAGTTTTCTGAAATAATAGATATTAAATCTTTAAAGGCTGAACAAGTTTGGATTAAATTTAGCATTAATAATATTCAAAATATTCTTGGAGTTTTATACAGAACCCCTCCACTCGCAGAAATTTCAGAATTTTGTCTGGAATTTGAAGATAATATTAGTGTTCTTATACAAGAGTGTGATAGTTTTGTATGCATGGGGGATTTCAATATTAATGTTTTAGACATGGGGTGTAGACACGTCGACAGATTCTTATCTATTGTCAGTGATTTTGGATTGAAGCAACTGGTAAGTGAACCCACCAGAATTGGACCAAATGGTGGGACTCTTTTGGATTTAATATTGACGTCAAATTCAAATTTGTTGGTTGATGCTTTTGTTGATCACAATATTAATGTATCCGATCATGCTCTCACAAAGTGTAACCTAAAGCTAAAAATAAGTAAACCTAAGCCTTTTTACTATACCTACAGGGATTACCGTTATTTCAACAAAGAATTTTTTAATGCAGATCTCTCTCTTGTCCCTTTCGGTGATATATATCGTTTAGGAAATATTAATGAGAAGGTTGATTTATTTAACAAATTAATTTTAGATCTTTTTGATGTTCATGCGCCTGTTCGTACAAGTCGTATAACGAAAAAGAAAGCACCTTGGATTACCCAAAATGTGAAATACATGATATCACTTAGAAATAAAGCTCTTGCAAAATATAAAACGAATCGACGAACGGCACAAAACTGGGAGTCTTATCGTCAATTGCGTAATTATGTTACGGGAGCAATTAATAGGGAAAAGAAGGCATATCTTGAGAACAAAATTAGGTTGAACGGGCCAAGGGAAAACTGGAGGATATTGAGGGATATGGATGTGTATGGGAAGAGGGTTGGTACGGTGCCGCCAGGGTTGGGAAGCGCTGATGAGATTAATGACTATTTTGTTAATGTTCCACAGGTAGATCCGGATCCGGAACTTTTAAATTTTTATTTAACCAATAAAAGAGAAAATGTTAATAACTTTGAATTTGTTTTGGCTACACTGGAAGAAATAAAACAGGCTATACTATCAATAAAGTCGAATGCTGTTGGTGATGATCGCATAGGAATTCGCATGATATTGCACTGCTATCCTGTTATAATCCCAGTTATTGCTCATCTGGTAAACTACAGTATCGAGACGCTGACATTTCCGGACACATGGAAACTATCTCACGTTATGCCTTTACCCAAAGTTCATGAACCTGTGGATTTGAAGGATCTACGCCCCTTAAGTATCTTGCCAGTTCTGTCTAAAATAATGGAAAAGGTACTGAACACTCAAATTAATAATTATTGCAGTCAGTGCTCTATTTTGCCGGGTGAGCAATCGGGATTTCGAAGGGATTACAGTTGCACTACAGCCTTATTAAAGGTAACAAATGATATATTTGAGGCAACGAAAAGAGGAGAACTTACACTGTTAGTATTGTTAGACTATACCAAAGCATTTGACAAACTTAATCACACTCTTTTTTTAGCCATTCTTAAATACTTGGGTTTTCAGGATGATGCATGTAATCTCATCAGGAGCTATTTATCAGGTAGGAAACAGGTGGTTGTTTTAAACGGTGGTAGGTCGGAAGAAAGATACCTTCGATATGGGGTTCCACAGGGGTCAATTCTGGGGCCTCTGTTTTTTACTATATACACTTCCCAACTTGTGACATACCTTATAGACATTGCAAGGCACACTTTTATGCGGATGATACTCAGATCTACATATGTTTTAAACCTAGTGATATTGATAATGCCGTTGAGAAGATCAATGCGGATCTGAGGATTCTTCTGCGGGTGTCTAACTTCCACTGTCTTGGTATAAATCCAAGCAAATCCCAGGGACTTCTTTTTGGTAGGAAAAAGGATCAGTCATTTTATCAAGATCGGGTAAGAGTTTTAATAAATAATGAGCAACTTAAACTGGTTAGTGCGGCAAGAAACCTGGGTCTGGTCATTGATACCGGCCTCAGATTCTCTGAGCACGTCAGTATGTGTATTAAGAGGGCTTTTGCGAATCTTAAGTTAATATACGCTCAACGAAATATTTTAAATGAGAAACTTAAAAAAATGCTCTGTGATTCCATCGTATTGTCACATTTTAACTATGCTGATGTTGTGTACAGCCCATGTCTATTGGATGCTGATGCCAGAAGAATTCAGTTAATTCAAAATTGTTGTGTACGTTTAATAGGGGGTATAAGGAAGCGTGAAAGGGGGGTGTCTGCAAAGCTGAGAGAAATAAAATGGTTAAGAATGAATGAACGTAGGGTGCTCCATTCCTTAGTTCTTTTTAATAAAATTATTAATAAAAAATGTCCGGACTACCTATATAGGAGTATTAAATTCCGTAGTGATGAGCACAATTTAGATCTCCGTCATAAATGTATTTTAACGACCCCAGCACATACATCTTCTTACTTTGAAAGATCATTTATTTTATTTTATTTTATTTTAACTATGCTGATGTTGTGTACAGCCCATGTCTATTGGATGCTGATGCCAGAAGAATTCAGTTAATTCAAAATTGTTATGTACGTTTAATAGGGGGTATAAGGAAGCGTGAAAGGGGAGTGTCTGCAAAGCTGAGAGAAATAAAATGGTTAAGAATGAATGAACGTAGGGTGCTCCATTCCTTAGTTCTTTTTAATAAAATTATTAATAAAAAATGTCCGGACTACCTATATAGGAGTATTAAATTCCGTAGTGATGAGCACAATTTAGATCTCCGTCATAAATGTATTTTAACGACCCCAGCACATACATCTTCTTACTTTGAAAGATCATTTATTTTTAATATCGCTAAACTATACAATATGGTTCCCTTCGATATCAGATACCTTTCTGGTTTGCAATTTAAATTATCAATTCAACATATATTACCTGTTTTTGTTTGAATCTGTCTTATTGCTTTAATGAAATTGTACTTCTAAATGAAAATTATTAAATTGAGTAACTAATGTAAATTATATTTTTTTATATTAGGCAATCCAAACCACGTGACTTTTCATCTGTCAAAATTTCCTTGGTGGGCAAACAAACCAATTGTTTGCATTGATTTAGATAGGTTTATTACCTTTCTTGGGAGTTTTAAACCATCTAAATTCTAAATATTTGCTGGTTCTGGCTAGTTCTGTTAAGACCATTTAATTGTGAAAACGTACCAGTGTGTTTTATCATGCAGAGTTCATATTTGAAGAAATTATTGCAATAATGCTCATACGTAGACCAGAGGTATGTTTGTTTACATTTTGATTATACTTTCAATTTAAGATTCATGAGCATTTTTCTCATTTAAATAGTAAAATTCTATTCTTGAATATCATATTCAAATGATATAAAATTATAATTTGTTTTAGATTTGTAATGAAGCTGAAATTAATAAAGGATTTGAATCTTTTTACCATGGCAGTTGTTGATTTGGACTACACCATTAATGGGATTCTACCAGTGGCCTATCATCTCGTATTTCGATTTTTGTAGCCTTAACACATAGTTTTTATTCACATGAGCAGATGAAAGCCTACAAGACCCTTGAAGCTCATTAATATTTTTCAGCCAGTTCTGTTATAAATCTTGGAGCGAAGGTTGTAAATGAGTTCCGTCATGCTTGGAAAGGTAATTATTTTTTGTTTACTTTAAGTGTTTGATATCTAGTGCAGGAGTGACCAACTTTTTTATAAGATTTTTCACTTTTGAACTAAAAAAATTTAAGGCGTGTCGCTCAATTTTCGGAATGCAATACCTTATGTTACTTAATGTATATAATATTCTTTTTCAGGTGAAGCATTCACAAAAGGCCAGTGCTAAACCAATTTTTGCTGTGGAATATATCGACAGAAATAAAGGTATGATTTTTTGTACCGATGTACCTGCCGTTATTGTCCACGGAACTGCCCATTATCCCAATTGCAAATATGAACTTCGGCACAGTTTCTGGTTCGTTAAGACAGAGGTAGATTTACCTTCAGTGTTCAAAGAAGGGATGGTAAATTTATTCAAATATGAACTCAAAACCCTGCTTACTTATTTTTATTTAATAATAATTTGTTTCCATATTTTCCATTTGGTAAATATATTATTTATATTAAATGTATTGTTTTATTTATATATATAATTCAGTGCGTATCAAACATTTAAATATAAGTACTTATACTAAATATCCTTATTTAACATGAATTGTTTTTAAAAATACGTATTATCAAAATGGGTTTATTTACAAATTGTATGTACTATATGTTCTACAAGATTCAAAATATATGTTTTAAAACTATGTAAGTATATTTTTAATTATTATAAAACTTAAGTAGATAAAGTGATAGGAAAAAATATTTTAAAGTTCTCTTCGAGTAGGGCCATTTGAATAGCTAACTACACACTCTCTGGTTGCTTAAAATTGATTCTGTAAGATCTTCCCTCTTGATAGCTACTCTATTAATCACATATCCCGCCTTTTCTTTGATAAATCGTTTATTTGTGGGTAATGAATAGTCTTTTTTACTGCGAATCAAATGAAACTAGAAATGGTCGCGATCACGACGGCTTCCACAATTTGACCACAATACACGTTGTCGGCATTTTTCTTCCACAAATACTTATTATATACACTTAAATGAATCTATTCTAATAATAAATTTGTTAACAAAAGACCACACAATTACAGTAAAACGCTACGAACTTAACAGTAAACATATGGACACGACCTTTGTTTGCCCACCAGATAACCTAAAAATTTTATTTGACAGGTCGTTGGATTGGTCAATAATGTTAGGTATTGTGTAGGTTAAGTGAGGAAGCGTAGTCTTCAACTTCGCCCTTTGTAGCTTTTAAATGTTACAATAAAGACATAATTTATTTATTTATTTATATAAAACAAACAAAAAATAACTTTATTTAGGTGGCCAAGATGGCGAAGTGCGCTATCTTAGGCGCACATGACTTTAATTTAATAACCTCCTATACCTATATATTCCTATAAATCATATGCGATACTTATTTTGGAATACACTCACAGTGTATATCTACCAATATTATAATTAAGAATAAGCTATTGCGCTTACAATAGTTTTCAAGGCGGGTGAGATCTTGAATCAGGACACAATCAAGTAGAGTTCTAATTTGTCTATAAAATTTGAGATCATCTGCATTTAGTAAGAATTGACAATTAAGAAAACATTTTATGATATCGTTAATATACCTACCTATATATAATGAATATTAATGGTCCCAAATGGGAATCCTGCGGAACACCTGATGTGACAGAGAATGTGTTAGAAGTGAAACCATTTATGAGAACATGAAATTTGCGGTTTCTGAGATAGGAATAAATCCCAGTTAAAAAAGGGCCATCTACACCGACGGCTCTAAGTTTTTTCAATTAGATGATTAACTTTATCAAACGCTTTACTGAAATCGGTGTAGATTGAATCTATTTGAATGCGTTTATCGATTCACTTTAATATATTCTGTGTATGTTAAAAGATTAGTTTCGATTGATCTTCCTGGAAAGAAACCACATTGTTCCAAAATAGTTTGTCCTCTCATTATTTGGAAAAGGTATTTATAGACTAATTTTTCGAGAAGTTTCGCAAAAACACAAATTTTCTTTATTGGTCTATAATTGGCAATAATGTTTTTCTGACCGCTCTTGAAGATGGGAATTATAGTGGACAATCTCCAGGTATCCGGAAAAGTGCCGTCAATTAATGATTGTACAAAAGAAGTAGAGGAGTTGCGACTCACAGTTTTTTACAAATATTGCAGGAACACGATCATGTCCTCTACCCTTTCTTGAATCTAACCCTCTAATACCAGTCATTACGTCATTCAGTTTGAAGCTGAATGACAGTAAGTTGATTTTGATTACAAATTTTGTATTGATTATTATATTGACCGTTATCCGAGTCTTCAAATACACTTTTAAAGTATGTTCAAATAAATTACTGATATCTAGAGCGTTAGATACTTCATTATCGAGTTTCACAGACGGCACACCTGAATTTCGCCTATTTACAGACAGAAAATTCAAAAAACAATTATGATTATTTGAAATTTCACCTTCTACATTACTAATATAATGCTCGAAATCCTGTCTTATCACATGTTTAGATCTACTTCTTAGAACCTTCAATGTATTGAAATCGCAAACATTTCTGTAAATTTTCCATGTTTGTGAAATTATTTTTTTTCCCGTTTACTTTTATAGTGGGAGGGGAAAATATGGAGGAAAGCCTGATATTCTATGTATGATGGGAACATTCTCTTTAATAATTTTATTAATTGAATTGTAAAATATGGCAACATTATCATCTAAGCTATTGTTACGAAACTGATCCTCACACTGAAAGGCTTACAATTTATTATTTATAACTTGAATGTAGCCAAAGTTTTCAGTGATTTCACATTATTTAACTTAAAAACAAACTCAATAGATGGATGAAAATTGTCTTCAGTCACACCAGGAGAACAACATCTGACAACATTGGAAACAAGAATATCATTACATAGAATTAAATCCAATATTCTATTACTTGAATTTTTAAAACAATAAAATTGCTTTAACCCTGAAAAAGAAAGCGTGCCTATCAGTTCTGTATTGTCTATTCCTAGATTTATAGGTATTAGATAGTCTACTGTTTTGTTTAGATCCAAATTTACAGAGGAACAATTCATATCACCACCAATTAGCATAATATGATGTTTAATTCGATCACCTATCCAAGAAAGCTTAGGAATGAAAAAGATTGGCGCCGATTTATGTTTCGGAGGTAGATAAACACAACACACATATCCTTTACTCCACCAAGTTTGATAAGAATCCCTCCAAAATTTTATCGATATTATGTATTCTTGTGGAAATTTTGCATTCTTGCAAACTTCTCCTATGCTAAGTAGTATAAGCCCACTAAGCAAAATACATCCTCTGGATGTTTAGTAACGTTTACAACAAATCACCAATAAAAACGTTTAAAAATACACATCTTAAAGTCGTTTTCTGAATGTTTATCTTTTAACGTTACTCCAAAAAGGGGAGTAAAACGGCTATACATCAACGTTAATTTATCTTAGAGAAATAACATTTTAAATATGTTATATTTGTGTTATCTCTAGTAAGTTAAAAATTAATCATGTATATAAATGTTGAAAAAACACATATATCCAGGTGTCACTTCAAACGTTAAAGTAACATAAAAAATATAATCTTTTTAACGTTTCTAAAACCTAAAATTTTTTCATACTAAGAACGTCCTTAAAATGTTTGACTTTTGTAGATAACTGCAGGTTTAAAACGTTATTGAAATAAAACTAAAATGTTTCCTTAACGTCTAGTTTAACATCTGGAATTTACATCCATAATATGACCGATGACCATCCGACCATCGGTTTATTGACACCATATGCCATCCATATGCTTTGCATTCCTTCTTTGATATATTTTGTTCTTTCAGCAGTGTTGCCGATGATACGGAATTTCCTAAATTGTCCATGTGACTTTTTAAAGCCAAGGACAATTTTTTGTCAAATATACCTATTTAGCAAAGCTAAAATTTTCATAATATGTATCATAAACAGAGTTCGCGTTGAGAATTTACCAGATGATACATCGATAACGCTATGACGTGCAGTTCAGTAACATTTTAACAGCAGATATTAGGATTTTATTTATTTTAGTAAATTTAACTTAAAACCTACAGGAGGTGAGGTATATATCAAACATCTAATTTACCTACATGCCGCCTAAACCTGAAATTTATATTTGCATATTAAACGATCCATTTAAACTTAATTATCTATACTAGATTTATCCATTCTTGAATTGGTAATGAAAATATATGCTTATACAGATCAAGATGCATCTTAAAATGGAATTGTACATGGCAACGCTGGTTGTCTTGAGATTGACAGGGATCAGAATGCTCCAAAATTAGTTTTCGAAGTTTTCGTTAGTAATCAGATTAGGTTTTATCAAATTCAGTCGAGTTGTCTTGTCGTTCAATCTTAAAAATGTTTTGGGTTAGATCACTGCCTTGGAGAAAGCTCTTGTCTCAAAGGCAGCGGTTGGATAGGCATTACGCACTTAGGCCGCCATTTGGTTTAGTGAATTTACAACGCAAAGTATCGTTTGTATATAATAATGGATTTAAAGGTAAGAAAGTTAATTTTTATAATTTTTGTACTTTGAATTTATTATAATAATATGTATATTTGAAACGGGTATCGTATCGTAGATTGTAGAGTGCCTTGCTCACCAGAACGCTTTGTATAATGGATTGCATGCAATTTTGTCTCGACCATGATGATTTTTATTTATTATTCACATTTTGTAACCACATAAAGATCTACATGGGAATTTAAATTGCATACCAGAAAGTCTTTGGCTCAGCTGAGCTAACATAAATTTATAAATGATATACTAACTTCAAAATATCTAGCGTTATAAATGACGTACTGATAAAAAACGCCTATTTCTAAAAATCTTTAAAAATATATAAGATAATATTGTGCATGAAATTTAGTTGTTTAGATTTATACTTAGGTTTTTACTACATTATCCTTTTTTATTTGCAGGCATTACAATTGATTCGGTAGAAGTTGAAGTATCTAACAACACACGTTGGCCAAAACTAATGCTCCTAGAAGAGGAACTTAATAATCACGACACTCTTAAAAATAAATTGGTGAGTAGACCATATACCGCGTTATTCACTAAAGGAGTTTGAATTTTAGTAATGATGTATATTTATACCAAGAAGTTATTGCAAGAACATGCTTATTTCTATTAATGACAATAGCATATACCCATTACTTTGTGCGTTTTAAATTTAGGAAAAAAAACCCAATCATTTTCATCACAGTAAAAAAGAGCTGGTGTCTTAGCTTAACACTTGTGCCAGTTTTTTGACCCGTAATTATCAATTCGAATCAGATCTTAATTTAAAATATTTTAGTGAATATAGTTCTTGATTTTGTTAGAATAATGTTTAATGATTATAAATTTATAAATTTCTATATTGCTCAAAAAGAATAATTTTAAAATACAATGCCCATTAAGTGGCTTTCTTAAAGAAATGTCTTGTAGATTCTTTTAACGGATGAGTTTTTGACCGTACCTAAGACATTTTCACTGACACAATCTGTTCATAACTTAAATAGCAATAAACTCGACTATTTCCGCTAATGACTAATAATTTTTAGATGCAGTCCATCATTTATTCAAGTTAACTGAGTGCGAATATGAAAAAGTTATAATGGATTAGTTCCGCCACGCTGTGACACGGTTAAAAAGGAGGTGCCGATGTTTTGAAAATATCTTTTTACTTTACATAACCCAGTTGCGCCATGTAAACTGGCTTTAAAATAAATATTTAATGTAACCATAATGACAATAAAAAAAATCAGTTAAAATATTAGACTTTTAAATATCCCTGATGCAAAAACTGCAAGATTTATATTTAATACAAGGCATGTTTGTAGAAATTTACGTAATTTTTAAAACTTTTCAGCCAGGTTCACAAAAAGGAGTTTTAAATTAAAAATCAAATTTATTTGACAATTTAAGTTCTAAATTGACAAATATTTAACAATAACAATAAACAATGTGGGACTAATTTTAACAAACCCTTTTTGAGAATATGACAGACAATTACAATGGAGGATTGCTCATATGTTAGCAGTTGCGCATTTTTTGATTAATGTTTCGTTACTTGAAGTTGCTTTCTGGGGTTATAATTAACTTATTTTAATGTTAAGAAATTTATAAATTATTAAGAAATGAAGAACAGCGTAGCTAAATTTTATTTTTATTAATTTATAAATTTCTTAGCTTTAAAATAATTGGTAGTTGAGTCCAGAAGGTAGCAATCAACGAAATATTAATTAAATGGCGGACACACCACCATTGTATATCCCTGTCAATAAAACGTTATTAAATCGTTTTACAATGGCTACTATAGACGTTATTTTATCTACAAAGTAACGATATGGTGAACGTTTATTTCATGTTTTTTATACGCTCAAATATGTCTTATTTCCAACGTTATGCCGCCATTAAAGTAATGTTTTATTTATGTTTCTGAAGTGACTTTCTCGCAACGTTACCTCTTAAAACGTTGTAGGGTGTGGACTATGATGTTTATTTTCACGTTGAATAAGTCATCGATTTTACTTATGGGCTAACGTTACCAGTTTCCTAAACTACATGTTTATAACGTAGCTAAAATGTTTTTTTGCTTAGTGGGAGGTATTCCGCACTGGAGACTGAGTTAGGTTGACGACCTCTCCGCAGCGAAAAGGTTAAGTACATAGAAACCAAAATGGAATTATTGGATTCTGTAATATTATGCCACATTTAGCAGATATTTTCATAGCTAAGATTTTAATGTGCATTATGTTTTAAATCATATTGATTTTATTATTCTAGTGCATTTTTGTCTCGCTTTTATCTGTACTATTTGAGTTTTTAAACTAAAATATTTTATCTCAAATTTTACTATATGAAAATAAGTAGATACCTAATTTAATTAGGAAGTTTATATTGATTAAACTAAAAGTGAAGAAACTGTCGAAAGTGTCGGAGTAGGGTCAGTACTTGGTCCTCTGCAGTCGGTACATATTGTATGTGCACAAGACTAAAGGCAAACTAATTTATGTTTGCGGACGATACGGTGTTGGTGCTTTCAGCTAATGATGGTGGAGAACTTGAACGGTATGCTAACGCCGACTTTACTTTATAAATGGTTGTGTCATAAGAAGTTAACTGTAAATTCAAATAAAACAGTGTATATGATTATAAAACAAAATTGTAATATTGAAGTGTACCTAAACAATTTGAAACTAAAAGAGGTCTCCGAATATAAATACTTAGGGCTAGTGCTGAAAAACAACTTAAGCTGGAATTCACACGTCGACAACTTTGTCAAAAAAATAGTTCCAGTAGTGGGTGCTGTAAGAAGATGTGCAGGACTGTTAAATAAAAAATCTAAAATATTCATTTATAACTGTTTTATCTTACCACATATCAGATACCTAATTCCATGCTGGGGAAATATCCCCGACTATTTATTAAATAAAATGCAAAGCCAACAAAATAAGACTATAAAACCTATATGGCAAATGGACTATTACACGGCTACAGAACAGATTTATTAGTGCACAAAATTATGGGACATAAAAAAACTAAGAATGTTTGATCAAATTAAACTTATATATTCCATAACCAACAAAAAACTTAAATCTAATTTAACAATAAAACATATCACAACTATAAATGCCACAAATTTCAGAAATGAATACTCTCGGACACTAAAAGCTCAGGATTCGCCCTTATTCGGGAGTATACAAACATATAACTCGATTCCAATACAAGTCTTGATGTAAAGAAAATGAAGAGACTATGTAATATTTAAAAAGGAGACCACGATACCAGTGAACCAGATTTACTGTTTTTGGGTCAAGAATAAATAAATTTATTATTATTATTATTATTATTAGAAAGCACTATTTTTCACAATAGTCATAACTAAGGCAAAAATTCAGGGTTTCCGTAAAATAGGTGTAATCAAGAGACGATGTAAAAACGAAATGTTAAAAAACCATACTTTTGAAAAAAAGGACAAACATTTTTTATAAAATTACTCCTCTAATAGACATAAATTCTCGTAAAATGAATTTAAAAGTAGTATCGAATTATAATATCATTCAGGGCAGGTTAGAACAAGAAGTTACTTTAAACAAGTCGCAAGTTCTTTGTGTTGTCCAAACAATTGGAACTTACACCTTAAAGCCTCTTATACTTCCAACAAAACACATTTTGACGTTTTTTGTTATTTCACTCGGTTAAGCATTCACGACTAATGTTCCGATCAAATGGTTCTGAGCAGTTTTTTGATATCTATTGTCTATGTATCGATAGATTTTTAATATCTTTACATCCCTACGACTCATTTCGGTTCTGGACGGTGGTCGTTGGTTGGCAACCAAACAGGCACCAATACGGCGGGGTTGAATATATGATGGAGACAACATTGTGCGCAAGACAAACGAAGAGCAATTTTTAAAAATATGACCGGTAAACCGTGCGCACCAACCCATTTTTTCACTGATAAAATTTAACTTTTTATTGCGCACCCCGTACCTACCCACAGTTATAGGTCGGTGATTTAATTAAAATGGCAATAAGAACAAGATTCGGAATGAGATATATACACTATATAGTGTGCCCAAGAAAGTATGTAACACATGGCATATAATTTCTCAGAAAATTTTATTCTTGATAAAAGTTGGTGCTGTCTTAAAACTGTAAACGCATATTTGATATTTTACCTGCGGCTGATAGTAAGGGAGCAAATACCATTTTTTCGAAATTGCCTCAAGAGTAGAGTTTAAGAAAAAAATTCTAAATTGAGATACATAAGGGTCTCTAAGCAAATTCTAGAGAAATTTAACTGTTGTTAACAAATTACTATAAGTGTTAAGCCCTTAGCGACCTACAATAACTTTAGCCAGTTGGCCATGGAAATAATTTTATAAAATGAAACAGAATTATTGATATTTCGGTGAAATAAACGTAATTCATTACCTACTCACCATTCCCCAAAATGTATTAAAAATTATGTGCAAAACATTATTAATATCAAAATAAATAACTAAACTGCACTCATGTGCAAATTTTCACTAGTTCCCTGTTTTCTATCGAGATTTTGGAATTTCTCCACTTAGTGGCCAAGAAAGTAAACCTATTATCCATTCATCTTGCAAAAAAACACACAAATGTTTAATAATAATTTTTATTCTACATTTGTCTCCTTCTACATAGTAGGAGGTCCTATGAAAATAAAAACCTAACTAATTGATATGTTAAGTAGGTAACGCGAAAACTCTCACTGGTGTAGTCAAGGCGGCTGATTAGAATAAATGATATTTTATGAGAGGTAAGGGGAAGATCCGTCCAAGCGACCTCTCATAACGGGGAAGCAGAATTTTGCGAAAATCGTCCTTAACATTTAGGCTTGATAACTTTTTTATTTTTAGTTCCATTTTAGTGGAAACTTTCTTTAGCTTCAATAATAAAATAAGATAAAAAATGAATCCACATAATGACTATAATATATATTACGTTAACTAATTTTACATACGCATTTTCCATAAAGCAAAATTATCCTCCGAAATAAAGTTAACCAAAAATTGTGACTTCTGTGAGCATACCGACGAGACGAGACGGTAGATTTCCCGATTGGCCGAATTCAAAGGTCTTTCATTTCAGTGTGTAGCGATGTTCACAAAGTATCTTGCACAAAGTACGGCCTTAAACTTATTGATTATTCCACCAAATTCATATGACTGAGCAAATGCCGCTTTAAATAATCTTCCTAAATGTTTGATATCCACATTGACTAGATTTAAACTTTTCGACTTCCTCGGAATTCATATGCCTACGCAAATGTAGCTTCATACAACATATCCGAAGTGTTTCATATTTACATTAGCTACACTTCCTCGGGATTCGTATGCCAGAGCAAATGCCGCTTTAAACTACCTTTTTCAAGTGTTCGATATTCGCATTGACCACATTTAAACTTTTTGACTTCTTCGGGATTCATGTCTGAGCAAATGCTGCTTTAAATTACTTTTCTGAAGTGTTTGAAATTCACATTGACTACATTTAAACTTATTGACTTCCTCGGGATTCATATGCCTGAGCAAATGCTGCTTTAAATAACTTTTATGAAGTGTTTTAAATTCACATTGACTACATTTAAACTTATTGACTTCCTCGGGATTCATATGCCTGAGCAAATGCTGATTTAAACTATATTTATTAAGTGCTCGATATTCGCATTGACTACATTTAAACTTTTTGACTTCCTCGGGATTCATATGCCTGAGCAAATGCTGATTTAAATGACCTTTAAAAAGTGATCGATATTCACATTGACTACATTTAAACTTTTTGACTTCTTCGGGATTCATATGACCGAGCAAATGACGATTTAAATTCCGCTTAGTAAATGTTCGATATTCACATTGACTACATTTAAACTTTTTGACTTCTTCGGGATTCATATGCCTGAGCAAATGCTGCTTTAAATTACGTTTATCAAGTGTTCGATATTCACATTGACTACATTTAAACTTTTTGACTTCTTCGGGATTCATATGCCTGAGTAAATGCTGCTTTAAATGACTTTTAACATGTGTTCGATATTCACAGTGACTACATTTAAACTTTTTTACTTCTTCGGGATTCATATGCCTCAGCAAATGCTGCTTTAAATTACCTTTATCAAGTGTTCGATATTCACATTGACTACATTTAAACTTTTTTACTTCTTCGGGATTCATATGCCTGAGCAAATGCCGATTTAAAGTACCTTTATCAAGTGTTCGATATTCACATTGACTACATTTAAACTTTTTGACTTCGTCGGGATTCAGATGCCTCAGCAAATGCTGCTTTAAATTACCTTTATCAAGTGTTAGATATTCACATTGACTACATTTAAACTTTTTGACTTCTTCGGGATTCATATGCCTGAGCAAATGCCGCTTAAAATTACCTTTCTGAAGTGTTTGATATTCACATTGACTACATTTAAACTTTTTTACTTCCTCGGGATTCATATACGGGAGCAAAAGCTTCTTAGCTTCTATTCGGCTTGCTTGAGTTTCATATTGATGATTTTTCTCTGATCTGTGTGTTGGTGTGTCTAGTTTGTTTTGACAGACGCTTGGCGAAATTCTGCAAAGATAAATATATTATTAACTTTACCGTATTTGTTGTCACCTTTGGCGGTGCGTCATACTTTGTCGCTTTGACGATATATCGGAATCATTCAAAGAATGGCGGCTGTTGGGAAATACTTCTTTTTAATGTCTAAATTAGATAACTTGCTGATGGCCCTTAGCGATTGTAAGGAAATATAACAATAAATGGCGCTTTGAATTAATAAGCGAGATATAAACCTTATGTGAAATCTAAAAATTCAAGTGGCCGCCATTGGCGACATACGCAATAAATAATTTATTGACGTAGGCCAAGTCTCAAAAAAGGTCAGCGCATGTTAATTATGATTTTTTGTGTTAACTAAGACTTTTTATTATGATTTCTTCTCGCAAGTTTCTTAATATGTACATAAATAATGATATATTTAATTATAAACCTGTCTAGCAATACTGCACATACAGATGGTTCTCATCTAGGTGCTTGTTAAAAGACTATTATATTATGTAACATACAAGAAAACTAATTATATTTTTGTTGTAATGGATATTAATGAAATGAAATTAAATTAAATGTTAGGCAGTGTTGTCATATTTTAACACAGAATTGTAAACGCACGTGGTCAGTTTTGTCAACAAGAGGTCTTTGACCCGCCTTCTCAGTTTGTCAAACTCTTTAGAAAAAAAAATACAATTTTAAGATAGTATATGGCCTCTTACCTTGTAAGAGTATTATTTAAAAATTTCCATAAAAAAAATAAAACATAAAATGTATGTTTTGCAACAAAACCAATAAAATTGTAATATTACACAAATCTGAATCACATTAATTATTATTATAAATTATTTCACAAAAAAACGTTTAAATTTGGTATAAACATGCGGGAATGCGACGCGACATACATCTCGACGGACGGACACGGACTGAAATAACAGCGCCGCGTGGCGAATGATCAACGTTCTCGTTCGCTCGAGGTCGAAGCCAGCGTTTTGATCCCGCATCGCTGCTCGCGGCAACCTAGTTACGCTTATTGGCTGAAACGTGTATGGCATTGCACTGGAAAGCACAAACGTAACGTAAGCGTTTATTAAGTATTTAGACATTGGATTAAAAAAAAGTATGTAGTGTTTCCAAGTAGTCACTCATTTAAATATAATAAACCATTTCCATATCACCCTGTTTATAAGACTGATTTTGTAGGGTAAGGATAGACATATACAGTGATAATAAGTTAGTAGACGTAGATATATCGGAAAATATAGAGCCTATAAACCTACATTTTTTCATATACATCGAATCTCTCCTCTTTTATTCTACACGAACCTGTACGTCGATTACATGGCGATTCTGCCAGTCGACATTCACTACAGGGTGGCTCAAGTCCGTTTAAACAAGGACACGGATGTTTTGCCACAATCGCCATTTCAAGTCCCGTGGTTTGGATGACCCAATAGCTTATTGAGAAATAAATGATCGTGATAACGTTTATTTATAATAAATGCAATTCATTTTGTGAGTTGTTAAATGTAAAATGGGTGTATTCAACAGTGCCCATCGATTTGTAAGCGATTTTTAATCGGTGACGTAACGATGCGTATAGATTTGTAGTTCTGAATGCTGAATGCATATTTTTGACATCTGAATTTCAATTTGTTTTCGGTTTTTTTTGTTTGTTTTCAAGATAATCTGGTTCTGTAAGAAGGCAAAAAGAAAATAAATTTTTAACAAAGTAAAAATATAGGGCACAAATATTTAAGGACTAGAAACTCAAGAAAAAACTGTTTCCTAACCCTACAAACCGATGAAACAACTCGCTTTTTAAATTCGATGGGAAAAATGGCGTCCGAATGGTCATCGATTAATGAAATCGATTTTTTAGTGCATTCAGCAGACGATTTTTAATCGCTTATAAATCGATGGGCTCTGGCGAATGCGCTCATCCACCTTACACCTATAGATGATCTTAACCACCAAATTTTGATCACAAAATGAATTTTAAATATCACCTAACAATAATAAAGAAGATGATAACCAGAAGTAAACATTTTAGAGGTCTCATTTATAAAAATGAAGGAATTAATTTAAACACTGCTTTGCATATACAGGGTCCGCAAACGAAGCGTGGACGGAAGATTAAATCGTTATCGAAGAACTTATCAACAATACCAAAACAGCTTGAGATATTGGATTAAATGCGGCATGTTTTAAAAATATTTTACATTATACAGGGTGGCCCAAAAAAGTGTGACAGCATAAAGTTATATTTTTTTAAATGGGACACCCAGTATTTTATTGCATATTTAGGTTCGTATTACTATCGTTTATAAGTGCCTCAAATTTTATTTAATTTGGTTTTGTAGTTTCGGAGAAATAAATTAAAAACTAAAAAAAAAGTTTTGCAGTTTTGAATAAAAAATCAAAAAAAAAAACAATCCACAACTATTTTTTTAACCTCGGCATTGAGTGAAATTTATGACAAGAGGTCTAGAGATACTATGAATGTAATTGCGTTTATTTATTTTATACAGGGTGTTCATAATAAGCTTTCAAAAACCCCACATTTTAAAATAATTTTTTCAAGTTTTTCAAATGGAACACCCTGTATATTATTTGGCTATTTGACGTAGAATTCATAAACAATTTTTTTTGTAATACAAGCATATAAGTTATATCCAGCCGTTTTCGAAATAATTATAAATATCATAAATTATGTTGTTTAAATAGAGTTTTTATTGGGAAATTTTCTTATAGGCGACTAGACTAATAATTGTAAACTAAAGTGAAGTGCAAAATAGCTTCCTTTTACTCTTAGAGTTCACCGTATTTTAGTTATTTCGATATAAATTTTAAAAGCATACATTTTTACTACTTTTATTATTTAATTTTATTTTTTATTCTTAATCGAGTTGCCATGATTTTTTTTGTTTAGATTGTCACTATGACAGCCAAATAAAATTATTTACATTTGTTAAGTCGTCGAAATTAAGTACTAACTTACACAAAATGTCGAATTTTACAACTTTAGAAATGGTAAATATGATTTTTATACTGGGTGAATGTGCAAGAAATTGCCTCCAGATAGCCGAGACAAAAAAACCTTCGAGAAGTTGTTGCAAAGATTTGTAGCAACAGGTACACAAAAAGGATGATAATCAATAAACCCGTTATTAATGAAGAAAATTAATTAAGAGTTCTGTTGGCAGTAGAGGAAAATCATTAAATTAAGTAAAAGGAAGCTATTTTGAACATTTACTTTAGTTTACAATTATTAGTCTAGTCGCCTATAACAAAATTTCCCAATAAAAACTATTTAAACAACATAATTTATGATATTTACAATTATTTCGAAAACGGCTGGATATAACTTATATGCTTGAATTACAAAAAAAAATTGTCTATGAATTCTACGTCAAATAGCCAAATAATATACAGGGTGTTCCATTTGAAAAACTTTAGAAAAATTATTTTAAAGTGGGTGGTTTTTGAAAGCTTATTATGAACACCCTGTATAAAATAAATAAACGTAATTACATTCATAGTATCTCTAGACCTCTTGTCATACATTTCACGCAATGCCGAGGTTAAAAAAATAGTTCTGGATTGTTTTTTTTTTTATTCAGGACTGCAAAACTTTTTTTTTTAGTTTTTAATTTATTTCTCCGAAACTACAAAACCAAATTAAATAAAATTTGATGCACTTATAAACGATAGTAATACGAACCTAAATATGCAATAAAATACTGGGTGTCTCATTTAAAAAAATATAACTTTCTGTTGTCACACTTTTTTGGGCCACCCTGTATAATGTAAAATATTTTTAAAACATGCCGCTTTTAATCCAATATCTCAAGCTGTTTCAGTATTGTTGATAAGTTCTTCGATAACGATTTAATCTTCCGTCCACGCTTCGTTTGCGGACCCTGTATACATATATAATGTTGGCTCGGCCAACGGTGGAGTATGGTCAAATAATTTTCAGTTCTTGCAGAAGACCAGCTGTGAGTATTATTGTTGTAAACCAATGGTGAAAACCAGTAATTTAGAATAGGTAAATAAATGTCAATGTCAATCAATATATTTTAGAACGGATTTTCATTTTTAAGCATTTCCCAAAAATAAAATAAAAGAAGAATAAAATACCCGAAGTTGCCGGGGAATTTAGAATTCTCAAAGTTCGAATCTAGTTTAGGCCGGGAAAGCGGGTAGCAGACCAGCGGCGAGACAAAACATTTGTGTCGACCGTGACAGGACATTACGGTAGTTCGGCAATTTTATTCATGTTTTTTTGGGAAAACAAATAGTTGTGTCCGACTTATTTGTTGATAGGACGTATTGATCTTTTGTATAATATCATGGAGTCAAAGAAGAAAAACATAAAAGTTCTACGCTGTAGTTTTAAAAAAGCGGCAAACGATCTAGAGAAACTATTCAGTTATGAACAAGCAGATGGAGGAGATATCGAGATTTTATGGGAATGTTTGAAGGAAATATTCGAGGCTCTTCAAAGATGTGCAGGTGAACTCTACGACGGGATGCTGGGAGGTGCTACGGAGGAGCAACTGATTGCAGAAATGGAAATTCAAGATACTTATGTGAAGAGGTACGCTGAGTTGCGAATTAGATGTACAAAATTGTTTAATCCGGTACCTGCAGGTGATGCTGTGTCAGTTGTGTCAGGTCAGTCCGTTATTACGCATCAAGAGGCAGGTAAAAGAAAGTTTAAGCATTAAACATTTAAACATTATGATGGCAATATTAGAGATTGGTTAGCATTTTGGTCTCAGTTCAGCAAAATTCATGAGGATCCATGCATAGATGATAGTGATAAAATCGAGTATTTAATTGAAGCCACCGTTCCAGGTAGTAGGGCACGTCAACTGGTAGAAAGCTTTCCTGTCAGGGCTGAAAATTATCAAAAGGTTGTTGAATGTTTAAAGCCTAGGTTTGGACGTGAGAATATGCAAATTGAGGTATACGTCAGAGAATTACTGAAACTAGTTTTAAACAATGCTATTAGTCAACAAAAGTTAGATATTTATATGCTTTATGACCAGATTGAAACACAGTTAAGGGCTCTTGATACTTCAGGCATCACAGCAGATAAATATGCAGCCATGTTATTTCCTCTCATTGAATCAAGCTTGCCTCAGGATTGTTAAGAACTTGGCAACGTTCTTCTTTTTGTTCATATGTTGGATCAAATCAATGTTTAAATGGAAATTATATGCTAGAAATTAAACTTAAGAATCTGATGAAATTTTTACAGGCAGAGGTAGAAATGAGCAAAGAATAAGTTTAGCCATTGAGGGTTTTGGATTACCAGAGAATATTAGCAATCTAAAATTTTAACAAAAATCCGTCAAATAATGATTATCAAAATGCTCAAGTTACAGCTGCGGGGTTGTTGAATGCGGATGTTGCCAAATGTATTTTTTGTACAGGATTGCACAGGAGTGACGCGTACTTTAAAGCTCAAAAAATGGGTATTGATGAGAGAAAGAGCATTCTGAGCGAGAAGAAAGCATGTTTTCGTTGTCTGAAAGTTGGTCACCAGTCAAGAAAGTGTCGTACTCAAGTAAGATGCATAATATGTACAAAATACCACGTACCATCTGAGCTGAAAATTTTCCAGAATGGTTCTGATGACTCATGGGATCATTTAACATAGGAAGCGATAGGTCCTCCGTATACGGATGACCTATAGCACCCGGATAACCTATTCAATGTAAATGGTCTATCAGCGGAGGACTATAACTTACACATTTTGTTTTAGTTTTAATAGTATATTAAAATATATATTAAGTATATAGTTCAAATTAATTGTAAATTATGCAGGCTGAAGGACCTCGGTCAATGGCCTATTGAGAAATCAATAAAGTTCTTACAAATGAAAATAAAAATATTTATTTTATACTGGTGGTTGGTACTGGTTTTCACTGTTTTTGCAAAAAAAAAAACGATTAACTATCAATAGTTCTAAAACAGGTTTGACAATCTTCAGAATGAATAGATCATGATTTGTAATGTAGAATTAAAATGAAAAATTAAGTTTTTGGGTATGTTTTTAAACAATACGCTCTCTTGGGACTGTCAAGTCGATTATGTTGTAAATAAATTGAATAGGAACTGGAACATTCTCTATCTCAAAATCTTCCAATTTTGGTTCAATTTTTATTGACCAATTACTGACGTTTGTTTGTATCGTATGTTTAACTCGAGGTTCCGCTACACTAAAAAAGTGAATATAAATTACGGGTACAGAGGAAATGTTTTGAGGAGTGCACATTTAATATATTTTTATATTGTTTCTTAATTGCAAACATTTTAACATCTTGAAACAGAGGCTTATTTTTTTATACGCTAACCCAGAATGTATCCCACTATACTAAATCCATCTAAAGAACGGAGGACATCAAAACCATATCACGTGATCTATAAAAGTCAGAATGTTTGTGAAGAGTTGCATTAAGGGTCGACCGGAACTTTAGTAAGATTTTGAACGTGTATAAACTGCAAAATTGTATTGATTTTAAGAGATATCATCAGTTTTTCATGTTGAATTAACAATACGCCATCTAGCGGTAAAATTTCAAAGTTGAAAATAATTTTAGTATAGTTCTAGGGGTCAATTTCGTCATAATTTTTTTTCACGAAAGCTGTAGGACAAATTGTTATCGGGATACAGCTGCTCGTCGACCTTAGCGGGACACCAGCTATAAAGGTTTAATAACATGACTGTAAGCACTAGTTATGTAATAAAGTGATATAAATAATTCTACCGTCATCTTATGAAACTTAAGTAATGATTAAAATAGTGCGTATAAAAATCTTATACAGGGTGCGTCCGTAAGATGGCTTCTATAGCGCCTAAACTCTTAAGATGGAAAAAAGTAACATACAAAAGTTAAAGGGTCTAATTTTCTTTAACGCAGCTTTTATTATTAAATCAGATTTCTAAAGTTTTTTTGCTTTATTACTGCTTATTGTTGAATTCCTTTAGTTAACAGATAATTTTCACGAAAATAAACGCTAATACAGCAGATAATGAGTCATTGAACACTCTTTCCAATGTCCGAGTCAATAAATTAAACAAAAAATGATCAATCAGATCAAAGCAGATCAATTGAAGCTGGCAGATTCACGTTATTGTAAGTAAGGAACAATTTTTGAAAAATAATGCGTGAAATAAAAAATATTGTATTTGTTCACTTCATATAACAATATCTCTAAATTAATACGCCAACATCGTGCGACAGCTTCCTAAACTTATACCTTACTTACCCCGTTTCTCCTTCTTCCAAATCTTCCTCTTTTAAATCCAGTTCTTCGTTTTTAATTGTCCAATTTTCAAAGCTTGCATCATTTTTAACTCTTACCAGCTGAATAGTATCGTTGTAAGGAGTATTCTCGTATCTGTAAAATAGATTAATACCATTCAAGTATGTATTACTTATTGATGGCTAATTAATTCACAAATGACCATAAGAACAAGTGATCGAATTACCGATATAAATATCGGTAAATCGGTATATATACTGGCAATTTTGAGATGTATAGAGCTGTCCTTACCATCTGAAAATTACTAATAATCATGCTAGGGCGCTTAAATTATAGAAACGAAGTTAATTTAAACTTTTTTTATTTATGGAGAATGTGACAAAGTAATAACAAGAACGCCCAAGTAGCATTTTTAGACACAAACTGGACACACATTCTTTGCTGAGAAACGTTTCGACATATTTACGATTCGAATTAGAAACTTGTATCGAGACATATGTGTTACGACACTTTTGCGACACATTTTCGAATCCAGTTACTAGAAACACTTAAAGACGTGCTTGTTTCGAAATTGTGTCGATATATTAATGACACGCGAAGATAAATATTTTTCGAAAAATTTTTAGTTAAAATTATAAAGTTTTGGTAAGACACAAGATTGCATTGAATTTCCCATAAGGGATTTTTTATAGCATCGGTGTACGTTTATTAGCGATAAATTAGCAACTTCTTGATATTATTTATATTTTAGGTGTTATTATTGATCCATTTTCAACCACAGATTGAAGTAAGTATTTTAGGTACATTTTTAATCATCATCTGAACAAGTTTGAGGTTATGTTATTGTTTAGCGAGATTTAAATTGTTATTTCTCTGTAATAAAAAGCTTACTGTACTGGATTTATCAACATAACGTATGGCTTTAGGGTGGGTATACTCTATGTTGATAAATACAGTGCAATAAGCTGTTTTTAACAGAAAAATAACAATTTAAATCTCCCTATGCAAACAATAATAACATAACCTCAAACAAGATGTTGATTAAAAATCTTCAAAAAACACTTACGTCAATCTGTTTCTGAAAATGAATCAATAATAACATCTAATATACAAATAATACCAGGAAATTGCTTATTTATCCCTTATAATTTTAGTTTGGAAAGGTTTTTGCAACCACGCCTCTCGTGACGTCACACCGCGGCTGTCCATACCCAACCTTTCTTTTCTGTGCATGCAAGCAAACCTTTTTTTCTGTGGCATTCACCTTACACACATTTTATTCTTCTGTGCATCATGGAAACATTATAGAAGCCAAAGAGTAGAAATTGTGTATCAAGTTCATTTTGGACCAGAATAATTTCTTGCTTCCTAGCGGCCATTTTAGGAAATGAATTTTTATTTTGTTAAAATGAGTTTTAATGAAATTCCTGCATCTCTTGCAAAGCCAAAATTTGTTAGATAAGTTCCATTTTCCTAGCTAAGTCGATTTATAAAAGAAATAAATAAAATATTGTTAATATTTTAATTTTTATTTTTTTGACAAAGTATATTTTTTTCTGTAAATGAAAATAAATCGAGATCGAAAAATATAAAGCCAAATTACTAAACAGCACGATAAAATTTACTGCGACAATGATTTTTTGGTTCTAATGTGCAATAACTAGGTATATAAAATAAAATAACTTATAGGAAATATACTTATAACGAATTCATCATGGCGAAATTATTGTTTCATATTGTTTTTCTTTTATTTTACAACAGTGAAGGTATCCTAATTGTTTTGCGCATGGTTTAACATAGCCCCGCCCGTTTAACTGTCATTTTTAAATACAAATAAGTAACATTTTCGATAAAAGTTTCGATTGTGCATCGAAACAGCGAAAGTCACAGCTAGTACCGACCACTTGGAAACACGTGTAAATGTCATATTTAAAATGTATACGTTTCGAAAATATTTCCATTCTTGTTGCCAACAGTTTCCAATTTTGATCGGAAACAGAAACGATAGTTACGATACATGTACCACAATGTGTCTAAATAAAAATGCTACTTGGGCGTGTGACAAATTTGATTGTTTTTCAATACCGTCATAGCCAACTAGGCGTAACTGAACTTAAAATCTGCAGCAAAATCACCATATAAAAATTCCGGAAACAGTACAGTCAAAAACTTAAGGATTGAAGGTGATAAAGAGGCAATAGCAAATATTTTTAATGACTTTTAGTGAATGCCGTCCCTAATTTATCAACACAATTAAAGAATGTATCTTTTAGATCGAACATTGAATATAACCAGAGAGCTAACTAGAATTTGCAAGCAAAAAGGAAATATTGCAGATCATTAAAAATTAAAAAATAAACTCAGCTGTGGATACAATGAGATTTCAACAAGCTTAATAAAGTTTATTATAGCAATAGTTAGTAGACAATCTCGTTTATGTCGTTAATAATTCTCGTGAGTTTGGTGTATTCCCTGAAAAATTAAAACATCGGCCGATAAGTCTCCTCCCATCATTTTCCCAAATATTTGAACATGTCATATGTAAAAGAATTTTAAGTGCTATGTCTCAAAATAACTTATTTAATGAAACACAATAGGGTTTTGATCGCTAGAGCGAAAAACCGCTTGATTACTCGATTATTGAAATAACCGACATCGCTCGATTATTAAAAAACCATTCGAGTTATCTATTCAAGCGAAAACCGTCGCTCGTCACTTATTATCTTTCACTCGATATCCGAGCTTCGCTTGACGCCGACGGGAATGTACCGCTGTAGTGTGATCGCGTTAAAATACTGCTTGTATATTCGAACAGTTTTTCGCTCGATAGGAAATACTCTAGTTATAAATTCAGGCGAAAAACCGAAAATCATCGCCCGTGACTTAATACTCCCTTCGATCTACGGGCCGCACCACCCGAACTGTGCCGATTGGCGACGTTCGAGTTTGAAGCTGAGAAGGTAAACACGTCATACGTCTTTCTTAAAGGCACATAAACGAGAAGGTGCATATAAAAAAGTATGCCAAATCCCTTAGTGAGTCATCGCGAAATGGGTTTTGTTTTGACTGGCTAGCCAGCGAAAAAAAAATGTGATGTAATTTTTTAAAAAACCAGAATGAACTGTTCTTCCTCAATAAAAACTCGACTAAACTGCTAAAACAAAAACAACCGCTGGTGTTTTATCAACACATTCTTCTTAGTATGTAAAGTGATTAATGGCTCGAGCGATTCACTCGATTATTAAAATCATCAGTTTTTTCCAACACTAAAACACAACACGGATTCTGAGTTTGAGTTTTGAGTTACTCAAACCGCAGTACTTAAATTTGTAGAACATATCTTAACTGCCCTAGAGAGTGGCGATATGCCGTTGGGGTTGTTCCCTGATTTGTCCAAGGCCTATGATACATTAAATCATGATATTCTTATTAAAAAAATTAAACTTATATGGAATAAGAGGAGCAATACTTAAATTAATTGAGTCATATAGGGCTCTCTACCGATTGAATATTGTTCAAAAATGTATAATAAAAATAATGTTTCGGCGGGGTAGACTATATCCTTCAGAGTTATTGTTCTCTGGGGACATCTGTAACATTAACATTATGGTCAGTGTGTCAGCCTTCGTCCATAAAAATAAATCTTTGAACAATACTATAAATCACGGTTACTTCACACGGGCTAGAATGAACAATGATCTGATCATCCCAGTAAACAACAATAATATTAATATTAATTTAAAAAGTGTGACCTATTTAGGTCCTAAGATATATAATTTGCTTCCAGCAACAGTGAGGACTATATTAAACATATTCAAATTTAAGAAAGCATGCCAAGATCATATAACGAGGGAATTTAATAACCTCAAACATATATTTAAATAAAATTATTCATTCTTATTCACCAATATACTGTATTATGCACATATCAAAACAAACACTAATTTGTCAAGTAGTTAGTCTATAAGATAGTATTATGGTGCATACAAGTAATTTTATTACTTAGGCACCATTTAATTTTGAATTTTTAGAGAAAATTTTTTGTCATTTGTAATCTTTCAACTTACTTGATTTAATGTGAATTAATGTTGATGATGTAATATCTGTCAGGACGGCAACAAAGAGTAGTAGTAGGTAAGAGTAACAAGAAAGTTTTGTCACAACCAAAGAGTGTTTTAATGGGTACTATTTATAATATAATATTTATTTTATATGTTAATAATATAACCGAATTAGGTTCTGTCAATGATACGCGCCAAATTACAAGTTATGCCGATGATACTAATGTTCTGTTATGTAATAAAGATCTGGACACCCTTAAACAGACTATTCAAGCGTTGATGACTGGTTTTGTAAAAACCGATTAACTATCAATAGTTCTAAAACAGGTTCGACAATCTTCAGAATGAATAGATCATGATTTGAAGAACCTGAAAGTTTATGTATAAAAAACAATTTTATTGTAATGTAGAATAAAAATGAAAAATTAAGTTTTTGGGTATGTTTTTAAGCAATACGCTATCTTGGGACTGTCATGTCGATTATGTTGTAAATAAATTGAATAGGATATGTTATAACATGCGAATACTAAGGTAAAGGTACTAGTAATCGACACTGCCTCAGTTCTCGACATAGTCATCTTTAAATCTCTAAAATAAGGAAAATAAGACGATATAAATGCAGCCGCCGCGATCACAGCTCCGGTCATTATCGTAAAACTTCGTATAGTTATCTTATTGCGCTTAAATCCCGTCAATTGGTCTTTTGTGTTTATGTGTTCATGTAACGGTTATCGAATGTGCTTTCTTTTCTCGTTTCTTAACAATATTTGCAAGAAGTAAGTACAAATAATCCTTATTATATGAAATATTTTTTAGCATATATTAAGTACCTTAAAACAAGTTATTATTTTAGTGTTAATCACTGTAAAAATTAAGTTTTTCTCAAATATTTCCAAAAGTTTGTATGGTATATGGGGTGTCGACTTTTGGGTATCTAAAGTTGTAAAGTTCCCTTAGTCGACAGGTGTGTCGACTATGGGATATAAGAAATATTTCGGTTTTTTGCACTTTCACAGTTGGACTTTCCTTAACAAATCCAAAGCTCTAAGAATCGATGATATAAAATGCTACAATCCAGTGTTCGACAGGGGTGTCGAATACTGGCGCTTCAAGTATGGAGAACTAGATCATAACTTTTACTTACTAATCCAGAACGAAGAAATGGATCTCCATTAACAATAGAAAATTGAGATGTAAGAGAATTACAATTTAAATAGTTTAATTACAAATATTTTTTTTGTTTCAGAAAGCAGTGATGGACCTCAATACAGGCATAAAACAGCTGAAGAAGACTCACCTTTTGCAACAATGAACTTGGAGAAAGCGACTAAAGAGAATAAATTAACTTCACAGGAAGCAATCATATTTAAATGTAATGTGACTCCACTGAAGACAAATCAAAATCAACATAACGTATGCTCGACGTCAGGGTTAAGCAATATACCTTCAGCGCCAGAAAGGCTACCCTATCCATTTAAGAGAGCTATTCTCTGGCCTGAATCAAAAACTGTTGCAAGTAAATGTATGTAAGAAAAAATACCAGCAGTAGTGACATCCCCGCAGTATTACAGAAAAAAAGAACACAAAAAAATGGAAGCTGAAAGACAAAAGGAAGAAAGAAAAAAGTTTCGCGAAATGAAAAAAATGGAACTAAATGCTAAAAAACAGACTAAGAGAATAAACGTAAAATAATTGAAAATGACGATTCTTCTTCTGATTCAGATTACAAATGATCTGTCACTTCATGAGTCAGATGCGTCTGAGTGGGAGGACAAAAGTGACAATGAAGAAGAAGTTATAACAGTTTCTTCATTAAAGGAGGGTGATTATATTTTAGTGCAATACAAAGGAGGTAAAAGAATGGTAACCAATTTTATGTATCTTTGTATCATTCAAAAAATTATTTCCGTCGAAGAAATAGATATTAGGGCTAAAAAGAAATATTCGTGGTAAAAGAAAAAGATATATCTCTCATTTCATTCCAACAAGTTGTTGGGAAAGTAAGAGAACCTGTTATGGTGGTAACAGGTGAAAGAGTCAGTTACCAGTTTGCTACCATAAAAATGTCCTATTCACTATTATTGGTAACAGCCAGATTAATGTAACAGGAAGTTTACCGGCACTTGGGATATAGCTACCCTTAATGGGAAAGAAATGTAAACATTTTAATTATTAAATATATAAGCTCTGTTGCCATACTAACTTCCTTTTTCTTTACAAAATAATTTCGTGTCGACAATTGGATATCTAGGTGACGACCACTGGAACATTCCTTGAAATAGGTATCGACAACTGGAGCAAAAAGTAAATGAAAAAATTTTGGTGGATGGCCTATTAGACGTTTATGGAGAACTAGTCATCGGATCACTTTGAAAATTTGGGAGCTTATAGAAGCGGACATGATCTCTCTTTTAATTTTTAGCCATGCAGTGTTGCCGCTTCTACTTGAAAGTATTAGCAACTTTGTTAATTTAAACGGAATACCCTGTGTATTATTTTTGTTTTAGAATCCTTATTAATTTCGTAATAACTTTCCTTAATATTTTCCTATACCTATTTGTTATAGTTCTCGAGATAATAATTAATTTCACTTTTTTTTTTTCGGAAAACATGTCCTACAAAAAGTGATGATATTTTTAAATTCTGATAAATTAAAGAACTGAAATTTGGCATGGAGTCAGGTTATATCCAGAGGTATTTCACCCTCTTTCCAAATATTAGTTATAATAGTACAGGGTGTTTCAAAATACAAATTTTTTGATGGTTTGGAAAAATGGTAAATAGTACGTTTTTTTCAATGAAATACCCTATATTTTATCTGTTGTCCTAAAAGCTATTGAAATTATCTATTTTCCTATGTATAATGTTACTATACCTATCTTGAACTGTTTTTGACTTATTAGCATTTATTTAGCAATATTAATTATTACAGATAACAATCACACTTTTTAGACCAATTTGGCAAGTAGCCTATGGAAATTGGTTTGTAATGGTTGACATGACAAAAATATCTAATTACTTTTCAGTAAATGTTCAATATGTTGGTCGTTCACTTCAAGCATTTCATCTGCAGTAGTAAGTCTAAGTTAAGGGGAAGATTATCAACGAAATTTTCGACAAATGTAGTTCAAATTTCGAAGTATTTTCTTAATGTTAAATATTCATCATATATCAAATATCGAATTTTGTCATCCATTATTAAACAAAAAACATTAAAACTAAACTTTTCTTGGAATGAAGAATCTCTCGTAACATGGGGATTTTCTTGCGTCCAATAATGAATATTTCTCCTATTAAAAATTCCTTTGCGTGAAAATTTCGACTCAAAAGTGCAAATAATAATTCGTAAGAATTGTGGGTCTTCCTGTTTATGAATTATTAAGTTTTCGCAAAACAAAGTTCTTTGTGGACAGTCCCCAGCCTTGAGAAATTGAACTTTGGTATAATTATAATCATGCATATTATGTGTAGACAATATTTTTTGCACACAAAAAAACGGTAAGCCCAAATCTTCTTTGGCACTTCTGATTGAGCCTGTGGATAGGTATGGAAATAAGCCAAAACATTGATTTCATTTTCCTCATTGAACGTTATAGGTCTAGGTAAATTTCTGGATGCTTTCAAGCATGATCCAAAATTTTCGAAATTGCTTTGAATTCGTCTAAATTTCTTATTGCTCATTGATGGTAAAATTGGATACATTTCATTGAATCTTCTACATGTACGGCTGATGATCTTATTCCACTGACCATGTAAACTAAATAAATTCATAAGTACTACATTTGAATAGTTGCCATTTTTTTTTTAAACTTTAAATTTAACTTTAAAAAATTAAAATATTTAAATACACCAACTGTCAACAAGACTGAATGAATAACAGCAAAATGTCAACCATTACAAAACAATTTCTATAGGCTTACTTGCCAAATTGGTCTAAAAAATGTGATTGTTATCTGTAATAATTAATATTGCTAAATAAATGCTCATAAGTCAAAAACTGTTCAAGATAGGTATAGTAACATTATACATAGGAAGATAGATTTCAGTAGCTTTTAGGGCAACAGATAAAATATAAGGTATTTCATTTAAAAAACATACTATTTACCATTTTTCCAAACCATCAAAATATTTGTATTTTGAAACACCATGTAGGTACTATTATAACTAATATTTGGAAAGAGGGTGAAAGACCACTGGATATAATCTGACTCCATACCAAATTTCACTGCTTTAATTTGTCAGAGTTTAAAAATATCATCACTTTTTGTAGGACATTTTTTCCAAAAAAAAAAGTGAAATTAATTATTATCTCGAGAACTATAACAAATAGGTATAGGAAAATATTAAGGAAAGATATTAAGAAATTAATAAGGATTCTAAAACAAAAATAATACACAGGGTATTTCATTTAAATTAACAAAGTTGCTAATACGTTCAAGTAGAAGCGGCAACACTGCATGGCTAAAAATATTTTTAGATCATGTCCGCTTCTATAAGCTCCCAAATTTTCAAAGTGATCCGATGACTAGTTCTCCATAAACGTCTAATAGGCCATCCACCATCAATCACCCTGTATATTTGTTTTTAAACGAAAATAAAGAACAAACACATAAACAACCTAGTTTTTAATTTTTTGAGTTCTGTACTGTAATACAAAATATTACATAATTTTTATTCCTTACAGTGTCAACTACTGGTACCTTAGGTAGATATATTCCCCCAGAAACCCAAAAAATGCTGTACCATGCGATTTTTGAATCACATATAAGGTATATACATACCCCAGACATAAATTGGCCATGACTGGAAAGGGTGCATACTATCAAAGTATAAAACTTTACAATCGCTTACCAAATGGCATAAAAAGAATACATAACTTAAAAACAACTAAAGAAAAAGATTTTTATGATACTGTTTGGAATGAACCCCTACAATGTGGATGAATATTATAGATCTCAGTCATGGATACGATCTTTTTTTTTAGTCCGGTTTGTAGGATAGAGAATATGTTATATGCCGGCACATGTGTACCTACATACTTATTTATAAGAATAGAATTTGACACTATTTAATTGTATCTACTCATAAATAAAGTTAATTTATTATTATTATAAGTTAGGTATGCAAAAATTACAGCAAAAACAGCATATTATATAGCTTGGTCAAACGTTATCTACTTACTCCTCATATCCACTGAAGGCAGTACAATATGAGTGATCAAGAACATTTTTTAGCCTTGTCTGGTCTGCTAATTGGAGTAATAATATTGGTCCTCCTTTGATTTCTTCACTGATATCGTTTTTTATAATTTCAAGTGGAACATTCTCCATCTCAAAATCTTCTAATTTTGGTTCAATTTTTACTGCCGAATTACTGACATTGTATTCCGTGTTCATATTTTCCGTACCATGTCCTAACAAATCATTTTTCTTCGCGATTTCTGCTTTTAGAAGTGAATTGGGCAGCATTAAACTGACGATTTCCTTGGACAGAGGGGTCTCCTTGTCTGTATTACATTCCATATTTAATAATTTATGTGCATCGAAAGATGAGATCCCGAAAGAACTAACAGATAATTTACAATCAACAAAGGCAAATAACACGACTAATAATACCAACAGAATAATATTCAGGTTTGCTCCACGACTCGACTCGTCGTCCGTTTAACGGACATTTATTTTACCTTGTTATCAAGCGACACAGAGGAAGAAAGTATGTAAGCTGCTGTCGCAAGACTTGAGGCGACCGATTGTTCGGCGTTTCTATTGACCGAACTCACTTGCACTTTAGTAGTATTTAGGTATTTTACATTTGAATCAATGGGTGCATTTAGCAGAATCCATCGATTTGTAAGCGATTAGTAATCATATGCTGAATGCACTAAAAAAATCGATTTCACAAATCGATGGGAAATCGAACCCCATTTGCGATTTATCTCAGGTTGAGGAGTAAAATTTATTAAAAATTACGAAACCAGTGAATTTAATTATGAAAAGATATTATACACGATCTCCGTTAGTGAAGGCCATTAAAAATAAAATTGTCCATTTCGCAGAGGAAAAAATTGGTTTTAAATCGATAAGCTCCGCTGAATGCAGCCAATGTATTTTTGGGTAGGTCAGTGGCGCAGCCAAAAGGGGGTCAACAGTGTTGTCATATCTTCAGGGTAAAATCTTTAGAAAGTCAATAACGGTTTGACAGATTGCAAGTTGTTTATTTTTCAGGGTACATTATTATAAACTTTTACGTTCAGTTCAGTTCGCTAGGAAACAATCTCTGATTTATAAACTTGAACTCGAACGAACCACCGCGGAATTTTTAAATGGTCAGGTATGTTCTCATTTGTTCAATTCGAACGACACCCGTAAAATCTGGACAACTTAAAAGTTTATAAATGCCACTTACCCTTTAGAAAAATGAATGTAATTTTATTTACCTTTTCGGACTTATTTAAAACAAACTTAATTTATAAAAAACACCAAGTACTCACATCACAAAATCACATAGTTTTCGCGTCCAAACACATCTAAGTACACCTTTCAATTTGAATTAGTATTTTAAAGTGCTACTGTGTAGACAAAAGTACGCCCTTATTGTCTAAATAACACGTTGGTTCCGTCGATCAATATTGAACTGCTGGACTGCGGCACTGCCGTCGCGAAAAGAACAAATAACTTAATAATTTAAACTCGGGTTTAAGTATTAACATACAATTTAACACACAAATCTGCTTGAAACAGCAGTATGAAACCCCGGCCGGCTAATTTTGGAGGAACAGCTGATCGTGCAGAAACGGTTGCATATTCTTTTTTACTCGACTGGGGTTGATACTTTAAAATACAGCGTTACCACTCCTTCGATGTTTTATAAGGTTATATTCATAAAATGAAGAATTTCCTTCTGTAATACTTTTCTTTATAAAGATAGTCTTGGAAATGGCAACCGCGCTGGTTGGACGAGCCTATTTATTTTAAAGGGATGGAAGGATCTATCAACATAATTATTTCATCATTCTTCTTCAGTAAAGGATTAATAAATTTGATTAGCCCATTAGAAATTAGCGTTTTTATTATTTCTGAATTTCTATTGCGAAATAATTTATATCCTATAGTGCTGTTGTTTTATGTGTACGGTAGGTTATTGTAAAGTGTAATTATGCGTTAGTATTTATTGCTTTTGTGTAATCAAATAAGTGCATATCTTCAAAAAAAAAATAATTGGAAACTCGTGGGTGTCTGTGTGTTTCTATAAGTGATTTAGTGCAAATGTTCCGAGAGATTGGAAATAAGAGGCCGAATGGGGTTTAGTGGGTATAAGCTTATTATGCAGATCCACATTATCATCAGGGTACGTGATGAGCATAAAGCTTTTCCCATAGAAAAAAAACAAAAACGTGAAGATGTCTGTGCCCTGGATTACTTGCTAGTGTACTGGCATCTGGATTCACTTCTATTTGGATACTAGGTAAACTAAATATTATTTTTATAAGAATCTAAAGATATTTTCTACACAGCTGGCAACATTGGGCTTGAACATCTGTTGATTACACAGCTTGGCAATGTAATATGATCATATATGAATGTGCCGAGGAGTAACCGGGTGGGTTTAGGGGTGAATTGCCCCACTTTTTAAACGTTCGATTTAAAAAAAAATATGTAGCGCTTCTCTAGGACACCCCAGGAGTCACTCATTTAAATATAATACGTCATTTCCATAACACCCTGTATATGTATGCATATAAACCACAAATTTAATACTCCCCGCCCCAAGTCTACCTGCGGCAAACTGACGACGCATGCGTGCTACAGTGTAGTATAATTATATCTTCGGGTGGTTGTGAAATCATTTTTCCACACATTGGTATTTGATTTGATATATTTAATCATTTAGGAAATATAAAATAATATAAATAACTTTCCAAATAAATAAACTAAAAGGACATTATACTTACGTACGTTTAAAATATTCAACAAAATACTTAGTACCTAATAAAAATATGAATATATATGTAGAAATACTAAACTTCTTTTTATCAGCTTTTGCGTTACAACTTATCTTAAATGATTCGTCCGGCGGAGGGACTCGTGCGGATGGTTAAGAAAAAAATGTCGGCTGTTCGCAGAACAGCAATCTCCAACCAGTGCCAAACAACGCATGTGCAAAGTAAAATTGACAATCTGTTGGCAATTTGCTCGTGCGACCAAAGCTTAAAGACTATAATTAATCCATTCTTTTCTAGTCTAAGAATTAAATGAAATGAAATGAGCAATTAATTAATAATGCTTTAAACATCGAAGTTTAAAGGAAAATGGAGAGATAGGGAGACAAACGCCCGGCTTACACGGATTTTGGTCTATTTTAGACATAACGCGTTGGATATCCTTGAGCTACAAAACAAAACGCACGACGAAGTCATGGCGGTGTGGGAGTTCAACGCATTATGAATTGGTCATATCCATCAGCCGATCAGCCTTACTTATACTTTGAAATTCAAAGGTTAATGATGTTTGGTGTTGTTGATTCTGGACTTAAATTGTATTTATGGTCGCCGGCTTCGTTCGGTAATGCCACCGTTTTCTTTTCATTTGAAAACTCATTCATTTTATTTTTAAGACCTACAAATATAGTTATAATAATTATTTTCTTTCCTCTTGGCTGTATTCTGTACAGGTATAAATAAACGTAACCTACAATTCATACTAGGTAAGGACCGCGGTTTCACCGGACTTGTATTTGAGAGCTCACAACCGAGCCGTTAGAATTTAAGAGATCATCACCGAGCCGCTAGATCGGACTTTTATCCTGAAACACGTGTCCGCTTGGAATCAACTGAGAGATTACCATAACAATTTAAGATACGAGGTGAAAAATAGGAAACCTATAGGGTCACTGCGTCCGCATATCGCCAGTTTTTTACTCTTTGACCCTCTAGCATGGTGAAACAAAAAGAGTTACTGATAAACCTTTCGAAAATATTAAGTAATCGGCCTTGCACATTATTTCAGAATTACAAATAATACCCAGCACTTACTATTATTATTACTTACTGTAAAACAAATCCAGATATGTGCCCTCCTGTTTAGAACAAATAATTTTAATGACTTTTAGTGAATATCGTCAACACAATTAAATAGTGTAGGGGAAGTGTGCCTTTGATGGACCCCTGCCTATGATGGACCACCATCGATATATTTTTAATTTGCGCGCGTAGCGAGCAAGCGCTACCCTCGGCGGGTCACCGAACTTATATTAAGGGCTGCGAATTGTTCTCCGTTTGTATGTAGTTTTAGTGAAATTACGTGACAAAATTGAAACTGGTAAGTCCAGATGTAAGAAATTAGGTTTGGATTGTTGCAAATTTCTCGTATGATATAGTTATATATCAGTTGCTTTAAATATGTAAGGTAGGGATGTGTGTTGTTTATCAAATGCTATATTTAAATTTAGATTAGAATTAACAAAATAAAATTATCAGCTTGCTTAAGTGAAACTGGGTACATTGGCCAATGATGGATCACCAAGCGTCATCTATTGATGTACCAGGGGTCAGGGGTCCATCATAGGACTATTTCTATCTAAGTTTTATTTCTTATAGATATGACTTCACAAAAAGACAGGAGTGGACAGAGCCCGACATGCAGCAAGCTCTGAACAACTTAAAAGAAAAACGTATGGGGTATAAATTAGCCGCAAAAACATTTAATGTCCCTAAAACGACACTGCTCAGAAGATTTACAAAACAGAAAGGAAGTTCCAAGGGCGACTTAGGAGGACGAAGAACAACGTTTTCTGAACATGTAGAAAGGGAAATTTCTGACCATATTATTGATATGGAAACACGGTTCTTTGGTCTGACCAGCAAAGATTTGCGTAGGATGGTATATGAGGTGGCTGAAAAAAATGGATTAAAGAATTCGTTTAACCATGAAACCAGACTGGCCGGATGGAAATGGGTTCGAGGTTTCTTGAACCGAAACCCACGTATATCACTGAGAATCCCCGAGAGCACTTCGCTGGCCAGAGCTCAGGCGTTTAATAAGCCTAACATATGTGCTTATTTTTCAGCGTTGGCTAAAATTTTGGATAAATACGATTTTCGTCCGGAAAATATTTATAATATGGACGAGTCAGGTTTAACTACAGTCCAGAAAAAGTCGCAAAAAATTTACTCTGCCAAGGGTAGGAAACACGTTGGTGCTCTCAGCACCGCTGAACGTCGCCAGCATGTTACAATCGTGTGTGCTATGAATGCAATCGGAACTTATGTGCCCCGGGCTCTTATTTTTCCGCGGCAAAGGATGAAGGATGAATTAATGAATGATTGCACAGGAAAAAGGTTGGATGACAGCTAAAATTTTTAGGAAATGGCTTGATCATTTTCTAAGATATACAAAGGCATCAAAAGAAAACCAAATTCTGTTACTTTTAGACGGCCATGGCAGCCACAAAGGCCTTGAAGCTCTGGAATTTGCAAAGAAAAGCGGAATCGTCATCTTTTGTTTTCCAGTACATTGTTCACACCATGTCCAACCGTTAGATGTTGGTTTTTTTTAGACCTGTTCACACATATTATGATCAAGAAATTCAATTATGGTTACGCCAGAATCCGGACAAAGCGGTGACGCAATTTAAAATTGCAACAGGAACCAACCATCAATCAGAACATTCTCCTAAACATTTATCGCAAGAACCAACTGACGGGAAATCTACATCAAGGCAAATAGGTCTACACAATTCTTCATCATCATCGGGCCTCAACGTGTCCCTTAAAGGAATTTATCCTCCACCTGTAGCTTCTTCGGACACAATAGGTCAAAAAAGAAGTAGAAAACGTGTAAAAACTGGGTACCTAAATTCGACCCCTGAAATTGAAGAACTCAAAGAAAAATCAGCGGAAAAAGCTGCCAAAATAAGAAAACAAGAAGGTAAAAATGCAAAAAGGAAGATTTTAATGGCAATGATACCGACGACGACGAGATAATCGACCCTTTTGAAGATGATGGTTCAGAGGACGTAGCTTGCATTTACTGTAATGAACTATTTTCACAGTCAAGAGCACGAGAAAAGTGGATTCGTTGCCAAACAGCAGTTCTTGGTGCCACGATGAATGCGCCGGTGTTAGCGGCAAATGCAAAGCATTTATATGTGAATTGTGCAACTAGATTTTGTTTCGTTTTGTTAAGTTGTACATGTAAAATTCTGCAGACCGTTTTTAATTGTTCAATATACATATTTGGAAAATTATATGATTTTGTTCTTACTTTTCTTACAAGGTCCATCATAGGACTATATACGCCTATGATTGACCCTTTGGTATATTTTAAGAAACAGGCAACACATCTTTTTCGGTTATTGTTTTTAAAATTATTACAGCTAAGGTAAATCCATTGTAACACTGGCAATCAAATACTTACCTAGCTCACTTTAATAGGCATATAATTTAGAAAGTTAATAGAGAATTTCCTTAAGGGATCCATCTCTATCGTTTGCAAAAATCGATAGTAATTGATCATTATGCTGTTTTACGGAAACTAAATTTACAGATATACCTTGAAGCTTGTTAGTTACGGGTTCAAGCTGAGCAGCATATCTACATATAATTTTAAAGCATACAAGGAAAACAGGATTGGACATAGTAGTAAGAAAAATAGTTGCTTTTGTTCTAGTCTGTAAATTAAATTCTTGGTCCATAGACATGTTCTCTAAAGTCGTCCTCATGTCCAAAAATGTCTCTAAAAATATTCGTAATGATTTATATTTTGATGTCCAACGAGTTTCCGATAAAAGTGAAATATTTGTTACCTACCCTTCTTTTAGGACTATCCCGAAAAAATTGAATTATTTCTTTGATAGTGCCAATGGTATTTTGGATCTGTTGAACCGTCTTAAGATCATTTACCACCAAATTAAGTCGATGGGAACTGAAATGAAAAAAATGTCGCACGGGGATATTCATCTCTCGTTTTTTGATGTGTTATTAAGTTATCAAATTCCAAGGGGGGGGGGGGGGGCTGCTGCCCCCTCTTGCCCCTTATAAACGACGCCCATGCGGCCTCACTTGATCAAACTTAGGACGTAACGTGGTTAGATTGAGCACCACGTTATTTAAATAGCTAAGATTTAAATAACTTGGGGAAAATAACGGAACCCAGATTATAACAAGAATGTCTCAATACCTCAGCTAATCCAACCAAATTGACCATGAGTAAATGAAAAGAACTTCAATAGATTTTTGTGTATGAGTAAATCAGGTGAAATGAACCAAAGTAATTAATACTTAAGATTTATTCAAATCTATGTATGAAATAGTATTTTACGTTGAAATGGTTAAGATTTTTTTACCAATATTATGATCAAAAGCTACGGTAAAAAAAATAAACATATGTTTCCCATCAAGGACTTTTGATTTTAGTGGGCTTATACGAAGGGATTTAAAATGATATATTATGTACCTACTAATCTAATATAACAAACAAGCAAACTCCAACCTTTCTGATATCGGCAAGGCATTCGAGAACAAAACACTGGAGGTGACCAATAGAATGTATGTAGCTACGTACCTATCTATAAATCATATGCGAAACCTATTTTGGAACACGCCCACAGTATCTCGATCTACCAATATGTTCACCACCAGAAAAACGTCATAGGAAGTGAGACTAATTGCATTTAACCTACCGACACTCCTGAAGAGGCCTCAGAGGTAACGCTTATAGAAACATATAAAATAGTTCGTGACTTGTATAGTGTCACAGCGACAGCTTACTGTCAAAAAATACTCCCAAATTCTTTACTTCAGAAACTCGATTCAGCTCAGAATTGCCGATCGAATAAGTAAATGATATAGGGTCACGATTCCTAGTAAAAGAGATTATACAGCATTTTGTATATTAAGAAATAAGCTATTGCGCTTTTACAATAGTTTTCAAGGCGGGTCAGATCTTCTTGAATAAGCACACAATCAAATAGAGTTCTAATTTGTCTATAAAATTTGAGATTATCCCCATATAGTAAGAATTTACAATTAAGAAAACATTTATTGATATCGTTAATATATATAATGAATATTAATGGTCCCAAATGGGAACCCTGCGAAACACCTGATGTGGCAGAGAATGTGTTAGAAGTGAAACCATTTATGAGAACATTAAAGTTGCGGTTTCTGGAATGAATCCAAGTTAAAAAAGGGCAATCTACACCGACGGCTCTAAGTTTATTCAAAATAATTAGATGATTAACTTTATCAAACCCTTTACTGAAATCGATGTAGATTGAATCTATTTGAATGCGTTTAACAAGATTTACTTTAATATCTTCTGTGTATGTTAAAAGATTATTTTCGATTGATCTTCCGGAAAAGAAACCACATTGTTCCAAAATAGTTTATACTCTGACTAATTGGAAAAGGTATTTAAAGACCCATTTTTCGAGAAGTTTCGCAAAAACACTAATTTTATTTATTGGTCTATTATTGGAGATAGTGTTTTTCTGGCCGCTCTTGAAGATGGGAATTATACATTGGCGTAACTAGAATGATTTTGTAGGGGGGGCCTGGCCCCTAGTCTAGTAGGATTTTAATGGCAAGTGTCACTATGACGTATGTATGGCTTCGAACTTCGGAAATTCTGGGGTGGGTGGAATTATAGTGGACAATCTCCAGGTATCCGGAAAAGTGTCATCAATTAATGATTGATTGTACAAAAGAAGTAGAGGAGTTGCGAGTCCCCGTTCACAGTTTTTTATAAATATTGCAGGTATACGATCATGCATGTCCTGCAGCCTTCCTTGGGTTCAATCCTCTAATACCAGTCATTACGTCATTCAGTTGAAGCTGAATGACAGTATGTTGATTTTGATTGCAATTTTTGTATTGATTATTATATTGACCGTTATCTGAATCTTCAAATACACTTTTAAAGTATGTTCCAAATAAATTACCGATATTTAGAGCATTAGATACTTCTTCATTTTCGAGTTTCATAATAGATGGCACACCTGAATTTCGCCTATTTACAGACACAAAATTCCAAAATTTTTTATGATTATTCCAAATTTCACCTTCTACATTACTAATATAATTCTCGAAATCCCGTCTTATCAGATATTTAGATCTATTTCTTAGAACATCCATCCTCCTTCCATCTTTGTGAAATTTATTTTTTTCCTAGATTACTTTTATAGTGGGAGGGGAAAAATATGGAGGAAAGCCTGATATTTTATGTATGATGGGAACATTCTCTTTAATAATTTTATTAATTGAATTGTAAAATATATTGTTACGAAACTGATCCTCAAACTGAAAGGCTTGCAATTTATTATTTATGAAGTTTGCTTTTTTGTAATCAAAAAACGTAGTTCCCAAAGTTTTCAGTGATTTCACATTATTTAACTTAAAAACAAACTCAATAGATGGATGGAAATTGTCTTCAGTCACACCAGGAAAACAACAATTGACAATATTGGAAACAAGAATATCATTACATAGAATTAAATCCAATAGTCTATTACTTGAATTTTTAAAACAATTAAATTGCATTAACCCTGAGAAAGAAAGTGTGTCTATCAATTCTGTATTGTCTGTCCCTACATTTATAGGTATTAGATAGTCTTCTATTTTGTTTAGAACCCAATTTACAGAGGAACAATTCATATCACCACAAATTAGTATAATATCATCTTTAATTCATTCACCTAAACATATCCAAGAAAGCTTAGAAAGGAAAAAGCTTTGCGCCGATTTGTCTTAAGGAGGTAGATAAACACAACACATATATACCTTTACTGCACCAAGTTTGATAAGAATCCATCCAGAATCGATATTATGTATTCTTGTGGAAATGTATTTTTGAAAACTTCTCCTATATACAGTACTATAAAGTATCCCGCACTGGAGACTGAGTTAGGTTGAAGACCTCTCCGCAGCGAAATTGTTAAGTACATAGAAACAAATTGCAAGTGGATTCAGTCATATTATGCCACATTTGGCAGATGTTTTCATAGCAAAGATTTTAATGTGCATTATGCATTAAATCATATTGTATTTTTCTAGTGCATTTTGTTTCGCTTTTATCTGTACTATTTGAGTTTTTAAACTAAAACATCTTATCTCAATTTTTATATGAAAACAAATAATTTAATTATGAAGTTTATATTGATTAAACTAAAAGCGATAGAAGAAACTTTAGCGTCGGAGTAGCCCAAGGGTCAGTACTTGGTCCTCTGCAGTACCTATTGTATGTGCACAATTTGAAACATACTGGACTAAAGGCATAATACTTTATGTTTGCGGACGATACGGTGTTGGTGCTTTCAGCTAATGATGGTGGAGAACTTGAACGCTATGCTAACTTCGACTTGAATTTATATTATAAATGATTGTGTCATAATAAATTAACTGTAAACATAAATAAAACGGGGTATATGATCATAAAACAAAAAATAAACAAAATTGTAATATTCAAGTGTACCTAAACAATGTGAAACTAAAAGAGGTCTCCGAATATAAATACTTAGGGCTAGTGCTGAAAAACAACTTAAGCTGGAATTCACACGTCGACAACGTCAAAAAATTAGTTCCAGAAGGTGTGCAGAACTGTTAAATAAAAAATCTAAAATATTAATTTATAACTGTTTTATATTGCCACATATCAGATACCTAATTCTATGCTGGGGAAATATCCCTGACTATTTTTGAAAAAAAAATGCACAGGACTCAAAATAAGACTATAAAAACTATATTCCAAATGGACTATTACACCGCTACAGAACAGATTTATCAGTGCACAAAATTATGGGACATAAAAAAACTAGGAATGTTTATATGTTTAAACTTATATATTCCATAACCAACAAGAATCTTAAATCTAATTTAATAATAACGCAAGTAAAAACATATCACAACTATAGTGTACGAAATGCCACAAATTTCAGAAATGAATACTCTCGGACACTAAAAGCTCAGGATTCGCCCTTATTCGGGAGTATACAAACATGTAACTCGATTCCAATACAAATTCTTGATGTAAAGATAATGAAGAGACTTTGCCATAACTTAAAGGCTTATTCACAATCAATTTAAATTTGTAATTTTTTTAGAATAATAATATGGTATTATAATGTATGATTGTGAGAACTATCTATGTAAATTTAAAAAGTAGGCCCGTATACCCGTGAAGCATATTTTCTGGTTGGGTCAAGAATAAATAAATTTATTATTATTTTTAATAGTATTTTTATATATTGTATATTCTATGGTCATAAATAAGGCAAAAATTCAGGGATACCATAAACTAGGTGTAGTTAAATTCAAGCAACGACGTAAAAACGAAATGTTAAAAAACGATATTTAAAAACAAAGGACAAAGATAAGTTCTCGTAAAATGGATTTAAAAGTAGTAAGATCGAATTATAATATGATTCAGGGAAGGTTAAAATAAGAAGTTACTTTAAACAAGTCGCAAGTTCTCTGTGTTGTTCAAACAATTGGAACTTACACCTTAAAGCCTCTTATACTTCCAACAAAAAACATTTTGACATTTTTTGTTAATTCATTCGGTTAAGCATTCACGACTAATGTTCCGACCAAATGTTTCCGAGCAGTTTCTTGATATCTATTGTCTACGTATCGATAGATTTTTAATATCTTTACATCCCTACGACTCATTTCGGTTCTGGACGGTCGTCGTTGGTTGGCAACCAAACAGGCACCAATACGGCGGGGTTGCATATATGATGGCGACAACATTGTGCGCAAGACAAACGAAGAGCAACTTTTAAAAATATGACCGGAAAACCGTGCGCACCAACCCATTTTTTCACTCATAAAATTTAACTTTTTATTGCGCACCCCATAAGTGGTACGTACCCGTAGTTATAGGTCGGTGATTTAATTAAAATTGCAATAAGAACAAGATTCGGAATGAGATATATATACACTATACAGTGTGCCCAAGAAAGTATGCAGCACATGGCATAAGTAATAGATTTGTGAGAGAGCACAATGAGGAGGAGGTGGTGGGAGGTTTCCCCACTCCAAAAAACCCTATGAGAGAGCAGAATGAGGAGGGTTTCGCGCGCACCTTTCCGTACTATGAAGTGAGAAGGTAGATTTATATATTGCAAGGGAGAGAGATGGGAAATAGTAAATACAAGATGGCCGAAAATGACTTGTACTAAATTGAAGTGAGAAGGTAGATTCATATATTGCAAGGGAGAGAGATGGGAAATAGCAAATGCAAGATGGCCGAAAATGACTTGTACTAAATTGAAGTGAGAGATATTGAAAGGAGAGAGATAAAATATTAAATTCAATATGGCCGAAAATGACTTGTACTAAATTGAAGTGAGAGATATATTGAAAGGGAGAGAGATAAAATATTAAATTCAATATGGTCGAAAATGACTTGTACTAAATTGAAGTGAGAAGAGACATAAGAAATATCAAATACAATATGATTAAACTAAATTAAAGTGAGAGAGAGATATCTTGTAAGGAAAACCTATTACAAAAAAAATATAAACTCACCATAAAACGCCAAATTCACACCTAAAACTACACACTAGTCTGTTGAACTGGACACGACATTCACCTGCTGTTGCCAATTATTGTCAATAACAGCAGGCAAATAAATAGGAACTTCAACAGGGAACATGTCCGAACTAGAAACAACATTAACCTGTTGTTCCCAATTATTATCTCTACGTAAACGCTCCCATTGATCGATAGTTCTACGCACAAATATTGCACGTAGGGGAGGTCTCGGACGTTGCACAGCCCGCGGAATGTTTCTACGATTTAAACGAATAATATTGTCCATAATTACGCAACGACCGTCTTTCGAAAATTCAACGACCGTCTTTCGAAAATTCAACGCGAGACTAAAAAGTTTCAAAATATATTTCAATAAAACCACTCCTTAAAAACCTGAAAAGACATCGCAGAAAACGGCAGATGATAATTACACTATTAAATGTAATCATTATCAAGAAAAAACCCATCATATGTATTTTATAAAGCCGAAACTAAAAAGCTACAATAAAAAATAATTGATATTGGCACTTAATTTAGGAGAAAAGGAAGAAACCAAACATCAACTAAACCACAATGTATATATAATTTACGTTCTTAAATGCAAATTCAATTCAAGAAGATTAAAAATTGATATTGGCACTTAATTTAGGAGAAAAGGAAGAATCCAATCAGTAATTAAACCACAATGTATTATATAATTTACTTCATTAAATTTAAATTGAATTCAAGGAGATTAAAAAAGTACCCAGTGATCATACAATATATAAATATAATTTAGATACAGTTATGTATTAAACGCAACGGGATTAAAAATTGTTAAGAAGACATAGGCGTAGAACCTAAATAAACAATGCGATTATATTACTACAATACAAACAGATAGTTAGATATTAGATAGATAGATAGAGAGCTAACAAAACAAATAAACAGTCTTACAAACAGCAAAACAGACAGCTAAACAGCCTAAAATACAGCTAAACAGCCTAAAAAACAGCAAAACAGACAGCAAAACAGCCTAAAATACAGCTAAACAGCCTAAAAAACAGCTAAACAGACAGCTAACAGCCTAACCAAACAGCTAACAAAACAGCTAACAGCTAACAAAAAGCTAACAGCTAATAGCTATACAACCATACAGCCAAAACAGCTAACAGCTAACAAATAGATAAACAATATACAATTAAATTAACAATAAACTTTTACAAAATTCTTGTTGGAACGACACTGTCTCTGTAATTTAGAGACTATATAAGAAGAAAGAAATCAACATGCAACAAGTTAATTTGCAAGCAACAACGCGATTCATATAATGTCAAAAACAATTGAAGACATAACAGTGGAAAACCAGATTAGTGATAAAGTTAACATACTACAAAATATTCGTATTTTGCCGAAGGTAAATGAAAAAAATATTGATTCTCACATTTTACAAGACAATTTAAGTGAATATTTAAAATTTGATAATAATTTCGACACCTATGACTTACTAAACATAAAATTAGACGAATTTTCAGACAATTCACATAATTCATATGACAAAGATTCCTTTGATTCTAAAAATACATCTCATAACAGTGTTGACAAATCCAAACAAACTCAAACAAACCACAATAAACTAAAAGAGGTAAATGAACAAATAAATGATTCTAACATATTAAAAAATAATTTAAGCGAATGTGTTAACCATTTCGACGCCTCTGACTTACTAATCATAGACGAATATTCTGATATTTCAAATGATTCATTTTCTCACAACATTGAAAAAAATACTTTATTATCACTAAATGAATTAATCCAGAACAATACTTCAAAAGAAACAACTAAAAATACATTTCTTAACTGTTTTGACAATATAGAGAACAACACTAACAAACTGAAAAATAACAATTCTAAAAAAACAGAGACTACCCTATTTCAAATAACTAAAAAAAAATTTACAATATCGAGAAAAAGTGTTGCCAAATTGAAATCTTTGGCGTTTTATTTAGAATACACAAGTAAACAAACAAACCAAAACTTTGCAAGATTAAATGATATATTTAACGAATTTGTAAAAACACTATAATTATACTATTAATATAACATTGAATTAATTTTATTCAAAAAATATGTAAATTTTAATTAGAAACCAGTTCATTTTAGATTAAATTATATAGGAACAGAAATAAAATGCATTTACAACATAATAACATCAGAATTAATTGTTTTTGTGATAAATTAATAATAGAAAAAAGTTTTTGCTATCTTGGTTTAATTTTTACAAATGTGTTTTTCTAAATCTAACCTAATCAAATGTTTTATTATTTAACTGATGAGGGAAAAAAGAAATATTTTGATGCTTTATTCAAACATTCTATATTGAATTAATTTTAAAATGTTAATCGGTTCTCCACCTTTGTTTATAATTCATATTTAACCCCTTACAAATATATTTTGTATTGTTGTATGCATCTTAACTTCCACAAGAAGGGATAGTTAGTAATCATGATGTTTAAATGTGACAAGTGTTTAAAGAATTTTAATCGAAAAGATAATTTGATACGTCATGTTAAAAGTGTTTGCAACAAACCAACAAAACAAGGATGTTCCAAGAAAAAGAAAAATACAGGTATGTAGAATAACATATTTTATTGTTCTTGATAACATTTTATAATAGTCCAAATAGTTCAAATATTACAATTATTGATTGTCAGACCCTAATATTTTATTTAATTCCATATTTTGCAATATACAATGTCGAAAGTTATATAATAATTTGACATTATTACAAGCACAATGCCAGAGCTTAAAATCTTTATGATTATAACATTCAACAAATTCATTATATTTACTAAGTTTCGGTTCAAATTGTACTGGGATTTTAAGAATAAGACAAGAATCAAAAAGTTTCTTTAAACAATTAGCCTTTAAATCACCTTTAATCATAAATTTTGGACTATTATATCGTAAACGTATGTTATACAAAATATCTTCAAATTGTGTTAAGTTGATAGATCCAGAGTTCCAGAGTAAACCGTGATATGTGTTTTCCAAATGATTTACAATTTTCATATCTGCTTCCTTTAATAATTTCTTACTATAAGGTGGTTTGAATAGAAAGGAAGAAAAATGCACACCATCATATACAGCTAACTCTTTAGGTATGAAACCGCTTGCCAATGGAAAACCTTGAATATCGATAAACACATGTTCGCTCACCATTTTTTTTTTTGTTGTAAAATTAAACTAAATAGATTTAATTGGAAACGCACTCTAACGATGTCAAAGTAGATCTAAATAATATTTTTCTAAATTTAAACTCTTATATCTTTTTAAAGTTTGTGTGTTTTTAATGACCTAATTAATTTGTTTTAGATCAATTAAAATTCTGTCAAGAATGTAAAATATTTATAAAGACAAGTTCCTGGTGTCACCATGTTAGAACAAACCAACATAAAGCTAGCTCAATTAAGAAAACATCAGATGACAATATATGTATAATTAATTCAGCGTTCCAAGAAAGAATTATTTCATACAAAATTAGTCCAAATACTTTCCATTTAAAAGTTGACGAGTTTTTCAAAGAAGTGATGTCAAAAACACTGGAAACAATAGAAAAGGATCTTCGAAAACATAGATGTATAAAATTTAATCTGGAATTATTCGGACTTTATTTAAACCCAAACGATGGAAATCATAATATAAAGTCATTTAATACTCCATTCAGAATAATATGCAACAATTCAGATATCAAGGGTAATATTGATGAAATGAATCAAATAGTTGATAGGAAAGCCGATGAGTTTGCAGAGAAAGATTCTGGTAATTTAATTTTATATTAAATATATTTTTAAAATTAACTATTTTTTGATAATTATTTTTTAACTTATTTCAGGATGGATTTTATTGAAGCTCATACATCTGGAAGTGAATATTAATAAGTTCAACCCTCTCAAGGCAACATCACACATACCATTACCAGAAGAAATTAGAAAGAAAGCAGCTATAATTAACATTCAAAATAATGACGATTATTGTTTTGCCTGGTCCGTATTAGCAGGTATCATTCCACCAACAGGTCCTAATTATAAAACATCATCGTATCCTCATTTCTCCACAGTTTTAAATTTAACAAATATTAATTTTCCTATAGCAATTAAAGATATTCCAAAGTTTGAAAGTCAAAACAATATATCAATTAATGTATACACATTGGAAAAAGTTAAAAAAGATTTTAAAACTAAATACGAAATTGTCGGCCCTCTGTATTATAGAAAAGAGAAACTTGATCAACATATAAATTTATTATTATTTGGTGATGACGACGGAAATTTTCATTATAGCTATATCTTCGATTTATCAAGATTAATTTCTAATCAATTATCAAAACATAATGGGAAAAAATTTATTTGTGATGGTTGCTTACAATATTTTCAAACAAAAGAAAATTTAGATCGACATAATTTGCATGATTGTAACTTTATTAAGATAATATTACCAACAAAAAATCCAAAACTTGATAAATTTGGCAATATGGTTCCAGAAAATATTCTTAAATTTAAAGACATTCAAAAACAAATGGAAGTACCATTCGTAATCTACGCAGATTTCGAATGCATTCTCAAACCAATAAGTGAGATTATTGATAATAATTTTCCCACTTGCACTATTAAAAAATGTGAACATATTCCTTATTCATTTGGATACTATATCAAATGTAGTTATGATGATAGTAAATCAAAATTTGAATTCTATAGGGGTCCTAACTGTGATGAAGTTTTTATAAATTATTTGGAGAGGGATGTTCATTATATTTACAATAATTATCTTAAACATATTAAACCAATGGAAAAACTCAATAGTATGCAAATGTTGCGTCACAATTATGCAACCGAATGTCATATTTGTAACAAACCCATTTTAAATCAGGCAGAAAAGGTGGCTGATCATAATCACAACACTGGGAGCTATAATGGACCTGCACATTCTATTTGCAACTTAAACTATACACAACCTAATTTTATTCCAATTATATTTCACAATTTAAAAAATTATGATTCCCATCTTTTTATAAAGAAATTGTGTTTGCAAAAAGAGTCACTCTCCGTTATAGCACAAAATAAAGAAAAATACATCTCGTTTGAAAAAGTTATACAAGTAGATAGCTATATAGACAAAAAGACGAAAGAAAAAAAAAGGAAATTAATACATCTTCGTTTCATAGATTCTTTCCAATTTTTACCACATTCATTAACTAAATTATCAGACACCCTAAATGATAATCAATGTAAGGAAATAAGAAAGTTTTTTCAAAACGATAAAGAATTTAATTATATTCGTCAAAAAGGTGTGTTTCCGTATAAACATGTTGATAATTATTTAAAATTGAATGAAAACACTCTACCAAATAAAGAACAATTTTATAATGAGTTAACAGATGAACACATTAGCGATGAGGAATATAAAAGAGCAAAAGATGTTTGGAATTTATTTAATTGCACTTCTTTAGGTGAATATTCAGATGTTTATCTCAAATCAGATGTCTTACTTTTAGCAGATATATTTCAAAATTTTAGATCTACTTGTTTAAATACATATAAATTAGACGCAGTTCACTTCTACACATTTCCAGGAATGAGCTTTTCGGCATGTTTACGTACTGGTGTAGAATTAGAGTTATTGACTGATCCAGACATGTTACACTTTTTTAAATCAAGTGTACGAGGGGGTGTTAGTAGTTGCGTTTGTAGAAAATCGATAGCAAATAATTTATTTCTTCAGGGTTATGATCCATCACAACCAACCAAATATATTATGTATTTGGATGCAACAAATCTATATGGTTATGCAATGTCTCAATATCTTCCAGAAAAAGATTTTGTTTGGCTTTCGAATCAAGAAATTGAAAATTTAAATATAATGAATATTTCAGACACATCTTCTAAAGGGTTTGTTTTGGAGGTTGATTTAGAATATCCTAAAAATTTACATGATTCTCATAATGAATATCCATTTTTGCCAGAAAGCTTTATACCTCAAGATTCTAAAACAGCAAAATTAATACCGAATTTAAAAAATAAGCAAAAATACATAATTCACTATAGAGCTTTGAAACAATGTCTTAAATATGGCATAAAATTAACTAAAATACATAGAGTAATACAATTTACTCAATCTCCTTGGTTAAAAAAATATATTGATCTTAACACCGAGTTAAGAAATAAATCTAAAAATGAATTTGATAGAAATTTTTATAAACTTGCAAATAATAGTGTTTACGGTAAAACCATGGAAAATGTTGATAAAAGGACCGATATAAGGTTGGTTAGTGAATGGGCTAAAAATAAAAGAAGAGATGGTGCTGAAAATCTAATAGCAAAACCTTATTATAAAGATCACACGATATTTTCTGAAAACTTAGTTGCTATTCAAATGCAAAAAGTATTAATTAAGTATGATAAGCCTATATACGTTGGTTTTTCAATATTAGACATATCTAAAACTATTATGTATGATTTCTTTTATGGATTTTTAAAACCTCTTTATAAAGAAAATGTTAAATTACTCTACACAGATACAGACTCATTTATTCTAGAAATTCAAACAGATAATGTTTATGAAGACATAAAGCTAAATATTGACAGATTTGACACTTCAAATTATAAAATTAATAATAGCCACAATATGCCTATAAACAAATCTATTATTGGAAAATTTAAAGATGAATATGCGGGTGAAGTAATACTTTCTTTCTATGGTACAGGAGCCAAAGCATATTGTGTAAAAACAGAAAATCATTTGTTAAAAAAGGCCAAAGGAGTTAAGAAAAGTAGTATCAGTAAACAGTTGGACTTTATTCATTATAAAGATGTTGTAGAGAATAATAGTAAAACTTTTTGTTCAATGTATGTTTTTAGGTCACGATTACATAATATTTATACAGAATTAGTCAGCAAATTAGCATTAACATCAACTGATGATAAACGATTTAAAATTCCAAATAGTTTTGACACTCTAGCATGGGGTCATCAAGATATTCCATTTTATTTGTGGTTCAAAGATCATGAAATGGATTAAATCCATTCCAAACTCTATAAATAAGAAAAACATTTACAAATAATTTTATTTTAAAAGTATAATTCCTATCATGTGTTTGGAATCTTTTGAAAAAGAAATCGACAACTGTTTGTTTAAGACTTATCAAAAAAGACTGTTATCCTTTAAACTGTGGAATGGAAAAATAACTTCAGAGCTACTTGCTAGTTCAGGTTTTTATTATACATCGATTGAAGATGTTTGTAAATGTTTCTATTGTGGTCTAGAAATCTTTAATTGGCAGAGTGATGATTGTCCAATTAATGAACACTATAGATTGAAAAATTGTTGTGATTTTGTACAATGTTTATGGTATGCAAAATACAAGAAATGTAACCAAATTATGATAACCGATTGTTCAAAACATAATGAAACGAATGCGTACATAATGTTTATTATATTATTGTTATTGTTAAAAATTGTATATTTCTAATATGTCTGTTCCATTGTAACTTGTTATAACTTGTCCCTTCTTGTGTATAATATACTAAAATATATATATATATTTGTTTTGTTTTAATTTCCTTACTTTGTCACTTGAGGGTGGGGATATTAATATATAAAGAGTAGGAATCATAATTATTTACAAGTAGTTCAGTTCTGTTCTCCAACATGTCATATTTTAATCAATATATTAGTCAACCTAAAAATTCATATCCAAAACAAAATTTGAAGAGAAACAAAGAAATACTTTTAAACAATAAGTTGTTTTGTTTAAATACTTCAAAATATGTTAGTGTGGGATTAAGCTTAGATAATTTTCAACCTAAAATCAAAATTTGCAATCAAAAAGGATTTAACATTATTCTTACTCAGGAGGAGTGGCAGGGCATATTAAAACAACAAGGAGTGGTGGTCAACTATTGCTATTCAACAGATAACAATCATATTCCAATTAAGATTGTTGATGTAACAATATACTTTGAAACAGTTCATCAAGAACCGCTTATAAAATTTGAAAAGTTTAACGATTATCTCTACTTTACAAAAGACACTCTGGATAAATTATGGGAAATTCAAGAGCTAATTGATTATCGAATTCAAATGCTTAAAAGTCAGGAGTTTGAAAAATATTTTTCAATGATTCAAACTACATTGAACCCTTCTGTGGATTTAACGACTAGTGTGTATAATGTTCTAAATCCTTGTGAGAACACTAATAGTGAAAATGTTAGTGCAATGCTTGAACTATTATCCCTATATCCAAATGTTATAGAAAGTAAAATAAGAAGAGCTCCGAAAAGAAAATACTATGAAGAAAACAGTGAATATTAATGAATTCAAATTATTACCATATAACTCTTGTTTGGTTTATTTCAAGGGCATACTAAATTTTGTGTTGTAGTGAACTAACTATAAACTATCAATATGGAAAAGATATTTGTATGTGTGAGCTGTAAATGGCGCTTTAAACGAACAATAATATTTTGTGATGAACAAGTTAATAATCCATTCTTAACTGGACCAATGTGTACAGAGTGTGCAATCAAAGAAGTAACAAAAAAAGAAAAAACCAGCAGAGAACCAAACTAATCTGTAAAAAAAAAATATTGTACTATTTTTAAAATATACAACACTATTTATTGTAAAATGTTTAATAAATAAAAAAAATGTTTTAAAATATATATATATTTTTTATTTCTTAAAATAAGTTTATACTAATTTCTATTATAATACATCTTTCTTAAATACCCATTCGTTGTGTGAGTCATCGAATCCCAACCACTTAATAAAGACCTTCCTTTTATTTTTTCTTAATATTTTTTCCACCAAATATGCGTCGGGAAATTTGACTTTCTGCAACTCTTCTTCATAAAACCCACCGACAATATTTTCATTTTTGTTATCTTTCAAAAGATATGTTGTTGGATTTGTTAGATTCACTTTTCTTATTTGAAAAATTTCTGTAGACCAATTTGGAGTATACGCTTTCTCAAACGACCCACGTTGTTTCGAAATTCTAACATATTGATTTACTTTAAACTTTGTATGACTTAAATCAATTATTTTTTTAAAAGTAAATGCATGTTGTAAAATTGATTTTTCATTTATAGGTTTAACATCAACAGGTTTATATCCTGTTGTACTATGAGGTGTATTATTATATTTTTCTATAATAATTGGTAAGATATTATACCATTTATAAGTACCTTGATTGCTAAAATATTTCCACATTCTATTTTTTAGGGTTCGATTAACACGCTCAACTATACTTGCTTTTAGATTTGAAAATGTGCTGTAATGATTTATATTCAAATTATTCATAAGCTGCTTATAATCCTTATTATAGAACTCCGCCCCAAAATCCGTTTGTATATTTGTCGGTTTGTTTGCTTTGTCTAAAATTATTTTCATTGCTAGAGTTACATCATTTCCTCGTTTACTTTTAAGAGGTTGAGCCCAAACATATTTTGAAAATGCATTAATTACGATCAAAATGTATCTGTAGCCTCTATTTATTTTAGCATAGGGTTGCATTTCTACCAAATCGGCTTGCCACAAATCGTTTATTCCTTTAACAACTACCCTTCTTCTATTATAATTTCTTCTAGCTGGCTTGTGTAATTCATCAACTATCGTTTCCTTAACGAGAGACATTATGATTTAATAAAATAATTGTCCCAACTACTTTTATATATATTATTCCATTCTTGAAGCTTTTGTGTTAAAATAACTTTATCCTCTTCTTTTAAATATTCTTTAACTTTATCAATGTTTTTGCGCATGTCATCAAGCATATCTTTAATTTTAGTGTTTAAATATTTCAATGATGTGGGATTAAGCAAGGTGTCCAATTCACCCATTCCTCCATCTATTTTATTCACTTCTTCAATTAATTTTTTAATAATGTTATTAAACAAAGAATAAATATTAAGAACAATTCGCCTATCTGATATAGGTAGCTCATTAAGTTGACGACCTTTAAGAACAGCTATTTCGATATTAGTTGTATTTAACTCTTCAATATCCTTTCTAAACTTTTTAATACTTTCTTTTGCATTAAAAAATACTACTTCCTTAATTTTTGTATTCATTATTTCATTTATTTTTTGAATATTTTCTTTAAAAAGTTTATTTTCATTTTTAACAAATTCCTCAAGCGATTTAATATCTCTACTAATTTTATTAATATTTGCATTAACATTTGATTCAACACCAAAATTTGTTAATGAAATATTATTGGTTACTTCATTTACAAGATCTTTAATATCTATATCATTTATTTTATAACGTTTTGTTATATGACGACCGAATTTATCTAACGTCATTTTGAAAATGTGCTAAAACGTTTGTTGTATTCTTTTATATTATTATATTGGCTTCTTTCAGTTCCTCTATAATTGAAATAACTTCGTTATTGTGTCCTGTATGACCAGCATTCATAGAAGCCACCAGTAAGCGTAATCTGTCAACAAGTTCATTAGGATCATTCCAAAGCACAAAATCCGTATTTGGTTTGTTAACTTTTAAAGTTAACCCAGTTCCTTGTATATTTGAAGTTGTTCTTTTAACTCGATATGGAGCTTTACGTCTTGTGAATGTTGAGATTAAATTTTGAGCTGCAGGATTAAGAATTTTTGTTTTCGTTACACCTTTCTTTTGCAAATAGGGACCTATTATTGTAACATATTTATGTGATCCATTTCCTTGAACTTGTTCGTTAGCATCATTATTTCTGCGATATGCATTAGTTTGTGCTAATATATTCATATAATGTTCCAAATCTTCTTTTTTATAACTTGTCGGTTGTTTTTTAAATAATAATTCATATAAACCGGTAGTACCTGGATAGATAATACCTTTTACTGCTATATCTTTTCCTTTAATCTCAACAGTTTCTCCTGTTAATCCTAAAAAGAATTTTTCAGTTTCCAAATCGTGAACTATTCCATAATGGTGATCAAATTTATGTTCTAAATCCTTAACACCATCATCGATATAGGATCGAGGTAATGCGTGAAACTCTTTTAGCCATTGTTGATATGCAGGTGTTCCAACATATGTTTGAATTGATTGTCTAGTTTGTTCCAAGATATCTGAAAGGTTTCCTAATGTTGAATCGTTTGATGATGCTGATGGAGGAGTTGTTTCGGCTATAACACTTGTTTCTTGCATATTGGGTATACTAATCTCTGAAGCAATACTTGTGTCAAAAAATGATGGTAGTTCTGTTGGGAGCATTGGAGTTTTACCAGTTTTGATTTTTCTTGTCTTTTGTGGAGTTGATGTTTCATAATATTTTGTATATGATGGAATCTCTTCTTTTATGTCAAGGGGTTCAATTTTAGCAATGTTTGAAATTATTTCTTGTAATGGTTGGATTATTGGTCTATAGGCTTCTTCCAGTTTCGCATGAGATTCGAATTCAGCATTTTTTAAAGCTTGATATTTTTTTCTAACTGAAATCCTTGATTTAACAAGTTGTCTTGCTAACTGTTCATTCATGGCTGACTATTTTAAAAGAATTATGTTGTTTTATAAGTAAATGTAGGAATCAAATCCTTTTCGATATCTGCCTGAATTTATATTGGAATCTTTATCTATTACCAAAAATCCAAATTTTTCCTTCCAACATAATAAACACATTTCTTTAAACTGATTAAACGACATTTCAACATTTATATGATCATCATAAATATGTTTTAAATTTTTATTGTCTTGTTGAAAAACAATAATTAAATTTGCATTGTCTCGCACCAGTTGCTTAGGAATTGCTGAATATGTCTGAGCTAGGTAAAATACATCCGTATTTCTATGTCTTCCAAAACAAAAATAATTCTTTACTACATTCTGATTACAACAAACTATATCATCAAAAATTATTATGGCATTTGACAATATTTCCTGAGGTGAAACTATGTTTTCTTCATTCTCTGATTCATAATAACCAATTTCTTTTATCGATTTAAAAAGTGTTCTTAAATATTCATATTTCGATTGGTATAAGGATTTAGAATAAATATATAAATTTTCAAATCGCAATCCGTTGGGATCTTCAATTAAACTAATAATTATAGCGGTTTTACCGCAGCCAGAGGGCCCCACGACTAAGGCTCGCTTACTACACCCTTCAAACAATTTTCCATGTTTCCTAAATTTATTTGATGCAATATCATGATCCTTAATTACAATAGAGTATGGTTGTTTTTCAATCCTCATAGAGAGTATTTAAGTTGATGGTCAATGTAAAACTAGTCATTTTGTTTAGATATTTTAACTATATAATGTTTCATCCATATAGGAAACATGTTACTTGTAATCCAAACAACAAGAAAAGAGGATGTGGTTTACTAAATTCTCTCATCAATAAATTGCCTTTTGAATTACACCTTCCTGGTTACAATTTTTGCGGACCTGGAACAAAGTTAGAAAAGAGATTGTTGAGGGGTGACAAAGGTATAAATTTATTAGATGAGGCTTGTAAAGAGCACGACATTGCATATTCAAAATCGAACGATATAAAAAGTAGACATATTGCTGATCAATTACTATCTGAGAAGGCTGCAGCACGATTCAAAGCTAAGGACTCTAGTTTTGGAGAAAAAACAGCATCGTTGGGAATAGTCGGCATCATGAAAGTTAAAAGAAAGTTTGGTATGGGTCTTAAGAAAAAAAAAGGGTTAGGAATAACATTATCTCAAGCTATTGCTCAAGCACGAAAAGGAATGAAGGGAAAAAAGTTTAAAAGTTTAAATGATGGTATTAAAACTGCTCTAAAGTCTATTAGGAAACATGGTAAAGTAATATCTCCGAAAAGAAGAATAATACCGATTCCAAAAACTGGTGGATTTTTACCCTTGATACCATTATTTGCTGGTTTATCCGCATTAGGCGCTTTGGGGGGAGGGGTTGCTGGGATCACGAAGGCTGTCAATGATGCAAAAGCCGCCAAACAAAAATTAGAAGAAGATAAACGCCACAATGAAACGATGGAGTCTATAGCGTTAGGACAAAAAGGAAGTGGTCTTTATTTAAAACCTTATAAATCAGGATGTGGTTTATATTTGAAACCATATTCAAAAAACTGCTAAAACATATACCCCTATCACCACAATTATGATTTAGGTAAATATGTCAAGTTGCTAAAAATTCCCAATTTTAGAGGAATATTTATGAGAAATAAATTACCTAAAAAAATTAAGAGTGTTGAATGTGGTATTATTAATCTAGACGATTCTAAAGGTGATGGAACTCATTGGACAGCCTACATAAAAAAAAGAAAACAAATAAATTATTTTGATAGTTATGGTAATCTGCGACCTCCAACTGAATTAATTACATATTTTCTAAGTGATAATAATAGCAATGTTATAAATTACAATTATGACAAGTATCAAACTTTTGGTACCACAAATTGTGGTCAGTTATGTTTAAAATTTCTTTATAATAATACATGAAACATAATAAAAAGTATTCATTGTTGAAATCTTACAGAGATATGTCCTATAGTTTTGTGATTAGCGGCAATTCTGCCATTTTAGCAACAAAATTTCATCCTCCCATATATTTAGAAGAAAATAACAACTATGTTATTGGACTTGTTAATTTTGAGACATTCAATGCTATTCCCAATATTGATGAAAGCAATAATCGTTTATTTTATGGAGAAATTGGTGAATTTATAACTATCCCGCCAGGTAGTTATGAAATTGATAATATTGATAAATTATTACAAGAAAAATTCAGAGAAAAAAATATTTCTTTTTATCTTCATGCTAACAACAATACATTACGTTCAATAATTAAATGTTCTGAAAATATTATCTTTAGAGATGGATCTATAGGTACATTGTTGGGATTTAATAATCAAATATTGGATTCGAAACAAATTCATATTTCTGAACGCCCTGCAGAAATAATAAAAGTAAACTCAATAAATATCGATTGTAGCATTGCTGAAGGGTCATACTTAAACGGTGCTCCGGTTCACATAATACATCAATTTTTTCCTAGTGTAGCTCCTGGCTTTAAAATTATAGAATCACCTCAAAACGTTATATATTTTCCAGTTACTGCCAAGGTTATTGATAAAATAGTTATTAAAATATTGGACCAAGAGGGGGAACTTGTTAATTTTAGAGAGGAAACCATAACGCTAAGACTACATCTTAAAAAGGTAGAAGAATAATGGTCTTTCTTTACAACAAGATTTTGTCAAGTAATAAAAACTTTCATATAAAAAGCTTTAATTCAGATTCTGTTAGTAATAGAGAAAACTCTAAAGGGTTAACATCTTCTAATAGAAAATTTTTAATATCTTTGGGTTTCAAACTTAAAACATAATATGGATCATCTTAATGTAAAGCAAAACATTCTTGTAGATGAATCTATAACTAGTTATGAAATACTTTCATTCGACCCCTTTAATCCGAACAAACTAGGACCTAATGATGAAATTACAATAGCTTTACAACAAACAGGAAAATATTCATTACCTTGCAAGAGTGAAATATATTTAGAATTACAAGTTACTAAAGAGGATGGTACTCCGCTAAAAAATACAGTATTAATCAATAATGCTCCTGCATTTATATTTAAAGAAATGCGATATAATTTGAATGGTGTCAATCTTGACTCTGCGAGGGATCTTGGTATAACGTCTACAATTAAGGGTTATGCATCTTTTAATCAAAACGAGAGTGCAAAATTGGAAAATGCTGGATGGTATCCAAAATCAAAAGTAGCAGACAAAATTATGACTGATGACAAGGGGAATGTCTCTTTGTGTATTCCTCTAAAGATGTATTCCGGATTCTTTGAAGATTATAATAAAATTATTTTGAATTCACAACAAGAGCTTATACTTATTAGAAGTAATGATCCTATAGATGCTTTATTACGTACTAGTGATGAAGATGAAACAGCAAAAATTATAATAACAAAGCTTTGTTGGCGAGTTCCTCACATTACTGTAGCTATTCCACAAGAACTAGCACTAACAAAACTAATCGATAAGAATAGTGACATACTTATTTCTTTCCGAAGTTGGGAGTTGGTTGAATATCCTGAATTATTAGAAACAACAAGACACAACTGGACTGTCAAGACTTCTTCCAAAATCAATTCTCCACGTCATGTGTTATTTTGTTTGCAAACGAATAGACGGGGCAATATAAAAATGGATATGAGCAAATTTGATCATTGCGACTTAAGAAATATAAATGTTTATTTAAATTCTGAAAGATATCCCTATAATGATCTTCAACTTGATTTTGCAAACAATAAATTTGCAACCGTATATGAAATGTTTTCTGAGTTTCGTCAAATGTATTATAATCAACCCACAGAACCAATTTTCAATCCAACCGATTTTAAGAAATATGCACCAATAGTTTACATTAATTGTTCCCATCAGAAAGATTTGCTTCAAACTGGTCCGATTACTTTGAAAATTGAATTTGAAACTAAAGACAAAGTACCTCCAAAAACAGCAGCATATTGTCTAATTATTTATGATAAGGTATTTGCTTACAACCCACTAACTAAAATTGTAAAACAACTATAATACTATTTGTATGTGCTTTATTTTTTGCAGTTATATTTTTGTCTTCAAAGATGAAACATTCTATTTTTAAATGATTTCACTTGTAATAGAACAAATTGATAATTTTTTAAAAGAGTTGGAAAAGTTAAAAAACCAAATTAATACTTATACCACAAAAAAAAATTGTCTTTAAGAGATTTGCAGATATAAAAATATGCGATTAATTCTGGATTTGCAAGGATTTAAAGATGATGAAAACAAGTTTATTCCAAAGGAATTAGCTACATATGATGGAAACAGAATCAGTCACTATATCTTTAAACCACCCTATCCATTAAGTTTGTTATCTCCAGAATCGCATAAACAAACTGTTTGGCTAATGAAAAATCATCACCATATCGATTGGAACAGTGGATTTACTCCATTACACTATTTTTCTAAAATAGTAAGTGAATTGACCAAGGACTTTCAATTTATTTATGTCAAAGGAGCTGAGAAGGCGGATTATATTAGAAAATATTGTAAGAACACTGTAATTGAAATTTGTGAAGCACCAATTCTGCATAAATCTAATCCTAAATGTTTTCATCATTCAAACACACCGTCAATGTGTGCTCTTTCAAATGTATTTTATTTGTATGATAATTTTTTTATGAATGAATAAAAAACATTATTTTATTTAATTTGTTTTATTTTACTATATTCTAACATTAATACATTAATATGATCACTTAAGTCTAACATTCTAAATTCTAACACTAACTTATAAAAATTCTTAGTCTCTAAAAAGTTTATACAAGCTTTAGCAGCCATTTTACACATTGATACATGGTCCATATAGTTTATCCATAATGTTGTATTTTGAGCGTCACTATCACCCACAAGAGCATAATATTGTGAACACGCTTCCGACATAATAAAGTTCTCAAACATTTCTCTAACAATAAGATCCATTTTACGAATAATCACATGAAATGTCAGTAATCATTGATCTCATTTCACACATTTCTTCTTCAGCCAATAATATATATTTCAATGCTTCTTTATTATCATCTGACACATATTGTTTAAATTTTCTCAGCTCATAAGCAAATCCAACATCTATCAAGCCTTTTAAAAACTTTGTAATCTCCTCGTCATCATAGTATTCTTGACACAATTTTACACCTTTTTCGTAATGATGTATCACATTATTATAATAATGAATCCACTCTGGTTTACTGTGCATAATATGTGCAAATTTTGAATTAATTTCTTTATTAAACTCACTCTCCAATTCTTTAACACATTGTAACAGGTTGTTGTTTGTTGATTGCATTTGATTGAAAGTAAACTAAACTTTGATGATGATACAATTCTTTTTCAACATTTTAAAGATTATCTCCCCTCTTTGTGTTCTCTCATAGATTTGAGTGGGGAGGGTTTGTTCGTTTCTTTCCAATATATCTCTCACTTCAATTTAGTACAAGTCATTTTCGGCCATATTGAATTTAATATTTTATCTCTCTCCTTTCAATATTTCTCACTTCAATTTAGTACAAGTCATTTTCGGCCATCTTGTATTTGCTATTTCCCATCTCTCTCCCTTGCAATATATGAATCTACCTTCTCACTTCAATTTAGTACAAGTCATTTTCGGCCATCTTGTATTTGCTATTTCCCATCTCTCTCCCTTGCAATATATAAATCTACCTTCTCACTTCATAGTACGGAAAGGTGCGCGCGAAACCCTCCTCATTCTGCTCTCTCATAGGGTTTTTTGGAGTGGGGAAACCTCCCACCACCTCCTCCTCATTGTGCTCTCTCACAAATCTATTACTGGCATATATTTTCTCAGAAAATTTTATTCTTGATAAAAGTTGGTGCTGTCTTAAAACTGTAAACGCATATTTGATATTTCACCTGCGGCTGATAGTAAGGGAGCAAATACCATTTTTTCGAAATTGCCTCAAGAGTAAAGTACCTTAATCATTAAAAAAACAGGAAAATTTCATAAGGAAATGTTGCTGCAAATTAGTCCAAATGCGAAATTTGAGTTGTTTTAACGGCTTACTCTTCAAAATAGCAAAATAAAGTAGGTTTTTGGACTTGAGCGTACTGGGTGAAAATGACAAATAAATGATTAGTTATTTCCCGTAGTATGAAGAGAGTTGGAATACTATCAAAATTTTCGATTACAACACAAGTTAGTTAAAAGGTGTTTAAATATGCGTCCAACACGCTAATATCTAAACTCATTCGTATCACAGGTTTTAAAAGGTTTGCAAATCTTAATACATTTTTATTATAAACCCATGCCTAAGTTATTTGATAATAAAATAAACAAATCGGCCATACGCGTACCGTCGAGGGAAAATAGAGTTTAAGAAAAAAATTCTAAATTGAGATACATAAGGGTCTCTAAGCAAATTGTAGAAGAGAAATTTAACTGTTGTTAACAAATTACTATTAGTGTTACGCCCTTAGCGACCTACAATAACTTTAGCCAGTTGGCCATGGAAATAATTTTATAAAATGAAACAGAATTATTGATATTTCTGTGAAATAAATGTAATTCATTACCTACTTTCATTCATTCCCCAAAATTTATTAAAAAATATGTGCAAAACATTATTAACATCAAAATAAATAACTAAACTGCACTCATGTGCAAATTTTCACTAGTTCCCTGTTTTCTACCGAGATTATGGAATTTCTTCACTTAGTGGCCAAGAAAGTAAACCTATTATCCATTCATCTTGCAAAAAAACACTCAAATTTTTAACAATAATTGTTAGTCTGCATTTGTCCTCTTCTACATAGTAGGAGGTCCTATGAAAATAAAAACCCAACTAATTGATATGTTAAGTAGGTAACGGCGAAAACTGTCACTGGTGTAGTCAAGGCGGCTGAGTAGAATAAATGATAGTCTATGAGAGGTAAGGGGAAGATCTGTCCAAGCGACCTCTCATAACGGGGAAGCAGAATTTTGCGAAAATCATCCTTAACTTTTAGGCTTGATAACTTTTTTATTTTTAGTTCCATTTTAGTGAAAACTTTCTTTGGCTTCAATAATAAAATAAGATAAAATATAAAAAATGAATCCACATAATGATTATAATATATATTACGTTAACTAATTTTACATACGAATTTTCGATAAAGCAAAATTATCCTCCGAAATAAAGTTAACCAAAAACTGTGACTTCTGTGAGCATAGAAATAAACAATGTCTTTGAAATGTACCGACGAGACGAGACGGTAGATTCCCCGATTGGCCGAATTCGAAGGTCTTTCATTTCAGTGTGTAGCGATGTTCACAAAGTATCGTGCGCCACGTCGTGATATCGGTAGTATGTCGAGCTCGCGAGAGTTTCAGTCGCTAATAAATTTTATCTGCACAAAGTACGGCCTTAAACTTATTGATTATTCCGCCAAATTCATATGGCTGAGCAGCGCAGCGCTTTAAATAATCTTTCCTAAATGTTTGATATCCACATCGACTAGATTTAAACTTTTCGACTTCCTCGGGATTCATGTGCCTACGCAAATGTAGCTTCATACATCATATCCAAAGTGTCTCATATTTACATTAGCTACACTTCCTCAGGGTTCATACGCCTGAGCAAATGCCGATTTAAACTACTTTTATAAAGTGTCTGATATCCATTAAACTACAATTAAACTTTTTGACTACTTCGGGGTTCATATGCCTGAGCAAATGTTGATTTAAATTACATTTATTAAGTGCTCGATATTCAAATTGACTACATTTAAACTTTTTGACTTCTTCGGGATTCATGTCTGAGCAAATGCTGCTTTAAATTACTTTTATGAAGTGTTTGAAATTCACATTGACTACATTTAAACTTATTGACTTCCTCGGGATTCATATGTCTGAGCAAATGCTGATTTAAACTATATTTATTAAGTGCTCGATATTCGCATTGACTACATTTAAACTTTTTGACTTCTTCGGGATTCATATGCCTGAGCAAATGCTTCCTTAAATTAGATTTATCAAGTGTTCCATATTCACATTGATAACATTTAAACTTTTTGACTTCTTCGGGATTCATATGACCGAGCAAATGACGACTTAAATTCCGCTTTGTAAATGTTCGATATTCACATTGACTACATTTAAACTTTTTGACTTCTTCGGGATTCATATGACCGAGCAAATGACGACTTAAATTCCGCTTTGTAAATGTTCGATATTCACATTGACTGCATTTAAACTTTTTGACTTCTTCGGGATTCATATGTCTGAGCAAATGCTGATTTAAACTATATTTATTAAGTGCTCGATATTCGCATTGACTACATTTAAACTTTTTGACTTCTTCGGGATTCATATGCCTGAGCAAATGCTTCCTTAAATTAGATTTATCAAGTGTTCCATATTCACATTGATAACATTTAAACTTTTTGACTTCTTCGGGATTCATATGACCGAGCAAATGACGACTTAAATTCCGCTTTGTAAATGTTCGATATTCACATTGACTACATTTAAACTTTTTGACTTCTTCGGGATTCATATGACCGAGCAAATGACGACTTAAATTCCGCTTTGTAAATGTTCGATATTCACATTGACTGCATTTAAACTTTTTGACTTCTTCGGGATTCATATGCCTGAGCAAATGCTGCTTTAAATTACGTTTATCAAGTGTTCGATATTCACATTGACTACATTTAACCTTTTTGACTTCTTCGGGATTCATATGCCTGAGCAAATGCTTCCTTAAATTAGATTTATCAAGTGTTCCATATTCACATTGACTACATTTAAACTTTTTGACTTTTTCGGGATTCATATGACCGAGCAAATGACGACTTAAATTCCGCTTTGTAAATGTTCGATATTCACATTGACTACATTTAAACTTTTTGACTTCTTCGGGATTCATATGCCTGAGCAAATGCTGCTTTAAATTACGTTTATAAAGTGTTCGGTATTCACATTGACTACATTTAAACTTTTTGCCTTCTTCGGGATTCATATGCCTGAGCAAATGCTGCCTTAAATTAGATTTATCAAGTGTTCCATATTCACATTGACTACATTTAAACTTTTTGACTTCTTCGGGATTCATATGACCGAGCAAATGACGACTTAAATTCCGCTTTGTAAATGTTCGATATTCACATTGACTACATTTAAACTTTTTGACTTCTTCGGGATTCATATGCCTCAGCAAATGCTGCCTTAAATTAGATTTATCAAGTGTTCCATATTCACATTGACTACATTTAAACTTTTTGACTTCTTCGGGATTCATATGACCGAGCAAATGACGACTTAAATTCCGCTTTGTAAATGTTCGATATTCACATTGACTACATTTAAACTTTTTGACTTCTTCGGGATTCATATGCCTGAGCAAATGCCGATTTAAAGTACCTTTATCAAGTGTTCGATATTCACATTGACTACATTTAAACTTTTTGACTTCATCGGGATTCATATGCCGCAGCAAATCCTGCTTTAAATTACCTTTATCAAGTGTTCGATATTCACATTGACTACATTTAAACTTTTTGACTTCTTCGGGATTCATATGCCTGAGCAAATGCCGCTTAAAATTACCTTTCTGAAGTGTTTGATATTCACATTGACTACATTTAAACTTTTTTACTTCCTCGGGATTCATATACGGGAGCAAAAGCTTCTTAGCTTCTATTCGGCTTGCTTGAGTTTCATATTGATGATTTTTCTCCGATCTGTGTCTTAGTATGTCTAGTTTGTTTTGATAGACGCTTGGCGAAATTCTGTAAAGATAAATATATTATTAACTTTACCGTATTTGTTGTAACCTTTGGCGGTTGCGTCATACTTTGTCGCTTTGAGGATATATCGGAATCATTCAATGACGGCTGTTGGGAAATACTTATTTTTAATGTCTTAATTAATTAACTTGCTGATGGCCCTTAGCGGATTGTAAGGAAAAATAACCATAAATGGCGCTTTGAATTAATAAGCGAGATATACACCTTATGTGAAATCTAAAAATTCACGTGGCCGCCATTGGCGACATAAGCAATCAATAATTTATTGACGTAGGTCAAGTCTCAAAAAAAGGTCAGCACATGTTAAAACTAAATAATTTAATTATGATTTTTTTGTGTTAACTGATTTTATTATGATTTCTTCTCGCAAGTTTCTTAATATGTACATAAATAATGATATATTTAATTATAAACCTGTCTAGCAATACTGCACATACAGATGGATTTCATCATTCGTAGTATGTGTTTTCTCCTCCGCGAATAAAGTTGTTTTTATACGGTATACATTCATTAAAATTTTTCGCTCAAAGGCAGAATGAGTGATGAAAGTGACGGTGGAAAACATAATGTGAAGAAAAAATTGTTAAATGGGAGGGAGCTCAAAATGAGAAGCATTTCCCTTGGATCCCCAAATCTTACGCAGGAAGAAATAAATAAAATCATTGGTATACCTGTAGTACATACTGATAAGGAACCAGATAAATTGAACAAAAACAATCAGAATTCTGATAAAGGTATTATTGTATCTAAAGAGAGTTTTAGCATGCATGACGTTAAGTTAACTCGACATATTTAAAGCAAGAAATCCTGTTTTGCGAACACCGCCCCTATCTATCACAGCACATGATGAACAGCAGGAGCAGGAGATTATCAATAATGATAATGAGGTTTTTGAAGAATCTCCCAACACTTTCTCACAAAGAAGTTCTAGTCCTACAATAATGGAAAATAGGAGTAAAATAAAAAACCCAATCCAGGATCCAGATTAAGAAACAAAATGGAAGATGACACAAGCAAAACTTGTATCTCAAACAATATAGAGTCCACTCTTAATGAAATATTAGATGCTCTTGAGAGGATTCACAAAAATATTGAGTTATTACCACAAAATGTAACCATAAATACCAAAACTGATTTATTTACAATACATAAGCATGTGACAAGCTTGGAATTCAAAATAGGCCAAACAGATACACCAAATATAGAACTTAGTAATAAAGTTGAAGAGTTATTAACTAACAAAAGTTCTTTATTCCCAAAGGGCGATTCTGAGTTAGACCTACCTCCACTAAGTCCTGTAAACAAAACGACCCCATATAGTGATGCAGTAAAATATGTAACCGCAAGAAATAATCCTACAAGCAATACAGTTACCGAATGGAATACTCCTCCACCTCAGAATACAAAGCATGAAACAATTGTTAGACTGAAAAAAAACAATGATTCTAGAGAAGTAATAAGAGATAAAAGAAAATCTTAAAACGAATAATTCTGTAGGGCATTTTAAAAGAATTAAACCACTGCACAGTGGATGTGTTGTAGTGGAATGTCAAAATGCCTCTCAGCAAAAAAAATTAAAAGAAACCTTAGAAAGAGTAAACAAAAATGTGGAAGTTAAAAATTCAATTTTGATCAGTTGATAATGTTAACTGGAATCTATAAAGGACATACACCACAAACATTTATCGAGAAAATTATTGCTGAAACTCCTGACATTACAAATACCTTTGGAGAAAATGTACAGAATAAGTTTAAATATGTTACAAAGCGTGACTGCCGAAATAATGCTAAAGAAAATTGGATATTTCAAACGCCTCCCGCTTTGTTCAAATGGCTTATTAGGAATAATGACCTAGTATTTGACCTCTGTCCGGTTTATGTACAAAAATATACGAATGTTTCAATGTGTTTTAAATGTTGTTTATTTGGCCACGTTGCAAAACATTGCAAATTAAAGGATTGCTGTCACAAATGTGGAGGACCCCATAATAGTGTACAGTGTACTGAAACTACTCATGAATGTCCTAATTGTAAAAGATCTAACTTACCCCAAAGAAATTATTCTGCCAGAAATCCGTCCTGTCCCGTATATATGGAAAGAATTAGAAAAATACAACAACAAACAAATTATGTAACCTCAGAATCTTTTTTAGAAGAGAAGTAAATGATAATGATCAAGTGAGCTTATTAAGTGGAATTGTTGCTGTAGAAGATATCACATTTGGTATTGCATATCAAAATGTGCGTGATCTTAACAGTAAAACAGTGGAGTTTCTTCATACAGTTCTGTTGACGGAAAATGAATATGACGTAATTGCTCTAAGTGAAACATGGTTAACTAATAACAGTGTAAATGATCGTGAATTATGACCCGAGTCCTTTACAATTTTTAAATGTAGAAATAGGGATGATAATATGCGTGGTGGTGGAGTCTTGCTGGCTGTTAAAAAGAACTACAAATCTTGCGTGATGGAACTAGATTATAGTGTGCCGGGTATAGATTTGGGTGCAAAAATCTATATAAATGATGTTGACTTTTTGTATGTATTGGTAGTTTATCTTTCGCCTAGTTGTACTATGTTAGAGAGAGAGGATTTACCTACATTGAAAATTTAGAGTGTATCTATCAGAAAAAAATCGTTGTGGTAGGAGATCTTAATATTAGCAGATTGAGTGATTATTATGTAAGTGACTTTAGGGATTAACAAATTAATATGTTTCTGAATTTTGCTGCGTTTTTCGATTGCCAGCAGGTAAATCAAGTACTTAATGGTAACAAGCGTTTGCTTGATATTGTTGTAACAAATACTAAGTGTAGGGTATTTAGGAGCACATTTAGTTTTGTTGAGGTAGATATACATCATCCTCCTCTCCTGATAGAGATCGATCTTAAAACCCCAAAGCATAAAAAAAATTACAACTTTAGGAAAGCTAACTTTGACGTAATGTATCATCAGCTGTTTCAGAGTACTTCCTGGGATGACCTTGAATCTTTTGCTGATATTGATATGAGTGTTAAATGTTTCTACGACACGTTATATGACATCTTTGAGATTTGTGTGCCAAAAAGAAAATCAAGCACTAGGATATATCCAGTATATTTTCCAAAACATATTATTAAGGATATAAAACATAAAGAGAAATTGAGAGTTAAGAGTAAGAGGACTAAAGATGTAGAAACACACAATCAATTTATACAACTAAGAGCCAAGATAAAAAAGATATAAAAAAGGCATATGAAGATTATTTGAATAGAATTCAGCAAGATATCAGCACGGATGCAGGGTCATTTTGGAGGTATGTCAGGGGCAAACGGGGCGTGATTGGTGTTCCGAACACAATGCATCGTGGGAATGAACAATTTGTTGATGGCAAGTCAATATCAAATGCATTCGCAGAGATATTTAGTTCAGTTTATGTAGGTGATGATTCGGATCAGTCTGGCATGCATTGTGCGCTGAGTGAGTGTCGGGTTTTCGATGCGTTGTGTTTGGACCAAGCCAGGTACGAGGACGTTTGTGATGCTGTCAGGAGCCTTAAAGTCAATAAAGCGGTTGGGCCGGATAATATACCATCATTTGTTTTTAAGGGGATGGTGGGTTATTTGGCTGAGCCTCTCAGAATCTTATTTAATCTTTCTATAAGAACAATCACCTTTCCTCAAATATGGAAAAAAGCAAAGATTTGTCCGGTTTTTAAAAAAGGTGATTGCACAAATGTGGAGAATTATAGGCCTATATCACTATTGTCCTGTCCAGCCAAGATATTTGAGACTATTTTATATAAATTTATATATAATTCTGTGAGAAACAAAATAACAACTAGGCAACATGGCTTTCACAGCAAAAAATCTACGTCTACTAATTTATGTGAGATAACTCAGTACATTGCTGAGAGCCTCGATGGGGGGGGGGGGGTGGTTGTTCGGGTGTGTGGGTGTGTCAGGTGGATGTAATATACACAGACTTCACAGACTTTGACAGAGTATCGCATAACGTTCTCGTATACAAATTGCGTAATGAGTTTGGTTTTCATGATAATTTAATACAATTATTAAAGTCGTATTTGTACAACAGAACACAACGAGTTGTTATTAGGTGTTACTACTCTGATTATTTTTGTGCAACTTCAGGTATTCCCCAAGGCTCTAACCTAGGACCATTGCTCTTTCTATTATTTATCAACGATTTGGTTAATGAAATAGGTGGTACAAAAGTATTGTTGTTTGCTGATGATCTAAACTTATATTTAAGAGTTAATATCTATAATGATTGTCAATATATTCAGCAAAATTTAGACAAAATGTATCTTTGGTCTGTTAAAAATAAATTACAATTTAATATTGACAAATGTTTTGTACTTAGTTTTAATAGGAAGAGAACGCAAATCAATTTTGAGTACAAAATGAAAGGAAGGGCATTGGCTAGGGTTGTGGAAATCCGTGATCTTGGGGGTAACCTTTGATGCCCAGTTGACATTCAAAAGTAATATATATGATATAGCCAGTAGATCGTCTAGAATGTATGGATTTATTGTTAGAAATAGTAAGGAGCTTAATGTAGTATTTGTCAAGACTTTGTATATTTCATATGTGAGGAGCATATTGGAATATTGTTGTATAATATGGAGTCCGTGTTATGGAATTCATAAATATAGTATTGAAAAAATGCAAAACAAGTTCTTGAGGTATATACACTATAAGGAAACAGGAGTATACCAACTACATATTAGAAAATTAGATATAATGAAAGTACATAACATCAAAACACTTGAAAGTAGGAGAAATATTTCTGCTATAATATTTTTATATTAACTAATTAATAACATGATAAATGCTCCTGATTTATTAGCTCAGCTAAACTTTTATGCTCCAGCATATATAACGCGATATTCTTTAAGTTTTTATATTGATAATACACGTACAAACTACTACAGAAATTCCCCTGTTATTGTTATGTGCAAATTATATAATCAAAAGCGATTAGAGTTTGATATATGGAATATTAGCTCAGTAAGTAAACTTAAAAAAATACTCTATGGAATGTTTTAACATTAACATGTATAAAATTTTGGAATTCATTGTTAAATTCGTACTTGATTAGTAGAATATATGTATGCATCAGGTTTCGTTTACTGCCCTACACTACAAATGGATGTAAATCTGTTGTGTTTGTAATAAATAAATAAATCTAGGTGCTTGTTAAAAGACTATTATATTATGTAACATACAAGAAAACTAATTATATTGTTGTTGTAATGGATATTAATGAAATGAAATTAAATTAAATTAAATTAAATGTTAGGCAGTATTGTCATATTTTAACACAGAATTGTAAACGCACGTGGTCAGTTTTGTCAACAAGAGGTCTTTGACCAGCCTTCTCAGTTTGTCAAACTCTTTAGAAAAAAAAGTACAATTTTAAGATAGTATATGGCCTCGTACCTTGTAAGAGTATTATTTAAAAATTTCCATAAAAAAATACGACATAAAATGTATGTTTTGCCACAAAACCAATAAAATTGTAATATCACACAAATCTGAATCACATTCATTATTATTATAAATTATTTCACAAAAAAACGTTTAATATTGGTATAAACATGTGGGAATTTTCACGCGACGCGACATACGTCTCGACGGACGGGCACGGACTAAAATAACAGCGCCGCGTGGCGAATGATCAACGTTCTCGTTCGCTCGAGGTCGAAGCCAGCGTTTTGATCCCGCATCGCTGCTCGCGGGTGATCTAGTTACGCTTGTTGGCTGAAACGTGTATGGCATTGCACTGGAAAGCACAAACGTAACGTAAGCGTTTATTAAGTATTTAGACATTGGATTAAAAAAAAAGTATGTAGTGTTTCCAAGGAGTCACCCATTTAAATCTAATAAACCATTTCCATAACACCCTGTTTATAAGACTGATTTTGTATAGATTTGTAGTTCTGCATGCTGAATGCATATTTTTGACATCTGAATTTTAATTTGCTTTCGGTTTTTTTTTGTTTGGTTTCAAGATAATCTGGTTCTGTAAGGAGGCAAACAGAAAATACATTTTTAACAAAGTAAAAATATAGGGCACAAATATTTAAGGACTAGAAACTCAAGAAAAAATTGTTTCCTAACCCAACAAACCGATGAAACAACTCGCTTTTTAAATTCGATGGGAAAAATGGTCATCGATTAATGAAATCGATTTTTTAGTGCATTCAGCAGACGATTTTTAATCGCTTATAAATCGATGGGCTCTGGCGAATGCGCTCATCCACCTTACACCTATAGATGATCTTAACCACCAAATAAACCCACCGACACCAATTAAATACCTGGGCATCCATTTTGATCACAAAATGAATTTTAAATATCACCTAACAATAATAAAGAAGACGATAACCAGAAGTAAACATTTTAGATGTCTCATTTATAAAAATGAAGAAATTAATTTAAACACCCAACGGGAGCCGAAAAATAGACAAAATTGTAAGATTTAAAAGAACTTATCCCCGTAAGCGTTGAAGTAAGGAAGATTATGTTAAAAAATAAAATGATCAAAAAAGTGTTGTTCCATTTTTAGGGAGAAAACATTCTTGCCTCAAGCTTAACTAAACTTACCTATCGAAATCAGTGCTACGAGCCCTACACGAATGGTCCACTACAAACTTCTCATTTCTTTCCGCAATATTCATTTGTTCCAGTGGAACAATTAATTCTGGTTCTGGATTGCTTTTGGTGTTGGTTTGTGTCGTCGTATGTTTAACTCGAGGTTCCGCTACACTAAAAAAGTGAATATAAATTACGGGTACAGAGGAAATGTTTGAGGAGTGCACATTTAATATATTTTCATATTGTTTCTTGATTGCAAACTTTATGACATCTTGAAATATACTTTATACACTAACGCAGAATGTATCCCACTATACTAAATCCATCTAAGTCCGTGTAAACAAAGGCGCTCCGACCCTCGCTCATCGCCTTGTATCATAGCACCGCACAGCCCTCGCTTGAGCTTTGCACACTAGTCCCTCGACATCGAGATATAAACATGGACTGTGCGTTGTTATCTTCTTCCGATGAAGAAGATTTTGTTTTAGACTCTAATAAGTATAACAAAGTGGTACTTATATGTTTAAACAAAAATCTAGTATTTATATGCATTCTCATATATTCACAATGGGGATCTTTCCATAGATCTTTATAAAGGTGATAAAACTCTCCATAGAATCTTCGCTTTGCGTTAATAAGATACACTGGTAATCTTGCATTCTGTTTAAACATATACCACTTTGTTATATTAGCGTCTAAAATAATATCTTCTTCATCGGGAGAAGATGACAACGCACAGGCCATGTTTATATCTCGATGTCGAGAGACAAACTGCTGGACAGGCAAGGCAATGAGCGAGGGTCGGAGCGCCGTTGTGAACATACATTAAAGAACGGAGGGCGTCAAAACAATATCACGTGATCTATAAAAGTCAGAATGTTTGTGCAGAGTTACATTAAGGGTCGACCGGAACTTTATTAAAATTGTTAATTATATAACTTTTACGCATTTTTATAAAAATAGTAATATAAACGACATGCAAGGTTTGATTTTAAGAGATATCCTAATTTTTTGATTTTGAATTAACAAAATACGTTGTTGTTGTAAATGTTGTAAATTGTTATCGAGATACAACCGCTCGTCGACCTTAGAGGGACACCCGGTATAAAGGTTTAATAAATTAACTGTAAGCACTAGTTATGTAATAAAGTCATATAACTTCATCGAGATAATTTTCAGGAAAATAAACGCTAATACAGCAGATGATGAGTCATTGAATACTCTTTATAATGCCTGGGTCAATGAATTTAAAAAAAGAAAGTAGATCAATTGAAGCTGGCAGATTCACGTTATTGTAAGTAAGGAATATTTTTTGAAAAATAATGCGGAATGAAAAATATTGTATTTGTTCACTTCATATAACAAAATCTCTAACTTACTTCGCCAACATCGTGCGACACGACTTACAAAATTTATACCTTACTTACCCCGTTTCTCCTTCTTCCAAATCTTCCTCTTTTAAATCCAGTTCTTCGTTTTTAATTGTCCAATTTTCAAAGCTTGCATCATTTTTAACTCTTACCAGCTGAATAGTTTCGTGATAAGGAGTATTCTCGTATCTGTAAAATAGATGAATACCACTTAAGTATGTATTATTTATTGATGGCTAATTAACTCGCATAAGAACTAGTGATCGGCCGATACCGATATAAATATCGGTACATCGATATTTTATCGGCATATCGGCAATTTTGAGATGTATAAAGGTGTCCTTACCATTTGAAAATTATTAATAATCATTCTAGGGCGCTTAAAATATAGAAACGAAGATTATTTAAAAATTTTTCATTATGGAGAATGTGACAAAGAAATAACAAGAACATGTGACAAATTTGACTGTTTTTCAATTCCGTCATAGCCAACTAGGCGTAACTGAATTTAAAATCTGCAGCAAAATCGCAATATAAAAAATCACGGAAACAATACAGTCAAAAACTTAAGGACTGAAGGTGATAAAGAGGCAATAGCAAATAATTTTAATGACTTTTTAGTGAATATTATCCCTAATTTGTTAACAAAATTAAAGAATGCACCTTTTAGATCGAACATTGAATATAATAAGACAGCTATTAATTTAGAATTTGCAAGCGAAAAGAAAATATTGCAGATCATAAAAAAATTAAAAAATAAACTCAGCTGTGGATACAATGAATTTTAAGCACTTTATAAAGTTAATCATAACAGACCCTCTCGTTTATGTCGTTAATTGAGTTTGGTGTATTCCCTGAAAAATTAAAACATGCTTTGGTAGTTAAAATTTTTAAAAAAGCTGATGATACATCGGCCGATAAGTCTCCTCCCATTATCAAAATATTTGAACATGTCATATGTAAAAGAATTTTAAGTTGTATGTCTCAAAATCACTTATTTAATGAAACACAACACGGATTCCCACAAGGTAAGTCTACCCAAAATGCAGTATTAAATTTGTAGAACATATCTTAACTGAACTGGAGAGTGGCGACATTCCATTTGTTCCTTGATTTGTCCAAGGCGTATGACACATTAAGTCATGATATCCTTATTAAAAAATTAAACGTCCATGGAATAAGAGGAGCAACACTTAAATGGATTGAGTCATACCTGTCAGGACGGCAACAAAAAATAGTAGTAGGTAAGGGTAACAAGAAAGTTTTGTTACAACCAAAGAGTGTTTTAATAGGTATAGCTCAGGGAAGCATCATTGGTCCGATTTTATTTATTTTATCAGGCTCATTAAAGACAAGAGAAAAATGCTACGGGACTACCAGGTCAATCCAGACACCCTGTTTAAAACAAGACTCGATCAGTTCAACAAACTAATTCAAAACATGATATATCAGTATAGAACAAACAGTTGGCTAGAAACTTGTCAGGAAATCAACGAGGCAAGAGAAAAAAATTCTTATCAAAAAGCCAATAACCTGACTAAACAAACCTCAGCGTTCCACAGATTGAAAAAAAGGGAAAGTGGTATTCAACGAATTCAGAAAAATTAAAAATATTTGTTGAACACTACAAGGACCATTACAAGATAGAAGACAAATTAGATTTTAATCAGGACACACTGCAAAACGTGGAAGAATGATACAAAGAATATTTCAGGGACAGAAAAATACAACAAGAAGAGCACTTGGTAAGAGAGGATAAGTACTTGAACTGCTACACAAACGAAAAATTCAGCATCTGATTTTGACAATATTCCTTGGATCATCTTTAAACAACTTGACCATCAAATACATTTGTATATAATAAGCATTTACAATTTTTGCCTTAAGAATAGTTTTTCCCCAGCAGAATGGAAGAAAGGAATAACCATAAACAGTCCAAAAACACAGACCATGGTTGTACAAAAAAAATATTTACCTATAACACTCTTATCACTATTACGAAAACTGTTTGAAAAATCCTACGTAACATTCTAGAAAATATAACAGTTCACAAAGTCCCTGCTGACCAATTTGGCTTCAAATCCAAACGTTCAACAATTAATCCACTAATGATCCTGGTTTCAAATCTACTAACAGAGAAACACAACAATCAAAAATCTGCTGCGCTATTTTTAGATATTAAAAAGGCATTTTGATAGTGTCTGGCATAAAGGACTTCTTTTTAAACTTCAGTTGCTACAAGTTACTGACAATCTTCTATGGCTAAAGACTTATCATCCGAATAAACAGTAGCATTTCAGAAGAATTTAGCCCACAACAGGGTCTACCTCAAGGATCAGCTCTATATCCTCTCTTATTCAACCTCTTCTGGTATGACTTCCAACACAAACTCCAAGCCCACAAACCTATATTTTAAAATTTGCTGACGACACGGCAATCGTAGCCCATGGAAAAAATTTAAACAAACTAATGGTAAACCTTCAAAATGAAGCACAGGTAACTTTAGCATGGTTTAAAAAATGGAGACTCCAAGTAAATCTAGCAAAATCTCAGCTCTTAACATTCAATCATGTTATTTCCAAGTCTACACCGAACTTTCAAATAGAGCAAACACCAATACTTCCCATCCACCATAGCAAAGTACTTAGGGATTACATTAGATTCAAACTTCAACAGTCATGCCAACTCAGGGAAAAAAAAGATTATATCCAGAGCTAAACATTTTAGAAGCCTAACCTATAAAAATCAAGGAATATCAATTGATACAGCTGTTAAAATTTACAAGTCCATTTGCCGCTCAGTTATTGAATACGGACACCACTTACTAAGTAATGCGCAAAAACCAGCTTGGACTGCACTACGGAAACAACTTCACAAAGGACACTAACTAAAATCAGACACCCGAACAATCCCACGCACAATCCATCAAATAACTATCTCTGTGCACGACAAAGGTGGAACCGATCCAAGGAAGATGCCCAGCACTTATGAAAAATTTTTCAAAAAGCCACACAATATGGACCTGTTAAGACAGCATTGCCGAGATAGGGACAGGACTGTTTCTTCACTATTCCGACAACCAGAGAAGACACTATGGGAATGGCTCAATGAGTAATTTTCTCTAGAATCTACTGGTTTCATATCGCAAAAATAAATTACCTACTTGATGTATTATTACATAGATATAATATATATATATCTATATATATATATATACATCTTTATATCAAACCTGATCCATCCATAATACCATACTATCCTGAACCTTCCATTTCTAGAGTAGTTAGAGTTGCATAAGTCGGATTTTTAGCGCTTTTTATAAGCGGGAATTTCAAATATTTATATATACAACAAAAATATATTGTCGTTTAAAAGTTGTATATTTGGGGATTTTAAGTATATTGATACTTTCCTGAACCATTGTTATTTCTGTCAATCCTGAGCCAAAATACATGTGTATATGACAATTCTGAACCTAAACGCTGTTGTCAGTTTTACAGTGAAGTATGAGGATTGCAGCTATGAAAGTTAGTTAAGTATTACTGGTTATTTTATGGGTTATACAATCGGCAATGGTAAGATTGACTGGTAAATAGTAATTATCTTTAGATCGAAATAACCCCATTGGGTTAGGTTCGGTGCAAAAATATTAACTTGGTTCAATATTCATAATGTTCTTATTTCGCGCATTGACCAGTTATTCCTATAATTGTCCAAGCTCAGGGTCTTTACTACAACACACTTATTAAATTACAGATATGTTAAGTCTAATTGTAGAGAAACGCTTTTCCGGAAACTGTATACGCTAAAGATACATCAAATGAAAAAGATACTATCGAGCCGTGAGGAAAGGATAAAGGAAATTAGGAGAAATACAATTCATCTAGTCGTGTTCTTATTTTGCTAATTAACGCAGCTTGTTAATAATGAATCAAGAGATGTTTAAGTAAAATTTTTTATTTCATGTTATTACCTTCTGCTTTTCTGTTTATTTTTGTTTGTTACATGTTTCGCCTCAATGTTCAATTGGAAGTTTATTTTTTTTAATGTTGTCAGAAAAAAGTATGCAATCATTTTCTTTTGTGTGGTTGTCCATGATTTTCTTTTATCCCTTTTAAATCTCTTTTGTACTCTCGCTTCCTTTTTAAGAATCTAATAACACTAATCAATACAAAAATCCTCTTTATAAAAATATTGTGTATTTTGTAACATTTGGACTTAAACTAATATACAACTGACCCTCAAATGTTTATATTGGCCTCAGATTTCTTGGAAGGGTCGAATAGGCCCATTAATAGGTAATAAACAGTCGCCCCATTGTTATTTGCAGCTTATTTGGATCTATGCTTGAAATATCCCTTTAGTCGTTACTATATAATCATTTAGTAAACATCTATTAATATTTTCGCTTAGATCTACGTGCGTGGTAAAACGGTACCAAAAATGTCGATGCGTGTTTGCGTTAATAAAGCCGATACCTTCTGTTATATTTGTGGCGAAGTTACCTCGAAAGCGTACCAAAAACCGATATCTTCATTAGTAAAAAAGGCTTATGAACTGTACTTTGGATGCAAAGTTGGCGATGAAGATAGGTCCTGGGCCCCAAAAATGTGTTGCAGTTCGTGCTCGAGAACATTGACTGGATGGCTGAAAGGTACTCATAAATCTATGCCATTCGCAGTTCCAATGGTTTGGAGGGAACCTCGTAATCACGTAGATAATTGCTATTTTTGCATGACGAATATTAAAGGAATTACTAGCGAAACCAAGCATAGCATTCAGTACCCCAATATTCCTTCTGCAATGCGACCAGTGCCCCATGACAACTCATTACCCATTCCCCAGCCACCTGAGAGTTACACGCTTGATTCCGAATCAGACTCGGGTAGTATTTCACCAGAAGCCGGACCAAGCTACATCCCTAGTTCTCATGATTTGCCTGATACACCTCATTTAATTACTCAAGGTGAATTAAATGACCTTGTTCGTGACTTGGACCTCCCGAAAACAAAAGCTGAACTTCTCGGATCCCGCCTGCAGCAGTGGAAGCTCTTGGGAAAAGGAGTGAAGGTGTCCATCTACAGGAAAAGGCAATCACAAATTTTTTTGCAGTGGAAGGTGATTTAGTATTTTGCCATGACATACACATACCTGGCCTAATGACCGAACTGAACTTACCATATACTCCCGATAAATGGAGACTATTCATAGATTCGTCTAAAACAAGTCTAAAAGCTGGATTAATGGAAACGAGCATCCATCGGTTCCTATAGGTCATTCGGTACATATGAAAGAAACATATGACAATCTTAAGATGTTACTAAGATGTGTAAAGTACGAAGATCACAAATGGAACATATGTGCAGATTTAAAAGTGGTGGCGTTACTGACAGGACTGCAAGCAGGCTATACAAAATACTGTTGCTTTTTGTGTGAGTGGGACAGCCGTGCAAGAGACAAACATTATAAAATTAAGGTTTGGCCTCCACGTGACACAATACAAGTTGGCGTTAAAAATTTGACCCGAGAACCATTAGTTCAGAAAGAAAAAATATATTTACCTCCACTTCACATTAAGCTGGGTCTGATCAAAAATTTTGTTAAAGCACTGGATAGAGAAGGAAATGCTTTCAATTATTTAAAAGACAAATTTCCACGTATCAGTGAGGCCAAAATTAAAGAAGGAATTTTTGTTGGTCCCCAAATTAGGCAATTGTTTAAAGATGCGAACTTCAGGCAAATTTTAAGTGACAATGAAAGGCGGGCATGGAATGCATTTGAAAGTGTTTGCAACAATTTTCTTGGAAATAATAAATCAGAAAATTATCGTGAACTCGTGGAAGAACTACTCACGGCCTATCATATTTTAAAATACAACATGTCACTAAAACTTCACTTTCTCAATTCTCATTTGGACTTTTTTCCTGACAATTTAGGAGCAGTATCAGATGAGCATGGAGAACGATTTCACCAAGATATTGCCTCCATAGAGAAAAGGTATACAGGAAAGTGGAGCCCGAATATGTTAGCCGACTATTGCTGGACCCTAATACGAGACACATCCAGGAGTTCTTATAAAAGAAAAACGTTAGGGAAGTAAATATTAAATTTTAAATTATTTATAAATGTTTATAATGTACCTAAGCTAACTGTTAATAAAATATATTATAGGTTTTTAATTGTTCAAAGCATATGTCCCTCCCTTATCATTGGAGGCTGATATCGAAAATCTGAGGCCAGATCCGGATTCAGCAGGCCAAAATATATAAAATCCAGCCAAAATCCAGGGAGGAAAAATTTTTTAAAAATGTTCGTCAGTGTAATTATCTAAGATCTCATATTCAAAGTTTGGATTGTATAAGTATCACATTTTTTAATATCTTCATCAATAGGGGTTAAATCAATATTAATTTCGTCCAATGTTTTACCTTTATATTCTTCAGCTCCGCCCTCCCGTCATTAAAAGTAACAGCTTGGAAATTTTAGCTGTCTGATATACTTTATCAAAAGTACAATAATAATTAGAATGAGTTTGTAATGAATGGCCCATGAATTTGCTTAATTGCTCCATATCTTTATTTGAAAATTGGAGAAATTGAGTGATTGTGGCTAACTGCTTGCGAAGTTTTGTTGCTCATAGGTCCTAAGTTCGCAATTTTTCGCATATTTATGAATCATTTTCGTTCCATCACCAAACCCTTTACCATTTGTATGGAAAATAAAATCACTTTCAGGTGCAAAGTTATCTCTAGTTCGTAGAAAATAATCAAAATGTATCTTCATTTCTGGTGAGAACAAGATTGGTACGCCTCTACCGCACTTGCCTCTTATAACAAAATGGCTGTAGGTTTTTAATAAAAAAATTTCAGTTTCGCTTAAACATTTTTCAAATTCATTATTAGAGCCCACTTCTAAATTAATGGATTTATAAGTTTTAACCTTTAGTTGAGCTACCTCTGCTGGTCGCTTTCTGTTCAGAATAATAACTTGCACAATATATATTTTTTAAAGGATCATAGGCCTTGAACTCGCCTTCATTTGTTTTGAAGCTGTTGAAACAGCAGATGTCTGCAAAAAATGGCAATAGACTAAATAAATCAAATCACACGGGCCAACTCAAATTTATTTTACTTTGTAAGTCAAATCAAACTAGCAAACGTCAAATTAATTTCATAAACGATATTTTTCAATTTTGTGTTTTTTTTCAAACAAATTTCATATTCAATTAAAAAAAAAATCCTAGTGTTCGAACAGGGAGATACGTACAAGCAGACTAACAAATTAAGGAAAGTAATGATTTTATGATTAAGATATTTCAGCTGATAAGCAGGTTAACACGATTATCAAAAACCTCTTTATCAAATTTTTATTTATAAAAAATATGTCAAACAAAACTACATAACAATAATGCTACATAACAAAACTAATATTCAATAAAAAATATATTATTATTTACGTCTCGCTGAGCACATATCAACTATATTTCGTTTCTTATTATTCATTCATTGTAAAACGAAGCTTGAACTGTTTAAAACGATCAAACAGGCTAAAAATAGATCGTAATTCTCAGTAAATACCATAGAACTCGATCTCTAACACTGTTGCCACATATTATGGTTCAGGATTCTACCAATCGTCAGACATACGTGAGAAAACGTGTATAAATTTCAAATTGCTCCTAACGCCAAAACGGCAAACAGCTGAACCAAAAAAATAGATATACCTAACAATCCTGAACCACCATATAAATAGGTGTAGCTCCGGTTACGTATGACGTAATGGGACAAAACTTAGTAATATACGCCGATTGATGTCGCCACCGATTCTAAACGAACTAATATTTCGAAATATGATATTTGGTGGGAAATATTAAAGAAAAACAATCCTGAACCAATATACAGGCTCAGGATTGTAAACGTGGCTCAGGTTTGTTATTAAGTTTTACTATTAAAGGCTCAGGATTGTATCGTTACCGTATATATGTTATATCACTATCACTTGAAATAACTTTTTAAAAAATATTTTTATTTTATAATAATACAATACAAAATTCAAATCGACATAATAACAGTTTGAAAGTTAATGAACACAATTAATATAGTTTACATCGGTTTTATAGGCAAATATCTGATTATTCAGCCACTTCAGGTTGTTATAATTGCAACGTGAGGTAGTTGATTACATGAAATATATGGTGTCTTGAATTACGCTGACATGCAATCGGGGTTACTGGTGGTCAATCGCTTGCACGTGGCTAGTACTGGCTAGGTGACATATAACAACTCCCCCTTTAATAAAAAAGTCGGTGCATCGCAACGACTTTTAACGTCTATATGTGGACTGGAGTTCCAAGGGTTCTTCTTCCAGGGTTTCATCTATAGGACGTGTGTTGGGTCGTCTCTTTGGCATCAGGTTCCGAAGCTTCTGATGGACTGTTTCTCTAGACTTAGGTACCGGAGGTGGTGGTGGTCCAGAATTGTCGTTTGTGATAGCTAATCCTATTCTCGTGTGTCTTTTACGTCTGCATTTGCATAAGATGTAAAGAACCACTAAGGCAACTATCATGGTTATGGTGAAGATTGTGAACCAATGTACATGTTTGTTTACAAAAGGCTCGTTGATCAGCTTGTCCAGCTCATCAGAATATTGATTGAGCTTGTGTTGTGCGATATTGAGGTCTTCTACGTTGATATTGTTTAATTTTAGTGGTTTCAGGTTCGGAATGTGTGGCTTATCAGGAAGATGCTTGCAACATTCAAAGGGTATCATCACTGGATGGGTTTGGTAAGTCAACGTTTTGTCTTTGTCGATAGGGTATCTGGCATGTACCCTGGTATTTCCAATAAAGGCGGTACATCCTGGCTGTAGTTTTAGAAGAGAATTGGTGTTTAGGAATTTGGTGACAACATCTTTGTTTTCGCATTTGACTGTAATTGGCAGAGGATCAGAAATTGTAACCAACCAGTAGTTTTGGCTGAGCTCTTGAACATTGTATTCCTTGGCAAGGAGTAGTGATGTTTGGCAGGTCTTCGGTAGTTTGCTGAGGTGTTTGAGAAGTTGGGCTTCACACATGGCATCGCTGTCAATAGGGTATGGAAGAATGTTTGAACAGATCTTGGTGCTGGTACCTAGTTGTGTGCAGTGGTCCAGGTTCCGCAATGATATGTACAGTAATGAATCATCATCTCGCGCAATATATTTTTGAGTACTAGGTAGAATATGATAAAGACCTGTTCGATTATCTAATATCGGGATTGGGTAAAGTCGATAGAGGGTGTAAGTCTCAGGATCAGTAAGTGGGATTTTTAGTACAAAAATTATTTTTGAATCGGATTGATAAGCTTCTAGTTCTATAATATCTAAGTATTCAGCAATATTTGAGCCGTATGTCGGCAGGGGTAAATTGTTTTTTACTAAAGACCGCGAAATATCTTGTAAGGAGGAAACCAGATCTCTTGGAGTTATGATTGAACTGTGGAGAATCTTAAGGCGTGCAAAAGTTATTGCGTTCAATATATCGTTTAAGGAATCCTCTAGGAATATATAACTTTCCATTAGTGTTTCACATACGCTTATTACCTTTATTTGACCTTCGTAAAAAATCATAACATTTGAGACATTGAGGAGGGCTTTCCGTATTTCTATGATATCGTGATTAAAGGTTTCTTCGTCTATTTGAAGTTTTTGGATGGTGCTATTAAAGTTCCTAATTACTGAAGTAGTTACCGAAATTTGGTTTTTTAACAGATTCTCTATTTGATGTTCGTCGTGGGTTACTTTTTCTATGCAATCGTTAAAGTATTCACCGTCCGAGGCATCTAAGTTACCAGTTATGGATTTCCAGACAGTACCTATTCCATTAAATATACCGCGTTTCGTTCGCAAATCGTACCGTTTAGTATCGGTCATAATTTCTTTATATTTTTGGCTTACGGAATCGGAAATTTGTTTTAGGAGGCTGACATGCGTTTGTACTTCGACTTTAAAGGGTAACATTTTGGGAAGTTGGAACATTTCTACCAAATTAGAAAGAATTTTATCATTGTTTGAGATCGCATCTTTAAGCGGTTGTAGCTCTTTATAGACCAGGAGGGTCCATTTGTCGTTGGAGATTTTGATGGTATTTTCTTCATGGAAAAAGAGTCCTATTGTGTTATTGATAGGTGTTATGGAGTACTGCGCCGCCGCGGCTGATAGGAGCCCGCAGAGTCTGAAAGGAAGAGACTATTCGTAATAGGGCTTTAATCTATCAAAATTAATTTTGGATATTTGGTTTGTTTGGAGATTTTGCACGGTTGCTGATGTTTTGAAAACTTCTTTTATTTCGAAGGGACCATTGAATTTATTTTGCGCTTTATCCTTTATTTGTGACTCTTTGACGTATACTTTGTCTCCGGGATTATAATCGGGTATTTTTTCGGATACTGATTTATCAAACCTAACTTTCGATTTTTCTTTTTGTTGATTAGTTCTTATTCGTGCGACCTTGTAATAGTATTCCATGCGATTGCTTAGGTCTCTGATGTATTTAGAGATTAAATCCTTCTGATTGTATAGGGTTTGTTCTGTTTTGATTTGGTTTTGGTCTATTGGACGTATGTCCGAAAATAAGTTCATAGGGTGTAAAACCGTGGGTCTTATTTTTGGTATTATTGTAGCAAATGACGGCATATGGAAGAATATTGAAGGGATGTTCGTCAGGGTTCTCTGCAGTATAGGCTCTTAGCATTTCAGTGAGGGTAGCATGAAATCTTTCTAAGGAACCGTTTGACTGAGGGTGGTTAACGCTTGAAAAAGTTAGTTTTACGTCGTAAAGTTCACATAGATCCTTAAGCAGGGTATTGTCGAACTCACGACCATGGTCGCAATGGATTCGCAGTGGCGTACCGTAATGCTGGAAAAATACAAGCAGTGTGTTTACTACGGTAGAAGCTTTTTTGTCTCCTAAAGGATAGGCCTGGGTGAATTTAGTCAATTCGTCTCGAATTGTCAAAGCGTAGTTACGCGTCGGATATTCAAATATGTCGATGTTGATCCTTTCAAAGGGAGTTTTTGGTGTTTCGGTTATCACGAGAGGGGTGCTTAAGTTTTTCCGACAAATTTTTACTTTTTGGCAAATTTCGCAATTTTTTACCAATTTTTCTACGTCTTTGGTAAGACCTGGCCAATTATATTTTTCTTTAACCCGTTTTACGGTTTCATTTATTCCACGATGTAAATTATTTTTACCTTTGTGGTACTGGTCTAATATAATAGGGATTTGGTCCTCGTCGGGGGTTCTGACAATATTTTGGCAAATTTTTAATTTTATTTCTTTATCGTTAAAAATAAATGAAAGGATTTCGAGTATAGGTAAATTTAAATTGTTTTCTATGCAATACGTAGTTGTATTGTCGAATTCGTTTTGACCATTGTACAGAATATAGAATAGATGTGAGACTACGTTATCAGGGTCGTATCGTAAGGGAATTATAAAATATTTCCTGTCCTTGACACTTTTGCTTGATAAAATGTTTATTTGATCTCGGTAGAATTCGGGATTTTCCTCGAAAATATCGTCAATAATTTTATAATGGAGGTCTTCCATTTTGTTTTGCCAGAAGAATGTAACTATATTTTTGTGAGTTTTGTCTAAAAGTTGGACGTTAGAAATTTCGAATTTTGAATAATCAATAATCGATTTTGTTTTATATAAATGCACAAAATGTCTTTCAATTTATCCGTATCGATTTCCGTTTCGCTGTTTTCGTCATCTTCAGGAATTTTTTGTAAACCACTCGTAGAGGGCCTATTATGGTCTTCATTTGAAGCAAGAATGCTATATTTAGATTGAAATTTAGCGCACTCTTGAAAATGGTTTATTTTTATTCGCGATAAGGCGTCGGCGTTTTTATTTACTTTTCCGGGTTTGTATTCTATTTTATAGTCGTACTCTTCCAATTTAAGGCGCCATCTAGCTAAACGACTTCCGGGGTCTTTAATGGAGAAAAGCCAGGTTAATGGCCGATGGTCTGTAACAAGGGTGAATTTTCTACCAAATAGATAGGGTCGGAAATGTTTTACGGCCCAGACAATGGCAAGTAGTTCGCGTTCGATTGTCGAATATTTGGTTTCTGCAACACATAGCGTTCTAGAAGCGTATGCAATGGGAAGATCTTTTCCTATTGAGCCTTGTGAGAGTACAGCGCCGATGGCGAATGCACTGGCGTCTGTGGTTAACAGGAAGGGTTCTTCGAAATTAGGGTATATGAGTATGGGGTTAGAGATGAGAGCTTCCTTCAATTCCACGAAAGATGATTTGCAGTCCGAGTCAAAAAGGAAAGGGGTGTCTTTCTTCAATAGTTTCGTAAGAGGCTTAGAAATTTTTGCAAAATTTGGAATGAAACGGCGATAGTAGCCTGCTAGTCCTAAGAATTTCTTTGAAGGTTAGAGACAATGCTGTATCATGAGTGATAGACGTGTTTTGGACTTCCATTGTCTTTATTTCGTTTAAATCACAACGTTTCAACTGGTAAGTATCTCCAGTCGTCTTCAGGTGAATACTGAGCAAGTTACTAAACTACGAGAGTATTTATACTAATAAGGGGGGGTGAGAAAGTTAATCAAGTATGACCGAGGTGGGTGCAGTCATGCGTCAATACTAGAGGACGTACCTAAACTAAGATTACATTTGCTTAACAGGGGTTTCCAAATGTTCCTTATATCTAAAGAGGGTTTGCTAAAACAACCAGGATTCTGAGTGATGACAACTGCTTCTTTGAATTTCCTCTTTCGCCAATGTTCTTCTTTGAGTATGATACTTGATTGTCCCCATTGTAAGTGGTGGCCGTGGGTCCAAGCGTGATCTGCTGCTCCGGATCTGTTTGTTTCTCCCTTTCGTGTGTGGCTCTGATGTTCCTTGATCCTTGTTTCCAATGGCCGTAGGGTTTCACCAACATAGGATTGTCCGCACTCGCAGGGTATTCTATATACACAATTCTTTGTGTCTTTGTGGTTGTTTGGTTTTGTCTTTGTCAGGTGGCTTCTTAAAGAGTCTTTGGAGCTGAATACTGTTCGAATATTGTATTGTTGTCCTATTCGTCGAATCTTTTCAGAAACCCCCTTGACATAGGGTATGTTTATGGTCGGTCCAACTTCGGTGTCATCTCTTGTTCTTTGTTTATGATTTTGACGCTTTTTGATGGCTTGGTCTACCAGTCGTTGGGGATAACCATTCATTCCTAGGTCCTTGGTGATGTTGTTGAGTTCTTGTGTGATAGCCTCTTGTGAGTTGCAAAGCGTGAATGCCCTGTCAACCAATGTTTTAGCTATCCCATGTTTGGTATTATTCGAATGGTTCGAGGCATAATTAAGGTATTGTCCTGTGTGAGTTTGTTTCCTGTATACCGATGTGATGATGGTATTCCTGTTTCTCTGTACTACAACGTCTAGAAAAGGTAGTCTGTCATTATTTTCTTTCTCCATAGTAAATTTAATTGTAGGGGTCAGGTTGTTCATATGTTGTAAAAAAGTTTGAAGTTCGTCATCGCTTCTGTTCCAAATAATGAAGGTGTCGTCTACGTAGCGGAGCCATAGTTTAGGTTTTATTATAGCTTTTTTAATGGCTTGGTCTTCAAACCATTCCATGTAAATGTTGGCTATTACTGGGGAGAGGGATGAGCCCATTGGCAGTCCGTCCATTTGCCTGTAGAATCTATCCTTTTCCTGAAAGTAGGAATTATTCAGGCAGCATTCCAGTAGGTCCATTATGGCTTTGATTGGTAGCGGGGTTCGTTCTTCGAGTGTCAGGTCATCTTCAAGTTTTTGTCGTATAATCTGAAGAGTTTCCTTTACTGGGACGTTGGTGTAGAGACTCTCCACATCGAAGCTAACCAATCGATCTTCAGGTTGTATTTCATTTCCACTTATTATCTCTACGAAATGCTGTGAATTTTTGACGTAAGATGAGCTATGTCCTTGTAGAGGTTGTAGTATCGGGAGCAGAAATTTGGACAGTTCGTGTGTTGGGGAATTTCGAGAGCTCGTAATAGGTCGTAAAGGCATATTGTGTTTATGTATTTTTGGTAAGCCATATAGATGTGGGGGTTTACTGTGATGTGGTGTTAAGCGTGAACGTGTTCTATCTGGAATATATCGTTCGTAGCTCTTGAGTGTCCGGTATACTCGTCCCTCAATGGTAGTGGTTGGGTCTTTTTGAATGCTCTGGTAGTTACCTTTTTTTAGGACTTCTTCAATTTTTTGATCGTAGGTCGCCACATCCATTAAGACAGTAGCATTTCCCTTATCTGCAGGTAAAGAGGGTTTGCTAAAACAACCAGGATTCTGAGTGATGACAGCTGCTTCTTTGAATTTCCTCTTTCGCCAATGTTCTTCTTTGAGTATGATACTTGATTGTCCCCATTGTAAGTGGTGGCCGTGGGTCCAAGCGTGATCTGCTGCTCCGGATCTGTTTGTTTCTCCCTTTCGTGTGTGGCTCTGATGTTCCTTGATCCTTGTTTCCAATGGCCGTAAGGTTTCACCAACATAGGATTGTCCGCACTCGCAGGGTATTCTATATACACAATTCTTTGTGTCTTTGTGGTTGTTTGGTTTTGTCTTTGTCAGGTGGCTTCTTAAAGAGTCTTTGGAGCTGAATACTGTTCGAATATTGTATTGTTGTCCTATTCGTCGAATCTTTTCAGAAACCCCCTTGACATAGGGTATGTTTATGGTCGGTCCAACTTCGGTGTCATCTCTTGTTCTTTGTTTATGATTTTGACGCTTTTTGATGGCTTGGTCTACCAGTCGCCACTTGCGATAAAATTCGAACTATACAACAAACCACCCATGAGAAGAAATTACGCAAATATCAAGGTCAAGGATCCACGACACTCAGAAAGCCAAACCAGAGAACCATCATCAATATCTCGACCAAACAACTAAATTCCGCAGAAGAATCATTGCTGGAAAAAGGCCTAAATTTCACGATTGCCCCAAAGGAAATCCCACTGTTGGATATTATTTGCGCAGCAGACTCTGCAGTAATTGAAGCTACACAAGGAGAGGAATTCCGATGGAAGGTAAGAGAAATTTTACAAAAATCGAAAACACCTAAGACAAACATTAGTAGGGAAGAATCAGCTGCCCTGTCCAAACTTCGTAAAGACACAACCATCAAAATTCTACCTGCAGATAAGGGAAATGCTACTGTCTTAATGGATGTGGCGACCTACGATCAAAAAATTGAAGAAGTCCTAAAAAAAGGTAACTACCAGAGCATTCAAAAAGACCCAACCACTACCATTGAGGGACGAGTATACCGGACACTCAAGAGCTACGAACGATATATTCCAGATAGAACACGTTCACGCTTAACACCACATCACAGTAAACCCCCACATCTATATGGCTTACCAAAAATACATAAACACAATATGCCTTTACGACCTATTACGAGCTCTCGAAATTCCCCAACACACGAACTGTCCAAATTTCTGCTCCCGATACTACAACCTCTACAAGGACATAGCTCATCTTACGTCAAAAATTCACAGCATTTCGTAGAGATAATAAGTGGAAATGAAATACAACCTGAAGATCGATTGGTTAGCTTCGATGTGGAGAGTCTCTACACCAACGTCCCAGTAAAGGAAACTCTTCAGATTATACGACAAAAACTTGAAGATGACCTGACACTCGAAGAACGAACCCCGCTACCAATCAAAGCCATAATGGACCTACTGGAATGCTGCCTGAATAATTCCTACTTTCAGGAAAAGGATAGATTCTACAGGCAAATGGACGGACTGCCAATGGGCTCATCCCTCTCCCCAGTAATAGCCAACATTTACATGGAATGGTTTGAAGACCAAGCCATTAAAAAAGCTATAATAAAACCTAAACTATGGCTCCGCTACGTAGACGACACCTTCATTATTTGGAACAGAAGCGATGACGAACTTCAAACTTTTTTACAACATATGAACAACCTGACCCCTACAATTAAATTTACTATGGAGAAAGAAAATAATGACAGACTACCTTTTCTAGACGTTGTAGTCCAGAGAAACAGGAATACCATCATCACATCGGTATACAGGAAACAAACTCACACAGGACAATACCTTAATTATGCCTCGAACCATTCGAATAATACCAAACATGGGATAGCTAAAACATTGGTTGACAGGGCATTCACGCTTTGCAACTCACAAGAGGCTATCACACAAGAACTCAACAACATCACCAAGGACCTAGGAATGAATGGTTATCCCCAACGACTGGTAGACCAAGCCATCAAAAAGCGTCAAAATCATAAACAAAGAACAAGAGATGACACCGAAGTTGGACCGACCATAAACATACCCTATGTCAAGGGGGTTTCTGAAAAGATTCGACGAATAGGACAACAATACAATATTCGAACAGTATTCAGCTCCAAAGACTCTTTAAGAAGCCACCTGACAAAGACAAAACCAAACAACCACAAAGACACAAAGAATTGTGTATATAGAATACCCTGCGAGTGCGGACAATCCTATGTTGGTGAAACCTTACGGCCATTGGAAACAAGGATCAAGGAACATCAGAGCCACACACGAAAGGGAGAAACAAACAGATCCGGAGCAGCAGATCACGCTTGGACCCACGGCCACCACTTACAATGGGGACAATCAAGTATCATACTCAAAGAAGAACATTGGCGAAAGAGGAAATTCAAAGAAGCAGCTGTCATCACTCAGAATCCTGGTTGTTTTAGCAAACCCTCTTTAGATATAAGGAACATTTGGAAACCCCTGTTAAGCAAATGTAATCTTAGTTTAGGTACGTCCTCTAGTATTGACGCATGACTGCACCCACCTCGGTCATACTTGATTAACTTTCTCACCTCCCTTATTAGTATAAATACTCTCGTAGTTTAGTAACTTGCTCAGTATTCACCTGAAGACGACTGGAGATACTTACCAGTTGAAACGTTGTGATTTAAACGAAATAAAGACAATGGAAGTCCAAAACACGTCTATCACTCAGTCCTAAGAATGATTGGATATCCTTAGATTTTTTTGGTTCTGGAAAATTTTGAATACAATCAACTTTTAATGGATTGGGCTTGACGCCATCTTGGGTAATGAGGTGTCCAAGGTATGCGACTTCTTTTCTCAAGAATTCACATTTATCGGGCTGAATTTTAAGGTTTGCTTTTCGGAGACGTTTGAAAACTTCCGTTAAGCGAGAAATATGTTCATGGATAGTTGGAGAATAGATAATTATGTCGTCCATATATACTAGACAACGTTCATTTTGAATACCAAGGAGAATGTTGTCCATGACTCGCTGGAAAGTGGACGGGGCATTTTTAAGGCCAAATGGCATTCGTACAAATTCGTAATGGCCATTCTCGACCGAAAAGGCTGTTTTTGGAATATCACGGGGCTCAATTTCTATCTGGTGGAATCCAGAAGCGAGATCTAATGTTGTGAAGTACTGGCACTTCCCTAATTGATCCAAGAGGTCAGAAATGTTGGGCAGAGGGTATTTATCCCCTACAGAGAGCTCGTTTATTTTACGGTAGTCGATTACGACGCGCCATTTTTGCTTTCCAGAAGCATCCAGTTTTTTGGGAACCACCCACACAGGTGAAGACCACGGTGATATAGATGGGCGAATAATTCCTTCGTCTAACATTTTGTTAATTTGGGTTTTAACTTCGTTTTTGTGTATTTGGGGATACCTGTAAGATTTGGTGTAAACAGGGCGTGCGCCGTTAGTTTCGATAGAGTGTTTTATTTCATTCGTGAAAGAAAGGGCATCTCCCTCGAGATAAAAAATGTCTGCAAAATCTGAACATAAATTTGTGACAAGCTCATTTTCTTCTTCGTTCAAGTGTTCAGTTCTTAGTTGGCTATGTATTAAGGCCATTCTGTCCTGCGGACATTTTTGTTGTTTACTACCGGTATTAAGGCTGTAAAATGGCTCGGCAGTGTCATCTACCGGTTCCAAAAGTAAATTAGAAAAATCGATTTCTTTTGGAATGGCGTTTGCGTTTATAATAGTCGTATAAAATTCACCATTTTCATTAATTTTTACTAACGCGTTCGGCAATCTTACTTTTTCGGTTTCTTGTGCGGTAAGTATAGCGTCTGTACTTACGAGGTTACATTTTAGTTTAAAGACTCTCTCTGTGCGAGGTTCTATTGAAATTTTGTTAAAATTTTGGTTATCTGGAATGTTTTTGTTTTTAAAAATTACAGGGTTGTCAACTTTATAAAGAGGGATAGTTTTAAAGTTTGTAATCAATTGTTTAGATTTCAGATCAATTACACATTCGTAATGTTCCAGGAAATCTAAGCCCAATATGCCATCAAAGTCAATATCTAAATTATAAACATAGACTTTATGGGGGTTTCCTACAGTAAACGGGACTAGGGTTGACTCTTTAATAGACAGTTTTTGGTCAGTAATGCCTTGAATTATTATGTTTTCGGGAAATCTTTGAAAATTTTTTACTGTTTGTTCTTTGAAAATTGAAATACCTGCTCCAGAATCAATAAGAAGATTAAATTTTTGTGTGGCATCCTTGATATAGTAAAGGTTTTTAGAGTTAACAGTGAGAAGAGGGCTTAAAGGAATGGCTGTTCCGGGAAGTTGAGGTTTGGGTTCATATCGTCTAGATTCATTGTCTGAATTTGACTCTGGATTTGTTCTATGGGGTCGGTTTCTAGGTATGCTCCTCCAGGAGGGGGTTGTTGCACAGGGGGTGAAAGAAAATTTTGGTTATCTTCTTGATTTAAATATTCTGCGGAATAGTTGTCGGCTTGGAGATAATCAGGGTAAGGAGTCTGATAGTTTTGTTGATCTTGATAGTCATTACAGTCGTTGTAATAATAATCATTAGGGCAGTAATCGTATTCATCTTGTGAATGTTCGTTGACATTGACATGATACGTTTTTTGAGGATTAGGCCTGAAATTGGGATTTTTATTCGCAAATGGAGGGCGGTTTTGATTTGTATGGTTATACTGTTGAGGCCTTGATTGATTCTGAAATTGACTACTGTTCTGGTTAGGAAAGTTAGATGTAGGGACTTGATTAGTTGGCCTCTGAAATCCTGAATTTTGAGGTGGGGCATAACGTGGTTGTTGCTGAGTACGGCACTGGTTAGCGGTATGACCAATCCGGCCACAATTGTAACATTTTAAGGGTTGAGTTGGTAACCTTCTTGGAATTAAATTGGGCTTTGGAGGACTGGGTCTATCTGCTTTCTCGAGATATGATAGTTGGAGTTCTCTCCTAATTCGCGAATGGGCGTCTAAAAGACCTTTCGGATTTCCGGCACGAATAAGTTGTCCTAATTTGGGTTCAAGTCCTACCAATAAGGTATTTAGAGATATAGTATCAATTAAAGACGCTTGAGCCGTTTTTTGGTCAGTGTTAAGTGTCGCAGATTTTTGAATATTCGCGTGTATTTTTGCGTTCAAAACTTGTAAGCGATTAAAGAAAGTAAGGGGCGATTCGTTTTGTAACTGCTTAAGTCTTTGGAGGTCCTGTATAAGGGATGAAAGATCCCTAGAATCTCCAAAATGTAAATTTAGTAATTGTTTTATTTCTATATACGACAAGGGATTTCTAGAACTAACGAGCTGTGCAGCTCTTCCTCTAAGTTTATTTTTTATGTGAATCACTAATAAACATTTTTGATCCGTCGTCGCCATATTGTACGCATGATCGCACGCGTTTAAAAATGTTCCTAAAAAGATCTGATCACCTTCAAATTCGGGAACAATAGAAAATATTTCCGATAGTTTGTACGGTTCAATTTCCGGTAAATTGGTAACGACTGCGTCGCCAGGGGGTAAAGTCATTTTTATTATTTTAATTTTTCACTAATTAAAATAACACTCTAAAAAGATAATAAATTTATCGCTGGGATAAAATCAATCAAAATTTTTTCTAAGGGATGAAACGTTTAGAAAATCGAACAGTTAACAATTAAAAATAAACGTGATGATTCATTAACTTACAAAAGCAACATCGAAGTGGTCGTTTTCTTGGCTGATGCTACCAGGGGCTTCACTAGGTGTTCCTTCCGTAGTATTTGCCGAGTTAGAGCGGTCTCGATGGCTACAAGGTTCTTTGTCCGTTTAGGGATTGAAATCCGCCGCTACCAGTTAGAATGGCTTCGTGTTCTGACAGCGTTTGAGGAATCCTACCGATGACTGCGCCAATTTGTTATATCACTATCACTTGAAATAACTTTTTAAAAAATATTTTTATTTTATAATAATACAATACAAAATTCAAATCGACATAATAACAGTTTGAAAGTTAATGAACACAATTAATATAGTTTACATCGGTTTTATAGGCAAATATCTGATTATTCAGCCACTTCAGGTTGTTATAATTGCAACGTGAGGTAGTTGATTACATGAAATATATGGTGTCTTGAATTACGCTGACATGCAATCGGGGTTACTGGTGGTCAATCGCTTGCACGTGGCTAGTACTGGCTAGGTGACATATAACATATATATATATATATACAGGGTGATCCAAGATGGGTGGCGAGTGGCCGTATCTCCAGAACCATACATGCTACAACTTTGGGGTAAAAAATTTATTAAGAAATATGACCAAAAAAATTAGCTGGAAAATATTTTTAAGTTCGTCATTTTACCGCTAGGGGGCGTAATCGCTATGCTACGATACAAAATCCTTACTTTCTGCTAATATCTTCAAAACAATGTAGGTCGAAAATTAACTTTTTATAATTTCTGTAATATCCTCTATAAAATTTGTGATAACAATTAGTTACTATGGTAACGGAGGGGGTAAGGGTAACAACTAAAAATACTAAAAGGGCCGTAACTTCGGTTTGCGTTACCCAAATTTAACAAACTATGGTTTGTTTTAAAGAACTTTTCGTCCTGTTTAAACGTTATTATTAATAATTTCACAATTAGTTCGTGCGGATGATAAAAGAGGGCGTTTTTTTTTTAAATATTTCTTCTTTCGATTTCTTGAAAAATTTAAATGCAAACAGTCATTCATTTTTACTCTATTTTATAGCTCATTTGTTACTAAAAATTGCGGCGAAAACCGAAGGTCGTTATCTTTTGTCTTTTAAAAGTTATCGCAAAAATGGGAATCGCAATGGGAAACTGTAATTTCAGTTTGGCTTTCACCAATATTTTGCTATTTTCCTATATGAAAACGTTGAAATCCTAGAAAAAGAGCCCTTTTGGCCTAATTACTCATATCAACTTATTTTTTTAATTAAATTATGTTATTTTGGTTTTTATTTTAGTTATTTATCTAAAAAATACAATTATAATCCAAGTGTTCCATTTATTGCCATGGCGGCCATGGACAATTGCCAAATAAAACAAAAGAATAACCTCGTTATTCCGTGCTAAATTATATCTGACAGTCTCTGTTACTGTCGTGACAATTAAGTATATTTTTATGAGACAAGTGATATTTTTTAAAGAAAAATGCCTTTTACAAATGAAGAAGCCTACGATATGTTAGCGACTTATATTCAAATGTTTGAAAACCCAGTTTTGGCTTCGAGGGAATACGCTGTGTGTTATCCTCATAGAGTTCACCATTCTAGAAAAGTTTTTCAGCGTTTAGCTCGCCCCTTGAGGCAACATGGTCGTGTTCAGCCAATTCTCTCTTTAAGAAAACATCGCCCTGCAAGATCGGAGGACATACTTATTAACGTAATGGCATATATTCACGCAGAACCCCATATTAGTATTAGAGAAATTGTCAGAAATTTAGGAGTTTCTTACGGTACAATTCAAAGAATCCTTGTCGCCAAAAAATTACATCCGTACCATATAGCACTACATCAAGCAAGTGTTGCCGATTTTGACAATAGATTGAACCATTGCTATTGGCTAAAAAATATGATTAGAGATAATTCCCAATTTTTATCTCAAGTATTATGGACAGATGAGGCGTCATTTACTAATACTGGAAGAGTAAACCTGCACAATATGCACTATTGGTCAGAGACCAATCCGCATTGCATGCGTGAAGTTGATAATCAACATCGATGGTCAGTTAATGTTTGGTATGGGGTTATAAATGGAATGATTATCGGTCCGCATATTTTTGAAGGTATTTTAACAGTTGAAATGTACCTATATTTTTTACTGTTTGATTTGCCAGGACTACTGGAAAATGTTCCTTTAGATGCAAGACGAAGCATGTGGTTGCAGCTCGATGGGTGCCCCTCTCATTATTCACTTGTGGTACGCAATTTTATTGACGAATATTTTCTTGGCATGTTTGGGATTTTTATTTGTGGGGCAGAGTTAAAGATATTGTTTACAAAGTCCGACCAACCACAAGAGAAGATATGATTGTTCGAATTAGAAATGTTTTAAATAATTTACCTCGGGTTGAAGTACAACCTGCCATAATTTCAACAAGAGAACAACTTAATCGTTGCATTGCAAATGATGGAAAACAATTTGAACAGTTAAAATAAATTGTTTTTATTACATAAATTATTTATTCTTTTGTTTTATTTCGCAATTGTCCATTTTCTAGGTTTTCATATAGGAAAAATGAATGACTGTTTGCATTTAAATTTTTCAAGAAATCGAAACTCTTTTATCATCCGCACGAACTAATTTTCAAATTATTAATAATAACGTTTAATCAGGACGAAAAGTTCTTTAAAACAAGCCATAGTTTGTTAAATTTGGGTAACGCAAACCGAAGTTACGGCCCTTTTAGTATTTTTAGTTGTTACCCTTCCCCCCTCCGTTACCATAGTAACTACAAAAAAAATTTTATCAATAGAGGATATTACAGAAATTATAAAAAGTTAATTTTCGACCTACATTGTTTTGAAGATATTAGCAGAAAGTAAGGATTTTGTATCGTAGCATAGCGATTACGCACCCTAGCGGTAAAATTACGAACTTAAAAATATTTTCCAGCTAATTTTTTTATTATTATATTTCTTAATAAATTTTTTACCCCACCGGAGCGTTGCTATGTATTATTCGCATAAGAACTAGTGATCTACAGATACTGATATCGATATAAGTATCCGTACATTGGTATTTTATCGGCAAATCTTGCCGATAAGTATCGGCATTTTTGAGATGTATAAAGCTGTCCTTACCATTTGAAAATTACTAATAATCATGCTAGGGCGCTTAAATTATAGAAACGAAGTTTATTTAAACTTTTTATGGAGAATGTGACAAAGTAATAACAAGAACATGTGACAAATTTGAACTTAAAATCCGCAGCAAAATTGCCATATAAATATCCCGGAAACAGGACAGTCAAAAACTTAAGGATTGAAGGTGATAAAGAGGCAATAGTAAATAATTTTAATGACTTTTTAGTGAATTTTGTCCCTAATTTAGATTAGATCGAATGTTGAATATAACCAGACAGCATTGATTTAGAATTTGCAAGCGAAGTGGGAATATTGCAGATCATTAGAAAATAAAAAAATAAACTCGGCTGTGGATGCAATCAGATTTCAACAAGCTTAATAAAATTTAAATCCTTTTCGTTTATGTAGTTAATAATTCTCTTCAGTTTGGTGTATTCCCTGAAAAATTAAAACATACTTTGGTAGTTCCAATTCTTAAAAAACGGGTTTACAACAACATGGAAAACTATCGAACGATAGTGTCCTCCCATCATTTTCCAAAATATTTGAACATGTCATAAAATAATTTTAAGTTTTAAGTCTCAAAATAACCTATTTAATGAAACACAACACGGATTCCTACAAGGTAAGTCTACTCAAGCCGCAGTACTTAAATTTGTAGAACATAGCTGAACTACCGTGGAGAGTGGCAACATTCCGTTGGGGTTGCTCCTTGATTTGTTCAAGGCCTATGATACATTAAGTCATGATATTCTTATTAAAAAATTAAACTTATATGGATTTGAGGAGCAACACTTAAATGGATTGAGTCATACCTGTCAGGATGGCAACAAAAAGTAGTAGTAGGTTAGGGTAACAAGAAAGTTGTGTCACAACCAAAGAGTGTTTTAATGGGTATACCTCAGGGAAGCATGTTCAATATCGAACAAACCCAATATTATTTATTTTATATGTTAATAATATATCCGAATTAGGCTCTGTCAATGATACGCGCCAAATTACAAGTTATGCCGATGATACTGATGTTCTATTATGTAATAAAGATCTGGACACCCTTAAACAGGCTATTCAAGTGTTGATGACTGGTTTTGTAAAAACCGATTAACTATCAATAGTTCTAAAACAGGTTTCACAATCTTCAGAATGAATAGATCGTGATTTGAAGAACCTGAAAGTTTATGTATGAAAAACAATTGTAACGTAGAATTAAAATGAAAAACTAAGTTTTTGGGTATGTTTTTAAACACTACACTATCTTGGGACTGTCATGTGGATTATGTTGTAAATAAATTGGATAGGATATGTTATAATATGCCAATACTAGGTCCTCTAGAAACCCAAAAAATTCTGCACCATGCAAATTTTGAATATGTAAGGTACATACCTAAGACATAGATTTGCCATGACCGGAAAGGGTGCATACTATCAATGTATAAAACTTTAAAATCAATTACCAAATGACATAAAATGAATAGTTACATAACTTAAAACAACCAAAGAAAAACATTTTTATCTTACTGTTTGAAATGGAACCCTACAATGTGGATGAATATTATAGATGTCTCGGTCATGGATAAGATCTTTGTTTTGATTCCGGTTGTAGGATAGAGAATATGTTATATGCCGGCACATGTACATACTTATTTATAAGAATAGAATTTGACACTATTTAATCGTATACTCTTAAATAAAGTTAATTTATTATTATTATAAGTTAGATATGTAAAAAATACAAGAGGGGAAATAAGTACTAGGCAATCTATTAAATTTACTTATTCGGCATATTATATAGCTTTGTCAAACATTATTTACTTACTCGTCATATCCACTGAAGACAGTACAATATGAGTGATCAAGGCGAACATTTTTGAGTCTTATCTGGTCTGCTAATTGAAGTAATAATATTGGTCCTCGATCGATTTCTTCACTGATATCGTTTTTTATAATTTCAAGTGGAACATTCTCTATCTCAAAATCTTCCAATTTTGGTTCGACTTTTATTGTCAAATTACTGACGTTGTATTCCAGGTCCATACTGTCCCTACCATGTCCTAACAAAACATCTTTCTTCGCGATTTCTGCTTCTAGAAGTAAATTGTGCAGCATTAAACTGACCATTTCGCTGGACAGAGGGGTCTCTTTGACTGCGTTACATTCCATATTTAATAATTTATCTGCATCCAAAAATGAGATCCCGAAAGAACTAACAGATAATTACAATGGCAAGGCAAATAACATGAATAATAGAAACATAAGATAATATTTTGGTTTATTCCACGACCAGAGTCGTCGCCCGTTTAACGGACATTTACTTGCCTTGTGATCAAGCGACACAGAGGACGAAAGTTTGTAAGCTGTCGCATGAATTGAGACGAATGATCGATCGGCCTTTCTATTGGCCGAAACCACTTACACTTTAGTAGTAATTATTTTACATATATGAATCAGTATTTTTTTCGTAGGTCAGTGGCACAGCCAAGAGGGGGGTTTTGGGGGTCGAACCCCCTCCAATTCTTTGCTATAGACATTTTTAAATAAATGTAACATAATTAAGTTTTTACCATATAATAATTCAAAATTAAATTACTTATCTGCACTATACAAATTAAAATAGCTTACCCTTCACTTGACCAAACTTAGGACGTGACGCGACGTGGTTAGATTGGGTACCACGTTATGTAAATAGCTAAGATTTAAATAACTTGGAGAAAATTACGAAACCCAAATTATAACAAGAAGGTCTCAATACCTCTCAGCTAGTTCAACCAAATTGGCACCGAATAAATGAAAAAAACTTCAATAAATCTTGGTGTATGAGTAAATCAGGTGAAATGAAACAAGGTAATTACTACTTATAGTAGCTAAGTTTTATTCAAATCTATGTATAAGGAAATAGTATTTTACGTTCAAATGGTCAAGATTCTTTGACTAATGTTATGATCAAAAGGTACGGTAAAAAAGAAGAAACATGTTTCCCAACAACGACTTTTGATTTTTGTGGGCTTATGATTTAAAATGATATATGTACTAATCTAATATGGCAAACAAGCAAGTGCCATAATTTTTTAAATCGGCAAAGCATTTGAGAACAAAACACTGGAGGTGACCATCAAGAATGTATGTAGGTACCTACACGTTCCTATAAATCATATCGAAACCTATTTTGGAATACGCCCACAATGTATGGATCTTCCAATATGTTCACCACCAGAAAAATCTCATATGAAGCGAGACTAATTGCCTTTAACCTATCGACACTTCTAAAGAACTTATAGAAACATATAAAATAGTTCGTGACTTGTATAGTATCACAGCTTACTGTCAAAAATTACTCCCAAATCCTTGTCTTCAGAAACTCGATTCAGCTCAGAATTGCTGCTCGAATAAGTATATGATATAGGGTCACGATTCCTAGTAAAAGAGATTATACAGCATTTTTTTATATTAAGAATAAGCTATTGCGCTTACAATAGTTTTCAAGCCGAGTCAGATCTTCTCGAATAAGCACACAATCAAGTTCTAATTTGTTTATAAAATTTGAGATCATTCGCATATAGTAAGAATTTACAATTAAGAAAACATTTATTGATATGGTTAATATATATATAATGAATATTAATGGTCCCAAATGGGAACCCTGCGGAGCACCTGATGTGGCAGAGAATGTGTTAGAAGGGAACTCATTTATGAGAACATTAAATTTGCGGTGTCTGAGATAGGAATAAATCCAAGTTAAAAAAGGGCCATCTACACCGACGGCTCTAAGTTTATTTACAATAATTAGCTGATTAACATTATCAAACGCTTTACTGAAATCGGTGTAGATTGAATCTATTTGAATGCGTTTATCAAGATTTACTTTAATATCTTCTGTGTCTGTGTATGTTAAAACATTACTTTCGATTGATCTTCCTGAAAATAAGCCACACTGTTCCAAAATAGTTTATCCTCTGACTAATTGGAAAAGGTATTTCTAGACACAATGTTTTTCTGACCGCTCTTGAAGATGGAATTTATAGTGGACAATCTCCAGGTATCCGGAAAAGTGCCCTCAATTAATGATTGATTGTACGAAAGAGGAGTTGCGAGTCCCCGTTCACAGTTTTTTACAAATATTACAGGAATACGATCATGTTCTGCCCCTTTTCTTGGATCCAACCCTCTAATAGCAGTAATTACGTCAGTTGAAGCTGAATAACAGTAAGTTGATTTTGATTACAATTTTTGTATCGATTATTATATTGACCGTTATCTGAGTCTTCAAATACACTTTTAAAGTATGTTCCAAATAAATTACTGATATCTAGAGCGTTACATAATTCTTCATTTTCGAGTGTCATGACCGATGGCACACCTGAATCTCGCTTATTTAAACACACAAGATTCCAAATTTTTTTATGATTATTTGAAATTTCACCTTCTACATTACTTATGTGGTGCGGTGCGTAGCCCTAATTTAAAATAAAAATATTTTTTCTCTAGCAAAAATATTTTCAGTCTCAATATAAATTTCATTTTTCAAAAATATTTTGAAGTCTCGACACAAATTTTATTTTTCACAAATATTTTGAAGCCTCAACACGAATTTTATTTTTCAAAAATATTTTGAAAAGTTTCTAAATAAATTAAATTTGTTGTAACATAAACGAAAATAAAATATTTTATTCAAATTATCAAAATAAAATAAAGTAAGATTTTCTAAAAAGGTTAAGAAATAATTATTTTAAAAATTAATTGTAAGATTTTATTTATTGGAAAATAAAAGCAGGAAATAAATTAATTTAAACTCATACTTTCAATGATAATAAAAAAATTTGTACCTTATTTTGGATTAAAAGTAAAGATGATTTTTCCAAATGATTTTCAAAAACACAAGTGCTCACATACACCGATATCTTAAAATTAAATTTAAAATTTTTCCTTTGGATGTTTTGATGAGTGCATGTGATGTCACGAAACCTTCAAATAATAATTCGCTGCGTATTTAATTCTAAAAGTTCTAGAACCAAGTTGAGCCAAGACTTTTCTCAAGTAGGCAATTTGGATTTTATTTACTTATTTCTATTTACAGAATTTGGAAAAATACTATCAAGGCTAGATCGGGAAAATATGGGTGTTTTTAACCTTTATATGATATTCTAAGAACTGCGAAATATATAAAAATAAGTATCCGTGACCCATAGGACACGTCACTCTAGTGCGTTTTGTTTATAGGAAAGTTTATAACTCTGGAAAATATTGTAGAAGGATTTGAGAAAAACATCGCGTTGACATACAAAATACGTCATGTTTAGCGTTATTATAAGTACCTCCAATGTGGACTCAGATTTTAGTTTCTCAGTTAAGAGTTATAAGATAGACAGATATCAGTTTTCAGAAGATCAGTTATAAGATAAAAGTTTTTCAGAAATCAGTTATAACTTTTTTTAGTTACTCTTTAGATTTTATTCAGCTCCCTTGAGAAATTATTTGATCACAATCTGAAGTCATGAGAAACAAATAATAGTTAGTACAGCGCGCCGCAACTCGGATGAAATTAAAGTCAGTTCACCAGTTTATTAAAAGGATTTTATAAAAGTATAAAGTGTCTCGTTTCGAAATACAATGAATTTCAAAGCTGTATTTGTTACAAACAATGACTGAATTTGGATGGCTTGCTATAATATTTTGTAATTTAACTGTTCGAGTTTGTTACAACAAGTGGAATAAAATTTCAAAAGGTTAAAGTGTGTTTTCATAGCAGACAAGGATAAGCAGCATCAAATAAGGTAATAGAAAAATCAGGCCAACTTGGTCTGTAGTGATTTGCCCTAACAAACTTTGAGGGTTGTGTTTGACATAAATATAGAGATAGGGCAAGCCACTACACTAATGTAATTCTCGAAATCCTCTCATATCAGATGTTTAGATCTACTTCTTAGAACCTTAAACGTATTGAAATCGCAAACATTTCTGTAAATATTCCATCTTTTGCGAAATTAATTTTTTTCCTTGATTACTTTTATAGTGGGAGGGGAAAATATGGTGGAAAGTCTGATATTTTATGTATGATGGGAACATTCTGTTTAATAATTTTATTAATTGAATTTGTAAAATATGGCAACATTATCATCTAAGCTATTGTTACGCAACTGATCCTTCCACTGAAAGGCTTGCAATTTAATATTTATACCTTGAATGTAGTTCCCAAAGTTTTCAGTGATTTTACATTATTTAACTTAAAAACAAACTCAATAGATGGATGAAAATTATCTTCAGTCACACCAGGAGAACAACATCTGACAATATTGGAAACAATAATATCTTTACATAGAATTAAATATTCTATTACTTGAATTCTTAAAACAATTAAATTGCAGTAACCCTGAAAAAGAAACTGTGTCTATCAATTCTGTATTGTTTGTCCCTACATTTATAGGTAATAGATAGTCTTCCGTTTTGTTCAGATCCCAATTTACAGAGGAACAATTCATATCACCACAAATTAGCATAATATCATTTTTAATTCGATCACCTATCCAAGAAAGCTTAGAAAGAAAAAACTTTGCGCCGATTTGTCTGTAGGAGGTAGATAAACACAAAACACACAATACCATTACTGCACCAACTTTGATAAGAATCCATCCAAAATTTTATCGATATTACGTATTCTTGTGAAAATTTTGCATTTTTGAAAACTTCTCTTATGCTACAGTACAATAAAGTATCCCGCACTGCGAGAGAGAGATACTGAGTTAGGTTGAAGACCTCTCCACAGTGAAAACGTTAAGTAAACGGAAACCAATTGCAGGTGGATTCTGTAATATTATGCCATATTTGGCCGATATTTTCATAGCTAAGATTTTAACGTTCATTATGTTTTAAATCATATTGATTTTATTTTTCTAGTGCATTTTTGTTTCGCTTTTATCTGTACTATTTGAGTTTTGAACTAAAATATTTTATCTCAAATTTTACTATATGAAAATAAGTAATTTAATTATGAAGTTTATATTGATTTAACTAAAAGTGAAGCAGAAACTTAAGTGTCGGAGTAGCCCAAGGGTCAGTACTTGGTCCTCTGCAGTACCTATTGTATGTGCACAATTTGAAATATAGTGGACTAAAGGCATATGTTTGCGGAGGATACGGTGTTGGCGCTTTCAGCTAAAACTTGAACTGTATGCTAACTCCGACTTGAATTTATATTATAAATGGTTGTGTCATAATAAGGTAACTGTAAATACAAATAAAACAGTGTATATGATTATAAAACAAAAAAATAAACAAAATTGTAATATTCAAGTGTACCTAAACAATGTGAAACTAAAAGAGATAGGTCTCCGAATATAAATACTTAGGGCTAGTGCTGAAAAACAACTTAAGCTGGAACTCACACGTCGACAACGTTGTCAAAAAAATAGTTCCAGTATAGTGGATGCTATAAATAGGCGTGCAGAACTGTTAAATAAAAAATCTAAAATATTAATTTATAACTGTTTTATCTTGCCACATGTTAGATACCTAATTCTCCGACTATTTATTAAATAATATGCAAAGGGCACAAAATAAGACTATAAAACCTATATTGCAAATGTACTATTACACCGCTACAGAACAGATTTATCAGTGCACAAAATTATGGGACATAAAAAAAACTAAGAATGTTTGAACAAATTAAACTTATATATTCCATAACCAACAAAAAACTTAAATCTAATTTAACAATAAAACAAGTAAAAACATACACAACTATAGTGTACGAATCGCCACAAATTTCAGAAATGAATACTCTCGGACACTAAAAGCTCAGGATTCACCCTTATTCGGGAGTATACAAACATATAACTCGATTCCAATACAAATTCTTGATGTAAAGACAATGAAGAGCCTTTGCCATAATCGAAAGGCTTATTTACAATCACTTTAAATTTGTATTTTTTTTTAGAATGATAATATGGTATTATAAGTATGATTGTGATAATTATGTAATATTTAAAAAGTAGGCCCCGATACCAGTGAATCATATTTACTGTTTTAGGGTCAAGAATAAATAAATTTATTATTATTAGTAGAAAGCAATATTTTTCACAATAGTCATAAATAAAGCAACAATGCAGGGTTTCCGTAAACTAGGTGTTATTAAATTCAAGCAACGATGTAAAAACAAAATGTTAAAAAACGAGATTTTAAAAAATAAGGACAAAGACAAGTTCTCGTAAAATGAATTTAAAAGTAGTAAGATCGAATTATAATATCTTACAGTGCAGATAAAAAAAACCAAGTTAAAAGTAGAATAGGGATGAAATCTATTTTATTTGATGGAATAAATATTTATAATACATTAAATATTCACATTGACTACATTTAAACTTTTTGACTTCTTCGGGATTCATATGCCTGAGCAAATGCCGCTTTAAATTACCTTTATCAAGTGTTCGATATTCATATTGACTAAATTTAAACTTTTTGACTTCTTCGGGATTCATATGCATGAGCAAATGATGATTTAAATTACCTTTATCAAATGTTCGATATTAACATTGATTACATTTAAACTTTTTGACTTCTTCGGGATTCATATGCCTGAGCAAATGCCGCTTTAAATTACCTTTATCAAGTGTTCGATATTTACATTGGCTACATTTAAACTTATTGACTTCCTCGGGATTCATATGCCTAAGCAAATGCCGCTTTAAATTACCTTTATCAAGTGTTCGATATTCACAGTGACTACATTTAAACTTTTGGCTTCTTCGGGATTCATATGCCTCAGCAAATGCTGCTTTAAATGACTTTTAACATGTGTTCGAAATTCACATTGACTACATTTAAACTTTTTGACTTCTTCGGGATTCATATGCCTGAGCAAATGCCGATTTAAACGAGCTTTAAAAAGTGATCCATATTCACATTGACTACATTTAGACTTTTCGACTTCCTCGGGATTCATATGCCTGAGCAAATGCTGATTTAAACTATATTTATTAAGTGCTCGATATTAACATTGACTACATTTAAACTTTTTGACTTCTTCGGGATTCATATGCCTGAGCAAATGCCGATTTAAACGAGCTTTAAAAAGTGATCGATATTCACATTGACTACATTTAGACTTTTCGACTTCCTCGGGATTCATATGCCTGAGCAAGTGCTGTTTTAAATTACCTTTCTGAAGTGTTTGAAATTTACATTGACTACATTTAAACGTTTTGACTTCTTCGGGATTCATATGCCTGAGCAAGTGCTGCTTTAAATTACTTTTCTGAAGTGTTTGAAATTCACATTGACTACATTTAAACGTTTTGACTTCTTCGGGATTCATATGCCTGAGCAAGTGCTGTTTTAAATTACCTTTCTGAAGTGTTTGATATTCACATTGACTACATTTAAACTTTTCGACTTCCTCGGGATTCATATGCCTGAGCAAGTGCCGCTTTAAATGACTTTTCCGAAGTGTTTGAAATTTACATTGACTACATTTAAACTTCTTGACTTCTTCGGGATTCATGTGCCTGAGCAAATGCCGATTTAAACTATATTTATCAAGTGTTCGATATTCACATTGACTACATTTAAACTTTTCGACTTTCTCGGGATTCATATGCCTGAGCAAGTGCTGCTTTAATTTACTTTTCTGAAGTGTTTGAAATTTACATTGACTACATTTAAACTTTTTGACTTCTTCGGGATTCATGTGCCTGAGCAAATGCCGATTTAAACTACATTTATCAAGTGTTCGATATTCACATTGACTACATTTAAACTTTTTGACTTCTTCGGGATTCATATGCCTGAGCAAATGCTGATTTAAACTATATTTATTAAGTGCTCGATATTCACATTGACTACATTTAAACGTTTTGACTTCTTCGGGATTCATATGCCTGAGCAAGTGCTGCTTTAAATTACTTTTCTGAAGTGTTTGAAATTTACATTGACTACATTTAAACTTTTTGACTTCTTCGGGATTCATGTGCCTGAGCAAATGCCGATTTAAAGTACCTTTCTTAAGTGTTTGATAGTCACATTGATTACATTTAAACTTTTTGACTTCTTCGGGATTCATATGCCTGAGCAAATGCTGCTTTAAATTACCTTTCTTAAGTGTTTGATAGTCACATTGACTACATTTAAACTTTTTGACTTCTTCGGGATTCATATGCCTGAGCAAATGCTGCTTTAAATTACCTTTCTTAAGTGTTTGATAGTCACATTGAGTACATTTAAAATTTTTGACTTCTTCGGGATTCACATGCCTGAGCAAATGCCGATTTAAACTACCTTTATCAATTGTTCGATATTCACATTGACTACATTTAAGCTTTTTGACTTCTTCGGGATTCATATGCCTGAGCAAATGCCGATTTAAATGACTTTTATCAAATGTTCGATATTCACATTGACTACATTTAAACTTTTTTACTTCTTCGGGATTCATATGCCTGAGCAAATGATGCTTTAAATTACGTTTATCAAATGTTCGATATTCACATTGACTACATTTAAACTTTTTTACTTCCTCGGGATTCATATGCGGGAGCAAAAGCGTCTTAGCTTCTATTCGGCTTGCTTGAGTTTCATATTGATGATTTTTCTCTGATCTGTGTCTTAGTGTGTCTAGTTTGTTTTGACAGACGCTTGGCGAAATTCTGCAAAGATAAATATATTATTAACTTTACCGTATTTGTTGCAACCTTTGGCGGTTGCGTCATACTTTGTCGCTTTGATGATATATCGGAATGATTTAAAGAATGGCGGCAGTAAATACTTCTGTTTAATGTCTTAATTAATTAACTTGCTGATGGCCCTTAGCGATTGTAAGGAAAAATAACCATAAATGGCGCTTTGAATTAATAAGCCAGATATACACCTTATGTGAAATCTAAAAATTCACGAGGCCGCCATTGGCGACAGACGCAATCAATAATTTATTGACGTAGGTCAAGTCTCAAAAAAAGGCCAGCGCATGTTAAAACTAAATAAGTTAATTATGATTTTTTTGTGTTAACTGAGACTTTTTATTATGATTTCTTCTCGCAAGTTTCTTAATATGTACATAAATAATGATATATTTAATTATAAACCGGTCTAGCAATACTGCACATACAGATGGTTTTCATCTAGGTGCTTGTTAAAAGACTATTATATTATGTAACATACAAGAAAACTAATTATACTGTTTTTGTAATGGATATTAATGAAATGAAATTAAATGTTAGGCAGTGTTGTCATATTTTAACACAGAATTGTAAACACACGTGGTCAGTTTTGTCAATAAGACGTCATTGACCCGCATTCTCAGTTTGTCAAACTCTTTAGAAAAAAAAGTACAATTTTAAGATAGTATATGGCCTCTTACCTTACCTTGTAAGAGTATTTTTTTAAAATTTCCATAAAAAAATACGACATAAAATGTATGTTTTGCAACAAAACCAATAAAATTGTAATATCACACAAATCTGAATCACATTAATTATTATTATAAATTCTTTCGGAAAAAAACGTTTAAAATTGGTATAAACATGTGGGAATTTTCACGCGACGCGACATACGTTTCGACGGACGGGCATGGACTAAAATAACAGCGCCGCGTGGCGAATGATCAACGTTCAGGTTCGCTCGAGGTCGAAGCCAGCGTTTTGATCCAGCATCGCTGCTCGCGGGTAACCTAGTTACGCTTATTGGCTGAAACGTGTATGGCATCGCACTGGAAAGCACAAACGTAACGTAAGGGTTTATTAAGTATTTATACATTGGATTAAAAAAAAGTATGTAGTGTTTCCAAGGAGTCACGCATTTAAATATAATTATAAGACTGATTTTGTAGAGTAAGGATAGACATATGCAGTGATAATAAGATAGTAGACGTAGATATATCGGAAAATATAGAACCTATACACCCCTCCTGTTTTATTCCACACGAACCTGTACGTCGATTACATGGCGATTCTGCCAGTCGACATTCACTACAGGGTGGCTCAAGTCCTTTTAAACAAGGACACGGATGTTTTGCCACAATCGCCATTTCAAGTCCCGTGGTTTGGATTACCCAATAGCTTATTGCGAAATAAATGATCGTGATAACGTTTATTTAGAATAAATGCAATTCATTTTGTCAGTTGTTAAATGTAAAATGGGTGCATTCAACAGTGCCTATCTATTTGTAAGCGATTTTTAATCGGTGACGTAACGATGCGTATAGATTTGTAGTTCTGCATGCTGAATGCATATTTTTGACATCTGAATTTCAATTTGTTTTCGGTTTTTTTTGTTTGTTTTCGAGATAATCTGGCTCTGTAAGGAGGCAAACAGAAAATACATTTTTAACAAAGTAAAAATATAGGGCACAAATATTTAAGGACTAGAAACTCAAGAAAAAACTGTTTCCTAACCCAACAAACCGATGAAACAACTCGCTTTTTAAATTCGATGGGAAAAATGGCGTCCGAATGGTCATCGATTAATGAAATCGATTTTTTAGTGCATTCAGCAGACGATTTTTAATCGCTTATAAATCGATGGGCTCTGGCGAATGAGCTCATCCACCTTACACTTATAGATGATCTTAACCACCAAATAAACCCACCGACACCAATTAAATACCTGGGCATCCATTTTGATCACAAAATGAATTTTAAATATCACCTAACAATAATAAAGAAGATGATAACCAGAAGTAAACATTTTAGATGTCTCATTTGTAAAAATGAAGGAATTAATTTTAACACTGCTTTGCATACATATAATATATATAATGTTGGCTCGGCTTGGCCGGAGTATGGTCAAATAATTTTCAGTTCTTTCAGAATACCAGCTGTGAATATTATTGTTGTAAACCAATGGTGAAAACCAAAGATCTTACAAACTCCAGATAGAATTGTTTATATTTGTAGTCGACGCAAGGAATGAAAACGTGCACTCCCCACCTTGCTGTTATGTTTGCAGCATAGCCAGATTGTCCTATTTATCGCTAAGGTATCTGCAAAATCCCAATTAAAAATTTGTTAATTTGACAATTACAACTGGTTTAAGGTTAATCCGCAATTGCTTTTAAAATAAATTTATTTTCCAATAATTTTACTATAAATTGTGAATAGGCCTTGAGAGATTTAAAAAAAAAATATTATGACCGCACTCTGGCAACATCAAGTTAAATATACTACTGCGGCACAAGGTCAAACTTTATCAATGGATCGGATTATAGTAAAGAATACAATGTTCGTGGTCGCTGCTAACTGATTTTAAGGGATTGTTTATATATTTTGGTTGTTTTTATTTTTTTTATGAGTATTGGTGAAAAATCGTCTTTATTATAAACAATGATGGGGTGCATTCATGTATAGTTTGTAAAAGAGTGGATCATTTAAGCAAGGATTTATCTTTTCTTCGGTAAGTATGGTTATGTTTTAATATGATTGTATTGATATGATTTCTGCTATAATCATTGACGTTTAAAAGGTTATGGACCGGTCCGTGGAGCTAGTCCGGGCAAAAGCAGTCGAGTTGGTTGGTTGGTGTTAAATTAAAATTTCATAGGTTAGTAAATATATTTAGAAATTTGATTTTGAGTTTGCATCACTATGAAAATTCGGTTTGTTTAAGAATGTACTAAATGTTTATCCACTTCGTTAGGATACTAAAAGGTCGTAGCCTACGGCAAATTTGGATACATGCCCTTAGAAGGAATAATTATAGTCCAGGTGATATAACAGTTATTTGTGAGAAACATTTCACAAAAGAAGATTATGGAGGTAATGTACATGGGAATAAAATACTAAAGAAAGGAACAGTCCCGTCAAAATATTTTACATCTTTATTTTTCTATATTTAAACAACGTTTGCAGTGTAACAAGTACGTGAAGGCAGGTTTTATTTAATTTATTTATTTATTTTTATTTATTTGATCTAACTTGATAGGTACATATTATTTTAATTTATTTATTTAATTAATTAATCACTTTAGTGTACAATATGCCCTAGTGGCTTGTGTGTGCATTACTAAAGTAATATGCTACTATAACCATATGTAACATCGTTTCACAATATATTATTACTTTATAAATCACAGACATTGTTATTTTATAAATTACAGACAGTGGAATTTGTAATTGTCTAATTTACAAATTTTTTATTGGGATTTTGCAAGATACCTTAGTGATAAATAAGGCAATCTGGCTAGAAATATACACTTTTATATCTGGAGAGTATCATCCAGTAATGAATACACCAAAAATATTGATGCTAAGCATAAATAGTTAAATCCATCCTTGGACACACTGTATATAAAAACTGGATCAATATTTCTATCTTTTTTATAAATATCTAATATTCGAAACTATACTTTTTGAATAGGTAATATAGTTAAACGTAAAGAATCTCAAAGTAAATTATACGCCCTTGTCGGCCTTTTTGCCCAGACTAGGTCCGCCGCAAGGAAACGAGAAAAGCCGCTCCATAACCTTTTAAACGTTATTGGATTTAACCAGACTTCAACATTGTTGCCATTATCGAGACAAACATGTTTTGTCTCTCTTCCACCCATTACTGATTTTCAATAACATTCCACACAATCACAACCTCACTTTCCAACAGATTTATGAATGGAGTGTTGGCCCTGTGGTGAAAACCAGTAATTTAGAATAGGTAAATAAATGTCAATGTCAATCAATATATTTTAGAACGGATTTTCATTTTTAAGTCTTTCCCAAAAATAAAATAAAAGAAGAATAAAATACCCGAAGTTGCGGGGAATTTAGAATTCCCAAAGTTCGAATCCAGCTTAGGCCGGGAAAGCGGGTAGCAGACCAGCGGCGAGTCAAAACAATTATAGAAATAGCTGAAAGAACAAGTCTACGCAAAATTACAAAGATGAGACACCATGCCAACCAACTACACAATCCATCTAATGAATACCTGTATGAGAAAACTGAAGTTGAACCAATTATTCAACGATTTCAGAAACTCACTACAAAATTTACCAGCAAGGCAACGAATTTAAATATAATGGAGCCATTTATTATGAAATTTCCCAATCATTATACCAGAAAAAGACAATACCCTGAAAGGACAATTTTCCAAATAATAACGAATTAGTTTTTTTTCCGACATGATTTTTTAGTTACGATTTTGTTTCATATAAGATTATTTATTGTGATTTATACTCATTTTTAATTTAAATTAAAGGCTGAAAGACTTGTTGGACTTTTGTCTAATGAAAATGTGTTAAAAAAATAATACTTTAAATGTGACAGGGACGCTGAAAACTTTCTACATCCGAATGCTGTTGTATTCAATGTAAATTGATGCCATTCCAAATACTGAAACTGTACATTTCTCATATTGTATTCTTTTACAAACGCACTAAGAACCTAACGGGAGCCGAAAGATCGACAAAATTGTAAGATTTAAAAGAACTTATCCCCGTAAGCGTTGAAGTAAGGAAGATTATGATAAAAAATAAAATGATCAAAAAAGTGTTGTTCCATTTTTAGGGGAAAACATTCTTGCCTCAAGCTTAACTAAACTTACCTATCGAAATCAGTGCTACGAGCCCTACATGAATGGTCCACTACAAACTTTCCATTTCTTTCCGCAATATTCAGTTGTTCCAGTTGAACAATTAATTCCGGTTCTGGCTTGCTTTTGGTGTTCGTTTGTGTCATCACTCGAGGTTCCGCTACACTAAAAAAGTGAATAAAAATTACGGGTACAGAGGAAATGTTTGAGGAGTACACATTTAATATATTTTCATATTGTTTCTTGATTGCAAGCTTTATGATATCTTGAAATATACTTTATACACTAACCCAGAATGTATCCCACTATACTAAATCAATCTAAGTCCGTGTAAACAACGGCGCTCCGACCCTCGCTCATCGCCTTGTACCATAGAACCGCACAGCCCTCGTTTGAGCTTTACACACTAGTCCCTCGACATCGAGATATAAACATTGACTGTGCGTTGTTATCTTCTTCCGATGAAGAAGATTGTGTTTTAGACTCTAATAAGTATAACAAAGTGGTACTTATATGCTTAAACAAAAATCTAGTATTTATATGCATTCTCATATATTCACAAAAGCGTTGAGGATATTTCCTCTTTCCTTAGATCTTTATAAAGGTGATAAAATAATATCTTCTTCATCGGGAGAAGATGACAACACACAGTCCATGTTTATATCTCGATGTCGAGAGACAAACTGAAGGACAGGCAAGGCAATGAGCGAGGGTCGGAGCGCCGTTGTGAACACTATTGTGCGATGCTATGGTACCAGGCTACGAGCGAGGGCGCTGTTCGGCGCTCCGTTGTGGACATACATTAAAGAACGAAGGGCGTCAAAACAATATCACGTGATCTATAAAAGTCAGAATGTTTGTGCAGAGTTACATTAAGGGTCGACCGGAACTTTATTAAAATTGTTGATTATATAACTTTTACGCATTTTTATAAAAATAGTAATATAAACGACATGCAAGGTTTGATTTTAAGAGATATCCTCATTTTTTGATTTTGAATTAACAAAATACGCCATCTAGCGGTAAAATTTCAAAGTTGAAAATAATTTTAGTATAGTTCTAGGGGTCACTTTCATCATATTTTTTTTCTCGAAAGCTGAAGGACAAATTGTTATCGAGATACAACCGCTCGTCGACCTTAGAGGGACACCCGGTATAAATGTTTAATAAATTAACTAGTTAGCACTAGTTATGTAATAAAGTCATATAACTTCATCGAGATAATTTTCACGCAAATAAAGGCTAATACAGCCGATAACGAGTCATCGAATACTCTGCCTAATGCCCGGGTCAATAAATTTAAAAAAAAGAAAGTAGATCAATTGAAGCTGGCAGATTCACGTTATTGTAAGTAAGGAATATTTTTTGAAAAATAATGCGGAATGAAAAATATTGTATTTGTTCACTTCATATAACAAAATCTCTAACTTACTTCGCCAACATCGTGCGACACGACTTACAAAATTGATACCTTACTTACCCCGTTTCTCCTTCTTCCAAATCTTCCTCTTTTAAATCCAGTTCTTCGTTTTTAATTGTCCAATTTTCAAAGCTTGCATCATTTTTAACTCTTACCAGCTGAATAGTTTCGCCATAAGGAGTATTCTCGTATCTGTAAAATAGATGAATACTAATGAAGTATTGATGGCTAATTAACTCGCATAAGAACTAGTAATCGGCCGATACCGATATAAATATCGGTACATCGATATTTTATCGGCATATCGGCAATTTTGAGATGTATAAAGGTATCCTTACCATTTGAAAATTATTAATAATCATTCTAGGGCGCTTAAAATATAGAAACGAAGGTTATTTAAAAAATTTTCTTTATGGAGAATGTGACAAAGTAATAACAAGAACATGTGACAAATTTGACTGTTTTCAATGCCGTTATAGCCAAGTAGGCGTAACTGAAATTAAAATCTGCAGCAAAATCGCCATATAAAAAATCCCGGAAATAATACAGTCAAAAACTTAAGGATTGAAGGTGATAAAGAGGCAATAGCAAATAATTTTAATGACTTTTTAGTGAATATTATCCCTAATTTGTTAACAAAATTAAAGAATGCACCTTTTAGATCGAACATTGAATATAATTAATAAGACAGCTATTAATTTAGAATTTGCAAGCGAAAAGAAAATATTGCAGATCATTAAAAAATTAAAAAATAAACTCAGCTGTGGATACAATGAGTTTTTAGCACTTAATAAAGTTCATCATAATAGACCCTCTCGTTTATGTCGTTAATTGAGTTTGGTGTATTCCCTGAAAAATTAAAACATGTTTTGGTAGTTCCAATTCTTAAAAAAGATGATGATACATCGGCCGATAAGTCTCCTCCCATTATCAAAATATTTGAACATGTCGTATGTATAAGAAAGAGAACGGCGACATTCCGTTATTCCATGATATCCTTATTAAAAAATTAAATTTATAGGGAATAAGAAGATAAAAACTTAAATGGATTGAGTCATACCTGTCAGGACGGCAACAAAAAGTAGTAGTAGGTTAGGGTAACAAGAAAGTTGTGTCACAACCAAAGAGTGTTTTAATGGGTATACCTCAGGGAAGCATGTTCAATATTATGTATTTTATATGTTAATAATATATCCGATCGAATTAGGCTCTGTCAATGATACGCGCCAAATTACAAGTTATGCCGATGATACTGATGTTCTGTTATGTAATAAAGATCTGGACACCCTTAAACAGGCTATTCAAGTGTTGATGACTGGTTTTGTAAAAACTGATTAACTATCAATAGTTCTAAAACAGGTTTCACAATCTTCAGAATGAATAGATCATGATTTGAAGAACCTGAAAGTTTATGTATGAAAAACAATTGTAACGTAGAATTAAAATGAAAAACTAAGTTTTTGGGTATGTTTTTAAACACTACACTATCTTGGGACTGTCATGTGGATTATGTTGTAAATAAATTGGATAGGATATGTTATAATATGCCAATACTAGGTCCTCTAGAAACCCAAAAAATTCTGCACCATGCAAATTTTGAATACGTAAGGTACATACCTAAGACATAGATTTGCCATGACCGGAAAGGGTGCATACTATCAATGTATAAAACTTTAAAATCAATTACCAAATGACATAAAATGAATAGTTACATAACTTAAAACAACCAAAGAAAAACATTTTTATCTTACTGTTTGAAATGGAACCCTACAATGTGGATGAATATTATAGACATCTCGGTCATGGATAAGATCTTTGTTTTGATTCCGGTTGTAGGTTAGAGAATATGTTATATGCCGGCACATGTATATACTTATTTATAAGAATAGAATTTGACACTATTTAATCGTATACTCTTAAATAAAGTTAATTTATTATTATTATAAGTTAGATATGTAAAAATACGAGAGAGGAAATAAGTACTAGGCAATCTATTGAATTTACTTATTCGGCATATTATATAGCTTTGTCAAACATTATTTACTTACTCGTCATATCCACTGAAGACAGTACAATATGAGTGATCAAGGCGAACATTTTTGAGTCTTATCTGGTCTGCTAATTGAAGTAATAATATTGGTCCTCGATCGATTTCTTCACTGATATCGTTTTTTATAATTTCAAGTGGAACATTCTCTATCTCAAAATCTTCCAATTTTGGTTCAACTTTTATTGTCAAATTACTGACGTTGTATTCCAGGTCCATACTGTCCCTACCATGTCCTAACAAAACATCTTTCTTCGCGATTTCTGCTTCTAGAAGTAAATTGTGCAGCATTAAGCTGACCATTTCGCTGGACAGAGGGGTCTCTTTGACTGCGTTACATTCCATATTTAATAATTTATCTGCATCCAAAAATGAGATCCCGAAAGAACTAACAGATAATTACAATGGCAAGGCAAATAACATGAATAATAGAAACATAAGATAATATTTTGGTTTATTCCACGACCTAAGTCGTCGCCCGTTTAACGGACATTTACTTGCCTTGTGATCAAGCGACACAGAGGACGAAAGTTTGTAAGCTGTCGCATGAATTGAGACGAATGATCGATCGGCCTTTCTATTGGCCGAAACCACTTACACTTTAGTAGTAATTATTTTACATATATGAATCAGTATTTTTTTCGTAGGTCAGTGGCACAGCCAAGAGGGGGGTTTTGGGGGTCGAACCCCCTCCAATTCTTTGCTATAGACATTTTTAAATAAATGTAACATAATTAAGTTTTTACCATATAATAATTCAAAATTAAATTACTTATCTGCACTATACAAATTAAAATAGCTTACCCTTCACTTGACCAAACTTAGGACGTGACGCGACGTGGTTAGATTGGGTACCACGTTATGTAAATAGCTAAGATTTAAATAACTTGGAGAAAATTACGAAACCCAAATTATAACAAGAAGGTCTCAATACCTCTCAGCTAGTTCAACCAAATTGGCACCGAATAAATGAAAAAAACTTCAATAAATCTTGGTGTATGAGTAAATCAGGTGAAATGAAACAAGGTAATTACTACTTATAGTAGCTAAGTTTTATTCAAATCTATGTATAAGGAAATAGTATTTTACGTTCAAATGGTCAAGATTCTTTGACTAATGTTATGATCAAAAGGTACGGTAAAAAAGAAGAAACATGTTTCCCAACAACGACTTTTGATTTTTGTGGGCTTATGATTTAAAATGATATATGTACTAATCTAATATGGCAAACAAGCAAGTGCCATAATTTTTTAAATCGGCAAAGCATTTGAGAACAAAACACTGGAGGTGACCATCAAGAATGTATGTAGGTACCTACACGTTCCTATAAATCATATCGAAACCTATTTTGGAATACGCCCACAGTGTATGGATCTTCCAATATGTTCACCACCAGAAAAATCTCATATGAAGCGAGACTAATTGCCTTTAACCTATCGACACTTCTAAAGAACTTATAGAAACATATAAAATAGTTCGTGACTTGTATAGTATCACAGCTTACTGTCAAAAATTACTCCCAAATCCTTGTCTTCAGAAACTCGATTCAGCTCAGAATTGCTGCTCGAATAAGTATATGATATAGGGTCACGATTCCTAGTAAAAGAGATTATACAGCATTTTTTTATATTAAGAATAAGCTATTGCGCTTACAATAGTTTTCAAGCCGAGTCAGATCTTCTCGAATAAGCACACAATCAAGTTCTAATTTGTTTATAAAATTTGAGATCATTCGCATATAGTAAGAATTTACAATTAAGAAAACATTTATTGATATGGTTAATATATATATAATGAATATTAATGGTCCCAAATGGGAACCCTGCGGAGCACCTGATGTGGCAGAGAATGTGTTAGAAGGGAACTCATTTATGAGAACATTAAATTTGCGGTGTCTGAGATAGGAATAAATCCAAGTTAAAAAAGGGCCATCTACACCGACGGCTCTAAGTTTATTTACAATAATTAGCTGATTAACATTATCAAACGCTTTACTGAAATCGGTGTAGATTGAATCTATTTGAATGCGTTTATCAAGATTTACTTTAATATCTTCTGTGTCTGTGTATGTTAAAACATTACTTTCGATTGATCTTCCTGAAAATAAGCCACACTGTTCCAAAATAGTTTATCCTCTGACTAATTGGAAAAGGTATTTCTAGACACAATGTTTTTCTGACCGCTCTTGAAGATGGAATTTATAGTGGACAATCTCCAGGTATCCGGAAAAGTGCCCTCAATTAATGATTGATTGTACGAAAGAGGAGTTGCGAGTCCCCGTTCACAGTTTTTTACAAATATTACAGGAATACGATCATGTTCTGCCCCTTTTCTTGGATCCAACCCTCTAATAGCAGTAATTACGTCAGTTGAAGCTGAATAACAGTAAGTTGATTTTGATTACAATTTTTGTATCGATTATTATATTGACCGTTATCTGAGTCTTCAAATACACTTTTAAAGTATGTTCCAAATAAATTACTGATATCTAGAGCGTTACATAATTCTTCATTTTCGAGTGTCATGACCGATGGCACACCTGAATCTCGCTTATTTAAACACACAAGATTCCAAATTTTTTTATGATTATTTGAAATTTCACCTTCTACATTACTTATGTGGTGCGGTGCGTAGCCCTAATTTAAAATAAAAATATTTTTTCTCTAGCAAAAATATTTTCAGTCTCAATATAAATTTCATTTTTCAAAAATATTTTGAAGTCTCGACACAAATTTTATTTTTCACAAATATTTTGAAGCCTCAACACGAATTTTATTTTTCAAAAATATTTTGAAAAGTTTCTAAATAAATTAAATTTGTTGTAACATAAACGAAAATAAAATATTTTATTCAAATTATCAAAATAAAATAAAGTAAGATTTTCTAAAAAGGTTAAGAAATAATTATTTTAAAAATTAATTGTAAGATTTTATTTATTGGAAAATAAAAGCAGGAAATAAATTAATTTAAACTCATACTTTCAATGATAATAAAAAAATTTGTACCTTATTTTGGATTAAAAGTAAAGATGATTTTTCCAAATGATTTTCAAAAACACAAGTGCTCACATACACCGATATCTTAAAATTAAATTTAAAATTTTTCCTTTGGATGTTTTGATGAGTGCATGTGATGTCACGAAACCTTCAAATAATAATTCGCTGCGTATTTAATTCTAAAAGTTCTAGAACCAAGTTGAGCCAAGACTTTTCTCAAGTAGGCAATTTGGATTTTATTTACTTATTTCTATTTACAGAATTTGGAAAAATACTATCAAGGCTAGATCGGGAAAATATGGGTGTTTTTAACCTTTATATGATATTCTAAGAACTGCGAAATATATAAAAATAAGTATCCGTGACCCATAGGACACGTCACTCTAGTGCGTTTTGTTTATAGGAAAGTTTTATAACTCTGGAAAATATTGTAGAAGGATTTGAGAAAAACATCGCGTTGACATACAAAATACGTCATGTTTAGCGTTATTATAAGTACCTCCAATGTGGACTCAGATTTTAGTTTCTCAGTTAAGAGTTATAAGATAGACAGATATCAGTTTTCAGAAGATCAGTTATAAGATAAAAGTTTTTCAGAAATCAGTTATAACTTTTTTTAGTTACTCTTTAGATTTTATTCAGCTCCCTTGAGAAATTATTTGATCACAATCTGAAGTCATGAGAAACAAATAATAGTTAGTACAGCGCGCCGCAACTCGGATGAAATTAAAGTCAGTTCACCAGTTTATTAAAAGGATTTTATAAAAGTATAAAGTGTCTCGTTTCGAAATACAATGAATTTCAAAGCTGTATTTGTTACAAACAATGACTGAATTTGGATGGCTTGCTATAATATTTTGTAATTTAACTGTTCGAGTTTGTTACAACAAGTGGAATAAAATTTCAAAAGGTTAAAGTGTGTTTTCATAGCAGACAAGGATAAGCAGCATCAAATAAGGTAATAGAAAAATCAGGCCAACTTGGTCTGTAGTGATTTGCCCTAACAAACTTTGAGGGTTGTGTTTGACATAAATATAGAGATAGGGCAAGCCACTACACTAATGTAATTCTCGAAATCCTCTCATATCAGATGTTTAGATCTACTTCTTAGAACCTTAAACGTATTGAAATCGCAAACATTTCTGTAAATATTCCATCTTTTGCGAAATGAATTTTTTCCTCGATTACTTTTATAGTGGGAGGGGAAAATATGGTGAAAAGTCTGATATTTTATGTATGATGGGAACATTCTCTTTAATAATTTTATTAATTGAATTTGAAAAATATGGCAACATTATCATCTAAGCTATTGTTACGCAACTGATCCTTCCACTGAAAGGCTTGCAATTTATTATTTATACCTTGAATGTAGTTCCCAAAGTTTTCAGTGATTTTACATTATTTAACTTAAAAACAAACTCAATAGATGGATGAAAATTATCTTCAGTCACACCAGGAGAACAACATCTGACAATATTGGAAACAATAATATCTTTACATAGAATAAAATATTCTATTACTTGAATTCTTAAAACAATTAAATTGCAGTAACCCTGAAAAAGAAAGTCTGTCTATCAATTCTGTATTGTTTGTCCCTACATTTATAGGTAATAGATAGTCTTCCGTTTTGTTCAGATCCCAATTTACAGAGGAACAATTCATATCACCACAAATTAGCATAATATCATTTTTAATTCGATCACCTATCCAAGAAAGCTTAGAAAGAAAAAACTTTGCGCCGATTTGTCTGTAGGAGGTAGATAAACACAAAACACACAATACCATTACTGCACCAACTTTGATAAGAATCCATCCAAAATTTTATCGATATTACGTATTCTTGTGAAAATTTTGCATTTTTGAAAACTTCTCTTATGCTACAGTACAATAAAGTATCCCGCACTGCGAGAGAGAGATACTGAGTTAGGTTGAAGACCTCTCCACAGTGAAAACGTTAAGTAAACGGAAACCAATTGCAGGTGGATTCTGTAATATTATGCCATATTTGGCCGATATTTTCATAGCTAAGATTTTAACGTTCATTATGTTTTAAATCATATTGATTTTATTTTTCTAGTGCATTTTTGTTTCGCTTTTATCTGTACTATTTGAGTTTTGAACTAAAATATTTTATCTCAAATTTTACTATATGAAAATAAGTAATTTAATTATGAAGTTTATATTGATTTAACTAAAAGTGAAGCAGAAACTTAAGTGTCGGAGTAGCCCAAGGGTCAGTACTTGGTCCTCTCCAGTACCTATTGTATCTGCACAATTTGAAATATACTGGACTAAAGGCATAATACTTTATGTTTGCGGACGATACGGTGTTGGCGCTTTCAGCTAAAACTTGAACTGTATGCTAACTCGGATTTGAATTTATATTATAAATGGTTGTGTCATAATAAGGTAACTGTAAATACAAATAAAACAGTGTATATGATTATGAAACAAAAAAATAAACAAAATTGTAATATTCAAGTGTACCTAAACAAAGTGAAACTAAGTAGGTCTCCGAATATAAATACTTAGGGCTAGTGCTGAAAAACAACTTAAGCTGGAATTCACACGTCGACAACGTCAAAAAATTAGTTCCAGAAGGTGTGCAGAACTGTTAAATAAAAAATCTAAAATATTAATTTATAACTGTTTTATCTTGCCACATGTTAGATACCTAATTCCCCGACTATTTATTAAATAAAATGCAAAGAGCACAAAATAAGACTATAAAACCTATATTGAAAATGGACTATTACACCGCTACAGAACAGATTTATCAGTGCACAAAATTATCGGACATAAAAAAACTAAGAATGTTTGAATAAATTAAACTTATACGAGTATATTCCATAACCAACAAAAACTTAAATCTAATTTAACAATAAAACAAGTAAAAACATATCACAACTATAGTGTACGAAACCTTATTCAGGAGCATACAAACATATAACTCAATTCCAATACAAATTCTTGATGTAAAGACAATGAAGAGCCTTTGCCATAATCGAAAGGCTTATTTACAATCACTTTAAATTTGTATTTTTTTAGAATGATAATATGGTATTATAAGTATGATTGTGATAATTATGTAATATTTAAAAAGTAGGCCCCGATACCAGTGAATCATATTTACTGTTTTTGGGTCAAGAATAAATAAATTTATTATTATTATTATTAGGAAGCAATATTTTTCACAATGCAGGGTTTCCGTAAACTAGGTGTAATTAAATTCAAGCAACGATGTAAAAACAACGATTTTAAAAAAAAAAACCCAAAAGTTCTCGTAAAATGAATTTAAAAGTATGTAGTAAGGTCGAATTATGATGTCTTACAGGGCAGGTTAAAATAAGAAGTTACTTGAAACAATCGCAAGTTCTTTGTGTTCTTCAAACAATTGGAACTTACACCTTAAAGCCTCTTATACTTACAACAAAAAACATTTTGACATTTTTTGTTAATTCATTTCCTTCGGTTAAGCATTCACGACTAATGTTCCGACCAAATGTTTCTGAGCAGTTAATAATAATTTTAGTCAGTTGGCCATGGAAATAATTTTATAAAACGAAACAGAATTATTGATATTTCGATGAAATAAATGTAATCATTATTCACCATTCCCTAAAATTTATTAAAAAATATGTGCAAAACATTATTAATATCAAAATAAATAGCTAAACTACACTAACGTTTAAATTTTCCCTTGTTTCTACGGAGATAACAGGTATTGACGCAGATTTTGTAATTTATTCACTTAGTGGCCAAGAAAGTAAACCTATTTATTCATTCATCTTGCAAAAAAACACTCAAATTTTTAACAATAATTGTTAGTCTGCACTTGTCTTCTTCTACATAGTAGGAGGTCCTATGAAAATAATAACCCAACTAATCGATATGTTAAGTAGGTAACGCGAAAACTCTCACTAGTGTAGTCAATGCGGCTGACTAGAATAAATGATATTTTATTCGAATCGCCGCGCTGGAGAGGTAAGGGGAAGACATGTTGCCTGTCGAGCATTCCGTCCAAGCGACCTCTCATGACGGGGCAGCAGAATTTTGCGAAAACCGTCTTTAACATTTAGGCTTGATAACTTTTTATTTTTAGTTTTATTTTAGTGGAAACTTTCTTTAGTTTCAATAATAAAATAAGATAAAATATAAAAAATGTATCCATATAATGACTATAATATTTATTTATTTATTTATTCATTTACAAAGAATGTTATGAAGTTATATAAATTCAAATGAACGTATGCACAATGGACTAAAGTCTGTGTGTGCACACTACCATAGAATAAACATACAATATACTTATCAATAAGACAATGTTCAGTAATATTATTCACTCATGTAAAATTCTCAAATTACAGACTAATTTAAAAAAACTTAACTATCTTATTAATTAACAGGATATTATTTCGTATCCATTTGTTTAAGTCTTTTTTTATGCATTGGAATTTTTTTCTTTTGAAATGCTCTGGTAATATTTAAAATTTTGGGAGCCACATAAGAAACTGATCTTCGTGTGACGTTAAAGTGCATGTTAGGCAAAGTCAAATTACGATTGACATTTGCTCTCGTCATTATGTCGTGAACTATGTAATTGTGAAAAATATTTTAAGCATATTTTTTATGTACAGTTCAGTAATCACACCAGACACCAGACTGTTGAAATAAGAGTTCTGAAGAAAAGCATCTTGGCTTAAAGAATACTATCTTTAAAATATACTTTTGAGCAATACTGACATTACTCAAAATACCTTTGTTAGCCGATCCCCAACAAATCACTCCATAATTAAGACAAGATTCTGCTAATGATTTTTCCTCTTATCCCAATCAGTTCTAATTTGTGTAGTAGAATCCGGTGATCCACAGTGTCAAATGCCTTGGAGAGGTCTAGAAAAATGGCAAGTGGCTTACAATTATCGTTGAAACAATTGATAATATAATCTGTAACCTCGTGCAAGGCCATATCCGTGCCCATTCCTTCCCTGAATCCATATTGTGAATCAGATATTAACTTATTTGTATTTAAAAAATTACAGAGTCTTTTCTTTAAACATTTTTCTATGATTTTACAAATAGAACCAGTAAGAGCTATTGGTCGATAGTTATTAATATCTGTTTTTTCACCTCCCTTATGCAATGGCAAGATAACAGCATTCTTAAAGATATCCGGAAAAACACCCTTTTCAAAAATTAGATTCACAATATGCACCACATATTTCTAGTTAGACTTTACAATTAAATTAGACACAAAAAATTATCATCGGATGAAGAGCATTTCAATGAATTAATAGAACCAACAATTTCTTCCTTAGTAATAGGATATAAAAACATAGAACCAGGAAACTGTACTTCATCCAACAAGAACTTTGGCGCATTTATCGGTCTAGTTATTATATTAGCTAGTTTTGCTCCTATGGAACTAAAGAAATCACAGAGCTCATTAGCTATTGTCAGCTGATCATTCAATAATTGGTTCTCTCCATTATTCAGGGCAACAATGCTAGTTTCAGAAAAGTTATCATTGTCGCTTGCTTAATAATACTCCAAGTCTTTCTGGGATCATGATTTACACCATTTAATTTTTGTTTAAAGTATGTTGATTTAGTTTGTCTTATTATTTTACTTAACTGGTTACGATAGTTTTTATAATTTTCAAATGCAATATTATCATTCCGGTTAGTAACATAAAGTTTATGTAATCGATCCCTATTTCTGATTGAAATAAGCAGACCAGGGGTAATCCATGGCTTAAGAAGGGCTTTCTTATTCGATACAGATCTGACCGAAGTTGATGCAATAATATGACTTTGCAAAACACTCATAAATAAGTTTTACGCAATATTAGGATCATCATTCGATAAAACTGTTTGCCAGTTTTCTCTATCAAGGCATTTTTTTTAAACGTTGGTGGTCTAATTTTTTTATATTCCTAATAACTTTATTATTTTGGGTGTCACTTGCTTTATGTCTCAAATCGATACTGAATAATAAAGGTTTATGATCCGAGAAAGAGCTATTCAATAGTACAAGACTATTATTAAGACGTTTCTTGCTCTTCATGAAAATATGATCAATACAAGTACTACTGAAACCGGTTATTCCTGTGGGCTTATTCACTTTAGAAAGATACCCAAAACCATTTAAACAATTCAAATATTCGTTGCTAATAACTGACCGATAATCAAGCAAATTAATATTAATATCTCCCACGAATATTTCAATATCGGAATTAAGGATATGATTCTGGCTAAACAACTCTGATAGCGATGCGACATAATTATTAGGATTAAGTGATGGAGATCTGTAGTGCGAAATAATGCCCACACTAATACCATTCTTAACAAGAGTAATTCTTAGAAATTTAGCATTATTGATTTGTACAATGTTGCTTGCTCTAATCAATGAACACTTACAATAAACAACAGAACCGTCACATTTATTATTTTTACTGTCATTATAAAATATTTCATATCCATCAAGACTAAAAGAAGACTTATTATCTATTATATTAGTTTCAGATAATACTATTACATCAAAATCAATGCATAATGATTCTAAAAACAATATAAGGTTATCAAAATTTTTATTTATACTCCTTATGTTGACGTGCAACAAATTTAACCTATTACTAGCTGTCTTAAAGCAGTCAACATTATCCAAATCATCGCATTCCAAAACATTACCATAATTATCATTGTGGTCACCGAGCAGAGAATTAAAATCCATTAGAACAGTAGAGGAAAAAATTTACCTATATAAATATTTTTATTTAGATTATTGGATTAAAAATTCACTTCTTAGCATTTTCAACATCGGCCAGTGACCTCAATCTTATTGCATTGTCATTTTCAGATTTTTTTGCGAAAATTCTTCCATCCTTTGCCCAAACATATTTAAACCCACTAGCTCGCAGGGTGCGTGCCGATGCGAAAAGATCTCTGGTTTCCTTAGACATATCCTCATTAATAAAAATTGGGTTTGTTCCAGGAAGACTGCATATATCCTCAGATATTTGGCATTTTTCTTTTCTTTTCTTAAGTAATTTGTGCTTATCATCAACTGTCTTAAAGGTGACTGATATCGGTGAATTTTCCTTGGTTGGATTCAGCAATTTTATAACAACATTTTCTAACTCTATACCAGGATCAATAAATTAGAGTACTTTTTTAGCTTTTTTAATTACTTCCTCTGGTTCATTCCTAGCTTCTTCAATTGGACTTCTTATTCCCATCACGATTACATTTTTTAGTCTGTTCTCATTTTCTTTAGTCTCGCAGTGTCCTTTCAGTTTTCGTAATTCAGTTTTTATTTCCTGATTTTCTTTTTTAAGGAACTGTATTTCGTTGCTAAACTTAACATTATTTTCTTTTTGAACCTCATATGATCAGCATAAAATTTTAAATCATATCTAAGATCCCGAATTTCCCCTCTAAGCCCTTTAATACAATCCATAATATCATCGTTACTACTATTGCTGTTTTTATTATGGGCACTCTCAGAAAAATGCATTGATCTTCTTACACGGTTTTCAACTGTAGACTTACAATCAACACAATAAAATGTATTATTTAAGTCTCTTAAGACTTCAAGATCAACATCAGTAAGACCAGCGCAATCTGAATGAAGCCAATTTTTACATTTTTCACATTGGACAGAGGCATGAGTCTTAGTAATGTTGGTATTACATTTTCCACACTTGTAAATCTTTGGCTTGACCATTTTGCCACTCTTCCGCAAATAATGACTCTGATATATATTATGTTAACTAATTTTATAAGTACGTATTTTCCATAAAGCAAAATTCTCCTCCAAAATAAAGTCAACAAAAAATGATGACTACTATACTACTATACTGTGCATAAAAATAAAAAATGTCTTTGAAATATACCGACGAGGCGAGACGGAAGATTCCTCGATTTGCCGAATTCGATGGTCTTGCATTTTAGTGTGTAGCGCTGTTCACAAAGTACTTTGCACCACGTCGTGATATAGCTAGTATGTCCAGCTCGCGAGAGTCTCAGTCGCTAATATATTTTTCTGCACAAAGTACGGCCTAAAACTTATTGGTTATTCATTTCGCCAGATTCATATGACTGAGCAAATGCCGCTTTAAATAATCTTTCCTAAATGTTTGATATCCACATTGACTACATTTAAACTTTTCGACTTCCTCGGGATTCATGCCTGAGCAAATGTTTAAATTACCTTTCTGAAGTGTTTGATATTTATTCCCATTGACTACATTTAAACTTTTTGACTTCTCGTGATTCATATGTCTGAGCAAATGCTGCTTTAAATTACCTTTCTGAAGGGTTTGATATTCACATTGACTACATTTTAACTTTTTGACTTCTTTGGGATTCATATGCCTGAGCAATTGCTACTTTAAATTACGTTTACGAAGTGTTCGATATTCACATTGACCACATTTAAACTTTTTGACTTCTTCGGGATTCATATGCCTGAGCAAATACTGCTTTAAATGACTTTTAACATGTGTTCGAAATTCACATTGACTACATTTAAACTTTTTGACTTCTTCGGGATTCATATGCCTGAGCAAATACTGCTTTAAATTACTTTTAACATGTGTTCGATATTCACAGTGACTACATTTAAACTTTTTGGCTTCTTCGGGATTCATATGCCTCAGCAAATGCTGCTTTAAATGACTTTTAACATGTGTTCGAAATTCACATTGACTACATTTAAACTTTTTGACTTCTTCGGGATTCATATGCCTGAGCAAATACTGCTTTAAATTACTTTTAACATGTGTTCGATATTCACAGTGACTACATTTAAACTTTTTGGCTTCTTCGGGATTCATATGCCTCAGCAAATGCTGCTTTAAATGACTTTTAACATGTGTTCGAAATTCACATTGACTACATTTAAACTTTTTGACTTCTTCGGGATTCATATGCATGAGCAAATGATGATTTAAATTACCTTTATCAAATGTTCGATATTCACATTGACTACATTTAAACTTTTTGGCTTCTTCGGGATTCATATGCCTTAGCAAATGCTTATTTAAATTACCTTTCTGGAGTGTTTGAAATTCACATTGACTACATTTAAACTTTTGCCTTCTTCGGGATTCATATGCCTGAGCAAGTGCTGCTTTAAATTACTTTTCTGAAGTGTTTGAAATTTACATTGACTACATTTAAACTTTTTGACTTCTTCGGGATTCATATGCCTGAGCAAATGCTGCTTTAAATGACTTTTAACATGTGTTCGAAATTCACATTGACTACATTTAAACTTTTTGACTTCTTCGGGATTCATATGACTGAGTAAATGCTGCTTTAAATGACCTTTAACATTTGTTCGATATTCACATTGACTACATTTAAACCTTTTGACTTCGTCGGGATTTATATGCCTGAGCAAATGCCGATTTGAAGTACCTTTATGAAATGTTCGATATTCACATTGACTACATTTAAACTTTTTGAATTCTTCGGGATTCATGTCTGAGCAAATGCTGCTTTAAATTACCTTTCTGAAGTGTTTGAAATTTACATTGACTACATTTAAACTTTTTGACTTCTTCGGGATTCATATGACTGAGTAAATGCGGCTTTAAATTACCTCTAACATTTGTTCGATATTCACATTGAATACATTTAAACCTTTTGACTTCGTCGGGATTCATATGCATGAGCAAATGATGATTTAAATTACCTTTATCAAATGTTCGATATTCACATTGACTACATTTAAACTTTTTGGCTTCTTCGGGATTCATATGCCTTAGCAAATGCTTATTTAAATTACCTTTCTGGAGTGTTTGAAATTCACATTGACTACATTTAAACTTTTGCCTTCTTCGGGATTCATATGCCTGAGCAAGTGCTGCTTTAAATTACTTTTCTGAAGTGTTTGAAATTTACATTGACTACATTTAAACTTTTTGACTTCTTCGGGATTCATATGCCAGAGCAAATGCTGCTTTAAATGACTTTTAACATGTGTTCGAAATTCACATTGACTACATTTAAACTTTTTGACTTCTTCGGGATTCATATGACTGAGTAAATGCTGCTTTAAATGACCTTTAACATTTGTTCGATATTCACATTGACTACATTTAAACCTTTTGACTTCGTCGGGATTCATATGCCTGAGCAAATGCCGATTTGAAGTACCTTTATGAAATGTTCGATATTCACATTGACTACATTTAAACTTTTTGAATTCTTCGGGATTCATGTCTGAGCAAATGCTGCTTTAAATTACTTTTCTGGAGTGTTTGAAATTCACATTGACTACATTTAAACTTTTTGGCTTCTTCGGGATTCATATGACTGAGTAAATGCTGCTTTAAATGACCTTTAACATTTGTTCGATATTCACATTGACTACATTTAAACCTTTTGACTTCGTCGGGATTCATATGGCTGAGCAAATGCCGATTTAAAGTACCTTTATGAAATGTTCGATATTCACATTGACTACATTTAAACTTTTTGAATTCTTCGGGATTCATGTCTGAGCAAATGCTGCTTTAAATTACTTTTCTGAAGTGTTTGAAATCCACATTGACTACATTTAAACTTATCGACTTCCTCGGGATTCATATGCCTGAGCAAATGCTGCTTTAAATTACGTTTATCAAGTGTTCGATATTCACATTGACTACATTTAAACTTTTTGACTTCTTCGGGATTCATATGACTGAGTAAATGCTGCTTTAAATGACCTTTAACATTTGTTCGATATTCACATTGACTACATTTAAACCTTTTGACTTCGTCGGGATTCATATGCCTGAGCAAATGCCGATTTGAAGTACCTTTATGAAATGTTCGATATTCACATTGACTACATTTAAACTTTTTGAATTCTTCGGGATTCATGTCTGAGCAAATGCTGCTTTAAATTACTTTTCTGGAGTGTTTGAAATTCACATTGACTACATTTAAACTTTTTGGCTTCTTCGGGATTCATATGACTGAGTAAATGCTGCTTTAAATGACCTTTAACATTTGTTCGATATTCACATTGACTACATTTAAACCTTTTGACTTCGTCGGGATTCATATGGCTGAGCAAATGCCGATTTAAAGTACCTTTATGAAATGTTCGATATTCACATTGACTACATTTAAACTTTTTGAATTCTTCGGGATTCATGTCCGAGCAAATGCTGCTTTAAATTACTTTTCTGTAGTGTTTGAAATTTACATTGACTACATTTAAACTTTTTGACTTCTTCGGGATTCATATGCCTGAGCAAATGCTGCTTTAAATGACCTTTAACATTTGTTCGATATTCACATTGACTACATTTAAACCTTTCGACTTTGTCGGGATTCATATGCCTGAGCAAATGCTGCTTTAAATGACTTTTAACATGTGTTCGAAATTCACATTGACTACATTTAAACTTTTTGACTTCTTCGGGATGCATTTGACTGAGTAAATGCTGATTCAAAATGACCTTTAACATTTGTTCGATATTCACATTGACTACATTTAAACCTTTTGACTTCGTCGGGATTCATATGCCTGAGCAAATGCCGATTTAAAGTACCTTTATGAAATGTTCGATATTCACATTGACTACATTTAAACTTTTTGAATTCTTCGGGATTCATGTCTGAGCAAATGCTGCTTTAAATTACTTTTCTGGAGTGTTTGAAATTCACATTGACTACATTTAAACTTATTGACTTCCTCGGAATTCATATGCCTGAGCAAATGCTGCTTTAAATGACTTTTAACATGTGTTCGAAATTCCCATTGACTACATTAAAACTTATTGACTTCCTCGGGATTCATATGCCTGAGCAAATGCTGCTTTAAATTACGTTTATCAAGCGTTCGATATTCACATTGACTACATTTAAACTTTTTGACTTCTTCGGGATTCATATGCCTGAGCAAGTGCTGCTTTAAATTACTTTTCTGTAGTGTTTGAAATTTACATTGACTACATTTAAACTTTTTAACCTCTTCGGGATTCACATGCCTGAGCAAATACTGCTTTAAATGACTTTTAACATGTGTTCGATATTCACAGAGACTACATTTGAACTTTTTGGCTTCTTCGGGATTCATATGCCTGAGCAAATGCGGCTTTAAATGACTTTTAACATGTGTTCGATATTCACATTGACTACATTTAAACTTTTTAACCTCTTCGGGATTCACATGCCTGAGCAAATACTGCTTTAAATGACTTTTAACATGTGTTCGATATTCACAGTGACTACATTTAAACTTTTTGGCTTCTTCGGGATTCATATGCCTCAGAAAATGCGGCTTTAAATGACTTTTAACATGTGTTCGAAATTTACATTGACTACATTTAAACTTTTTGACTTCTTCCGGATTCATATGCATGAGCAAATGATGATTTAAATTACCTTTATCAAATGTTCGATATTCACATTGACTACATTTAAACTTTTTGAATTCTTCGGGATTCATGTCTGAGCAAATGCTGCTTTAAATTACTTTTCTGGAGTGTTTGAAAGTCACATTGACTACATTTAAACTTATTGACTTCCTCGGAATTCATATGCCTGAGCAAATGCTGCTTTAAATTACCTTTCTGAAGTGTTTGATATTCACATTGACTACATTTAAACTTTTTGGCTTCTTCGGGATTCATATGCCTTAGCAAATGCTGCTTTAAATTACTTTTATCAAATGTTCGATAATCACATTGACTACATTTAAACTTTTTGGCTTCTTCGGGATTCATATGCCTTAGCAAATGCTGCTTTAAATTACTTTTATCAAATGTTCGATAATCACATTGACTACATTTAAACTTTTTGACTTCTTCGGGATTCTTATGCCTGAGCAAATGCTGCTTTAAATTACTTTTCTGAAGTGTTTGAAATTTACATTGACTACATTTAAACTTTTTGACTTCTTCGGGATTCATATGCCTGAGCAAATGCTGATTTAAATGACCTTTAAAAAGTGATCGATATTCACATTGACTACATTTAAACTTTTTGACTTCTTCGGGATTCATATGCCCGAGCAAATGACGATTTAAATTACGCTTATTATGTGTTCGATATTCACATTGACTACATTTAAACTTTTTGACTTCTTCGGGATTCATATGCCTGACCAAATGCTGCTTTAAATTACTTTTATAAAGTGTTCGATATTCACATTGACTACATTTAAACTTTCTGACTTCTTCGGGATTCATGTGCCTGAGTAAATGCGGCTTTAAATGACTTTTAACATGTGTTCGATATTCACAGTGACTACATTTAAACTTTTTGGCTTCTTCGGGATTGATATGCCTCAGCAAATGCTGCTTTAAATGACTTTTAACATGTGTTCGAAATTCACATTGACTACATTTAAACTTTTTGACTTCCTCGGGATTCATATGCCTGAGCAAATGCTGCTTTAAATTACCTTTCTTAAGTGTTTGATAGTCACATTGACTACATTTAAACTTTGTGACTTCTTCGGGATTCATATGCCTCAGCAAATGCTGCTTTAAATGACTTTTAACATGTGTTCGAAATTCACATTGACTACATTTAAACTTTTTGACTTCCTCGGGATTCATATGCCTGAGCAAATGCCGCTTTAAATTACGTTTATCAAGTGTTCGATATTCACATTGACTACATTTAAACTTTTTGGCTTCTTCGGGATTCATATGCCTCAGCAAATGCTGCTTTAAATGACTTTTAACATGTGTTCGAAATTCACATTGACTACATTTAAACTTTTTGACATCCTCGGGATTCATATGCCTGAGCAAATGCCGCTTTAAATTACGTTTATCAAGTGTTCGATATTCACATTGACTACATTTAAACTTTTCGACTTCTTCGGGATTCATATGCCTGAGCAAGTGCTGCTTTAAATTACTTTTCTGAAGTGTTTGAAATTTACATTGACTACATTTAAACTTTTTGAATTCTTCGGGATTCATGTGCCTGAGCAAATGCCGATTTAAATTACTTTTCTGAAGTGTTTGAAATTTACATTGACTACATTTAAACTTATTGACTTCCTCGGGATTCATATGCCTGAGCAAATGCTGCTTTAAATTACCTTTCTTAAGTGTTTGATAGTCACATTGACTACATTTAAACTTTTTGACTTCTTCGGGATTCATATGCGGGAGCAAAAGCTTCTTAGAACTACCTATTCGGCTTGCTTGAGTTTCATATTGATGATTTTTCTCTGATCTGTGTCTTAGTGTGTCTAGTTTGTTTTGACAGACGCTTGGCGAAATTCTGCAAAGATAAATATATTATTAACTTTACCGTATTTGTTGCAACCTTTGGCGGTTGCGTCATACTTAGTCGCTTTGATGATAGATCGGAATCATTTAAAGAATGGCGGCAGTAAATACTTCTGTTTAATGTCTTAATTAATTAACTTGCTGATGGCCCTTAGCGATTGTAAGGAAAAATAACCATAAATGGCGCTTTGAATTAATAAGCAAGATATACACCTTATGTGAAATCTAAAAATTCACGTGGCCGCCATTGGCCACAGACGCAATCAATAATTTATTGACGTAGGTCAAGTCTCAAAAAAAAAGGCCAGCGCATGTTAAAACTAAATAAGTTAATTATGATTTTTTTGTGTTAACTGAGACTTTTTATTATGATTTCTTCTCGCAAGTTTCTTAATATGCAGGGGAGACCGGGGCACCTGGGTCACTTTTTCATAAAAACTATGATAACAAAAAAAAATTCTACTTACAGCTTTAATTTTATAGTAACAATACAACTGCATGTTTGACAGATTGAGTTTTAACAGAAAGAAAATAAGAAAATAATTTTGAACATTTTTATTAACAGGATTTTATAAAAGTGCAAAACATGTCTATGGTGCCCCATACCGGGGCACCTTGAACATATCAAAGGGGCTCGGTGGCCATGCACCATTACATAATAGAATACTCGAAAAACATATAAACATAACATAATGATACGATTCATCCAATATTATAAGACTGCAAATCAATATTAAAACGGTATAAGCTATTTGCCCTTGCAGTTCCACCAGCCTTAACAGGAGAAGGAAGATGCAATACAATGTTATCAATATCTATAATAGACTGATCTTCCATCGTAGGAAAAATAAAATTATTACCGTGCTTGCATAAAAAATTGACAGTCACCTCGAATTGGCCAGAATGAATCTCGACAACTTGACCTATATAATATTTCAATGTTTTCTTTGTGGCAAATTTCACCAACACAAAACTATTTTCTGCCACATCGGCAATGTCTAAAATAACTGGATCTGGTTGGTCTAGTTCAAAGTATGAAACATCGTCGTCACTGTCCGCCAGAACAACATTTGCGTCGCTGTCACTAGATTCGCTTAAATCCCTCTTCTTTGTTTTCTTATATCTTCCAGCTATTTCTCTAGAGATATCTCTTTTTACCGCTTTCACCTTAGGTTTAAGCTTAATCTTTTTCAACTTTTCCTCATCTTGCAATCTATTTATTTCTGGTGTAGCCGTTAAAATTGTTGTTGTCTTTCGCTTACGCTTATGGAACGCCTTCAAAGGTTCCTTAATTGCTTTCGGGTATGGTAGAATCATATCGGGAAGTACAATCTGTTTTTCGGGAGTAGAGTTTCCACAAAATATGGTAGTCTGAATTGAGGTCTTTGGGACAAGAGTTGCGTCGGTATTTGAAACGTTCGCGCTCGTTTGACTACAATTGATCAGAGAATCATCAAGCCCAGTGAGTCTTGAAATCGAAGGCAATGATGAACTGTCATCAGTGATTTTTGAAGTCGATGGCAATGATGGACTATCATCAGTTATGTTTGAAGTCGATGGCAATGATGGATTGTCATCTCCTGTAACGTGGTGGTCCATTGGAACATCGGTTACATCGGTTACTTCGGCTGAGGAAAAGTCACAGTCTTGAAATATATTTTTGTCGAATGGGAATATTCCTGTCGAGCGAAATCCCGCGGTTATATTTTTCATACTAAATGCAAGAGGATATGCTGTTCCTAACAATTCCGCTATGTCATATGGCGTGATCCTTTTCCCAGGGATTTTCATTAACCACGATCTAGAACAAATGAATTTATTTCGAATATTATAACTGAGTTTTTAAATTTAATAGCTATGGTTCATCACAAACTAAATGCGTTGCATGTCATGAATGACACCAACTGCATTTATATTTTATTTGCTGGTGAACACATTGTGACGTGCAACGGAAATTCTTTGTCGTCTACTGTACCTGCAAGCATCGTTGTAGTAATGTTTTAAAGGCCCATAAACAGTCTCATCCAGCGGTTGTAAGCGGTGGCTTGTATGTGGTGGTAATGTCAATAATAAAACGCCACTATCTTTAGCCAATTTTACTGCCCGGATGCTAATATGAGCTTCATGATTGTCCATGATAAGCAATATTGTAGAAGTTTTTGAAGCTTTTGAAAAAGTGATAGTGTTTCAGCCACTCTATGAACAATTCTGCATTTATCCACCCTGATGGATTAGCAAATCCGACGGTTCCATATGGAACCCCTTTGGTCATATGCTGCTTGAAATTTACAAATGGAAATATCATAAATGGGGGTACTGAATTTCCATATGCATTAATGGCACAACACACTGTAATAGTTTTGCCTCTTTCCGCCGAGGTAACTTGACCCACCTGTTTACATCCCTTTTGAGCAAGAACTTTTACAGCATTCTGGGTAGTTGTTAATCCGGTTTCATCCATATTATATATATTGGTAGGTCCGAGATTATATCTTTCAAATAACTGTTCAAGGTTATTGAAAAACTTGGTAACTATAGGTCTATTGAATCCCATTGATCTCGCTAGGGAAGTGGCCTCCGGGATTCTTATTGCTATATCGTGATTTCGCTTTAAAAAATATGTTAACCAATCTTCGCCGGCCAACTTATTTTCCTCCCAACTTTGAGGCATTCTCTTCTTATTGGCTCTAGCGAATTGAAACGCAAGTTTACGTGCAGCTTTCGGTGTTAAACCATGGTGGAGCTTAGCACATTTTATTAGGTAATTCGCTAATACTCTTCATTTTTATCAAATATTTGACGAGTTGCATAATTAGGTGACATCGGTGGTAAATCAGCAAGGGTTGCATTGTCCCAGTTAATTTCTAGATCTTTACACTTATCTATGTACCTTTTGAGTGTTGTTCTAGGAATTGCAAATGTAGTTGATGCTCGTTTTGTGGACAATCCGCCAGTTTGTGTGCTTCTAACATCAAATTTGGGTACGTCTTTCCTATCTGTGTTTTTCTTTTTCTGTTGCGGGCCATTTTACAGCTCTAAAACTAAAGAAACACTCAGTACCAGAGTTTTGTTAACAAACAAAATAATTAGTTTAATTTGGGGTTCAATGGTCACTCGTCTGAAAAATCTTGGAACAGTGTCCATTGTACCCCGGTCTATATGGGACCACTGTACCCCAATGTTTACAAATTATCTTTTCGATCGGATTTTCTTAAAAACAAAGTATATATCTTATTCTATTCTATTTGACAATCCTAATTTGCTTGCATATATTAGTTGTTATAAAATAATTGCTACATACCGGCAAATTCCTGGCAAAATTATCGTTTAAACTTGCACTAGTTTTTTTTTCACATGCACACAACACGAGGTACATCGAACTATACCAAGACGTCGCGTTCGTTCCTGAATTAAGTCAGCCGCTGCGATCGGTAATCTCGCTCGGCGTCTCTCTTACGAAACATTATTAGGAAGTGACCACTGTGCCCCGATGTCCAACCAGCCCCGGTCTCCCCTACATAAATAATGATATATTTAATTATAAACCTGTCTAGCAATACTGCACATACAGATGGTTTTCATCTAGGTGCTTGTTAAAAGACTATTATATTATGTAACATACAAGAAAACTAATTATACTGTTGTTGTAATGGATATTAATGAAATGAAATGAAATTAAATGTTAGGCAGTGTTGTCATATTTTAACACAGAATTGTAAACGCACGTGGTCAGTTTTGTCAATAAGACGTCATTAACCCGCATTCTCAGTTTGTCAAACTCTTTAGAAAAAAAAGTACAATTTTAAGATAGTATATGGCCTCTTACCTTGTAAGAGTATTATTTAAAAATTTCCATAAAAAAATACGACATAAAATGTATGTTTTGCAACAAAACCAATAAAATTGTAATATCACACAAATCTGAATCACATTAATTATTATTATAAATTATTTCAGAAAAGAACGTTTAAAATTGGTATAAACATGTGGGAATTTTCACGCGACGCGACATACGTCTCGACGGACGGGCACGGACTAAAATAACAGCTCCGCGTGGCGAACGATCAACGTTCAGGTTCGCTCGAGGTCGAAGCCAGCGTTTTGATCCAGCATCGCTGCTCGCGGGTAACCTAGTTACGCTTATTGGCTGGAACGTGTATGGCATCGCACTGGAAAGCACAAACGTAACGTAAGGGTTTATTAAGTATTTATACATTGGATTAAAAAAAAGTATGTAGTGTTTCCAAGGAGTCACGCATTTAAATATAATTATAAGACTGATTTTGTAGAGTAAGGATAGACATATACAGTGATAATAAGATAGTAGACGTAGATATATCGGAAAATATAGAACCTATACACCTACATTTTTCCACATACATCGAATCTCTCCTGTTTTACTCCACACGAACCTGTACGTCGATTACATGGCGATTCACTACAGGGTGGCTCAAGTCCTTTTAAACAAGGACACGGATGTTTTGCCACAATCGCCATTTTAAGTCACGTGGTTTGGATTACCTAATAGCTTATTGCGAAATAAATGATCGTGATAACGTTTATTTAGAATAAATGCAATTCATTTTGTCAGTTGTTAAATGTAAAATGGGTGCATTCAACAGTGCCCATCGATTTGTAAGCGATTTTTCATCGGTGATGTAACGATGCGTATAGATTTGTAGTTCTGAATGCTGAATGCATATTTTTGACATCTGAATTCCAATTTGTTTTCGTTTTTTTTTGTTTGTTTTCGAGATAATCTGGCTCTGTAAGGAGGCAAACAGAAAATACATTTTTAACAAAGTAAAAATATAGGGCACAAATATTTAAGGACTAGAAACTCAAGAAAAAACTGTTTCCTAACCCAACAAACCGATGAAACAACTCGCTTTTTAAATTCGATGGGAAAAATGGCGTCCGAATGGTCATCGATTAATGAAATCGATTTTTTAGTGCATTCAGCAGACGATTTTTAATCGCTTATAAATCGATGGGCTCTGGTGAATGCGCTCATCCACCTTACACCTATAGATGATCTTAACCACCAAATAAACCCACCGACACCAATTAAATACCTGGGCATCCATTTTGATCACAAAATGAATTTTAAATATCACCTAACAATAATAAAGAAGATGATAACCAGAAGTAAACATTTTAGATGTCTCATTTATATTTATTATATATTTATTTGATATGATTGTATTGATATGATTTCTGCTATAATCATTGACGTTTAAAAGGTTATGGACCGGTCCGTGGAGCTAGTCCGGGCAAAAAGCAGTCGAGTTGGTTTATTTCTTAATATAAATCTTGCATTTACAAGATGGTTGAGTCTTGTGCGGCCATAAAATGCTTCACTAGAAGATGAAATGGTGTTAAATTAAAATTTCATAGGTTAGTAAATATATTTTGAAATTTGATTTTGTGCATCACTATGAAAATTCGGTTTGTTTAAGAATGTACCAAATGTTTATCCACTTCGTTAGGATACTAAAAGGTCGTAGCATACGGCAAATTTGGATACATGCTCTTAGAAGGAATAATTATAGTCCAGGTGATACAACAGTTATTTGTGAGAAATACTTCACAAAAGAAGATTATGAAGGTAATGTACATGGGAATAAAATACTAAAGAAAGGAACAGTCCCGTCAAAATATTTTACACCTTTATTTTTCTATATTTAAACAACGTTTGCAGTGTAACAAGTACGTGAAGACAGGTTTTATATAATTTATTTATTTATTTTTATTAATTTGATCTAACTTGTTTAGGTACATATTATTTTAATTTATTTATTTAATTAATCACTTTAGTGTACAATATGCCTTAGTGGCTTCTATGTGCATTACTAAAGTAATATGCTACTATAACTATATGTAACATCGTTTCACAATATATTATTACTTTATAAATCACAGACATTGTTATTTTATAAATTACAGACAGTTGAATTTGTAATTGTCTAATTTACAAATTTTTTATTGGGATTTTGCAAGATACCTTAGTGATAAATAAGAAAATCTGGCTAGAAATATACACTTTTATATCTGGAGAGTATCATCCAGTAATGAATACACCAAAAATATTGATGCTAAGCATAAATAATAGATCAATATTTCTATCTTTTTTATAAATATCTAATATTCGAAACTACACTTTTTGAATAGGTAATAATAATAATAATAATAATAATAATAATAATAATAATAATAATAATAATAATAATAATCTTTATTGTCTAACAGAATAAATCCAATTACAAGACAATATGACCTATAAAAAAAATTATACAAAGGCAACAAAAAATCTAAGAGATAGGAAAAAGAAGAAAAAAAGAGAGAAATATAATGGTTGCATCAAGGTAACAGTTTATGCTTTATAAGTTTAGTAAATTGGGTATTGGACAAACCGAATACATCAATGTCATTAAGGGTATTATTGAAAATCAACATGGATTGGTATACAGGTGTTTTAATCAGAAAGTTAGAGGAGGGAGTTGGGAGATAAAAGACGGGATGGTGCCTAACTGAACGAAGAGGAACATGGAAAAGAATACAAGACAGCAGCTCCGGGGAATCGATGAGCGAACAGCAAATACGATACAAAAACTGCATAAACATGAGGTATCTGCGGTTGAGGAGCGATGGCATCTGGAATCTAGATAACAGTGCATTCTGGTTAGTGCCCCGGGTAGGATAAATACCATCTTCCCTATAGGCGATAAACTTGACAAACTTTCTTTGTACGTTCTCTAATAAAATAATATATTTATGAAAGACCGGATGCCAAATAACACCACCATATTCCAACTTAGACCGCACAAAACTGTAATAAAGGGTTTTCAGGGTGTTGGTATTTGAGAAATCTGTCGAATTCCGTATGATAAAACCCAGGGCCTTCATCGCACTGCTGTGAATGCTCCTAAAGTGGTGGGAGAAGGAAAGCTTATTGTCGAAAACTACCCCGAGGTCTTTGAACGTTCCGCAGTGCTCAATGGTTGTGTTGTCAAGAGTATAATCAAAATAAACGTAATCGGCTTTGTTCGTAAAAGACATAGTGAAGCATTTACTTAAATTTAGCGGCAGGTTGTTTGTAATACACCACATCTCCAGAATGTTCAAGTCCCTTTGCAATAATATACAGTCCGTTATATCAAGTATTATTCTGAAAAGTTTCAAGTCATCAGCGAATAGTAGTATTTTGCTGGATAGATTTACACTTATGTCGTTGATAAACAAGAGGAATAATAAGGGGGCCAAATTACTACCCTGCGCAGCACCAGTAATATAGTTAAACGTAAAGAATCACAAAGTAAATTATACGCCCTTGTCGGCCTTTTTGCCCAGACTAGGTCCGCCGCAAGGAAACGAGAAAAGCCGCTCCATAACCTTTTAAACGTTATTGGATTTAACCAGACTTCAACATTGTTGCCATTATCGAGACAAACATGTTTTGTCTCTCTTCCACCCATTACTGATTTTCAATAACATTCCACACAATCACAACCTCACTTTCCAACAGATTTATGAATGGAGTGTTGGCCCTGTGGTGAAAACCAGTAATCTAGAATAGGTAAATAAATGTCAATGTCAATCAATATATTTTAGAACGGATTTTCATTTTTAAGTCTTTCCCAAAAATAAAATAAAAGAAGAATAAAATACCCGAAGTTGCGGGGAATTTAGAATTCCCAAAGTTCGAATCTAGCTTAGGCCGGGAAAGCGGGTAGCAGACCAGCGGCGAGACAAAACAATTATAGAAATAGCTGAAAGAACAAGTGTACGCAAAATTACAAAGATGAGACACCATGCCAACCAACTACACAATCCATCTAATGAATACCTGTATGAGAAAACTGAAGTTGAACCAATTATTCAACGATTTCAGAAACTCACTACAAAATTTACCAGCAAGGCAACGAATTTAAATATAATGAAGCCATTTATTATGAAATTTCCCAATCATTATACCAGAAAAAGACAATACCCTGAAAGGACAATTTTCCAAATAATAACGAATTAGTTTTTTTTCCGACATGATTTTTTAGTTACGATTTTGTTTCATATAAGATTATTTATTGTGATTTATACTCATTTTTAATTTAAATTAAAGGCTGAAAGATTTGTTGGACTTTTGTCTAATGAAAATGTGTTAAAAAAATAATACTTTAAATGTGACAGGGAGGCTGAAAACTTTCTACATCCGAATGCTGTTGTATTCAATGTAAATTGATGCCATTCCAAATACTGAAACTGTACATTTCTCATATTGTATTCTTTTACAAACGCACTAAGAACCTAACGGGAGCCGAAAGATCGACAAAATTGATTTAAAAGAACTTATCCCCGTAAGCGTTGAAGTAAGGAAGATTATGTTAAAAAATAAAATGATCAAAAAAGTGTTGTTCCAAAACATTCTTGCCTCAAGCTTAACTAAACTTACCTATCGAAATCAGTGCTACGAGCCCTACGCGAGTGTTCCACTACAATATTCAGTTGTTCCAGTTGAACAATTAATTCTGGTTCTGGCTTGCTTTTGGTGTTCGTTTGTGTCGTCACTCGAGGTTCCGCTACACTAAAAAAGTGAATATAAATTACGGGTACAGAGGAAATATTTGAGGAGTACACATTTAATATATTTTCATATTGTTTCTTGATTGCAAGCTTTATGATATCTTGAAATATACTTTATACACTAACCCAGAATGTATCCCACTATACTAAATCCATCTAAGTCCGTGTAAACAACGGCGCTCCGACCCTCGCTCATCGCATTGTACCATAGCACCGCACAGCCCTCGCTTGAGCTTTACACACTAGTCCCTCGACATCGAGATATAAACATTGACTGTGCGTTGTTATCTTCTTCCGATGAAGAAGATTGTGTTTTAGACTCTAATAAGTATAATAAAGTGGTACTTATATGCTTAAACAAAAATCTAGTATTTATATGCATTCTCATATATTCACAATGGGGATCTTTCCTTAGATCTTTATAAAGGTGATAAAACTCTCCATAGAATCTTCGCTTTGCGTTAATAAGATGCACTGGTAATCTTGCATTTTGTTTAAACATATACCACTTTGTTATATTAGCGTCTAAAATAATATCTTCTTCTTCATCGGGAGAAGATGACAACACACAGTCCATGTTTAGATCTCGATGTCGAGAGACAAACTGAAGGACAGGCAAGGCAATGAGCGAGGGTCGGAGCGCCGTTGTGAACACTACTGTGCGATGCTATGGTACCAGGCTACGAGCGAAGGCGCTGTTCGGCGCTCCGTTGTGGACATACATTAAAGAACGGAGGGCGTCAAAACAATATCACGTGATCTATAAAAGTCAGAATGTTTGTGCAGTTACATTAAGGGTTTATTAAAATTGTTAATTATATAACTTTTACGCATTTTTATAAAAATAGTAATATAAACGACATGCAAGGTTTGATTTTAAGAGATATCCTCATTTTTTGATTTTGAATTAACAAAATACGCCATCTAGCGGTAAAATTTCAAAGTTGAAAATAAATTTAGTATAGTTCTAGGGGTCACTTTCATCATATTTTTTTTCTCGAAAACTGTAGGACAAATTGTTATTGAGATACAACCGCTCGTCGACCTTAGAGGAACACCTGGTATAAAGGTTTAATAAATTAACTGTAAGCACTAGTTATGTAATAAAGTCATATAACTTCATCGAGATAATTTTCACGAAAATAAACGCTAATACAGCAGATAACGAGTCATCGAATACTCTGTCTAATGCCCGGGTCAATAAATTTTAAAAAAAGGAAGTAGATCAATTGAAGCTGGCAGATTCACGTTATTGTAAGTAAGGAATATTTTTTGAAAAATAATGCGGAATGAAAAATATTGTATTTGTTCACTTCATATAACAAAATCTCTAACTTACTTCGCCAACATCGTGCGACACGACTTACAAAATTTATACCTTACTTACCCCGTTTCTCCTTCTTCCAAATCTTCCTCTTTTAAATCCAGTTCTTCGTTTTTAATTGTCCAATTTTCAAAGCTTGCCTCATTTTTAACTCTTACCAGCTGACTAGTTTCGCTATAAGAAGTATTCTCGTATCTGTAAAATAGATGAATACCATTTAAGTATGTAGTATTTATTGATGGCTAACTCGCATAAGAACTAATAAATATCGGTACATCGATATTTTATCGGCATATCGGCAATTTTGAGATGTATGAAGGTGTCCTTACCATTTGAAAATTATTAATAATCATTCTACTGCGCTTAAAATATAGAAACGAAGATTATTTAAAAATTTTTCTTTATGGAGAATGTGACAAAGTAATAACAAGAGCATGTGACAAATTTGACTGTTTTCAATGCCGTTATAGCCAACTAGGCGTAACTGAAATTAAAATCTGCAGCAAAAGCGTCATATAAAAAATCCAGGAAATAATACAGTCAAAAACTTAAGGATTGAAGGTGATAAAGAGGCAATAGCAAATAATTTTAATGACTTTTTAGTGAATATTATCCCTAATTTGTTAACAAAATTAAAGAATGCACCTTTTAGATCGAACATTGAATATAATAAGACAGCTATTAATTTAGAATTTGCAAGCGAAAAGAAAATATTGCAGATCATTAAAAAATTAAAAAATAAACTCAGCTGTGGATACAATGAGTTTTAAGCACTTAATAAAGTTCATCATAACAGACCCTCTCGTTTATGTCGTTAATTGAGTTTGGTGTATTCCCTGAAAAATTAAAACATGTTTTGGTAGTTCCAATTCTTAAAAAAGATGATGATACATCGGCCGATAAGTCTCCTCCCATTATCAAAATATTTGAACATGTCATATGTAAAAGAAAGAGAACGGCGTCATTCCGTTAGGGTTGTTCCTTGATTTGGCCAAGGCGTATGATACATTAAGTCATGATATCCTTATTAAAAAATTAAACGTCCATGGAATAAGAGGAGCAACATTTAAATGGATTGAGTCATACCTGTCAGGACGGCAACAAAAAATAGTAGTACGTAAGGGTAACAAGGAAGTTTTGTTACAACCAAAGAGTGTTTTAATAGGTATAGCTCAGGGAAGCATCATTGGTCCGATTTTATTTATTTTATCAGGCTCATTAAAGACGAGAGAAAAATGCTACGGGACTACTAGGTCAATCCAGACCCCCTGTTCAAAACAAGACTCGATCAGTTGAACAAAATAACCCAAAACATGATACTTATATCAGTATAGAACAAACAGTTGGCTAAAAACTTGTCAGGAAATCAATGAGGCCAGAGAAAATAATTCTTATCAAAAAGTCAATAACCTGACTAAACAAACCTCAGCGTTCCACAGATTGAACAAAAGGGAGAGTGGTATTCAACGAATTCAGAAAAATTGAAAATATTTGTTGAACACTACAAGGACCATTACAAAATAGAAGACAATTTAGATTTTAATCAGGACACTCTGCAAAACGTGGAAGAATGGCACAAAGAATATTTCAGGGACAGAAAAATACAACAAGAACAGCACTTGGTAAGAGAGGACGAGTACTTTGAACTGCTACACAAACTAAAAATTCAGCACCTGATTTTGACAATATTCCTTGGATCATCTTTAAACGACTTGACCATCAAATACATTTGTATATAATAAGCATTTACAATTTTTGTCTTAAGAATAGTTTTTCCCCAGCAGAATGGAAGAAAGGAATAACCATAAACAGTCCAAAACCAAACACAGACCATGGTTGTACAAAAAAAATATTTACCTATAACACTCTTATCACTATTACGAAAACTGTTTGAAAAATCCTACGTAACATTCTAGAAAATATAACAGTTCACAAAGTCCCTGCTGACCAATTTGGTTTCAAATCCAAATGTTCAACAATTCATCCATTAATGATCCTGGTTTCAAATCTACAAACAGAGAAACACAACAATCAAAAATCTGCTGCGCTATTTTTAGATATTAAAAAGGCATTTGACAGTGTCTGGCATAAAGGACTTCTTTTTAAACTTCAGTTGCTACAAGTTCCTGACAATCTTCTATGGCTAAAGACTTACCATCCGAATAAACAGTAGCATTTCAGAAGAATTTAGCCCACAACAAGGTCTACCTCAAGGATCAGCTCTATCTCCTCTCTTATTCGACCTCTTCTGGTATGACTTCCAACAAACTTCAGGCCCACAAACCTATATTTTAAAATTTGCTGACGACACGGCAATCGTAGCCCATGGAAAATATGTAAACAAACTAATGGTAACCCTTCAAAATGAAGCACAGGTAAGTTTAGCATGGTTTAAAAAATGGAGACTCCAAGTAAATCTAGCAAAATCTCAGCTCTTAACATTCAATCATGTTATTTCCAAGTCTACACCGAACTTTCAAATAGAGCAAACACCAATACTTCCAGCCACCATAGCAAAGTACTTAGGGATTACATTAGATTCAAACTTCAACAGTCATGCCAACTCAGGGAAAAAAAGATTATATCCATAGCTAAACATTTTAGAAGCCTAACCTATAAAAATCAAGGAATATCAATTGATACAGCTGTTAAAATTTACAAGTCTATTTGCCGATCAGTTATTGAATACGGACACCAATTACTAAGTAATGCGCAAAAACCAGCTTGGACTGCACTGCGGAAAACGACTTCACTAAGGACACTAACTAAAATCAGACACCCGAACAATGCCACGCACAATCCATCAAATAACTATCTCTATGCACGAACAAAGGTGGAACCGATCCAAGGAAGATACTCAGCACTAATGAAAAAGTTTTCAAAAAAGCCCCACAATATGGACCTGCACAGCATTGCCGAGATAGGGACAGGACTGTTTCTTCACTATTCCGACATCCAGAGAAGACACTATGGGAATGGCTCAATGAGAAATTTTCTCTAGAATCTACTGGTTTCATATCGCAAAAATAAATTACCTACTTGATGTATTATTACATAGATATAATATATACATATCTATATATATATATATAACTTCCTATCATTAGAGCGCCCATACATTGCGAAATTACATTCAATAGAGCGTCCAGGTGCATAAAGCGTCCGTATACGGACGCTCTATGCACATCCCATGTAAAATTTCTGTGATGACGTCTAAATATCCCCCTGTACCCTTCGGCAAAATTTCGCTGGACGCCAATTTGTTGACGGAATAAACGTGAAATTTCGAAAATCGTATATGTGTAGTTCAACGCTTTTAACACGAGGGGTCGCCTAGACTGGCGCCATGTATACCTCAGTATACGTTTTTTTTCACTCTTTCGCGTACCAAGCGTCCTTATAATCTGGCAACCTTGTATTGATGGTTTTTAGGCACGTTACTAAGATTAAAATTGGTTTAGTGATATACGCGAAGCAGATAGCTTTTAGTTTGCTATCGATAAAGCGTCTGCCGTATTTTATCTGTGACCCGATTTTTTTTTAAAGCCTACCTATTGTAGAAGTCAAAATGAAAGGACGGTTTTACCCGTCAGAATACGTAAGTACAATTATTTTTACTCATTTAACATTTTGATTCTTCTAATATATAAGTAATATGTAGTGACGCCACCGAAACTAAGATAAAAACAAAACCCAAACTCTGGAATAAATGATAATTAATTATCAATAGGTATGTAACAGATTAATATTTGTAATTAATAATAGGCAGAACATGGTGCAGAAAAATTAATTCTTCGCCGTTGCTTGCAGAGAGTCAATTTCTTTTTTTTCGTAGACATCGCCGGCCTCCGAAAAAAAAAGTGTACTATAACCACTTTATACTATGCAGGAGCAGATAGGTATTTTTTGCCTTTTTTAATAAATAAATAAAAATGAATAATCGTGTTTTTCCACCAGTCAAATGGATTTTGATCTTTTTTTTTAGAACGTTTTGTTGTAAATTCAAGATCCGGTTCCGGTCCGGGAACTGGCCAAAAATGTGAAATGGTAAGTTTATAATTACGTTCTCAATCAATATAATATGTTTTTAAGATCTCTCTCTCTCTCTCTAAATTTGATTGTAGGTACTTACTTATATTATTATAGTTAGAAGTTTGTTTTTGAAGTTGTTTTTTGTGTGTCACTTGGATTTCTCAAAAATCTAGATATGTTTTAGTCAAAATTATCCTCAGAGTTCCGTTATTCCATACTGTAATTTTTATATGGGAACGTGCATTTTTGATTTAAAAAAAAATGTTGGTAGCTCAATTTTATTGAAATTTTAAATACAGCGCAGTGGCAAGTATACAACTAGTCCTGAACCATAATTTTTTTAATTTGGTACAATATGGGAGGGCTCTTTACCATATGTTGGAGTAAAAATAACAGTTTTAACCCTTAAAAGACATCTTGATTTATCTTATTAAAAAGTGGGTTTCTCTGCCTGTCTGTATTTTTGCCCTTATAACACACTCGTTGGTCTAAGGGTAAAGAATTTTAAATATAAATATTACGTTGTTTGTTTTTGTTAAATAGGCATTAAAGGAGCTTTGTCCCTTTTTGTAAACATCCTTAGTATAGATAATTTATATTTGGTACAAAAACTAAATATTTTTGCTAGCACTAGAGTCATTGTAGATAATGCTTTACTCTTATACATTTGGAAAAAAATCATACTCATCCAGAATTGGAAGAGAAATACTTTCAAGGAAGCCCTAGTAGTAATAATTCACTCAATTTATCCATACCTATATTTGATTACCAGGCATCTGTTTTCTACTACCTGGCATATTTCTTACAAAAATAGCGAAGGGTAAAGTGTCACTTAAAACAACGTTAGGAGGGGGTTGTAGATATAGGAATGGACCGAAATTGATAGTAACCTGTTAGAGAAAAAACGAATATTATTAAATATTTAAATTTTTGAAATTTAAATATTTTATCAAAAGCGCAATTTAAACTACATTTTTGTTAAATTGTTGAAAAAGTTGTTCGTTTATAAGTTTAATTTTTTTTCTTCCAGCCAATCTATGCAGTTATAGCTGCTTGCATGAATGAAACCCCTCTAACTATAATATTATGTGTCTCTAATTATTTCATAATCATATATTTTGATTCTCACGCCTGTTATCATATACTGGGTGTCTATTTATACAAGTAATATCTTCTACATGATATAAAATTTTTTTAAGACATATAGTTCGTGGATTAAAAAACTGTTTTTAGTGGGAGTAATTTTAAGTATACAGGGTGTCTCGATATCAACTTCACTTCTTTAAATGGAACACCCTATATTTTTTGTTAAATATTGCTCTTCATTAAATTCTCTATTGCTTATTGTAAACTATTTTTCAAATAATGGTAAAATAAAATTAGTATTAATAGAGGATGTATATCTTAAATATTATTAGGTGAACAATAATTATTACCTGTAATCTGAAATTTGACATGTCTGACAGTGTTACAATTGATTAACTAGAAGAAATAGTATTTTTTGATAAATTTTATTTCTCATTAATAGTTTACTTTATCGTAAAGTTTTTGATAAATAATTGAATTAAGAAGCAATATTTGACAAAAAATATAGGATGTTCCGTTTGCAATCGTAAAGTTGATATTAAAAATTGTATGTCGACACCCTGTATACTTAAATGCACTCCCACGAAAAATTGTTTTTTAGACCAAGAATCATTTGTTTTCAAATCTTTTTTATACCATGTAAAGGGTAGAAGATATTATGTGTATAAATAGGACTTGAACATCCAGTATCCACAATGGCTAAAATACTTACTTCGTATTGTAAAAATATAATTATATTCGTTTTATTTTACAGAGTGATGAGAAAAACGAGTATACAAACAGAAAAAAGTCAAAATCTAAGGATTAATTAGCATCTTGTCTCACCGGATTAGCAACTTTACTACAGGCAATAAGTAAAGAAGAAATAGTGTTACCTTTTCGTACAGAATCCAAATTTTATATCAAAAAAAATTTTGCCTGTAAAATTTAATAGATATGACGCCATCTTGAATATTTTCAAATGAAAACCGCCAATTTCCATCAGACCAATAGATTGACTGGTCGGACCGATTTCAAAAACATAGAATTGTCACTTTTTTTAACAGTTTCGAGTTAGTGTTCGAAAGTTGGTACATTACTCGATATTTATTTTTTTCTCGAAATTCTTTTAAAAAATGTCTTTGTGCAAAAAATCGGCTTTGAAATATTACAATATTTATTTTTTAAATTGGTGAGACACTTGAAACACATAATCATAGAAGGCAACTTTTGAACTCTTATCTCCGAAACTGGAAATAAGTGATGCCAACTATGTTCTGTATCTGGTCTGGTCAAATTGGCGGTTTCCAATAAAAAATATTCAATAAAATTTGGATTCTGTACGAAAAATTATATAGAATTATGCTATTTGCTTCTTACTATTGTTAGTCGTAAAGTTTCTAATCGGATGAGAGACTTAAAATAATGTTCCGGTATATAGTTTAAAAAATAATTACAAATTTGATGTTCAAATAAAGATATTTTAGAAAAATATATTCTCTTACTTGACTTTTGACTACATTTAGTGATAAAAAATAACGTAGGAGCCAATGTCGAGAAAATCGATTTATTAACTTTATTTTCAAGAAATGTGCCTAAACCGAATTTTCCTGGGAAAACGAGTTATGGCATATAATTAGACTTATAAAGCACTAATTATGCTGAAAGTTAAAAAAATTATCGTAGGAGCCAATGTCGAGAAAATCGATTTATTAACTTTCTTTTCAAGGAATGTACCCTAAACCGTAATTTCCTGTGAAAACGAGTTATGTCATATAATTAGACTTATAAAGTACTAACTATGCGAATAGTTAAAAAAATATCGTATGAGCCAATGTCGAGAAAATCGATTTATTAACTTTCCTTTCAAGGAATGGAATGTGCCTTAAACCGTATTTTCCTGGGAAAACGAGTTATGGCATATAATTAGACTTATAAAGTACTAACTATGCGAATAGTTAAAAAAAATATCGTATGAGCCAATGTCGAGAAAATCGATTTATTAACTTTCTTTTCAAGGAATGTGCCCTAAACCGTATTTTCGTGGGAAAACGAGTTATGGCATATAATTAAACTTATAAAGTACTAACTATGCGAATAGTTAAAAAAATATCGCATGAGCCAATGTCGAGAAAATCGATTTATTAACTTTCTTTTCAAGGAATGTGCCCTAAACCGTATTTTCCTGGGAAAACGAGTTATGGCATATAATTAGACTTATAAAGTACTAACTATGCGAATAGTTAAAAAAATATCGTATGAGCCAATGTCGAGAAAATCGATTTATTAACTTTCTTTTCAAGGAATGTGCCCTAAACCGTATTTCGTGGGATTTATTAACTTTCCTTTCAAGGAATGGAATGTGTCCTAAACCGTATTTTCCTGGGAAAACGAGTTATGGCATATAATTAGACTTATAAAGTACTAACTATGCGAATAGTTAAAAAAATATTGTATAAGCCAATGTCGAGAAAATCGATTTATTAACTTTCCTTTCAAGGAATGGAATGTGCCCTAAACCGAATTTTCCGTGGAAAACGAGTTATGGCATATAATTAGACTTATAAAGAACTAATTATGCGAAAAGTTAAAAAAATATCGTATGAGCCAATGTCGAGAAAATCGATTTATTAAGTTTATTTCCAAGGAATGTATCCTAAACCGAATTTTCCTGGAAAATCGAGTTATGGCATATAATTCGACTTATAAGGTACTAATAATGCGGAAAATTAAAAAAATATCGTAGAGTTAATGTCGAGAAAATCGATTTATTAACTTTCTTTTCAAGGAATGGAATGTGCCCTAAACCGAATACCTACATATTAATTTATTTAAGAGTTTAATTCAAATAAAAATGGTATAATAATTAGGGAGCAAGTAAATAAAATTTTCACTTTGGCTCTGCCCGAAAAGATGTACATTTATGACAAGACAAAATGTATGCTCATAAAAAGTAGGTTTAATGATATTTCAACAAAGACTCATGGTGGAATTTATGTAAATAATGTACAGATACAACAAGTAGAATAATACAAATATTTGGGCGTCATAGTGGACGAGAATTTGACGTTACTACACGTAATAACTAAAAAAGTGTCAAAAAAATATTGCTTCTCGGAAGAATGAGTTCTTATTTAAGCCAATGGATAAAACAAATAATTTATAAAGCAATAATGCAGCCGCATTTCAATTATTGCACCTCAATTTTATTTTTATTTAATATCAATGAAAAGGATACACTACAGCGGAAGCAAAATCAAGCTATGCGATATATTTTGTGATGTCATAGACTTACTAGTGTTAAAGTAATACTAGACATAATAGGGGCGTTCAGTGTTAGACAGGCCATATTTTTAAACACGATGATTTTTATATATAAAATAAATCAGATGTCCACGATTATCAAACAAGATCCAGAGAGGACTTCTATGTAGCTACAGTTCCAAATCGTTACAGTCACAATGATGTTTTCCACAATGGACTTGTTCAATATAATAACTTAAATAGTGATATTAAGAAAGCGATAAATTTAAAATATTTGTAAGGAAATGCAAACATTATTCTAGGGAAAATGTATAGGGGGAACGAACTACAGTTAAGTTTTTGTGTGATATATAATTTTTTATGTGATATGTATATTATTAATGATTTTTTTTGTAAGATTGTTAGCAATTGCTATTAACAATAAATTATTATTACTATTATATAAGGAATAATTAGTTTTTTTTTATGGCAGTCAAAAGATCAACGATATAATGTAAACTTTATTATAGTGCTTTGTTTAAGGACGCTTGGTACAGGTATAGTAGGTGGAAACATTAATATATACGGAATCTCACAAGTCTTAAACGTGGCAACGCTGTGGGACGCTAAATTGATGTATAAGTGAAACAGTTATTTGATAACCGGACGCTAAAAACATCTTGGTGTGGAAGAACCCGCATATAGCGGACGCTCTATACACCAGAAAATGAACGGACGCCCAATTAAGGTTAAAGTGAAAACAGTAACCATATATTCGCCTAAGGACGCCGTACTCACGTTTCATGAAAAGACGCTCTATTGATATTGGGATTTAAATATATATATATATAAATACAGGGTGTTCCGAAATTAAGAAGCAATACTTTACCACCATCTTCTCCGGGTAAAAATAATAGAATTTTGTCATATGGGCATAAGTGCAGAAATGCATGCTAAGGGGGCTACGGCCCTTAGAACGGGGAACACTGAAGACGTTTTTTTCTAAATATTTTCGAAACCGTTCATAAAAAAATTTTGAAATTAGGTAGTAGGTGTATAAACTTTTGACGCTAAATCAGTTCATGTATTCAGAATTTCAAAATTTTAATCATAGGCGTCACACACTGGGGTGGTTAAGGGTTAAAATAATCCCACTTTTTTAATTAGTCATTCTTTTTTTAAATTTCTTAAAAATTATAAAATATCAAAGTATTTTACGTAAAAATTACTCTCTTAGTTCATATTGATAGGACTTATAGTTTTTGAGTAAAATCGTTTTGAAAACAAAAATATTTTTATTTTATTTCGGATTTTCATATGAGCTGCTATCTTTACGTCCTCCGGTGAAACTATACTATATTTGGGTCCTCCATACAATATTTTAGGTCGCCCGATAATATACGAATTATAAAGACCACAGTGGATAGGTCCTCCAACAGTATTGCCATGTTTCTTAATTTAACCCTGTATTTCGTTACAGTTCTTTTCCCGCGTTTATTAAATAATTGGGACGAATTTTTAAATTTTGTGTTTAGTCTTCCTTTGTGATTGTTTGATGTGCCGTAGTCTTGAGATCTGAGAAATATTTTGTAACGTAAGTTACTTTACACTTATTAGCTTTTTGATTATGTATCTTCTATTAACGTAAACTTTCGAAATTGTACACAGGGTATCCTAAAAGGTATGGTCAATAATTAAGCATTAAGTTTATTGGACAAAAACAAGGTTTCATATAAATTTTGTCCTTTAAATCCCGTTTTTTTTTAAGGCTAAACCTTTTTATTTATTGTACTTTGTGGTTGTCTGGTTAAAGAAATGAATTACAATTATTAGTGGACCTATTGGGAAACATATTGTTCAGGAAGTTTGTGAATTATTCCATTATGGGGTGGGGCGCTAGAGGTTCATCAGGTAATGCTTCTAGAATTTCGTTTTCAATAAAGCTGAACTAAAAGTAGCATATTTTTCAAACATAACAATTATCAGGACGGTACTGCAGAAAAAATAAGCTGCTGAATCTTCGGTTCAAAACATTGAAATTTTGTTAAAATATTATTGGTTTAAATTATGCAACTTTGCATATTCAATATTTATTTATTTATTTATTTACAAAAATAGGGATACAACAGGCACTAAACCCAATATAGCATCCACGTTGTGGTATTGGCTAGTGGAAGTTATTAATGCTTAAATTACGTATACATTAAATTATATTAACCTAAAATTAATGAACCTTTATAGCATTGATTTTACATATTTTTTAAATCTAATTATAGACATATCGAACATTTCCATCCCTAAAGAAAGAATAATAAAAGGCCCTAGTCGCTCTACAGAGAGGAGAATTTTTTCCAGAATTTGTATTTCTGAGTGGAATATTGAAAGTATTTTGAAGCCTTAACTCCCTAACCGGAATATTAAAGCTTAACTTTGACCTCAGCGTTGGCGAATCAACAAGACCGTTCACCTACATCGGAAACCACTCGTCTCTCAGTAAGTGGCATTACAGAAAATGTTTCCATTATAGGCTTATAGTTGCTATTGACTATAGCTATGTCTGTTTTTCGTGATAAGAACCGTAAAAATTTGTTTTGAATACTTTCCAGCCTTCGCTGGTAAACCGCGTACTGAGGGTTCCAAACAACCGATGCAAAACTAAGTTTGCTAAATATAAACGCATAATACAAGTTTAGAACTGTTTGAGGATTATTAAAATTTAAACTATTTCTTATAATAAATCCTAAAAATCGATTACACTTATTGATAACCTGTTCAATGTGAGAGCTAAAAATTAACTTAGTGACCATTATAACACCCAAATCGCGTATTTCATTGACTGATTCGAGATCACTATTATTAATAGTATAACGAAAATTGTGTACATTCTTGTTTCTGGTAAACGTAATCGATACACACTTCCCTAGATTAAGAAATAAACTATGACTTTCACAGAATCTTACCAAGGCATTAAGATCATCTTGCAGCAAATGGCAATCCCCTGGCACCCTGATTATTCGAAAAAAATTTTAGGTCATCTGCGTACATCAAAAATGTAGAAAATTTAAAACATTGTTGTATGTTATTAATGTATATTATAAAAATCAGGGGACCAAGGTGACTGCCCTGAAGCACACCAGACGGCACGTTAAAAGGTTTAGAATAGAAACCACCAACGGAGACAATCTGTCGTCTATCACTAAGATAGGACCAAATCCATCTCAATAAGCTGCTATGCACACCGACATCAGCAAGACGCTCCATCAGTATGGAATGACTAATTTTGTCAAATGCCTTACTGAAGTCCGTGTACACAACATAAATCTGCTTCCGATCATCCATATTTCTTAAAATAAAATCTGTAAATTCCACCAGATTGCTCTCAATGGACCTACGTGGAAAAAATATCCGTGTTGTTGTTTTAAAATAATATTTTTAACTTGCTCCAATATAATGTTGTGAATAATTTTTTCAAATATTTTCCCAAAAATGCATAATTTACTTATATGTCTGTAGTTTTTAACGTTATGTTTATCACCTCCCTTGGGTAAAGGAGTTATATGAGATGTTTTCCACATTGTAGGAAAAATACCCTGTATTAATGAGAGGTTATATATGTGCAAAAGAGGCTTAACAAGATAAGCACTACATTGTTTAATAAATATGCCAGGAATGTTATCTGGACCGGGACACTTTTTATGATCCAGAGCAGCGATGGTATCACATATTTGTTTTCCTGTAATTAAAAGTTGATTATTACCACTAGTATCAGAAAATATTGGTTGATTACCATGCTGCCCCGGAACATATACCTCCTGAAAATAATCTGCAAATAAGTCGCAAATTTCCTTACCCTCGCTTGCAAAGCGATTGTGATAAAACACAGAATTAGGAAAATTTAAATTGCATTTCTTTTTATTTTTCATAAATTTCCAGAACATTTTTGAGTTTGAATTGATTTCAGTTTCAATATTACTAATATAGTCTTTATAATCCCTACGCATCAAGTGTTTGGAGGTTCTCTTCAGTAATGAAAATGTTCGATAGTAAAGAGGGTCTTGATTAATTTTATACATTTTATGAGCTTTATTTTTTCTTTTAAAATATTTATAGTATCGTGTTTAAAATATACAGGGAAATCACCCCTTCCTTTGAACGAAGGAACGTTCTCACTTATTAACTTATCGATCGTATTGTAAAAATTACGTAATGCCTGATCTATATTATTGGTTTCCAAACATCCCGACCAAGATTCCGAAATTAATTTGTTGTTTATAGTATTGTAGTTTGCACGGTTAAAATTAAAAAACTTTTGATGTTGTGATTTAAATTTTTTGAAGTCAATATGCTTAAAAACAATAAACAGAGCAGGGTGGTGAGGATATTCATCAACCATGGGATCGATACAGTGACCGATAGTGTCTATGTTATTTTTATTACAAAATATTAAATCTAGTATTCTGTGATTTATATTGTAAATACAATTATATTGCATAAGTCCCATAAAAGAACACATGTCAATGATTTCAGAATACTTCGTATTGACATTTGTCGGTTCAAAGTATAGTGTATGCCTTAAAAAACCCATTCTATTGTTGAAAAATTAAAATCTCCCAAAAGTATCACAGTATTTTTGTCAAATATACTTTGATTGCATCTTAGATAAAAAAGTGTAGTATGCAATGGTGTCACCCGGGGGTAAGTATAAGCAACAGATATAAATTTTTTCACCTTTTTCTGCTTCTCGATATCCATAAGTCCTCGGCATTTGATTGCAACTGCGGATGATGCACAATTTAAAGGTCATGGCGGGACGCGATAAGGACACCGCCCCCCTCGGTTTTTTCTGATGCAGTTTCATATCTATCACGCCTAATAACCTGATAGTTTTGGTCAAATAATTCACTATTAAAAACACTTTGATTCAGCCAGGTTTCTGTCAGGCAAATGATATCGTATTTTGTATCAAGAGCATTATGATAAAAGTCCGCAGTTTATATATATTTATATATATATATATATATATATATATAGGAAGGGTAGTCGTTGCTGACTAGTTAGGGATAACGATTTGGGTAATATTGGGCTTTGCAGCAAATGAAAGTGTACTCTTTAAAGTTGGTCCAAGCTTTCGGAAATCTTTATTTCCATCATCAGGGAAAAACTTTGTTGAGGATGTTCATAAATTTGTAGTTAATTACTAGTAGTAACACAGTAAAATTCGAAAGCACCACAAGAGATTTTGGCTTGTTGCTGTTTCAGTGCTTTCGAATTTTACTGTGTTACTACTAGTAATTAACTACAAATTTATGAACATCCTCAACAAAGTTTTTCCCTGATGATGGAAATAAAGATTTCCGAAAGCTTGGACCAACTTTAAAGAGTACACTTTCATTTGCTGCAAAGCCCAATATTACCCAAATCGTTATATATATATATATATATATGTTAACCTTTTATTGGTAAAATGTAGGACATTTGAAGATGTCCTTTCCCAGGTTTAATTTTTTTTAAATAATATCTGCGTTTTTAAGTTATTTTAGTATAACCTGTAAAAGATATCTCAGATGTCATTACAAATAAGATTATTTCAATAATTACCGTTTTTTAAACTTGTTAATGCATAATTATTTTACATATTTAATTTTTTTAGGATGGACAGACAACCTTTCAGGTTTCCACCTGAATTGTATTTATGTAAAAATCTATTTATTTAAATTTTATTAAATTTGTTTTTTTTTTCAGTACGACATTACTACTTTTAACTCCAGGAACATCCGTAAAGATAGATGGTTTTGCAATAAACCCCTGAGATAAAGCAGTCCTTAGAAAAACCGCGCCTCCGTTGGAAACCGTAATATTTTAAAAACTTTCCATATATTATTCTTGTTCTAGTTCTATACCCAAACATTAACATTGTCACAATTAGCTATTCAAATTTGAACACACTTATCTCATAGTTTTTGTGTTTTTATTAATATGTGGGTATTCAAGTCGATATTTTATAATTGGGATGTAGTCAAGTCCATCTATACCGCCAGCATAAATTTTAACTCTTACCAGCTTAATAGATTCGTAATAAGATATTGTGGTATCTGTAAAATAGATGAATGCCATTTAAATATGTATTACTTATTAATGGCTAATTAATTCGCATAAGAATTAGTGATCGACCGATACCGATATAAGTATCCGTACATCGGTATTTTATCGGCAAATCTTGCCGATAAGTATCGGCATTTTTGAAATATATAAAGCTGTCCTTACCATTTGAAAATTACTAATAATCATGCTAGGGCGCTTAAATTATAGAAACGAAGTTTATTTAAACTTTTTTTATTTATGGAGAATGTGACAATGTAATAACAAGAACATGTGACATATTTTAACTTAAAATCCGCAGCAAAATTGCCATATAAATATCCCGGAAACAAGACTTAAGGACTGAAGGTGATAAAGAGGCAATAGTAAATAATTTTAATGACTTTTTAGTGAATTTTGTCCCTAATTTGTTAACTAAAGCTAAACACTTTTAGATCGACCGTTGAATATAACCAGACAGCATTGATTTAGAATTTGCAAGCGAAGGGGGAATATTGCAGATCATTAAAAAATAAAAAAATAAACTCGGCTGTGGATGCAATGAGATTTCAACAAGCTTAATAAAATTTATCATAACAGCAATAGTAGATCCTTTCGTTTATGTAGTTAACAATTGTCTTCAGTTTGATGTATTCCCCGGAAAATTAAAACATACTTTGGTAGTTCCAATTCTTAAAAAACGGGTTTACAACAACAAGGAAACACAACACGGAATCCTACAAGGTAAGTCTACTCAAACCGCAGTACTTAAATTTGTAGAACATAGCTGAACTACCGTGGAGAGTGGCAACATTCCGTTGGGGTTGCTCCTTGATTTGTTCAAGGCCTATGATACATTAAGTCATGATATTCTTATTAAAAAATTAAACTTATATGGATTTGAGGAGCAACACTTAAATGGATTGAGTCATACCTGTCAGGACGACAACAAAAGGTAGTAGTAGGTTAGGGTAACATATACACCCTTAAACAGGCTATTCAAGTGTTGATGACTGGTTTTGTAAAAACCGATTAACTATCAATAGTTCTAAAACAGGTTTCACAATCTTCAGAATGAATAGATCATGATTTGAAGAACCTGAAAGTTTATGTATGAAAAATAATTGTAACGTAGAATTAAAATGAAAAACTAAGTTTTTGGGTATGTTTTTAAACACTACGCTATCTTGGGACTGTCATGTCAATTATGTTGTAAATAAATTGAATAGGATATGTTATAATATGCCAATACTAGGTCCTCTAGACACCCAAAAAATTCTGCACCATGCAAATTTTGAATCACGTATAAGGTATATACATACCTAAGACATAGATTTGCCATGACCGGAAAGGGTGCATACTATCAATGTGTAAAACTTTAAAATCAATTACCAAATGACATAAAAAGAATAGTTACATAACTTAAAACAACCAAAGAAAAACATTTTTATCTTACTGTTTGAAATGGAAACCTACAATGTGGATGAATATTATAGACGTCTCGGTCATGGATAAGATCTTTGTTTTAATTCCGGTTGTAGGATAGAGAATATGTTATATACCAGCACATGTACATACTTATTTATAAGAATAGAATTTGACACTATTTAATCGTATCTACTCTTAAATAAAGTTAATTTATTATTATTATAAGTTAGATATGCAAAAAATACGAGAGAGGAAATAAGTACTAGGCAATCTATTGAATTTACTTATTCGGCATATTATATAGCTTCGTAAAACATTATTTACTTACTCGTCATATCCACTGAAGACAGTACAATATGAGTGATCAAGGCGAACATTTTTTAGTCTTATCTGGTCTGCTAATTGAAGTAATAATATTGGTCCTCGATCGATTTCTTCACTGATATCGTTTTTTATAATTTCAAGTGGAACATTCTCTATCTCAAAATCTTCCAATTTTGGTTCAACTTTTATTGTCAAATTACTGACGTTGTATTCCAGGTCCATACTGTCCCTACCAAGTCCTAACAAAACATCTTTCTTCACGATTTCTGCTTCTAGAAGTAAATTGTGCAGCATTAAACTGACCATTTCGCTGGTCTCCTTGACTGCATTACATTCCATATTTAATAATTTATCTGCATCGAAAAATGAGATCCCGAAAGAACTAACAGATAATTACAATGGCAAGGCAAATAACATAGACGACACTAAAATAACATGAATAATCGACACATAAAATAATATTTTGGTTTATTCCACGCCCAAAGTCGTCGTCCGTTTAACGGACATTTACTTTGCCTTGTGATCAAGCGACACAGAGGACGAAAGTTTGTAAGCTGTCGCATGAATTGAGACGAATGATCGATCGGCCTTTCTATTGGCCGAAATCACTTACACTTTAGTAGTAATTATTTTACATATGAATCAGTATTTTTGCGTAGGTCAGTGGCGCAGCCAAGAGGGGGGTTTTGGGGGTCGAACCCCCCGAATTCTTTGCTATAGACATTTTTAAATAAATGTTACATAATTAAGTTTTTACCATATAATAATTCAAAATTAAATTACTTACCTGCACTATATAAATTAAAATAGCTTACCCTTCACTTGATCAAACTTAGGACGTGACGTGACGTGGTTAGATTGGGTACCACGTTATGTAAATAGCTAAGATTTAAATAACTTGGAGAAAATGACGAAACCCAAATTATAACAAGAACGTCTCAATACCTCAGCTAGTTCAACCAAATTGGCGCTGAGTAAATGAAAAAAACTTCAAGAAATCTTGGTGTATGAGTAAACCAGGTGAAATGAAACAAAGTAATTACTACTTAGTAGCTAAGTTTTATTCAAATCTATGTATAAGGAAATAGTATTTTACGTTCAAATGGTCAAGATTCTTTGACCAATGTTATGCATGATCAAAAGGTACGGTAAAAAAAATAAACATGTTTCCCAACCACGACTTTTGATTTTTGTGGGCTTATGATTTAAAATGATATATGTACTAATCTAATATGGTAAATAAGCAAGTTCCATCCTTTTTTAAATCGGCAAAGCATTTGACAACAAAACACTGGAGGTGACCAAGAATGTACCTATGTATGTATATGCCTTTAACCTACCGACACTTCTAAAGAACTTATAGAAACATATAAAATAGTTCGTGACTTGTATAGTATCACAGCTTACTGTCAAAAGTTACTCCCAAATCCTTGTCTTCAGAAACTCGATTCAGCTCAGAATTGCTGCTCGAATAAGTATATGATATAGGGTCACGATTCCTAGTAAAAGAGATTATACAGCATTTTTTTATATTAAGAATAAGCTATTGCGCTTACAATAGTTTTCAAGCCGAGTCAGATCTTCTCGAATAAGCACACAATCAAGTTCTAATTTGTTTATAAAATTTGAGATCATTCGCATAGAGTAAGAATTTACAATTAAGAAAACATTTATTGATATGGTTAATATACATATATAATGAATATTAATGGTCCCAAATGGGAACCCTGCGGAGCACCTGATGTGGCAGAGAATGTGTTAGAAGGGAACTCATTTATGAGAACATTAAATTTGCGGCTTCGGAGATAGGAATGAATCCAAATTAAAAAAGGGCCATCTACACCGACGGCTCTAAGTTTATTTACAATAATTAGCTGATTAACATTATCAAACGCTTTACTGAAATCGGTGTAGATTGAATCTATTTGAGTGCGTCTGTGTATGTTAAAACATTACTTTCGATTGATCTTCCTGAAAATAAGCCACACTGTTCCAAAATAGTTTGTCCTCTGACTAATTGGAAAAGGTATTTCTAGACACCAATTGTTCGAAAAATTTCGCAAAAACACAAATTTTATTTAATGGTCTATAATTGGAGATAATGTTTTTCTGGCCGCTCTTGAAGATGGAATTTATAGTGGACAATCTCCAGGTATCCGGAAAAGTGCCCTCAATTAATGATTGATTGTACGAAAGAGGAGTTGCGAGTCCCCGTTCACAGTTTTTTACAAATATTGCAGGAATACGATCATGTTCTGCACCCTTTCTTGGATCCAACCCTCTAATACCAGTCATTACATAATTCTTCATTTTCGAGTGTCATGACCGATGGCACACCTGAATCTCGCTTATTTACACACACAAAATTCCAAATATTTTTATGATTATTTGAAATTTCACCTTCTACATTACTTATGTGGTGCGGTGCGTAGCCCTAATTTAAAATAAAAATATTTTTTTTCTAGCAAAAATATTTTCAGTCTCAATATAAATTTCATTTTTCAAAAATATTAAGTCCCAGCATAATAAGTTTTAGTTTCCAAAAATATTTTGAAAAGTTTCTAAATAAATTAAATTTGTTGTAACATAAACGAAAATAAAATATTTTATTCAAATTATCAAAATAAAATAAAGTAAGATTTTCTAAAAAGGTTAAGAAATAATTATTTTAAAAATTAATTGTAAGATTTTATTTATTGGAAAATAAAAGCAGGAAATAAATTAATTTAAACTCATACTTTCAATGATAATAAAAAAATTTGTACCTTATTTTGGATTAAAAGTAAAGATGATTTTTCCAAATGATTTTCAAAAACACAACATACACCGATATCTTAAAACTAAATTTAAAATTTTTCCTTTGGATGTTTTGATGAGTGCATGTGATGTCACGAAACCTTTCAAATAATAATTCGCTGCGTATTTAATTCTAAAAGTTCTAGAACCAAGTTGAGCCAAGACTTTTCTCAAGTAGGCAATTTGGATTTTATTTACTTATTTCTATTTACAGAATTTGGAAAAATACTATCAAGGCTAGATCGGGAAAATATGGGTGTTTTTAACCTTTATATGATATTCTAAGAACTGCGAAATATATAAAAATAAGTATCCGTGATCCATAGGACACGTCACTCTAGTGCGTTTTGTTTATAGGAAAGTTTTATAACTCTGGAAAATATTGTAGAAGGATTTGAGAAAAACATCGCGTTGACATACAAAATACGTCATGTTTAGCGTTATTATAAGTACCTCCATTGTGGACTCAGTTTTTAGTTTCTCAGTTAATAGTTATAAGATAGACAGATATCAGTTTTCAGAAGATCAGTTATAAAATAGAAGTTTTTCAGAAATCAGATATAACTTTTTTTAGTTACTCTTTAGATTTTCTTCAGCTCCCTTGAGAAATTATTTGAACACAGTCTGAAGTCGTGAGAAACAAATAATAGTTAGTACAGCGCGCCGCAACTCGGATGAAATTAAAGTCAGTTCACCAGTTTATTAAAAGGAATTATTTTTTTATAAAAGTAAAGTTGTCTCGTTTCGAAATACAATGAATTTCAAAACTGTATTTGTTACAAACAATGATTATGAATTTGGATGACTTGCTATAATATTTTGTAATTTAACTGTACGAGTTTGTTACAACAAGTGGAATACAATTTCAAAAGGTTAAAGTGTGTTTTCATAGCAGACAAGGATTAACTCAGCAGCATCAAATAAGGTAATAGAAAAATCAGGCCAACTTGGACTGTAGTGATTTGCCCTAACAAACTTTGAGGGTTGTGTTTGAGATAAATATAGAGATAGGGCAAGCCACTACACTAATATAATTCTCGAAATGCTCTCATATCAGATGTTTAGATCTACTTCTTAGAACCTTAAACGTATTGAAATCGCAAATATTTCTGTAAATATTCCATCTTTTGCGAAATTAATTTTTTCCTTGATTACTTTTATAGTGGGAGGGGAAAATATGGTGGAAAGTCTGATATTTTATGTATGATGGGAACATTCTCTTTAATAATTTTATTAATTGAATTTGTAAAATATGGCAACATTATCATCTAAGCTATTGTTACGCAACTGATCCTTCCACTGAAAGGCTTGCAATTTTTTATTTATACCTTGAATGTAGTTCCCAAAGCTTTCAGTGATTTTACATTATTTGACTTAAAAACAAACTCAATAGATGGATGAAAATTATCTTCAGTCACACCAGGAGAACAACATCTGACAATATTGGAAACAACAATATCATTACATAGAATTAAATATTCTATTACTTGAATTCTTAAAACAATTAAATTGCAGTAACCCTGAAAAAGAAAGTGTGTCTATCAATTCTGTATTGTCTGTCCCTACATTTATAGGTATTAGATAGTCTTCTGTTTTGTTTAGATCCCAATTTAAAGAGGAACAATTCATATCACCACAAATTAGCATAATATCATTTTTAATTCGATCACCTATCCAAGAAAGCTTAGAAAGATTGCGCCGATTTGTCTGTCGGAGGTAGATAAACACAAAACACACAATACCATTACTGCACCAACTTTGATAAGAATCCATCCAAAATTTTATCGATATTACGTATTCTTGTGAAAATTTTCCATTTTTGCCAACTTCTCTTATGCTACAGTACAATAAAGTATCCCGCACTGAGAGAGAGAGAGAGAGAGACTGAATTAGGTTGAAGACCTCTCCACAGTGAAAACATTAAGTAAACAGAAACCAATTGCAGGTGGATCTGTAATATTATGCCATATTTGCCCGATATTTTCATAGCTAAGATTTTAACGTTCATTATGTTTTAAATCATATTGATTTTATTTTTCTAGTGCATTTTTGTTTCATTTTTATCTGTACTATTTGAGTTTTTAAACTAAAATATTTTATCTCAAATTTTACTATATGAAAATAAGTAATTTAATTATGAAGTTTATATTGATTTAACTAAAAGTGAAGCAGAAACGTAAGTGTCGGAGTAGCCCAAGGGTCAGTACTTGGTCCTCTGCAGTACCTATTGTATGTGCACAATTTGAAATATACTGGACTAAAGGCATAATACTTTATGTTTGCGGACGATACGGTGTTGGCGCTTTCAGCTAAAACTTGAACTGTATGCTAACTCCGACTTGAATTTATATTATAAATGGTTGTGTCATAATAAGGTAACTGTAAATACAAATAAAACAGTGCATATGATTATAAAACAAAAAATAAACAAAATTGTAATATTCAAGTGTACCTGAACAATTTGAAACAAAAAGAGGTCTCCGAATATAAATACTTAGGGCTAGTGCTGAAAAACAACTTAAGCTGGAACTCACACGTCGACAATGTTGTCAAAAAAATAGTTCCAGTAGTGGATGCAATAAATAGGCGTGCAGAACTGTTAAATAAAAAATCTAAAATATTAATTTATAACTGTTTTATCTTGCCACATGTTAGATACCTAATTCCCCGACTATTTATTAAATAAAATGCCAAGAGCACAAAATAAGACTATAAAACCTATATTGCAAATGGACTATTACACCGCTACAGAACATATTTATCAGTGCACAAAATTATGGGACATAAAAAACTAAGAATGTTTGATCAAATTAAACTTATATATTCCATAACCAACAAAAACTTAAATCTAATTTAACAATAAAACAAGTTAAAACATACACAACTATAGTGTACGAATCGCCACAAATTTCAGTAATGATACTCTCGGACACTAAAAGCTCAGGATTCGCCCTTATTCGGGAGTATACAAACATATAACTCGATTCCAATACAAATTCTTGATGTAAAGACAATGAAGAGCCTTTGCCATAATCGAAAGGCTTATTTACAATCACTTTAAATTTGTATTTTTTTTAGAATGATAATATGATATTATAAGTATGATTGTGATAATTATGTAATATTTAAAACGTAGGCCCCGATACCAGTGAATCATATTTACTGTTTTTGGGTCAAGAATAAATAAATTTATTATTATTATTATTATTAGGAAGCAATATTTTTCACAATAGTCATAAATAAAGCAACAATGCAGGGTTTCCGTAAACTAGGTGTAATTAAATTCAAGCAACGATGTAGAAACAAAATGTTAAAAAATGATATTTAAAAAAAAAGGACAAAGACAAGTTCTCGTAAAATGAATTTAAAAGTAGCAAGATCGAATTATAATATCTTACAGGACAGATAAAACAAAAAACAAGTTAAAAGTAGAATAGGGATGAAATCTATTTTATTTGATGGAATAAATATTTATAATACATTAAATATTCACATTGACTACATTTAAACTTTTTGACTTCTTCGGGATTCATATGCCTGAGCAAATGACGATTTAAATTACTTTTATCAAATGTTCGATATTCACATTGATTACATTTAAACTTTTTGACTTCTTCGGGATTCATATGCCTGAGCAAATACTGCTTTAAATGACTTTTAACATGTGTTCGATATTCACAGTGACTACATTTAAACTTTTTGGCTCCTTCGGGATTCATATGACTGAGCAAATGCCGATTTAAATGACCTTTAACATGTGTTCGATATTCACATTGACTACGTTTAAACTTTTTGACTTCTTCGGGATTCATATGCCTGAGCAAATGCCGCTTTAAATTACCTTTATCAAGTGTTCGATATCCACAGTGACTACATTTAAACTTTTTGGCTTCTTCGGGATTCATATGCCTCAGCAATTGCTGCTTTAAATGACTTTTAACATGTGTTCGAAATTCACATTGACTACATTTAAACTTTTTGACTTCTTCGGGATTCATATGACTGAGCAAATGCTGCTTTAAATTGCCTTTATGAAGTGTTTGATATTGACATTGACTACATTTATACTTTTTACTTCTTCGGGATTCATATGACTGAGCAAATGCCGATTTAAATGACCTTTAACATGTGTTCGATATTCACATTGACTACGTATAAACTTTTTGACTTCTTCGGGATTCATTTGCCTGAGCAAATGCCGCTTTAAATTACCTTTATCAAGTGTTCGATATTCACATTGACTACATTTAAACTTTTTGACTTATTCGGGATTCATATGCATGAGCAAATGATGATTTAAATTACCTTTATCAAATGTTCGATATTCACATTGATTACATTTAAACTTTTTGACTTCTTCGGGATTCATATGCCTGAGCAAATACTGTGTATGTAATGTGTATGAAATTTACATTGACTACATTTAAACTTTTTGACTTCTTCGGGATTCATGTGCCTGAGCAAATGCTGCTTTAAATTACTTTTAACATGTGTTCGAAATTCACATTGACTACATTTAAACTTTTTGACTTCTTCGGGATTCATATGCCTGAGCAAATGCCGCTTTAAATTACTTTTCTGAAGTGTTTGAAATTTACATTGACTACATTTAAACTTTTTGACTTCTTCGGGATTCATGTGCCTGAGCAAATGCCGATTTAAATTACTTTTCTGAAGTGTTTGAAATTTACATTGACTACATTTAAACTTATTGCCTTCCTCGGGATTCATATGACTGAGCAAATGCTGCTCTAAATTACCTTTCTTAAGTGTTTGATAGTCACATTGACTACATTTAAACTTTTTGACTTCTTCGGGATTCATATGCGGGAGCAAAAGCTTCTTAGAACTACCTATTCGGCTTGCTTGAGTTTCATATTGATGATTTTTCTCTGATCTGTGTCTTAGTGTGTCTAGTTTGTTTTGACAGACGCTTGGCGAAATTCTGCAAAGATAAATATATTATTAACTTTACCGTATTTGTTGCAACCTTTGGCGGTTGCGTCATACTTTGTCGCTTTGACGATATATCGGAATCATTCAAAGAATCGCGGCTGTTGGGAAACACTTCTTTTTAATGTCTTAATTAATTAACTTGCTGATGGCACTTAGCGATTGTAAGGAAAAATAACCATAAATGGCGCTTTGAATTACTAAGCGAGATATACAATTTATGTGAAATCTAAAAATTCACGTGGCCGCCATTGGCGACATACGCAATCAATAATTTATTGACGTAGGTCAAGTCTCAAAAAAAGGCCAGCACATTTTAAAACTAAATAAGTTAATTATGATTTTTTTGTGTTAACTGAGACTTTTTATTATGATTTCTTCTCGCAAGTTTCTTAATATATACTATCGTGCCGATAAACAACTAGGACAACCAAATCACAAAACTGGGAACGGATATACATATCCCATAGACTATAAAAGTTGCTCGACAGCTGTAAAGGTAAATACACATAACTTTTAGGAAGTAACCAAGGTTACATAATTTAAGTTTTATATTTTTCGATACGAGGTGGCATCAAAATATCTTATTTCTTTTATAAACTTGAGCGGCAGTAAATATATTGGGCATTTTTATTAAGAAAGTCTAATACCTTATTTAAAGTAGGTATATATAACGTCGCCTAAAAATTAAAACGAAACTAAATAATAGATGGTTTTCATCTAGGTGCTTGTTAAAACACTATTATATTAAGTAACATACAAGAAAACTAATTATATTGTTGTTGTAATGGCTATTAATGAAATGAAATTAAATTAAATGTTAGGCAGTGTTGTCATATTTTAACACAGAATTGTAAACGCATGTGGTCAGCTTTGTCAACAAGACGTCTTTGACCCGCATTCTCAGTTTGTCAAACTCTTTAGAAAAAAAAGTACAATTTTAAGATAGTATATGGCCGCTTACCTTGTAAGAGCATTATTTAAAAATTTCCATAAAAAAATACGACATAAAATGTATGTTTTGCAACAAAACCAATAAAATTGTAATATCACACAAATCTGAATCACATTCATTATTATTATAAATTATTTCACAAAAAACGTTTAAAATTGGTATAAACATATGGGAATTTTCACGCGACGCGACATACGTCTCGACGGACGGGCACGGACTGAAATAACAGCGCCGCGTGGCGAATGATCAACGTTCTCGTTCGCTCGAGGTCGAAGCCAGCGTTTTGATCCCGCATCGCTGCTCGCGGTAACCTAGTTACGCTTATTGGCTGAAACGTGTATGGCATTGCACTGGAAAGCACAAACGTAACGTAAGGGTTTATTAAGTATTTAGACATAGGATTAAAAAAAAGTATGTAGTGTTTCCAAGGAGTCACGCATTTAAATATAATTATAAGACTGATTTTGTAGAGTAAGGATAGACATATACAGTGATAATAAGATAGTAGACGTAGATATATCGGAAAATATAGAGCCTATACATCTACATTTTTCCACATACATCGAATCTCTCCTGTTTTATTCCACACGAACCTGTACGTCGATTACATTGCGATTCTGCCAGTCGACATTCACTACAGGGTGGCTCAAGTCCTTTTAAACAAGGACACGGATGTTTTGCCACAATCGCCATTTCAAGTCCCGTGGTTTGGTTGACCCAATAGCTTATTGAGAAATAAATTTCATTTTGTCACTTGTTAAATGTAAAATCGGTGCATTCAACAGTGCCCATCGATTTGTAAGCGATTTTTAATCGGTGACGTAACGATGCGTATAGATTTGTAGTTCTGCATGCTGAATGCATATTTTTGACATCTGAATTTCAATTTGTTTTCGGTTTTTTTTGTTTGTTTTCGAGATAATCTGGCTCTGTAAGGAGGCAAACAGAAAATACATTTTTAACAAAGTAAAAATATAGGGCACAAATATTTAAGGACTAGAAACTCAAGAAAAAACTGTTTCCTAACCCAACAAACCGATGAAACAACTCGCTTTTTAAATTCGATGGGAAAAATGGCGTCCGAATGGTCATCGATTAATGAAATCGATTTTTTAGTGCATTCAGCAGACGATTTTTAATCGCTTATAAATCGATGGGCTCTGGCGAATGAGCTCATCCACCTTACACCTATAGATGATCTTAACCACCAAATAAACCCACCGACACCAATTAAATACCTGGGCATCCATTTTGATCACAAAATGAATTTTAAATATCACCTAACAATAATAAAGAAGACGATAACCAGAAGTAAACATTTTAGATGTCTCATTTATAAAAATGAAGGAATTAATTTAAACACTGCTTTGCATTTCATAATATAAATCTTGCATTTCCAAGATGGTTGAGTCTTGTGCGGCCATAAAATGCTTCACTAGAAGATGAAATGGTGTTAAATTAAAATTTCATAGGTTAGTAAATATATTTAGAAATTTGATTTTGAGTTTGCATCACTATGAAAATTCGGTTTGTTTAAGAATGTACCAAATGTTTATCAACTTCGTTAGGATGCTGAAAGGTCGTAGCCTACGGCAAATTTGGATACATGCCCTTAGAAGGAATAATTATAGTCCAGGTGATACAACAGTTATTTGTGAGAAACACTTCACAAAAGAAGATTATGGAGGTAATGTACATGGGAATAAAATACTAAAGAAAGGAACAGTCCCGTCAAAATATTTTACATCTTTATTTTTCTATATTTAAACAACGTTTGCAGTGTAACAAGTACGTGAAGACAGGTTTTATATAATTTATTTATTTATTTGATCTAACTTGTTTAGGTACATATTATTTTAATTTATTTATTTAATTAATCACTTTAGTGTACAATATGCCTTAGTGGCTTGTGTGTGCATTACTAAAGTAATATGCTACTATTCGCGAAAATCACGTGGCACTAGATGGCGCTGTTTTCTTCAATATGGCTGCTATAGCGGTGAACAACATTCATTCTATAAAGGTGTTTGGTACTATTCAAGTCTATTTTTGTTTGTTTCGAGGTTTTTTTAGTGTTTTTTGCGTTTTACTATATTTGTGTAATTTATTATTATACATTTTTGTGTTGTTCGAGCAAAGTATTTTCTAAGAACTTGTCTAAAAATGACGAAAATAGAAATATCTCTCTGTAGCATCATTGACTACATTGGGGCTAGAAGTAGACCACTAAAAGAGGGCGAAGCGGTTTTTAAGGCAGGACATATAATATTATGTGGCCTAGAAGGAACAAATTCAAAAACAATTAAGAGTTTGTGGTTACAAACTTCAGGCCTAACTTCCCAGCCTCATGAAATAACAATTAATGTGAATGATGATGTTAAAGATTGGAAATGCATTTGTTCATGTAAGGCTGGAATGTCGGGCAAGCATATTATTGCAACTTTAATTCACATTAACAGGTCAGTATACTTTTACATGATCGAAAATAGCCCATTAATATGGTTTATATATTTTTTCTTGAATTGAGAATTTGGAAGTAGTAAGCTGCACTGATTTGGCCCAAAAGTGGGGAAAAGAGAAAAAGGGCGTGGAGGAAAGTTATAAGGCTCGGCCTTTTAAAGAATTCTGCCACCCAAAATTAAAAAAAGGACAAAATTGAATTCCATACTTCGGCAGAGCTAAATGCAGACAATTTTGCCCTTCTTACAACAGGTAGGTACCACTTTTGTCATTAACAATTTATCAATCCTGTGGCATGCATGGCCTCGGTCATTAATCCAGTTTAATATATTACTTTAAGCTTCTGGGTAGTCAAAGGTAGTTAGTTAGGTTAATCAAAGGATTCTTAATAAGATTTTACTTTATTACAAAATTTTGATGTTTTTAGGTATAGCAAATTCTGCCATCACAAAGTTTATTAGCCGATCGATAAAGCCTAGTACTACTGTGGCTACTAATGAAGACAAGTATGTATTACTTTGCCTATTAATAATTTTATTGCTTAATTTAAGTAAAAAAAACTATCTTTTTATTTTAGCGAGTTTCTGATACAAGTGCAAAGTCTACTTGACTATTCACTAAAATCAGCATTTTTGACTGAGCAGAATACCCAAATATCGGTTAGTACATACAACCTGAGACCATGTTGTCAAGATATTTTTAATTCATTGTCAACCAGCAACCCACTGCTCATTGCAACAGAGTACAAACAGGGTTCCAGTATGTGGGCAAAAGAAAGACAGCTTAGAATTACAGGTACCCTAACATAATTAAAAATAAAATTGTTTTTTTGTTAAACGTGGTGTTTTGTAGGATCAACATGCTATTCAATATATACATTTAGCGATAATGAAGGTTGGGAAAACAAATCCAAAAAATTATTTTTCCCCAAATCTTTTACAAATAAATTTGTTCAACATGGGATGAAATATGAGAAAGAAGCTCTAGAAATATATAAGGAAACACATGACTGCAATATAGTAACACCTGGATTAGTGGTGTCGAAAGTGTTTCCATGGCTAGGATTTTCCCCAGACGGAGTCATACTGCATAATGGTGTTCCTTCGCAGTTATTGGAAATTAAGTGCCCATTTATTGGTAAAAGTGTAAATACATATTTTTATATTATTTATTAACTATTGTATTTAGGAAAAGATAATAGTCCTGAAGTCTTTTTGGAATCTTGTGACTACATTGAAAAAACTAGTTCCGGAGCAACACTAAAAAATAGGCATAGTTACTATGGACAAGTGCAATTGGGGATGGCTCTTCTAGGATTAAACTCGACAAAATTAATTTTATATTCAAGCCATTCCAAATCATTTTTAGAAATTATTGTAGAGTTTAATAAGAATTTTGCAGCAGAATTAATTAAAAAAGTATATGACAATTATTTTCAAAATATGTTGCACATATATTGTTTAAATAAAGTTTAAGTATATTTTAATTTTTTTTTGTATTTTGATACTACCTATTTCAGTTACCACCTAAAAAGTAAAAGTCAAGTCAAAATTTATAAATTTAATAATTAATATCATTTTTTTTTTAAACAAATTTATTTACAAAGTACATATGATTCGATTCATGTTAAACAATTCTCCAAACAGTGCTTAAAAGCTTTGGCCTCGAGAAAACTAACCTACTAACAGGAAACAATGTGAGATACTTTCGAAGTAGATTTATATTAAAGCCACCCACAACCAATCAATGAAAATGTATTCATCTATAGTATTTTACAATCTGTATGTATATTAAGTTTGTCTAAATAAATAAACATTACATTAGAATTTTAATCTAAGGATTTATTTTACTATGTGTCAAAATAGGTGGTGATAAATTGACAATAGCTACAATTATGGTAATTATTTCATCAGCATATGGTATTAAGTACCAGTTAAACTGTTGGCTAAGAATATTAAAAATTTTTATTCTTTGAATTGCTCGTTCTACATGAACGCGAGCCCGAGCGATACCAGCTGTAGCCTCCGCATCAGCCTACTAAACTGTTTTTGTTTTTTCAAAAATGGAGGTCTAATTAACTTTACTAACTTTTCATTACATTCCTTCTCGATTAAAATTCCTTTATCAACCATAACTGCATCATACATGTCTAATTTATCAATCAATTTCTCATAATTAAAAATAGCTTTATCTGTAGCACGTCCTCCAAATCCAGCACTAACATATGATATTAATCCCGATGGGGTGATTCCGATAAGATATTTCATGGTATGCATTCCTTTATAATGGGAATATGATGCAACCCTGCATTTTAAACATTTTAATTTTTGAATTTTGATCTCCGTGCAGTCTAATACTACTCTGGTATTCTTAAATTTTTCAAAACACTGGCATATTATTTACAATTTGCTCTTTTGTTGGCCAATAAATTCCTGGTTTTATGCTTATAGCCAAAAGGCTTACCGTGGAATAAAATATGCTCCTAGATAGAGTATTACTTAATTTAAACAAAACTGCTAAGCAAGCAAATGAAATATTCAGCTTAAGTTTACACAAAACCAAAATAATCCTTGTTTCCATGTTTGACCAGTTGCATTTGTTAAAATTTGCTGTATTTTCGACACATCTTGTAATAGTTTTCAGGATATCAAAAGTAATTCCTAAAAAATAAGTTTATTTAATTGTAAGGTATGTAACTATAAGTATAAGGAGTGTCATAAGAATGTAACATACATACCTACCACAAAAATTAATTAACTTCTCATCAGAATTTAAAATTTGTGGCAACTCAAAAAAGTCACAAAACCCATATTGTGTTGCCTTATCTTCGGTAAAATTATTAACAAATGGGCCTCTATGTGATGCCAGCGCACCCTTCTTATTTGATGTTGCTACAAGTTCCTCCTCTATGTCTACAATGTTGCCCTCAGTTTGCAATAGACTTTCATTCTCTTCAATATCCATATTTTCTTGAGACATGCTTGAAGTACATATTTGCAACCTTCGAAATAAAATGTGATAAACTTCCACAATTATTTTAATAACAGTATTAAAAATATTTTACTTGAACTACTATACTTATGTATATTAGGAGGGCATTTTTAACAGTAAAAAAATAATTGGTTAGGTACCTAGGTTTAGGTTTGTTTAAAAAAAATTTTCTACTTACCAATGCCTCTTTGACCGATCAATTGCTGTTTTTGGTATTGAATGGTTTAGCTCTGGAATTTTTTTACTGGGAATTACATGTTTTTCAATCTTCGTCTTTTATTTGTCGCTAAAAATGTACTATTTAGCTATAGTAGAGTTTCCGATACTTTTACTTTACCTACCTATAGTAAAATCAGTCTCGGTAAAATGCTGGCTGCAAACTAACATATGTTTTGTTACAGGTTTTCCAATTTTCAATACAGTTTTCCAAGTTCTACTTAGCTTAGGATCTGATGGAAAGGCGTGCAATGATATATTTTTTGTACAATATGTTGAACACTGTGAAACGGAACATATTTTTCTAGATTTTGTTCCTATGGATTTATGAACAGACTGCATCCTTAATTAAACTTAACTTTATAGAACCTAAAAAAAGACAAAACATAACTATTATTAGCTCCCAATATAGTTAAAAATAAATAGTTAAACTAACCTTAAATAACACTGCCACTTTTACCACATTATTGTTGTTCACAATATGGATGTATATTTGTTTATATCTCAGGAAAGTACTTTATATAGATCATTATTTCACTATTTACACTAAAATTTTAAATAGAACTGTCTATACTTATAAAAACAACAAAAATAATCATTCTTTCTATAAAGGTGCACGTAATCTTGCTTTGTTGTTCACCACTATTGAAGTTTCAAGTTAGGTTAACAGATGTCGCCCACTTCGTGATTTTAGCGAATAACTATATGTAACATCGTTTCACAATATATTATTACTTTATAAATCACAGACATTGTTATTTTATAAATTACAGACAGTGGAATTTGTAATAATTGTCTAATTTACAAATTTTTTATTGGGATTTTGCAAGATACCCTAGTGATAAATAAGACAATCTGGCTAGAAATATACACTTTTATATCTGGAGAGTATCATCCAGTAATGAATACACCAAAAATATTGATGCTAAGCATAAATAATAGATCAATATTTCTATCTTTTTTATAAATATCTAATATTCGAAACTACACTTTTTGAATAGGTAATATAGTTAAACGTGAAGAATCTCAAAGTAAATTATACGCCCTTGTCGGCTTTTTGCCCAGACTAGGTCCGCCGCAAGGAAACGAGAAAAGCCGCTCCATAACCTTTTAAACGTTATTGGATTTAACCAGACTTCAACATTGTTGCCATTATCGAGACAAACATGTTTTGTCTCTCTTCCACCCATTACTGATTTTCAATAACATTCGACACAATCACAACCTCACTTTATTCACAATACCAGTAATTTAGAATAGGTAAATAAATGTCAATGTCAATCAATATATTTTAGAGCGGATTTTCATTTTTAAGTCTTTCCCAAAAATAAAATAAAAGAAGAATAAAATACCCGAAGTTGCGGGGAATTTAGAATTCCCAAAGTTCCAATCTAGCTAAGGCCGGGAAAGCGGGTAGCAGACCAGCGGCGAGACAAAACAATTATAGAAATAGCTGAAAGAACAAGTCTACGCAAAATTACAAAGATGAGAGACCATGCCAACCAACTACACAATCCATCTAATGAATACCTGTATGAGAAAACTGAAGTTGAACCAATTATTCAACGATTTCAGAAACTCACTACAAAATTTACCAGCAAGGCAACGAATTTAAATATAATGGAGCCATTTATTATGAAATTTCCCAATCATTATACCAGAAAAAGACAATACCCTGAAAGGACAATTTTCCAAATAATAACGAATTCGTTTTTTTTCCGACATGATTTTTTAGTTACGATTTTGTTTCATATAAGATTATTTATTGTGATTTATACTCATTTTTAATTTAAATTAAAGGCTGAAAGACTTGTTGGACTTTTGTCTAATGAAAATGTGTTAAAAAAATAATACTTTAAATGTGACAGGGACGCTGAAAACTTTCTACATCCGAATGCTGTTGTATTCAATGTAAATTGATGCCATTCCAAATACTGAAACTGTACATTTCTCATATTGTATTCTTTTACAAACGCACTAAGAACCTAACGGGAGTCGAAAGATCGACAAAATTGTAAGATTTAAAAGAACTTATCCCCGTAAGCGTTGAAGTAAGGAAGATTATGTTAAAAAATAAAATGATCAAAAAAGTGTTTTTCCATTTTTAGGGGAAAACATTTTTGCTTCAAGCTTAACTAAACTTACCTATCGAAATCAGTGTTACGAGCCCTACATGAATTGTCCACTACAAACTTCCCATTTCTTTCCGCAATATTCAGTTGTTCCAGTTGAACAATTAATTCCGGTTCTGGCTTGCTTTTGGTGTTCGTTTGTGTCGTCACTCGAGGTTCCGCTACACTAAAAAAGTGAATATAAATTACGGGTACAGAGGAAATGTTTGAGGAGTACACATTTAATATATTTTCATATTGTTTCTTGATTGCAAGCTTTATGATATCTTGAAATATACTTTATACACTAACCCAGAATGTATCCCACTATACTAAATCCATCTAAGTCCGTGTAAACAACGGCGCTCCGACCCTCGCTCATCGCCTTGTACCATAGCACCGCACAGCCTTCGCTTGAGCTTTGCACACTAGTCCCTCGACATCGAGATATAAACATTGACTGTGCGTTGTTATCTTCTTCCGATGAAGAAGATTGTGTTTTAGACTCTAATAAGTATAACAAAGTGGTACTTATATGCTTAAACAAAAATCTAGTATTTATATGCATTCTCATATATTCACAAAAGCGTTGAGGATATTTCCTCTTTCCTTAGATCTTTATAAAGGTGATAAAACTCTCCATAGTATCTTCGCTTTGCATTAATAAGATGCACTGGTAATCTTGCATTTTGTTTAAACATATACCACTTTGTTATATTAGCGTCTAAAATAATATCTTCTTCATCGGGAGAAGATGACAACACACAGTCCATGTTTATATCTCGATGTCGAGAGACCAACTGAAGGACAGGCAAGGCAATGAGCGAGGGTCGGAGCGCCGTTGTGAACACTACTGTGCGATGCTATGGTACCAGGCTACGAGCGAGGGCGCTGTTCGGCGCTCCGTTGTGGACATACATTAAAGAACGGAGGGCGTCAAAACAATATCACGTGATCTATAAAAGTCAAAATGTTTGTGCAGAGTTACATTAAGGGTCGACCGGAACTTTATTAAAATTGTTGATTATATAACTTTTACGCATTTTTATAAAAATAGTAATATAAACGACATGCAAGGTTTGATTTTAAAAGATATCCTCATTTTTTGATTTTGAATTAACATCTAGCGGTAAAATTTCAAAGTTGAAAATAATTTTAGTATAGTTCTAGGGGTCACTTTCATCATATTTTTTTTCTCGAAAGCTGTAGGACAAATTGTTATCGAGATACAACCGCTCGTCGACCTTAGAGGGACACCCGGTATAAAGGTTTAATAAATTAACTAGTTAGCACTAGTTATGTAATAAAGTCATATAAATTCATCGAGATAATTTTCACGAAAATAAAGGCTAATACAGCCGATAACGAGTCATCGAATACTCTGCCTAATGCCCGGGTCAATAAATTTAAAAAAAAGAAAGTAGATCAATTGAAGCTGACAGATTCACGTTATTGTAAGTAAGGAATATTTTTTGAAAAATAATGCGGAATAAAAAATATTGTATTTGTTCACTTCATATAACAAAATCTCTAACTTACTTCGCCAACATCGTGCGACACGACTTACAAAATTTATACCTTACTTACCCCGTTTCTCCTTCTTCCAAATCTTCCTCTTTTAAATCCAGTTCTTCGTTTTTAATTGTCCAATTTTCAAAGCTTGCATCATTTTTAACTCTTACCAGCTGAATAGTTTCGCCATAAGGAGTATTCTCGTATCTGTAAAATAGATGAATACTAATGAAGTATTGATGGCTAATTAACTCGCATAAGAACTAGTGATCGGCCGATACCGATATAAATATCGGTACATCGATATTTTATCGGCATATCGGCAATTTTGAGATGTATAAAGGTGTCCTTACCATTTGAAAATTATTAATAATCATTCTAGGGCGCTTAAAATATAGAAACGAAGGTTATTTAAAAATTTTTCTTTATGGAGAATGTGACAAAGTAATAACAAGAACATGTGACAAATTTGACTGTTTTCAATGCCGTTATAGCCAACTAGGCGTAACTGAAATTAAAATCTGCAACAAAATCGCCATATAAAAAATCCCGGAAATAATACAGTCAAAAACTTAAGGATTGAAGGTGATAAAGAGGCAATAGCAAATAATTTTAATCACTTTTTAGTGAATATTATCCCTAATTTGTTAACAAAATTAAAGAATGCACCTTTTAGATCGAACATTGAATATAAACAGACAGCTATTAATTTAGAATTTGCAAACGAAAAGAAAATATTGCAGATCATTAAAAAATAAAAAAATAAACTCAGCTGTGGATACAATGAGTTTTTAGCACTTAATAAAGTTCATCATAATAGACCCTCTCGTTTATGTCGTTAATTGAGTTTGGTGTATTCCCTGAAAAATTAAAACATGTTTTGGTAGTTCCAATTCTTAAAAAAGATGATGATACATCGGCCGATAAGTCTCCTCCCATTATCAAAATATTTGAACATGTCATATGTATAAGAAAGAGAACGGCGACATTCCGTTATTCCATGATATTCTTATTAAAAAATTAAACTTATATGGATTTGAGGAGCAACACTTAAATGGATTGAGTCATACCTGTCAGGACGGCAACAAAAAGTAGTAGTAGGTTAGGGTAACAAGAAAGTTGTGTCACAACCAAAGAGTGTTTTAATGTGTGTAATAATATATCCGAATTAGGCTCTGTCAATGATACGCGCCAAATTACAAGTTATGCCGATGATACTGATGTTCTGTTATGTAATAAAGATCTGGACACCCTTAAACAGGCTATTCAAGTGTTGATGACTGGTTTTGTAAAAACCGATTAACTATCAATAGTTCTAAAACAGGTTTCACAATCTTCAGAATGAATAGATCATGATTTGAAGAACCTGGAAGTTTATGTATGAAAAACAATTCTAACGTAGAATTAAAATGAAAAACTAAGTTTTTGGGTATGTTTTTAAACACTACACTATCTTGGGACTGTCATGTGGATTATGTTGTAAATAAATTGGATAGGATATGTTATAATATACCAATACTAGGTCCTCTAGAAACCCAAAAAATTCTGCACCATGCAAATTTTGAATACGTAAGGTACATACCTAAGACATAGATTTACCATGACCGGAAAGGGTGCATACTATCAATGTATAAAACTTTAAAATCAATTACCAAATGACATAAAATGAATAGTTACATAACTTAAAACAACCAAAGAAAAACAATTTTATCTTACTGTTTGAAATGGAACCCTACAATGTGAATGAATATTATAGATGTCTCGGTCATGGATAAGATCTTTGTTTTGATTCCGGTTGTAGGATAGAGAATATGTTATATGCCGGCACATGTACATACTTATTTATAAGAATAGAATTTGACACTATTTAATCGTATACTCTTAAATAAAGTTAATTTATTATTATTATAAGTTAGATATGTAAAAAATACGAGAGAGGAAATAAGTACTAGGCAATCTATTGAATTTACTTATTCGGAATATTATATAGCTTTGTCAAACATTATTTACTTACTCGTCATATCCACTGAAGACAGTACAATATGAGTGATCAAGGCGAACATTTTTGAGTCTTATCTGGTCTGCTAATTGAAGTAATAATATTGGTCCTCGATCGATTTCTTCACTCATATCGTTTTTTATAATTTCAAGTGGAACATTCTCTATCTCAAAATCTTCCAATTTTGGTTCAACTTTTATTGTCAAATTACTGACGTTGTATTCCAGGTCCATACTGTCCCTACCATGTCCTAACAAAACATCTTTCTTCGCGATTTCTGCTTCTAGAAGTAAATTGTGCAGCATTAAACTGACCATTTCGCTGGACAGAGGGGTCTCTTTGACTGCGTTACATTCCATATTTAATAATTTATCTGCATCCAAAAATGAGATCCCGAAAGAACTAACAGATAATTACAATGGCAAGGCAAATAACATGAATAATAGAAACATAAGATAATATTTTGGTTTATTCCACGACCAGAGTCGTCGCCCGTTTAACGGACATTTACTTTGCCTCGTGATTAGTGATGGCTGCTCGATACGCGAACTGATCCGACGTAACTGATCCCTGGGCATGGACTTGTGGAACTGATCCGGATTAGGTCCGACGTCTTGACAAATATGCGGGCGGGACGCGAAAGCTTCTCAAAACTTCAAGGCAACAGCGAACTCGAGTGGAGGAGTAGCGGACTTGCGCCATGTGTCATAAATTTATAGGTGATTCGGACTGATTCGCTGCGTTTTAAAGAGTTTGCTTGAACGATAAAGCGTCTTTTTTAAGGCAATGCAGAATAATATATTATTATATTACTTAAAAGGTTAATGAAAGAAAACAGATGCTTTTATTAATATGTATTTTACTTATATAACAAAATAACACTTTCTCAAAAAATTTGGTAACTGTCAACATAAATTGCATCCTATAAAAATATAAACAAGTAGGTAATAAAAATATGAGCATTAACAAAACAAAAAAAAATTGAGCTCTGTATTATTGCTTACTAAGATTAAATCTTGAACAGTGAGTATTTAAAAATAATAACATGCTTAATTTCTTATGACCTAGTCGCGTGCGCCGGTCGTTAAGTAAATATTCGGCCTTAGAAAATAATCGCTCACATGGTACCGACGTGCCAAGCGCGCAACATTTTTGTCTAACAAGTTTGCTTAGGTATGGATAATTGTATTCATTATTCTTCCACCATTCCAAGGGATTACCTTGACGACATAAAGTCACATCTTCCAAATACCGCTGCACCTCAATATTTGCCCGGCTTGAAAATGAAGATTGTGGTTTGTTTGTTGATATTTTTTCGTCAAGACAATCCCACAGAGATAATTTTGTTTGCTGGTTATTATTTTCATTCGAAAAATTTGCAATCAAATTTTTTTATTCTTCTGTTTCCGAATCTTTCCGGACCATTTCTGTTAACACGTTAATTACAAGTTTTTTTATATTGTGTATAGCGTCCAGATTTTTGAATGCAAATGTTTTGAATCTATGGTCTAGAAATGTACAAATTGCCAAAGTGTTACTATATTCAACATTCCCAACTCTCGTTTTTAAACCATTTTCCAGACACTCGATTACAGTGTCTTTTTCAGAACTAAGCTTTACTTTTTCACAAACTGTTAAAAGTCCGCGTTGAAGTACAATTACCAAAGATGCGGATATATACTTTTCTCCGCTAACTGATTTTGTTGCTTCTTCGAAATGCTTTAAAACTTCACACAGTTCTTTTATCAATTGCCACTCATCGAGATGTTGGAATCGGTAAGCTGACGTCTAGGAGACCCAAAACCGACCGTATTGGGTTTTCTAGTTGAATGAATCTTTGTAACATGTAGAAAGTGGAATTCCACCTTGTAGCTACATCCTGAATTAATTTTTTGGGTTGGTCGATCCCAAATTGTTTTTGAAAATTTTCTAGTTTCGAATTAGCTACTGTGCTTCTACGAAAATGGCAATAAATTGTTTTGATCTTTTCAATAACATTTTGTATTATTTTTAGGCCATCCTGCACAGTCAAATTTAGTGTGTGCGCAAAACACCCGAAGTATTTCCAACCCAGTTCCTTGGCTATTGCATTTTTAACATTGCTTGCATTGTCAGACACACACAAAATAACTTTATTTTCCAAATTCCATTCACTCAACACATGTTTTAGTCTTGCTGCTAAATTTACTGCAGTATGGTTTTCTTCCATTTTTTCACAACTTAACAATAAATGAATTCATTTTAAATTGTTTATCAATACAATGGCCAGTTACTGTCATATAACTTTCATTTTTTGCTGAAGTCCAGCAATCTGTAGTTAAACATATATTTAAAACATCTTTAATTTCTTCCTTGGCCTCTTGAAGACATTTTTCGTATTCCAGAGGAATCATACTATTAGAAATAGTGTGACGATTTGGTAACTGATATGAAGGATTTAATGTGTTGACAAATTTATTAAATCCGCTATCTTCTACAATACTAAACGATTGGTAATCATAAATAAAAAGGCCTAAGAGGTCATCTAACTTCTTTTTTAAACCTGTAGATATTTTTTTTTGGCAAATAAGACGAAATACTACCTTGAATTTTTGTAGAACTTGTAGCTTTGGTGTCATTACTCTCAACCACATTTAAGTTAAAATTACTTTTTTCTTCATTCTTATTAATCTTTAAACCAGCCTGGCTCTCGTTCTCAATAGCTTGGGCATCGTCATTAGAAAGATTTTGCTTATTTGTACTTTCTTGTACCATTTGTATAGTCGGATGCTTCCTTTTAAAATGTTTTTTTAAATTTGATACTGAATATTTGTAGCTTAAATTTTCTTTGCATACATCACATTTAAAGATTTTATTCACGTCGTCTACTACGGAAAAATATAGCCACACAGGACTCCTTTTTGACATTTTAGATAATGAAAGCATAATTTGTTCTAACACTTCGGGTGACTTCGATCTTGTCTTGTCTTGTCGGTCGGTGGATGTTTCGACGTGCCGATCTCCCTCCATTGAGACGTAATCGCATACAAGCATAGCAACTTAGCAACGATTATGGAAACGGCTACGAAGGCGGGCGCGTCCTGATCAGTGATGCCAGCAAAGAAAATATAACATGAGAAATGTTAAGTCCTCGTTAATTAATCGAAACTCAAATGAGAGAGAAAGAAGAGTGACCGAGAGAGAGAGAAGATTTTTAGTTCGCCACTTGACTACCCGTGGCGTTTTGGCGGCAAATTTGAGCGTAGGTTTTATTACTTGTAACTTTATTCACCAACTTTTGTACGTTTTTTTATTAATTTAAATCGGGATGCGACAAAATCGAATCACGACTTAAATTAATAAAGAACGCACAAAAATTAATATTAATATTTTATGGAATAAGACAAGAAAGACACTTTTGTGTTATTTATTTAAAAACACTTGTATATATGGATAACAAGATTATATTATTATTAAAATAAAATGTGCATAGGCAATCAATAAAATTGTATACATATTTCACAGTCTAAGCCACAGCCCCTTCTGTCTATGCATATAGAATTTGAAATACGTCTAAAATTTTTTTGATTGCCATTATAATAAAGTCACAAGTCACATATCTAGGAGGAAGTCACATATTGAGGAGGAAGTCACATATTGAGGAGGAAGTCGCATATTAAGGTGGAAGTCACATATCTAGTAGGAAGTCACATGTCGAGGGGGAAGTCACATCGAGGTAGAGCCACATATTGGGAGGAAGTCTCATAAGGTAGGAAATCATAGCAGGTAGGAAGTCTCATCGGGTAGGAGTCATAAATGGAGTAGTGTCAAAATTAGGTAGGAAGTCACAATCCAGGTAATTCGTGTAGTGGCCTCTGAAACAAAAGGAATAGAAGCAGTATCAGCTCAACACTAGATTTGTATGAATTCTTGTAATCCGTTGGGTCACAGTTGGGGCAACGAAGTTAATTTACACTGCTCTTTTTAAACTATTTGACCTTTTCATTGTGACCTGAACTAAAAGCTCTTTTCGGTAAGTTATCTTTAATATATTTATATATATCTAAACGTATAATTTTATCAATAATTTCTGTCTCACAGTTATGATTAGGACAAAATTCTACTTTTAGACTATCTAAATATGTATTTTTAAAGCGAGACTCTATGTTTGATTCATGCCCATGCCGATCTAAATATACAAAAAGCAAATAATGTATTTTTTATTTACGAGTTCCACCACTTTTTCACTAGCATATCAGAATTATTATTTGAAATATCAAATGTTAAATTTGAGTTATCGAGCAAATTAGGTTCATCTTGCACAGAAGTAGATGGTGCATTAAGAGATGAAACCCCTGAAAATTCCTCAAATAAATTTTTGGAACAAGTAGAACTTTTGTTAACAACTAAATTTTCTTGTGAAACAGGGCTGCTAGTGGCCAAAAAGTGAAACATTTTCAAGGATAGGGGAAGTTAATAAAGGGGGTGTAATAGATGGTAATTCTGATAAACCTTGGTGTGGCAGTATACTATTGGCGTTTTTCGGTAAAGCATTAAAATTTAAATCTTAACGTAGAGAATTTCTAAACTGTGAGACATCAAAATGATCCTCACAAATTCTTAAACTTTTGCATTCAATAATACTATCAATATTACAATGGTCTTTTCAGATTAGTGCACGAGGTGGATCTTTTAAGGGAAATGTAAAAAAGTGTTTGTTTCTATAGTTCTTATCAGTGACAAGAACTAAGTATGAATTACTACAACCCGGATAACATAAAAGTGATAAAACTCGCTATAGATATTTAAAAGTACTCACCCACTCATTTATCTTTGTCCTTTTTTATATTTGTCCTTTATCGTCTATTGTTTGTCAACATTCCTTAAAAAAAAACAAATAAGTCAATATAGAATACAATTTTACAACTGATTTGTTATTAATGAATGAAAAAATTACAATGGCACAGATTATAACATTTCTAACTAACCTAATTTAAACAACACATTCTACTACCCACAAATCTGTTGCGGTATTGTATTATATCAAGCTCCTAAGAATAATTTATTAGGATTGGCTTGTAACCTATATTGTTATAAAACTTATTGAGCCATTCCAAAAAGAAAAATTAGCAAGTCAATTATTGAAAAATAAAACTATTCTACTTACCTGTGTGGAAACCAATAAGAAAAAGTACTAGAAGCATCTTTGAAATGTATAAATATACTTTTTAAAGTGATGAAAAAGACTAAAAAATAAATTTGAAAACGTGGTTAAACAAAAGTTAAGTTTAATGGTGACTTGACACTGTTGACAGCGTAAGGTTTCTCAATTAGTAACTGGATCAGCGTTAAAACTAGTTTAGACCTGGTCTATCCTTCTTCTTCATATGTTAAAAAGAGGAGACAAAAACTGGTCAAACGGAAATCTCAATAAAAACAATCCACCTTTACGTGCGACGACAGCGCCATTATTTTCCTGGACGTCAAGTGGCACATAACGTGACCTTCTGATGCAAAAGCCCTAATTCAAACTTTCACCGGGGTGGATGCCAGAATGGTTCGTCGGGAAATCCGTAGAATACTGGGGAAAGGGTGGGGGAAGGCTTTCAAAAATCCGTAAAAATCCGTTTTGTGTAGAAATAGTTAAACTTATCTAATTTCATGCAAATTTGTTCTAAAAAGGTATTATTTTTCGTTTTCGCGTGAATTACGTACTTTATTAAAAAAAATTATTGGATAAATCGATTGAAAGTTGCGTTGTTACTGGTTGTTCAGAAGTAGCTGCGCCATGAACCCTAGTAACCAATACGAGTATATAGAGATATAGGGGCAGTGCTGCCAGAATGGTTCGTCTGGATATCCGTAGAATACTGGGGAAAAGGTGGGGGAAGGCTTTCAAAAATCCGTAAAAATCCGTTTTGTGTAGAAATAGTTAAACTTATCTAATTTCATGTAAATTTGTTCTAAAAAGGTATTATTTTTCGTTTTCGCGTGAATTACGTACTTTATTCATAAAAAAATATTGGATAAATCGATTGAAAGTTGCGTTGTTACTGGTTGTTCAGAAGTAGCTGCGCCATGAACGCTAATAACCAATACGAGTATATAGAGATATAGGGGTCCGTGTTTCAACTTTCAACTGCGCTTCTGAACAGTCTTGCAGCATGCGAAATGTATCTGCAAATTCTGCAGGGACCCAATTATTGAACATTTTAAATCCAGGAAAAATCTATAAATCCTTTTAAGGGTTTTAAATATAAATACAAAGTTTCTCCAGTAGCAAAAATATTATATTTACGTATGTTATTAAGCTTGAATAAAATAAAAAAATGTATAATAAAACATTCGTTTATTGCATATTATTTCCATTAGAAAATCACAAATGCATTTACATATTTTGCTTCAGATCAAATTTAAAAAATGTAAGAAAACGAATCAATTTCAGATTTTATTCATACTTTTTCCACATTGTTTTCTTCATTTTCGTCATCTATGCCAGATCCGGACACCCATTCCTCATATATGTCTTTGTTCATGGAGGCAACCATGCATTAAGATTCTTCCATATTCAAAAATCCGCAAAATTCCGTCCGAAGTCTGAAATCCTTCGAAAATCCGTTTAATTTTTCTCAGGGTAGTAAAAATCCGTCAAAAACGGATTAATCCGTCAATCTGGCAGCACTGGTCCTGATGCCGATTGCCGGGCTCCTCTCTGATACCAGTCCAGTCTCCGGTATCAAACTCGAAACTAGAACTGATCCAGGGACTAGATAATTGTTAGTTTGGGATCAGTTCCGAACTGATCCGCAAAAATTTGTGGATCAGCCATCCCTACTTGTGATCAAGCGACACAGAGGACGAAAGTTTGTAAGCTGTCGCATGAATGGAGACGATCGGCCTTCCTATTGGCAGAAACAACTTACCCTCGCGCCAGATATGTCAAGTGTCACGTGACATTAATGACTTGCCTGTTTATTTCTGGTTATTTATTTTGCCTAGGTTTGTATGACATTCCAGGATCGTACTACAATAGTACGTATGTTTATTTTTAAAATGAAACGAGTCTATTTATATTTTTAAATACATTTTTTATTATTATTTTATTATAGGGAATAAAACACACACACACACACACACATTGTATTATTACACACTACATGATCAATAATTGCACTTGAATTTTGACCAAAACTATTAAAAATATCATGCAGATATTTCTTACTTTCGCAACTAACCAAACTCTCTACATTCAAGTCGCCACACAAAAGTATTACCTGATATTTAACTGAAATAAATCTCAACTCACTCGGAAAGAAATAAACATCTAGAAATTTTTTTATTAATATTAAAATTCACCTTAGTTTCTCTAATGGTGGCATCAGCTGAGGTAGAAGGCAGACAATAATTATGCTCCATAATTATTATTTTCACCTAAAAACAGATAAATAAAATATTAACCTATAAATTTTTCGGTACGTGTGACTCGTACTTACTGTGGTTTACCAGATACACAAACAACTCAATATGTAGTTAATCAAAGTTTTCAAAACAAAATAAACTATACTAAAACGACGGAAATACACTTTTAAAACTTATTACCACCCTTAGACAAGGGAAGAGAGGGGACGCGTAAAACTAGAAGCGATTTTGTTACCGCGTGGCACCAAACCGGGTTTAGCAGTGGCGTAACATGAATATTTTATTAGTATTATCCCAGTACAAAATTATTTTGTATGGAATATGAAAGTAATATTTTTATTGGTTGAATTGTTAGGTACCTTACTCAGGTTGATATTAAAAATGTTCTTTTTCAATAATTTATTGAATGCTTGGTAGATATTAATTTTATTCGTCAAAATTATAATTTCATATAGGAAAGGTTGTGTAATTTAAATAACTTTCAACTTTAGGAAAAATGTAAGATAAAAAAACAAAATTGGTCGATTCAAAATTTATTACAAAGAAGCACGACTTTTAACAGCCTCCTCAAAGTTCTTTAGTTTTTTCTTTCTCGGAGTGTCTTCTTTCTGTTCAGTTAGCCCAGATGAAGTGCCAGGTAAAACTAGTTCTTCATCAAGCTGATTTGAACTTTATTAGCCTATAAAAAAATTAATATTACATACATGATACATGTTGTTAGAGTGAAGACATTTTTTAGAAATTATTTAAAAGTAATATATTCTTCTTCGGTTGCGTGGACCCAGCTGTTGAAGTACCAGCTATATATAGTTCAACATCATGTTGAGTTGACCTTTCAGTAGCTCGCCTTTTTAAACCCTGTAAAAAAGTCAATATTATCTACATGCTTCTGTAATTTAAAATGTTTCTGTTCTGAAAATGAATAATTTTTTTATTCCAGAAATTAACTTAAAGTAAATACCTTCTTTGGTGGTATATATAGGTACTGGTAGTTCTGAAAATATTGTTGGCAAAGCACCTCCAAGTAATCGAACTCTTTCCTCAACTTTATAAAAAAAAGTTTGTCAAAATATACCAATCATACAGGTACGCCATTGAGTGACACACCCTCTTCAAGGGCAATTAGCTGGTTCTTATTAGAAATCTTGAATGAAAAGTGCAACAAATCTAGTACAAATTACAAAGAAAGGTAGCTTCAACTATGGGCTTAAACATAGTTTCAAATAATATATACTGCTAAACTTACAACGGAGATATCTAATATAAAATAAATACATGCAAAAAACACGAGTAGAATATTTACCGATGGAAAGTAATTCCAAGATCCTTTCGCTCATTTCGGCTTTTGCAGCCATAGGCACAACAATACACCATATTTCTATAAATACACTGAATTCTTTTGATAGCTTTTCACACCACAAATCACTGAAATACACTAGGTGCCACCTCGAATGTCTGGCTCCTAAAAAATGGCGGCGTATAAATTTTTGGCTTCACTTTCTGCGACGGCCCGTAAAGCGAAATTATCCGTCCCCTCTCTTTCCTTGTCTAAGTTACCACCAATCAAACTGGAAAAATATAAAAACACAACACGCTCAATGCGGTTCCTATAAAACTGGGGTATTTGATTACGTTCCCAAACAGCTGATCGATGGCATATTGCTGATGTCAACTGTCGAAAAAGCTTAGTTCGCTGCAAAGACTATAGTAATTATTTTACATATTATGAATCAGTATTTTTGCGTAGGTCAGTGGTGCAGCCAAGAGGGGGGTTTTGGGGGTTGAACCCCCTCCAATTCTTTGCTATAGACATTTTTAAATAAATGTAACATAATTAAGTTTTAACCATATAATAATTCAAAATTAAATTACTTATCTGCACTATACAAATTAAAATAGCTTACCCTTCACTTGACTAAACTAACGCATTGTCCTAGGTGAGCGGCAATGCGCGTCCGGCGCGACCAACCCGGCCGACGCGGTTATATCAAAACAATGAGAATATCGCATTGTCCTAGGTGAGCGGCAAAGCGCGTCCGGCGCGACCGAAGCTGCCATAGCGGTAAATGCGACCAGAGCGTCCTACGTGCAAACTCATGGCGCCGCCTCGCCTGTGCCACGGTGCCTTGTTTCGTCTTCAGCTCTCAAGATGTCGTGGACGAAGAAGACCACAATTCTTTTAACTGAGAACACGTATTACAAAAGAATTCTAAAATGGCGTAAAAAAAAGGTTAAACAAAAGACGCAAGACGAATACTATATTTTTGGAAACATCTAAATACGGGGAATTTCACCATTTGTATGAAAAACTGAGGTCTTGTCCAGCTTTATTTCGCAGTTTTACACAACTAATTAATAACTCATAAAATACGTCAGACATGATGTGGCTGGAGCAGCAGACTACAGCGGCAGAGGCGGAAATATCAAATATTTTGACCGGCAGTGCCGCTTCAAGAACGCTTGAGCCGCGCGGTAGTTGCTACGCAGGACATACCATATATTCTCATTGTTTTAATATAACCGCGTCGACCGGGTCGGTCGCGCCGGACGCGCTTTGCCGTTCACCTAGGACAATGCGTAAAAATGGTATGTCCTGCATAGCAACTACCGCGCGGCTCAAGCGTTCTTGAAGCGGTACTGCCGGTCAAAATATTTGATATTTCCGCCTCTGCCGCTGTAGTCTGCTGCTCCAGCCACATCATGTCTGACGTGTATTTTATGAGTTATTAATTAGTTGTGTAAAAAATACCCGTGTTCTTTGGGACATGAAACATAAGCACTACCACAACATATTGCTGGTAGATAGAGAATGGACTAAAATTGCAGCAGATCTTTAGGAAACAAGTAAGTCTTTTGAAAGTAATTAAATTTTTTAATTTTATATAGCATTTCGAAAAGGGTAAAGCAACTGACTACAAATTCAACGTGTTTCCTTGTGAAATGTTTACGTATCGTGTATCAAAAAAAAATAAAAACCACTTTATTGCTGTTCTTACGAACAAAAAGTAATCACAAATAAACAATCTTCACAAAAAATGTTGGAAATGACGACCTCTCGCTTCTATGCAGGGTTCTTCTTCTACTGATTAACGAACTCTCTCAAAAAAATTCAACTTTTTTGTAAATATTCTGTTTGTTATTACTTTGCATACGAGAGACATGCGATAAGAGGTTCTAATTTTTTTCACTAAAACGAAGCAAGATACGAAAAAAAATCAAGACAGAAAAAAAATTGTATTTATATTGCTTAACCCGAAAGAATATAAATGCAACAAAAAATGCTATAATTATTTTTATGTAAGTAGGAAGTCCTTACCACAGACTGACAGATTTGACCAAAATGGGCCAAAGTTTATTTGAGATATTTATAAAAAACCGAGTAAACAAAATTAACAGCCTGCATAGAAAAATCTAGACATGAAAAAGTTACAACTAAAAAAATTGGAAAATTTTACGAAAATATATTTCACCATTGTCCAGAACTGCAAAAATATTTATTGTGAACAAAGTAAAAAACTAACAACTAAAATAATGCTATGCATGAGTTAAAGGACGAAGTGTAAAAAATCGACAAAATTTCTTTCTAGCCAATGCGGCTTTTCTTGATGAAGCATTATGCCTTCTGCTGGGTCGCATATAACGTCTTGGATCAATCGTAACGCTTCTATGATTGACAACATCGACTTCAGATATGCCTTCAAAGTCTTTAATGATATTATGCAGTAATGTTATTGCTTTAATAATATGTACAGCGTTCTTAACATTTGTCTCGATTGCTTTTTGTAGTATTCTAAACTTGGAGGCAATTGCTCCAAATGAGCACTCTACCTACTACCATCCTCGCACGACAAAGTCTGTGGTTGAACATGTAATTTTCATCTCCTTCTTGTAACTGTGCTCGTGGGAATGGTCTCATTAGATATTCTGTAAGTGGAAATGCTTCATCACCGAGAAATGCGTAGGGTGCCTTAATGGTTGATCCGGGCAAGTTTACATTGATCCAGAGTTCGATGGCCGTTTTATTCTTATATGCTTGCCAACCAAACATCCCATGCAATTTGGAAATTGCCACCGTGTCCAAAAATCGGTAGCAATCTTATTAAAGTCTTCAGTTGTGGGCTGGGGCATATGGTTATCTACTAACGTTTTCCAAATTGCTTTGCACACTTCAATTATGATGGCAGGGATGGCAGTCTTAGATATCCTGAAGGAATATTGAAGTTGTCTGAATTGTATCCCTGTTGCCAAATACCTGAAAATAACATAACCGCTATTAAAATATTCTTCTTTTGTTTTAGAGGAAGTGGTGAAAAGTAAGTGGAAAAATCTGCGGGACAGGTTTAAAAAGAACTAAAGAAAATACCGACGTGCCGATCGGGAGATGACGGAGAGAACGCCTTTAGATACAATGGCACTTGGTGTCATTTTGAAGCCATGCTGTTTCTAAAATCTATATTAACACCTAAGGTAACCGAAAGTAATATAGAATATTCTGAAAGTACTTCTCATGCTTCCCAGTTGTCCCAAGAAGGTGAAACTGAAATTGAAATACCAATACAGCCTTCAGAAGCGCCATCTGAAGAAGAACTTGATGACGATGAACTATCACTACCCAGGACTGCTTCTGCTAAACAGACAACAAAACAAGTTACACGTGTACCTCGACAACAACAAAACGATGACTTAGAAAAATTGTTGCCAGGGAAAGACACTCCAACTATTCCTATTGTCATACAACGGAAGCGAAAGGCACCAGTAAGAAAGGAACGGAACCTAGATGAAGAATTTTTTGGATTAGAAGCTAGGAAGGTTGCTTTATTAGAAAAAACTGATGAAGATAATGAAGATATATGTTTTTTTAAGTCGCTTCTTCCCCACGTAAGCCAACTTCCGCCTCTGAATAAATTGTCTTTTAGAAGTCAGGTTCAGAATCTTTTGGCTGAAGAACTATGGAAAGTACAGAACAATCGACATCCCTATAATACAAATGTAGCGTCGATCTCAACTTATCACCAGCCTTTGCAATCTTCTAGAGTTCCATCTTCGGCTTCAAGCACTGCAACCTGCTTCTCTGCACCAATATCACCAACTGAACCACCGGCATCGACTGCTGGATACCAACAATATCATGGAATTCAAAACGATGGCTTTCTTTAATTTATTATTTTAAGTTCATAGTTCATCATCATAATAAATAAAGTTTGTTTGACTTACCTCAAAGTTACCATTAACCTTTCTGGAACTGAAATCGGGCGTTGAAAATTGGTTTCTGTATATTTTATTTCAGGGGGTGATTGCTTTCAAAATATAGTCAAAGGTTTCGGGTAACACTCTGCTATAACTGCGAAATAAAGCTGGACAAGACCTCAGTTTTTCATACAAATGGTGAAATTCCCCGTATTTAGATCTTTCCAAAAATATAGTATTCGTCTTGCGTCTTTTGTTTAGCCTTTTTTACGCCATTTTAGAATTCTTTTGTAATACGTGCTCTCAGTTAAAAGAATTGTGCGCTTCTTCGTCACCGACATCTTGAAAACTGAAAACGAAACAAGGCACCGTGGCACTAGGCGAGGCGGCGCCATGAGTTTGCACGTAGGACGCTCTGGTCGCATTTACCGCTATGGCAGCTTCGGTCTCGCCTGACGCGCCGGACGCGCTTTGCCGCTCACCTAGGACAATGCGTTAGGACGTGACGCGACGTGGTTAGATTGAGCACCACGTTATGTAAATAGCTAAGATTTAAATAACTTGGAGAAAATTACAAAACCCAAATTATAACAAGAAGGTCTCAATACCTCAGCTAGTTCAACCAAATTGGCACCGAATAAATGAAAAAAAACTTCAATAAATCTTGGTGTATGAGTAAATCAGGTGAAATGAAACAAAGTAATTACTACTTAGTAGTTAAGTTTTGTTCAAATCTATGTATAAGGAAATAGTATTTTACGTTGAAATGGTTAAGATTTTTTGACCAATGCTATGATCAAAAGGTATAGCACCCAGCCCACCCGTTAGCGTGCCCAGCCTTTGTTATTGGGCGCACTCTGTATTTTCTAAAAGGGAAACGATATCAGCGGTGCACCTGTTGCCAGTTGCAACTTACGATATCGCAGGTTGTTGTTGAAATCCGAGCGGTCTAATTTCTTAATACAGGATGGTGGCTATAATAGAAAACTTTTGCGGGATTCGGAAGATTCCTGTGCTAGCATACCTGACTACGTTTCATACACTTGTTTTATTTCATTACTAATTTTCACAACAATCTTTTCTCAATTTAAGATTTACCGGATACGAGACGACACTCTCGATAAACTATCTCGGTAAAACATTAATACCCTTTTGACATCACAATATTAATACTACTACGGAGTCAACTTATTCTTAAAACTTTTCTTACAACGGATTCAGCTAACTTTTTGGCCATAAACACTTACTTCCAATTAAGATACTTTTCTATCAAAAATCACAATTTTCCGTCACTTAATTCACAATAGGCTTTCTGGCATTATTTTCTTATGCCAATTAAAACACTTTTCACTTGATTACTCCGTTTCGCGTTACTCCATAGATTCCGCTTCCCCCTTTGACCTTTTGTCGTTGACTAAAAGCTCCCGTTAATTTTCCGCGCTTAAGTACCCAGTTTTCAGCCCACTTCTCCATCCCAAGATCCCTCTGTAACAGTTTAATTGACTATAATTTACCTTATTTCGGAGAATAAGTGTCAATTTTTGATTATTTATCGGTCTTTAAGAGCGAAAGTCGCTTAATTTTACCCTTTTTAGGTCACAGATGTTCATTTCCCCCTTTATTTCTAGGAACCGACCCACGCGTCCTCCTTGGGTGACAATGAGTCATAGGGTTGCATCATCAGACCCCCCATCGAACACCTGCGTTTTTAGGTCGACCGTTTCCAGATTCAACCGGTTAATTCCGTTTGCGAGCGTTCTTTAATGGGGTGAAAATCCTTTCTTTTAAGGAGGAGCGCATTTTTCCCGGTTTAGTTATGTCGTGTCCGCGTTCGCGTCTTAATCCAGTTCTCTAGTACAATGAGTGATTATGCAGTGATAGCGTGGAATTTAAGGTGTTGTGCAATTTACGAATTATTTTCTTTGGGAAAATAAACGTAATTTTTTATTTTAAAATTTTTCTAGAATTTTCTATAAATTATTTCCGCGTTAATTTGATTTTTCCCGATTTTTTCCGAATTTTTCTGGAAATTTTATTGTGATTTTTCCCGATTTCTTGATATTTTCGAATAATTCCGACTTTATTGAGTTAAATCTTGATAAAAAATCTATTTGATAATTTATTTCGAATAATTTACTTCATTAATTATTTATAAAATTTTCCAATTTATAAAAATATTTTATTCTAAAATTTATTCCATATTTATTTTAACTTTAATAAAATTGCGTATAGTCTTTTTCGTAGTCGCCACACTGCTATACTATTTCAAGGTTATGATAAAATAAATACAGGAATAAAACTGGGCTGTTTTCATTACATTTATATTTTGAGCAAAAATGCACAAATTAGTTAGTTAATTTAGTCTGTTTTTTGGCTTCTTGTAACATTTTTTTAACGAAATTAGCTCTTTAGTAGTCTGGAAGAATAATCATATTAAAATACACTGCCAGACATTATTCAAAGATTTCATTGCTTCGCCGCTTTCATTTTCTTCATTATCAGTCAGTATGATAAATTATTCAAAACGAAATTTGTAAAAAACAAATTGGTTTCCTTTAAAAAGGTTAGGTTTCATCCGAATGACAAGTGACAGACGTTACCCCCTACAAAAGGAGTGGGGGACTGTCGCTGCGACACGTCGAAGCTCTGAGAACGCGGCTTGATAAAATAGATCGTGACTTGTATAGTATCACAGCTTACTGTCAAAAATTACTCCCAAATCCTTTTCTTCAGAAACTCGATTCAGCTCAGAATTGCTGATCGAAGAAGTATATGATATAGGGTCACGATTCCTAGTAAATGAGATTATACAGCATTTTTTATATTAAGAATAAGCTATTGCGCTTACAATAGTTTTCAAGCCGAGTCAGATCCTCTCGAATAAGCACCCAATCAAGTTCTAATTTGTCTATAAAATTGGAGATTATTCGCATATAGTAAGAATTTACAATTAAGAAAACATTTATTGATATGGTAAATATATACGGGGTGATTGATGGTGAATGGCCTATTAGACGTTTATGGAGAACTACTCATCGAATCACTTTGAAAATTTGGGAGCTTATAGAAGCGGACATGATCTCTCTTTTAAAAATATTTTTAGCCATGCAGTTTTGCCGCTTCTACTTGAAAGTATTAGCAACTTTGTTAATTTAAACGGAATACCCTGTGTATTATTTTTGTTTTAGAATCCTTATTAATTTCTTAATAACTTTCCTTAATATTTTCCTATACCTATTTGTTATAGTTCTCGAGATAATAATTAATTCTATTTTTTTTTTCGGAAAACATGTCCTACAAAAAGTGATGATATTTTTAAACTCTGACAAATTAAAGCAGTGAAATGTGGTATGGAGTCAGGTTATATCCAGTGGTCTTTCACCCTCTTTCCAAATATTAGTTATAATAGTACAGGGTGTTTCAAAATACAAATATTTTGATGGTTTGGAAAAAGGGTAAATAGTACGTTTTTTTAATTGAAATACCCTACATTTTTTCTGTTGTCCTAAAAGTTATTGAAATTATCTATCTTCCTATGTATAATGTTACTATACCTATCTTGAACAGTTTTTGACTTATGACCATTTATTTAGCTATATTAATTATTACAGATAACAATCACATTTTTTAGACCAATTTGGCAAGTAGCCTATGAAAATTGTTTTGTAATGGTTGACATTTCGCTGTTATTCATTCAGTCTTGTTGTCAGTTGGTGTATTTAAATATTTTAATTTTTTTAAAGTTAAAAAAAAATGGAAGAGAACAACAACTATTCAAATGTAGTACTCATGAATTTATTTATTTTACATGGTCAGTGTAATAAGATCATCAGCCGTACATGTAGAAGATTCAATGAAATGTATCCAATTTTACCATCAATGAGCAATAAGAAATTTAGACGAATTCAAAGCAATTTCGAAAATTTTGGATCATGCTTGAAAGCATCCAGAAATTTACCTAGACCTATAACGTTCAATGAGGGAAATGAAATCAATGTTTTGGCTTATTTCCATACCTAGCCGCAGACTCAATAAGAAGTGCCAAAGAAGACTTGGGCTTACCGTTTTTGTGTGCAAAAAATATTTTCTACACATAGTATGCATGATTATAAGTAGGTATACCAAAGTTCAATTTCTCAAGGCTGGGGACTGCACACAAAGAACTTTGTTTTGCGAAAATTTATTAATTCATATACAGGAAGACCCACAATTCTTACGTAATATTATTTCGACTTTCGAGTCGAAATTTTCACGCAAAGGAATTCTTAATAGGAAAAATATTCATTATTGGACGCAAGAAAATCCCCATGTTACGAGAGATTCTTCATTCCAAGAAAAGTTTAGTTTTAATGGTTTTTGTTTAATAATGGATGACAAAATTCGATATTTGATATATTATTATATGATGAAAATTTAACATTAAGAAAATACTTCGAAATTTTAACTAAATTTGTTGAAAATTTCGTTGATAATCTTCCCCTTAACTTAGACTTACTACTACAGATGAAATGCTTAGAAGTGAACGGCCAACATATTGAACATTTACTGAAAACTAATTAGATATTTTTGTCATGTCAACCATTACAAAACAATTTTCATAGGCTACTTGCCAAATAGGTTTAAAAAATGTGATTGTTATCTGTAATAATTAATATAGCTAAATAAATGCTCATAAGTCAAAAACTGGTCAAGATAGGTATAGTAACATTATACATAGGAAGATAGATAATTTCAATAACTTTTAGGACAACAGATAAAATGTAGGGTATTTCAATTAAAAAAACGTACTATTTACCATTTTTCCAAACCATCAAAATATTTGTATTTTGAAACACCCTGTACTATTATAACTAATATTTGGAAAGAGGGTGAAAGACCACTGGATATAACCTGACTCCATACCACATTTCACTGCTTTAATTTGTCAGAGTTTAAAAATATCATCACTTTTTGTAGGACATGTTTTCCGAAAAAAAAAAGTGGAATTAATTATTATCTCGAGAACTATAACAAATAGGTATAGGAAAATATTAAGAAATTAATAAGAATTCTAAAACAAAAATAATACACAGGGTATTCCGTTTAAATTAACAAAGTTGCTATGTTAGTATATATATAGTTGCATGGCTAAAAATATTTTTAAAAAAGAGATCATGTCCGCTTCTATAAGCTCCCAAATTTTCAAAGTGATCCGATGACTAGTTCTCCATAAACGTCTAATAGGCGATCTACCATCAATCACCCTTTATATAATGAATATTAATGGTCCCAAATGGGAACCCAGCAGAACACCTGATGTGGCAGAGAATGTATTAGAAGTGAACCCATTTATGAGAACATTAAATTTGCGGTTTCGGAGATAGGAATGAATCCAAATTAAAAAAGGGCAATCTATACCGACGAGTTCATTCAAAATAATTAGCTGATTAACATTATCAAACGCTTTACTGAAATCGGTGTAGATCGAATCTATTTAAATGCGTTTATCAAGATTTACTTTAATATCTTCTGTGTCTGTGTATGTTAAAAGATTACTTTCGATTGATCTTCCTGAAAATAAACCACACTATTCCAAATAATTTGTCCTCTGATGATGATTGATGATTGTACGAAAGAGGAGTTGCGAGTCCCCGTTCACAGTTTTTTTACAAATATTACAGGAATACGATCATGTTCTGCACCCTTTCTTGGATCCAACCCTCTAATACCAGTAATTACGTCAGTTGAAGCTGAATAACAGTAAGTTGATTTTGATTACAATTTTTGTATCGATTATTATATTGACCGTTATCTGAGTCTTCAAATACACTTTTAAAGTATGTTCCAAATAAATTACTGATATCTAAGTACCCCTACAACTTTTTGTTTCTGGTATGTCGAGTGTATCATAGAGGACACTATGAATATCAGGAGACCTTAAATATTTACCATATCTTTATTTTAGGCAAGGAACTAAAAAAGCGGTCAATAATTAGGACGCGGTCAATCACTGGGGCCCTTACCTTAGAGCGTTACATAATTCTTCATTTTCGAGTGTCATGACCGATGGCACACCTGAATCTCGCTTATTTACACACACAAAATTCCACATTTTTTTTATGATTATTTGAAATTTCACCTTCTACATTACTTATATATATACCCTAATTTAAAATAAAAATATTTTTTTTCTAGCAAAAATATTTTGAGTCTCAAACAAATTTTATTTTTCACAAATATTTTGAAGCCTCAAACGAATTTTATTTTTCAAAAATATTAAGTCCCAGCATAATAAGTTTTAGTTTCCAAAAATATTTTGAAAAGTTTCTAAATAAATTAAATTTGTTGTAACATAAGCAAAAATAAAATATTTTATTCAAATTATCAAAATAAAATAAAGTAAGATTTTCTAAAAAGGTTAAGAAATAATTATTTTAAAAACTAATTGTAAGATTTTATTTATTGGAAAATAAAAGCAGGAAATAAATTAATTTAAACTCATATTTTTCAATGATAATTAAAAAATTTGTACCTTATTTTGGAATAAAAGTAAAGATGCTTTTTCCAAATGATTTTCAAAAACACAAGTGCTCACATACACCGACATCTTAAAACTAAATTTAAAATTTTTCCTTCGGATGTTTTGTGATGTCACAAAACCTTTCCAATAATAATTTTCTGCGTATTTAATTCTCGAGAGAAGTTCTAAAACCAAGTTAAGCCAAGACTTTTCTCACGTAGGCAATTGGGATTTTATTTATTTATTTCTATTTATAGAATTTGGAAAAATACTATCATAGGACACGTCACGTTTAGCATTATTATAAGTACCTCCCCATTGTGGACTCAGTGTTTAGTTTCTCAGTTAATAGTTATAAGATAGACAGATATCAGTTTTTCAGTTTTCAGAAGATCAGTTATAAAATAGAAGTTTTTCAGAAATCAGATATAACTTTTTTAGTTACTCTTTAGATTTTCTTCAGCTCCCTTGAGAAATTATTTCAACACAGTCTGAAGTCATGAGAAACAAATAATAGTTAGTACAGCGCGCCGCAACTCGGATGAAATTAAAGTCAGTTCACCAGTTTATTAAAAGGAATTCTTTTTTTATAAAAGTAAAGTGTCTCGATTCGAAATACAATGAACTTCAAAACTGTATTTGTTACAAACAATGACTATGAATTTGGATGGCTTGCTATAATATTTTGTAATTTAACTGTACGAGTTTGTTACAACAAGTGGAATAAAATTTCAAAAGGTTAAAGTGTGTTTTCCTAGCAGACAAGGATTAACTCAGCAGCATCAAATAAGGCAATAGAAAAATCAGGCCAACTTGGTCTGTAGTGATTTGCCCTAACAAACTTTGAGGGTTGTGTTTGAGATAAATATAGAGATAGGGCAAGCCACTACACTAATATAATTCTCGAAATCCTCTCATATCAGATGTTTAGATCTACTTCTTAGAACCTTAAAAGTATTGGAATCGCAAACATTTCTGTATATTTTCCATCTTTTGCGAAATTAATTTTTTCCTTGATTACTTTTATAGTGGGAGGGGAAAATATGGTGGAAAGTCTGATATTTTATGTATGATGGGAACATTCTCTTTAATAATTTTATTAATTGAATTTGTATAATATGGCAACATTATCATCTAAGCTATTGTTACGCAACTGATCCTTCCACTGAAAGGCTTGCAATTTATTATTTATACCATGAATGTAGTTCCCAAAGTTTTCAGTGATTTTACATTATTTAACTTAAAAACAAACTCAATAGATGGATGAAAATTATCTTCAGTCACACCAGGAGAACAACATCTGACAATATTGGAAACAATAATATCTTTACATAGAATTAAATATTCTATTACTTGAATTCTTAAAACAATTAAATTGCAGTAACCCTGAAAAAGAAAGTGTGTCTATCAATTTTGTATTGTTTGTCCCTACATTTATAGGTATTAGATAGTCTTCCGTTTTGTTTAGATCCCAATTTACAGAGGAACAATTCATATCACCACAAATTAGAATATCATTTTTAATTCGATCACCTATCCAAGAAAGCTTAGAAAGAAAAAACTTTGCGCCGATTTGTCTGTCGGAGGTAGATAAACACAAAACACACAATACCATTACTGCACCAACTTTGATGAGAATCCATCCAAAATTTTATCGATATTACGTATTGTGAAAATTTTGCATTTTTGCAAACTTCTCTTATGCTACAGTACAATAGTGTCCCGCACTGAGAGAGAGAGAGAGAGACTGAGTTAGGTTGAAGACCTCTCAGCAGCGAAAACGTTAAGTAAACAGAAACCAATTGCAGGTGGATTCTGTAATATTATGCCATATTTGGCCAATATTTTCATAGCTAAGATTTTAAAGTGCATTATATTTTAAATCATATTGATTTTTTTTCTAGTACATTTTTGTTTCGCTTTTATCTGTACTATTTGAGTTTTTAAACTAAAATATTTTATCTCAAATTTTACTATATGAAAATAAGTAATTTAATTATGAAGTTTATATTGATTTAACTAAAAGTGAAGCAGAAGCGTAAGTGTCGGAGTAGCCCAAGGGTCAGTACTTGGTCCTCTGCAGTACCTATTGTATGTGCACAATTTGAAATATACTGGACTAAAGGCATACTTTATGTTTGCGGACGATACGGTGTTGGCGCTTTCAGCTAAAACTTGAACTGTATGCTAACTCCGACTTGAATTTATATTATAAATGGTTGTGTCATAATAAGGTAACTGTAAATACAAATAAAACAGTGTATATGATTATAAAACAAAAAAATAAACAAAATTGTAATATTCAAGTGTACCTAAACAATGTGAAACTAAGTAGGTCTCCGAATATAAATACTTAGGGCTAGTGCTGAAAAACAACTTAAGCTGGAACTCACACGTCGACAACGGTGTCAAAAAAATAGGTCCAGTAGTGGATGCTATAAATAGGCGTGCAGAACTGTTAAATAAAAAATCTAAAATATTAATTTATAACTGTTTTATCTTGCCACATGTTAGATACCTAATTTCCCGATTATTTATTAAATAAAATGCAAAGAGCACAAAATAAGACTATAAAACCTATATTGCAAATGGACTATTACACCGCTACAGAACATATTTATCAGTGCACAAAATTATGGGACATAAAAAAACTAAGAATGTTTGAACAAATTAAACTTATACGAGTATATTCCATAACCAACAAAAAACTTAAATCTAATTTAACAATAAAACAAGTAAAAACATATCACAACTATAGTGTACGAAACCTTATTCAAGAGTATACAAACATATAACTCAATTCCAATACAAATTCTTGATGTAAAGACAATGAAGAGCCTTTGCCATAATCGAAAGGCTTATTTACAATCACTTTAAATTTGTATTTTTTTTAGAATGATAATATGGTATTATAAGTATGATTGTGATAATTATGTAATATTTAAAAAGTAGGCCCCGACACCAGTAAATCATATTTACTGTTTTTGGGTCAAGAATAAATAAATTTATTATTATTATTATTAGGAAGCAATATTTTTCACAATAGTCATAAATAAAGCAACAATGCAGGGTTTCCGTAAACTAGGTGTAATAAAATTCAAGCAACGATGTAAAAACAAAATGTTAAAAAACGATATTTAAAAAAAAAGGCCAAAAACAAGTTCTCGTAAAATGAATTTAAAAGTATGTAGTAAGATCGAATTATGATGTCTTACAGGGCAGGTTAAAATAAGAAGTTACTTTAAACAATCGCAAGTTCTTTGTGTTCTTCAAACAATTGGAACTTACACCTTAAAGCCTCTTATACTCCCAACAAAAAAACATTTTGACATTTTTTGTTATTTCATTTCCTTCGGTTAAGCATTCACGACTAATGTTCCGACCAAATGTTTCTGAACAGTTAATAATAATTTTAGTCAGTTGGCCATGGAAATAATTTTATAAAACGAAACAGAATTATTGATATTTCGATGAAATAAATGTAATTCATTATTCACCATTCCCTAAAATTTATTAAAAAATATATGTGCAAAACATTATTAACATCAAAATAAATAGCTAAACTACACTAACGTTCAAATTTTCCCTTGTTTCTACGGAGATAACAGGTATTGACCCAGATTTTGTAATTTATTCACTTAGTGGCCAAGAAAGTAAACCTATTTATTCATTCATCTTGCAAAAAAACACTCAAATTTTTAACAATAATTGTTAGTCTGCACTTGTCTTCTTCTACATAGTAGGAGGTCCTATGAAAATAATAACCCAACTAATTGATATGTTAAGTAGATAACGCGAAAACTCTCACTAGTGTAGTCAAGGCGGCTGAATAGAATAAATTATATTTTATTCGAACCGCCGCGGCGGAGAGGTAAGGGGAAGACATGTTGCATGTCGAGCATTCCGTCCAAGCGACCTCTCATGACGGGGCAGCAGAATTTTGCGAAAAACGTCTTTAACATTTAGGCTTGATAACTTTTTATTTTTAGTTTTATTTTAGTGGAAACTTTCTTTAGTTTCAATAATAAAATAAGATAAAATATAAAAAATGTATCAATAAAATGACTATAATATTTATTTATTTATTTATTCATTTACAAAGAATGTTATGAAGTTATATACATTTAAATGAACGTATGCACAATGGACTAAAGTCTGTGTGTGCACACTACCATAGAGTAAACATACAATATACTTATCAATAAGAACATGTTCAGTAATATTATTCACTCATGTAAAATTCTCAAATTACAGACTAATTTAAAAAAACTTAACTATCCTATTAATTAACAGGGTATTATTTCGTATCAATTTGTTTAAGTCTTTTTTTTTGCATTGGATTTTTTTTCTTTTGAAATGCTCTGGTAATGTTTAAAATTTTGGGAGCCACATAAGAAACTGATCTTTGTGTGACGTTAAAGTGCATGTTAGGCAAAGTCAAATTACGATTGACATTTGCTCTCGTCATTATGTTGTGAACTATGTAATTGGGAAAAATATTTTAAGAATATTTTTTATGTACAGTTCAGTAATCGTAAAGACACCAGACTGTTGAAATAAGAGTTCTGAAGAAAAGCATCTTGGCTTAAATAATACTATCTTTAAAATATACTTTTGAGCAATACTGGCATTACTCAAAATACCTTTGTTAGCCGATCCCCAACAAATCACTCCATAATTAAGAAAAGATTCTGCTAATGATTTATAGACATTAAGCAGAACCTCTCTGCTAAGAATATTACGCAGTTCATAGAACTTGTAAACTAATTTTCTCAATTTAGTTTTAACGTATTCTGAATGAAAATTCCATTTTAAAAACCGATCGAAATACACACCCAGATACTTTGTATTATCAGCCGACTTGACCCTGCCAGTACATGCACAATCCTGAGGGAATTTACAATCAATGGAATGGACCTTAATTTCACTTTTACTTGGCAGATCAATTTTATTCATTGCAAAACACATGAAACTTGTTTTATTAACATTAAGCGTTAAGAAGTTATAATCCATCCATATTTTAACATAGGTAGCCGCCCTTTCAGCCCTCAAAAAACATCATTCCACGATGATCCTTTAACAAGCAGAACTGTATCGTCAGCAAAACAAACAGTTTTAACGCCGGGTATTGCTGTCGCGAGACTGTTAATATATATAGAGAATAAAATCGGGCCAAGCACTGTGCCCTGAGGAACACCACACTCTACCCCACTTACAGAACTACGTGTTGAATTTAATTTAACTTTTTGAGTTATATTATTCAAATATGACTTAAACAATTGAAGAACTTTTCCTCTTATTCCAATCAGTTCTAATTTGTGTTAGTAGAATCCGGTGATCCACAGTGTCAAATGCCTTGGAGAGGTCCAGAAAAATGGCAAGTGGCTTACAATTATCGTTGAAACAATTGATAATATAATCTGTAACCTCGTGCAAGGCCATATCTGTGCCCATTCCTTCCCTGAATCCATATTGTGAATCAGATATTAACTTATTTGTATTTAAAAAATTACAGAGTATTTTCTTTAAACATTCTTCTATGATTTTACAAATTTATTTATTCGTGTCAGAAGCATCATAATTTAACAATAAACAACAATAATAATAACAATAATAATGATAATAATAAACATATATAAATGTCTATCGTCACTCAGACGTGAGCTAGACCCTTTTTGCCCAGAAGCGGGCGACGTCAATTGCGTTCGGCTTCGCTGCCATAAGGTCCTCTATGGTGCATCTAGCGGGGCACAGGGGGGCAAGTGTACATATGTTGAGTGGTTTGCAATTCTCCACAGTCGCAGAGATTGGAGTCTACGGGGTAGCCCCACTTATTTAGGGTATCTCTCGATCTCGCAGTGTCCGTCCGCAGTCTGTTTAGCGCCCTCCAGGTTTCCCAGTTTTCACCGTCTCCTGGTGCCAGTTCTTCATTCGGCTTCATCCAGTGTTGGTTTGAGGTCTTCCCCCAAAGGTCCACTCTGGTTTTAGGCTCCTCGTAGTCTTCTGTCGATATCAGGAAGCTTCGCCTTGATTTTAGTCGCTGGTGGGCCGGTTGGAGAAGTTAAGTTTTTGTCAGTTCAGGGCGATTTTGATGCCATAGAAATAGTAGTTATAGTTTGTCGATGTTAAAAATAATAAACCACAATGAAGGAAAGGATGGAGTTTTAGTTATAACGATCTGAAGCTTCATATATCAGATACAGTCCACTGAAGGGAACCATAGGCAGCTCGAGGAGAAAATAGAAGAAAATACCAGCCAGGGCTACTACATTGATTACAAATAGAACCAGAGCTATTGGTCGGTAGTTATTAATATCTGTTTTTTCACCTCCCTTATGCAATGGCAAGATAACAGCATTCTTAAAGATATCCGGAAAAACACCCTTTTCAAAAATTAGATTCACAATATGCACCAGAGGTTTCACTAAATATTTGTAGTTAGACTTTACAATTAAATTAGACACAAAAAAATCATCATCGGATGAAGTGCATTTCAATGAATTAATAGAATCAACAATTTCTTCCTTAGTAATAGGATATAAAAACATAGAACCAACTGTACTTCATCCAACAAGAACTTTGGCGCATTTATCGGTCTAGTTATTCTACTAGCTAGTTTTGCTCCTATGGAGCTATTGCCAGCTGATCACTCAATAATTGGTTCTCTCCATTCTTCAGGGCAACAATGCTAGTTTCAGAAAAGTTATCATTGTCGCTTGCTTAATAATACTCCAAGTATTTCTGGGATCATGATTTACACCATTTAATTTTTGTTTAAATATGTTGATTTAGTTTGTCTTATTATTTTACTTAACTGGTTACGATAGTTTTTATAATTTTCAAATGCAATTATCATTCCGGTTAGTAACATAAAGTTTATGTAATCGATCCCTATTTCTGATTGAAATAAGCAGACCAGGGGTAATCCATGGCTTAAGAAGGGCTTTCTTCGATACAGATCTGACCGAAGTTGATGCAATAATATGACTTTGCAAAACACTCATAAATAAGTTTGACGCAGTATTAGGATCATCATTCGATAAAACTGTTTGCCAGTTTTCTCTATCAAGGCATTTTTTTAAACGTTGGAGGTCTAATTTTTTTATATTTCTAATAACTTTATTATTTTGGGTGTCACTTGCTTTATGTCCCAAATCGATACTGAATAATAAAGGTTTATGATCCGAGAAAGAGCTATTCAATAGTACAAGACTATTATTCATGAAAATATGATCAATACAAGTACTACTGAAACCGATTATTCGTGTGGGCTTATTCACTTTAGAAAGATACCCAAAACCATTTAAACAATTCAAATATTCGTTGCTAATAACTGACCGATAATCAAGCAAATTAATATTAATATCTCCCACGAATATTTCAATATCGGAATTAAGGATATGATTCTGGCTAAACAACTCTGATAGCGATGCGACATAATTATTCGGATTAAGTGATGGAGATCTGTAGTGCGAAATAATGCCCACACTAATACCATTCTTAACAAGAGTAATTCTTAGAAATTTAGCATTATTGATTTCTACAATGTTGCTTACTCTAATCAATGAAGACTTACAATAAACAACAGAACCGTCACATTTATTATTTTTACTGTCATTATAAAATATTTCATATCCATCAAGACTAAAAGAAGACTTATTATCTATTATATTAGTCTCAGATAATACTATTACATCAAAATCACTGCATAATGATTCTAAAAACAATATAAGGTTATCAAAATTTTTATTTATACTCCTTATGTTGACGTGCAACAAATTTAACTTATTACTAGCTGTCTTAAAGCAGTCAACATTATCCAAATCATCGCATTCCAAAATATTACCATAATTATCATTGTGGTCATCGAGCAGAGAATTAAAATCCATTTGAACAGTAGAGGAAAAAATGTACCTATATAAATATTTTTATTTAGATTATTGGATTAAAAATTCACTTCTTAGCATTTTCAACATCAGCCAGTGACCTCAATCTTATTGCATTGTCATTTTCAGATTTTTATTTAAACCCACTAGCGCGCAGGGTGCGTGCCGATGCGAAAAGATCTCTGGTTTCCTTAGACATATCCTCATTAATAAAAATTGGGGTTGTTCCAGGAAGACTGCATATATCCTCAGATATTTGGCCTTTTTCTCGTCTTTTCTTAAGTAATTTGTGCTTATCATGAACTGTCTGTGACTGATATCGGTGAATTTTCCTTGGTTGGTTTTTATTTCCTGATTTTCTTTTTTTGAGGAACTGTATTTCGTTGCTAAACTTAACATTATTTTCTTTTTGAACCTTATATTGATCAGCATAAAATTTTAAATCATATCTAAGATCCCGAATTTCCTCTCTAAGCCCTTTAATACAATCCATAATATCATCGTTACTACTATTGCTGTTTTTATTATGAGCACTCTCAGAAAAATGCATTGATCTTCTTACACGTTTTTTTTTTTTTTTTTTTTTTTTTTTTTTTTAATTTAAATGGCATTTGACTAATTAGTCATGCAGCCAGTCACAAAGTATATATATATTGTTTTTACTGTGCATTCTTATTCCTTCTGAATGTTTGTTCATATTTTTCACTGAAAAATATGCCCCGTCTCGAGAATCGAACTTGAGACCTCCGCAGCCGAATGCCAACAACTTAACCTGCTAAGCTGTTACCGCGGTTATTACACGGTTTTCAACTGTAGACTTACAATCAACACAATAAAATTGATTATTTAAGTCTCTTAAGACTTCAAGATCAACATCAGTAAGACCAGCGCAATCTGCATGAAGCCAATTTTTACATTTTTCACATTGGACAGAGGCCTGAGTCTTAGTAATGTCGGTATTACATTTTCCACACTTGTAAACCTTTGTCTTGACCATTTTGCCACTCTTCCGCAAATAATGACTCTGATATATATTATGTTAACTAATTTTATAAGTACGTATTTTCCATAAAGCAAAATTATCCTCCAAAATAAAGTCAACAAAAAATGATGACTACTATACTACTATATTGTGCATAAAAATAAAAAATGTCTTTGAAATACACCGACGAGACGAGACGGAAGATTTCCCGATTTGCCGAATTCGATGGTCTTGCATTTTAGTGTGTAGCGCTGTTCACAAAGTACTTTGCACCACGTCGTGATATCGCTAGTATGTCCAACTCGCGAGAGTCTAAGTCGCTAATATATTTTTCTGCACAAAGTATTAAATAATCTTTCCTAAATGTTTGATAACCACATTCACTACATTTAAACTTTTCGACTTCCTCGGGATTCATGCCTGAGCAAATGTTTAAATTACCTTTCTGAAGTGTTTGATATTTATTCACATTGACTACATTTTAACTTTTTGACTTCTTCAGGATTCATATGCCTGAGCAAATGCTAATTTAAATTACGTTTACGAAGTGTTCGATATTTACATTGACCACATTTAAACTTTTTGACTTCTTCGGGATTCATATGCCTGAGCAAATACTGCTTTAAATGACTTTTAACATGTGTTCGATATTCACAGTGACTACATTTAAACTTTTTGGCTTCTTCGGGATTCATAAGCCTCAGCAAATGCTGCTTTAAATTACTTTTCTGAAGTGTTTGAAATTTACATTGACCACATTTAAACTTTTTGACCTCTTCGGGATTCATATGCCTGAGCAAATACTGCCTTAAATGACTTTTAACATGTGTTCGATATTTACAGTGACTACATTTAAACTTTTTGGCTTCTTCGGGATTCATAAGCCTCAGCAAATGCTGCTTTAAATGACTTTTAACATGTGTTCGAAATTCACATTGACTACATTTAAACTTTTTGACTTCTTCGGGATTCATATGCATGAGCAAATGATGATCTAAATTACCTTTATCAAATGTTCGATATTCACATTGACTACATTTAAACTTTTTGAATTCTTCGGGATTCATGTCTGAGCAAATGCTGCTTTAAATTACTTTTCTGGAGTGTTTGAAATTCACATTGACTACATTTAAACTTATTGACTTCCTCGGAATTCATATGCCTGAGCAAATGCTGCTTTAAATTACCTTTCTGAAATGTTTGATATTCACATTGACTACATTTAAACTTTTTGACTTCTTCGGGATTCATATGTATGAGCAAATGCTGATTTAAATGCCCTTTAAAAAGTGATCGATATTCACATTGACTACATTTAAACTTTTTGGCTTCTTCGGGATTCATATGCCTTAGCAAATGCTTATTTAAATTACTTTTATTAAGTGCTCGATATTCACATTGACTACATTTAAACTTTTTGACTTCTTTGGGATTCATATGCCTGAGCAAATGCTGCTTTAAATTACTTTTATCAAGCGTTCGATATTCACATTGACTACATTTAAACTTTCTGACTTCTTCGGGATTCATATGCCTGAGTAAATGCGGCTTTAAATGACTTTTAACATGTGTTCGATATTCACAGTGACTACATTTAAACTTTTTGGCTTCTTCGGGATTCATATGCCTCAGCAAATGCTGCTTTAAATGACTTTTAACATGTGTTCGAAATTCACATTGACTACATTTAAACTTTTTGGCTTCTTCGGGATTCATATGACTGAGTAAATGCTTCTTTAAATTACCTTTATCAAGTGTTCCATATTCACATTAACTACATTTAAACTTTTTGACTTCTTCGGGATTCATATGCCTGAGCAAATGACGATTTAAATTACCTTTATCAAATGTTCGATATTCACATTGACTACATTTAAACTTTTTGACCTCTTCGGGATTCATATGCCTGAGCAAATACTGCCTTAAATGACTTTTAACATGTGTTCGATATTTACAGTGACTACATTTAAACTTTTTGGCTTCTTCGGGATTCATAAGCCTCAGCAAATGCTGCTTTAAATGACTTTTAACATGTGTTCGAAATTCACATTGACTACATTTAAACTTTTTGACTTCTTCGGGATTCATATGCATGAGCAAATGATGATCTAAATTACCTTTATCAAATGTTCGATATTCACATTGACTACATTTAAACTTTTTGAATTCTTCGGGATTCATGTCTGAGCAAATGCTGCTTTAAATTACTTTTCTGGAGTGTTTGAAATTCACATTGACTACATTTAAACTTATTGACTTCCTCGGAATTCATATGCCTGAGCAAATGCTGCTTTAAATTACCTTTCTGAAATGTTTGATATTCACATTGACTACATTTAAACTTTTTGACTTCTTCGGGATTCATATGCCTGAGCAAATGCCGATTTAAACTACATTTATCAAGTGTTCGATATTCACATTGACTACATTTAAACTTTTTGACTTCTTCGGGATTCATATGCCTGAGCAAATGACGATTTAAATTACCTTTATCAAATGTTCGATATTCACATTGACTACATTTAAACTTTTTGACTTCTTCGGGATTCATATGCCTGAGCAAGTGCTGCTTTAAATTACTTTTCTGAAGTGTTTGAAATTTACATTGACTACATTTAAACTTTTTGACTTCTTCGGGATTCATATGCCTGAGCAAATGCTGCTTTAAATAACTTTTATGAAGTGTTTGAAATTCACATTGACTACATTTAAACTTTTTGACTTCTTCGGGATTCATATGCCCGAGCAAATGACGATTTAAATTACGCTTATTATGTGTTCGATATTCACATCGACTACATTTAAACTTTTTGACTTCTTCGGGATTCATATGCCTGAGCAAATGCTGCTTTAAATGACTTTTAACATGTGTTCGAAATTCACATTGACTACATTTAAACTTTTTGACTTCTTCGGGATTCATATGCCTGAGCAAGTGCTGCTTTAAATTACTTTTCTGAAGTGTTTGAAATTTACATTGACTACATTTAAACTTTTTGACTTCTTCGGGATTCATATGCCTGAGCAAATGCCGATTTAAAGTACCTTTATTAAGTGTTCGATATTCACATTGACTACATTTAAACTTTTTGACTTCTTTCATATGCGGGAGCAAAAGCTTCTTAGAACTACCTATTCGGCTCGCTTGAGTTTCATATTGATGATTTTTCTCTGATCTGTGTCTTAGTGTGTCTAGTTTGTTTTGACAGACGCTTGACGAAATTCTGCAAAGATAAATATATTATTAACTTTACCGTATTTGTTGCAACCTTTGGCGGTTGCGTCATACTTTGTCGCTTTGACGATATATCGGAATCATTCAAAGATGGCGGCTGTTGGGAAACACTTCTTTTTAATGTCTTAATTAATTAACTTGCTGATGGCACTTAGCGATTGTAAGGAAAAATAACCATAAATGGCGCTTTGAATTACTAAGCGAGATATACACCTTATGTGAAATCTAAAAATTCACGTGGCCGCCATTGGCGACATACGCAATCAATAATTTATTGACGTAGGTCAAGTCTCAAAAAAAGGCCAGCGCATGTTAAAACTAAATAAGTTAATTATGATTTTTTTGTGTTAACTGAGACTTTTTATTATGATTTCCTCTCCCAAATTTCTTAATATGTACATAAATAATAATATATTTAATTATAAATCTGTCTAGAAATACTGCACGTAGAGATGGTTTTCATCTAGGTGCTTGTTAAAATACTATTATATTATGTAACGTACAAGAAAACTAATTATATTGTTGTTGTAATGGATATTAATGAAATCAAATGAAATGAAATGTTAGGCAGTGTCGTCATATTTTAACACAGAATTGTAAACGCACGTGGCCAGTTTTGCCAACAAGACGTCATTGACCCGCATTCTCAGTTTGTCAAACTCTTTAGAAAAAAAAGTAGGTACAATTTTAAGATAGTATATGGCCTCTTACCTTGTAAGAGTATTATTTAAAAATTTCCATAAAAAAATACGACATCAAATGTATGTTTTGCAACAAAACCAATGAAATTGTAATATCACACAAATCTGAATCACATTCATTATTATTATAAATTATTTCTCAAACAAACGTTTAAAATTGCTATAAACATGTGGGAATTTTCACGCGACGCGACATACGTCTCGACGGACGGGCACGGGCTGAAATAACAGCGCCGCGTGGCGAATGATCAACGTTCTCGTTCGCTCGAGGTCGAAGCCAGCTTCTTGATCCAGCATCGCTGCTCGCGGGTAACCTAGTTACGCTTATTGGCTGAAACGTGTATGGCATTGCACTGGAAAGCACAAACGTAACGTAAGGGTTTATTAAGTATTTAGACATTGGATTAAAAAAAGTATGTAGTGTTTCCAAGGAGTCACGCATTTAAATATAATAAACCATTTCCATAACACCCTGTTTATAAGACTGGTTTTGTAGAGTAAGGATAGACATATACAGTGATAATAAGATAGTAGACGTAGATATATATCGGAAAATATAGAACCTATACACCTACATTTTTCCACATACATCGAATCTCTCCTGTTTTATTCCACGCGAACCTGTAAGTCGATTACATGGCGATTCTGCCAGTCGACATTCACTACAGGGTGGCTCAAGTCCTTTTAAACAAGGACACGGATGTTTTGCCACAATCGAAATTTCAAGTCCCGTGGTTTGGATTACCCAATAGCTTATTGCGAAATAAATGATCGTGATAACGTTTATTTAGAATAAATGCAATTCATTTGGTCAGTTGTTAAATGTAAAATGGGTGCATTCAACAGTGCCCATCGATTTCTAAGCAATTTTTAATCGGTGACGTAACGATGCGTATAGATTTGTAGCTCTGCATGCTGAATGCTTATTTTTGACATCTGAATTTCAATTTGTTTTCGGTTTTTTTTGTTTGTTTTCGAGATAATCTGGCTCTGTAAGGAGGCAAACAGAAAATACATTTTTAACAAAGTAAACATATAGGGCACAAATATTTAAGGACTAGAAACTCAAGAAAAAACTGTTTCCTAACCCAACAAACCGATGAAACAACTCGCTTTTTAAATTCGATGAGAAAAATGGCGTCCGAATGGTCATCGATTAATGAAATCGATTTTTTAGTGCATTCAGCAGACGATTTTTAATCGCTTATAAATCGATGGGCTCTGGCGAATGAGCTCATCCACCTTACACTTATAGATGATCTTAACCACCAAATAAACCCACCGACACCAATGAAATACCTGGGCATCCATTTTGATCACAAAATGAATTTTAAATATCACCTAACAATAATAAAGAAGACGATAACCAGAAGTAAACATTTTAGATGTCTCATTTATAAAAATGAAGGAATTAATTTAAACACTGCTTTGCATATATATAATATATATTATAATGTTGGCTCGGCTTGGCCGGAGTATGGTCAAATAATTTTCAGTTCTTTCAGAAGACCAGCTGTGAATATTATTTTTGTAAACCAATGGTGAAAACCAAAGATCTTACAAACTCCAGATATAATTGTTTATATTTGTAGTCGATGCAAGGAATGAAAACGTGCACTCCCCACCTTGCTGTTATGTTCGCAGCATAGCCAGTTTGTTCTATTTATCGCTAAGGTATTTGCAAAATCCCAATTAAAAATTTGTTAATTTGACAATTACAACTGGTTTAAGGTTAATCCGCAATTGCTTTTAAAATAAATTTATTTCCCAATAATGTTACTATAAATAATTGTGAATAGGCCTTGAGAGATTTAGAAAAAAAATATTATTATACATAAAAGTTTTTGAAATAAACCGACTGCACTCTGGCAACATCAAGTTAAATATACTACTGCGGCACAAGGTCAAGCTTTATCAATGGATCGGATTATAGTAAAGAATACAATGTTCGTGGTCGCTGCTAACTGATTTTAAGGGATTGTTTATATATTTTGGTTGTTTTTATTTTTTTTATGAGTATTGGTGAAAAATCGTCTTTATTATAAACAATGATGATGCATTCATTTATAGTTTGTAAAAGAGTGGATCATTTAAGCAAGGATTTATCTTTTCTTCGGTAAGTATGGTTATGTTTTAATATGATTGTATTGATATGATTTCTGCTATAATCATTGACGTTTAAAAGGTTATGGACCGGTCCGTGGAGCTAGTCCGGGCAAAAGCAGTCGAGTTGGTTTATTTCTTAATATAAATCTTGCATTTACAAGATGGTTGAGTCTTGTGCGGCCATAAAATGCTTCACTAGAAGATGAAATGGTGTTAAATTAAAATTTCATAGGTTAGTAAATATATTTAGAAATTTGATTTTGAGTTTGCATCACTATGAAAATTCGGTTTGTTTAAGAATGTACCAAATGTTTATCCACTTCGTTAGGATACTAAAAGGTCGTAGCCTACGGCAAATTTGGATACATGCCCTTAGAAGGAATAATTATAGTCCAGGTGATACAACAGTTATTTGTGAGAAACACTTCACAAAAGAAGATTATGGAGGTAATGTACATGGGAATAAAATACTAAAGAAAGGAACAGTCCCGTCAAAATATTTTACATCTTTATTTTTCTATATTTAAACAACGTTTGCAGTGTTTTTATATTTTTATTTTATATAATTTATTTATTTATTTTTATTTATTTGATCTAACTTGTTTAGGTACATATTATTTTAATTTATTTATTTAATTAATCACTTTAGTGTACAATATGCCTCAGTGGCTTGTGTGTACATTACTAAAGTAATATGCTACTATAACTATATGTAACATCGTTTCACAATATATTATTACTTTATAAATCACAGACATTGTTATTTTATAAATTACAGACAGTGGAATTTGTAATTGTCTAATTTACAAATTTTTTATTGGGAATTTGCAAGATACCTTAGTGATAAATAAGACAATCTGGCTAGAAATATACACTTTTATATCTGGAGAGTATCATCCAGTAAGGAATACACCAAAAATATTGATGCTAAGCATAAATAATAGATCAATATTTCTATCTTTTTTATAAATATCTAATATTCGAAACTACACTTTTTGAATAGGTAATATAGTTAAACGTAAAGAATCTCAAAGTAAATTATACGCCCTTGTCGGCCTTTTTGCGCAGACTAGGTCCGCCGCAATCAATATATTTTAGAACGGATTTTCATTTTTAAGTCTTTCCCAAAAATAAAATAAAAGAAGAATAAAATACCCGAAGTTGCGGGGAATTTAGAATTCGCAAAGTTCGAATCTAGCTTAGGCCGGGAAAGCGGGTAGCAGACCAGCGGCGAGACAAAACAATTATAGAAATAGCTGAAAGAACAAGTCTACGCAAAATTACAAAGATGAGACACCATGCCAACCAACTACACAATCCATCTAATGAATACCTGTATGAAAAAACTGAAGTTGAACCAATTATTCAACGATTTCAGAAACTCACTACAAAATTTACCAGCAAGGCAACGAATTTAAATATAATGAAGCCATTTATTATGAAATTTCCCAATCATTATACCAGAAAAAGACAATACCCTGAAAGGACAATTTTCCAAATAATAACGAATTAGTTTTTTTTCCTACATGACTTTTTAGTGACGATTTTGTTTTATATAAGATTATTTATTGTGATTTATACTCATTTTTAATTTAAATTAAAGGCTAAAAGACCTGTTGGACTTTTGTCTAATGAAAATGTGTTAAAAAAATAATACTTTGATTGTGACAGGGACGCTGAAAACTTTCTACCTCCGAATGCTGTTGTATTCAATGTAAATTGATGCCATTCCAAATACTGAAACTGTACATTTCTCGTATTGTATTCTTTTACAAACGCACTAAGAACCTAACGGGAGCCGAAAGATCGACAAAATTGTAAGATTTAAAAGAACTTATCCCCGTAAGCGTTGAAGTAAGGAAGATTATGTTAAAAAATAAAATGATCAAAAAAAGTGTTGTTCCATTTTTAGGGAGAAAACATTCTTGCCTCCAGCTTAACTAAACATACCTATCGAAATCAGTGCTACGAGCCCTACATGAATGGTCCACTACAAACTTCCCATTTCTTTCCGCAATATTCAGTTGTTCCAGTTGAACAATTAATTCCGGTTCTGGCTTGCTTTTGGTGTTCGTTTGTGTCGTCACTCGAGGTTCCGCTACACTAAAAAAGTGAATATAAATTACGGGAGGAGAGGAAATGTTTGATTTTATATGAATATATTTTCATATTGTTTCTTGATTGCAAGCTTTATGATATCTTGAAATATACTTTATACACTAACCCAGAATGTATCCCACTATACTAAATCCATCTAGTCCGTGTAAACAACGGCGCTCCGACCCTCGCTCATCGCCTTGTACCATAGCACCGCACAGCCCTCGCTTGAGCTTTACACACTAGTCCCTCGACATCGAGATATAAACATTGACTGTGCGTTGTTATCTTCTTCCGATGAAGAAGATTGTGTTTTAGACTCTAATAAGTATAACAAAGTGGTACTTATATGCTTAAACAAAACTCTAGTATTTATATGCATTCTCATATATTCACAATGGGGATCTTTCCTTAGATATTTATAAAGGTGATAAAACTCTCCATAGAATCTTCGCTTTGCGTTAACAAGATGCACTGGTAATCTTGCATTTTGTTTAAACATATACCACTTTGTTATATTAGCGTCTAAAATAATATCTTCTTCATCGGGAGAAGATGACAACACACAGTCCATGTTTATATCTCGATGTCGAGAGACAAACTGAAGGACAGGCAAGGCAATGAGCGAAGGTCGGAGCGCCGTTGTGAACATACATTAAAGAAACGGAGGGCGTCAAAACAATATCACGTGATCTATAAAAGTCAGAATGTTTGTGCAGAGTTACATTAAGGGTCGACCGGAACTTTATTAAAATTGTTAAACTTTTACGCATTTTTATAAAAATAGTAATATAAACGACATGCAAGGTTTGATTTTAAGAGATATCCTCATTTTTTGATTTTGAATTAACAAAATACGCCATCTAGCGGTAAAATTTCAAAGTTGAAAATAATTTTAGTATAGTTCTAGGGGTCACTTTTGTATCATATTTTTTTTCTCGAAAGCTGTAGGACAAATTGTTATCGAGATACAACCGCTCGTCGACCTTAGAGGGACACCCGGTATAAAGGTTTAATAAATTAACTGTAAGCACTAGTTATGTAATAAAGTCATATAACTTCATCGAGATAATTTTCACGAAAATAAACGCTAATACAGCAGATAACGAGTCATCGAATACTCTGTCTAATGCCCGGGTCAATAAATTAAAAAAAAAGAAAGTAGATCAATTGAAGCTGGCAGATTCACGTTATTGTAAGTAAGGAATATTTTTTGAAAAATAATGCGGAATGAAAAATATTGTATATGTTCACTTCATATAACAAAATCTCTAACTTACTTCGCCAACATCGTGCGACACGACTTATAAAATTTATACCTTACTTACCCCGTTTCTCCTTCTTCCAAATCTTCCTCTTTTAAATCCAGTTCTTCGTTTTTAATTGTCCAATTTTCAAAGCTTGCATCATTTTTAACTCTTACCAGCTGACTAGTTTCGCCATAAGGAGTATTCTCGTATCTGTAAAATAGATGAATACCATTTAAGTATGTATTATTTATTGATGGCTAACTCGCATAAGAACTAGTGATCGGCCGATACCGATATAAATATCGGTACATCGATATTTTATCGGCATATCGGCAATTTTGAGATGTATGAAGGTGTCCTTACCATTGGAAAATTATTAATAATTATTCTACTGCGCTTAAAATATAGAAACGAAGATTATTTAAAAATTTTTCTTTATGGAGAATGTGACAAAGTAATAACAAGAACATGTGACAAATTTGACTGTTTTCAATGCCGTTATAGCCAACTAGGCGTAACTGAAATTAAAATCTGCAGCAAAATCGCCATATAAAAAATCCCGGACATAATACAGTCAAAAACTTAAGGATTGAAGGTGATAAAGAGGCAATAGCAAATAATTTTAATGACTTTTTTGTAAATATTATCCCTAATTTGTTAACAAAATTAAAGAATGCACCTTTTAGATCGAACATTGAATATAATAAGACAGCTATTAATTTAGAATTTGCAAGCGAAAAGAAAATATTGCAGATCATTAAAAAAATAAAAAATAAACTCAGCTGTGGATACAATGAGTTTTCAGCCCTTAATAAAGTTCATTATAACAGACCCTCTCGTTTATGTCGTTAATTGAGTTTGGTGTATTCCCTGAAAAATTAAAACATGTTTTGGTAGTTCCAATTCTTAAAAAAGATGATGATACATCGGCCGATAAGTCTCCTCCCATTATCAAAATATTTGAACATGTCATATGTAAAAGACATTCCGTTAGGGTTGTTCCTTGATTTGACCAAGGCGTATGATACATTAAGTCATGATATCCTTATTAAAAAATTAAACGTCCATGGAATAAGAGGAGCAACATTTAAATGGATTGAGTCATACCTGTCAGGACGGCAACAAAAAATAGTAGTACGTAAGGGTAACAAGGAAGTTTTGTTACAACCAAAGAGTGTTTTAATAGGTATAGCTCAGGGAAGCATCATTGGTCCGATTTTATTTATTTTATCAGGCTCATTAAAGACGAGAGAAAAATGCTACGGGACTACTAGGTCAATCCAGACCCCCTGTTCAAAACAAGACTCGATCAGTTGAACAAAATAACCCAAAACAGTATACTTATATCAGTATAGAACAAACAGTTGGCTAAAAACTTGTCAGGAAATCAACAAGGCAAGAGAAAAAAATTCTTATCAAAAAGTCAATAACCTGACTAAACAAACCTCAGCGTTCCACAGATTGAAAAAAAGGGAAAGTGGTATTCAACGAGTTCAGAAAAATTGAAAATATTTGTTGAACACTACAAGGACCATTACAAAATAGAAGACAATTTAGATTTTAATCAGGACACACTGCAAAACGTGGAAGAATGGTACAAAGAATATTTCAGGTACAGAAAAATACAACAAGAAGAGCACTTGGTAAGAGAGGACGAGTACTTTGAACTGCTACACAAACGAAAAATTCAGCACCTGATTTTGACAATATTCCTTGGATCATCTTTAAACGACTTGACCATCAAATACATTTGTATATAATAAGCATTTACAATTTTTGCCTTAAGAATAGTTTTTCCCCAGCAGAATGGAAGAAAGGAATAACCATAAACAGTCCAAAACCAAACACAGACCATGGTTGTACAAAAAAATATTTACCTATAACACTCTTATCGCTATTACGAAAACTGTTTGAAAAATCCTACGTAACATTCTAGAAAATATAACAGTTCACAAAGTCCCTGCTGACCAATTTGGTTTCAAATCCAAACGTTCAACAATTAATCCATTAATGATCCTGGTCACAACAATCAAAAATCTGCTGCGCTATTTTTAGATATTAAAAAGGCATTTGATAGTGTCTGGCATAAAGGACTTCTTTTTAAACTTCAGTTGCTACAAGTTCCTGACAATCTTCTATGGCTAAAGACTTATCATCCGAATAAACAGTAGCATTTCAGAAGAATTTAGCCCACAACAAGGTCTACCTCAAGGATCAGCTCTATATCCTCTCTTATTCAACCTCTTCTGGTATGACTTCCAACAAACTTCAGGCCCACAAACCTATATTTTAAAATTTGCTGACGACACGGCAATCGTAGCCCTTGGAAAAAATGTAAACAAACTAATGGTAACCCTTCAAAATGAAGCACAGGTAACTTTAGCATGGTTTAAAAAATGGAGACTCCAAGTAAATCTAGCAAAATCTCAGCTCTTAATATTCAATCATGTTATTTCCAAGTCTACACCGAACTTTCAAATAGAGCAAACACCAATACTTTCCATCCACCATAGCAAAGTACTTAGGGATTACATTAGATTCAAACTTCAACAGTCATATCAACTCAGGGAAAAAAAAGATTATATCCAGAGCTAAACATTTTAGAAGCCTAACCTATAAAAATCAAGGAATATCAATTGATACAGCTGTTAAAATTTACAAGTCTATTTGCCGATCAGTTATTGAATACGGACACCACTTACTAGTAATGCGCAAAAACCAGCTTGGGCTGCACTACGGAAACAACTTCACAAAGGACACTAACTAAAATCAGACACCCGAACAATCCCACGCACAATCCATCAAATAACTATCTCTATGCACGAACAAAGGTGGAACCGATCCAAGGAAGATGCTCAGCACTTATGAAAAAGTTTTCAAAAGAGCTCCACAATATGGACCTGCTAAGACAGCATTGCCGAGATAGGGACAGGACTGTTTCTTCACTATTCCGACATCCAGAGAAGACACTAAGGGAATGGCTCAATGAGAAATTTTCTCTAGAATCTACTGGTTTCATATCGCAAAAATAAATTACCTACTTGATGTATTATTACATAGATATAATATATATATATATACAGGGTGATCCAAGATGGGTGGCGAGTGGCCGTATCTCCAGAACCATACATGCTACAACTTTGGGGTAAAAAATTTATTAAGAAATATGACCAAAAAAATTAGCTGGAAAATATTTTTAAGTTCGTAATTTTACCGCTAGGGGGCGTAATCGCCATGCTACGATAGAAAATCCTTACTTTCTGCTAATATCTTCAAAACAATGTAGGTCGAAAATGAACTTTTTATAATTTCTGTAATATCCTCTATAAAATTTGTGATAACAATTAGTTACTATGGTAACGGAGGGGTAAGGGTAACAACTAAAAATACTAAAAGGGCCATAACTTCGGTTTGCGTTACCCAAATTTAACAAACTATGATTTGTTTCAAAGAACTTTTCGTCCTGATTAAACGTTATTATTAATAATTTGAAAATTAGTTCGTGCGGATGATAAAAGAGGGCGTTTTTTTAAAAATATTTCTTCTTTCGATTTCTTGAAAAATTTAAATGCAAACAGTCATTCATTTTTACTCTATTTTATAGCTCATTTGTTACTAAAAATTGCGGCGAAAACCGGAGGTCGTTATCTTTTGTCTTTTAAAAGTTATCGCAAAAATAGTGGGAAACTGTAATTTCAATTTGGCTTTTACCAATATTTTGCTATTTTCCTATATGAAAACGTTGAAATCCTAGAAAAAGAGCCCTTTTGGCCTAATTACTCATATTAGTTATTCATATTAACTTATTTTTTTAATTAAATTATGTTATTTTGGTTTTTATTTTAGTTATTTATCTAAAAAGTACAATTATAATCCAAGTGTTCCATTTATTGCCATGGCGGCCATGGACAATTGCGAAATAAAACAAAAGAATAACCTTGTTATTCCGTGCTAAATTATATCTGACAGTCTCTGTTACTGTCGTGACAATTAAGTATATTTTTATGAGACAAGTGATATTTTTTAAAGAAAAATGCCTTTTACAAATGAGCGACTTATATTCAAATGTTTGAAAACCAAGTTTTGGCTTCGAGGGAATACGCTGTGTGTTATCCTCATTGAGTTCACCATTCTAGAAAAGTTTTTCAGCGTTTAGCTCGCCCATTGACGCAACATGGTCGTGTTCAGCCAATTCTCTCTTTAAGAAAACATCGCCCTGCAAGATCGGAGGACATACTTATTAACGTATTGGCATATATTCACGCAGAACCCCATATTAGTGTTAGAGAAATTGTCAGAAATTTAGGAGTTTCTTACGGTACAGTTCAAAGAATCCTTGTCGACAAAAAATTACATCCGTACCATATAGCACTACATCAAGCAAGTGTTGCCGATTTTGACAATAGATTGAACCATTGCTATTGGCTAAAAAATATGATTAGAGATAATGCCCAATTTTTATCTCAAGTATTATGGACAGATGAGGCATCATGTACTAATACTGGAAGAGTAAACCTGCACATTATGCACTATTGGTCAGAGACCAATCCGCATTGCATGCGTGAAGTCGATAATCAACATCGATGGTCAGTTAATGTTTGGTATGGGGTTATAAATGGAATGATTATCGGTCCGCATATTTTTGAAGGTATTTTAACAGTTGAAATGTACCTATATTTTTTACTGTTTGATTTGCCAGGACTACTGGAAAATGTTCCTTTAGATGCAAGACGAAGCATGTGGTTGCAGCTCGATGGGTGCCCCGCTCATTATTAACTTGTGGTACGCAATTTTATTGACGAATATTTTCTTGGCATGTTTGGGATTTTTATTTGTGGGGCAGAGTTAAAGATATTGTGTACAAAGTCCGACCAACCACAAGAAAAGATATGATTGTTCGAATTAGAAATGTTTTAAATAATTTACCTCGGGTTGAAGTACAACCAGCCATAATTTCAACAAGAGAACAACTTAATCGTTGCATTGCAAATGATGGAAAACAATTTGAACAGTTAAAATAAATTGTTTTTATTACATAAATTATTTATTCTTTTGTTTTATTTCGCAATTGTCCATTTTCTAGGTTTTCATATAGGAAAAATGAATGACTGTTTGCATTTAAATTTTTCAAGAAATCGAAAGAAATATTTTTTAAAAAACGCCCTCTTTTATCATCCGCACGAACTAATTTTCACATTATTAATAATAACGTTTAATCAGGACGAATTCTTTAAAACAAGCCATAGTTTGTTAAATTTGGGTAACGCAAACCGAAGTTACGGCCCTTTTAGTATTTTTAGTTGTTACTAACTATTTTCCAGCTAATTTTTTTATTATTATATTTCTTAATAAATTTTTTACCCCATCGGAGCGGTGCTATGTATTATTCGCATAAGAACTAGTGATCTACCGATACTGATATCGATATAAGTATCCGTACATCGGTATTTTATCGGCAAATTTTTGAGATGTATAAAGCTGTCCTTACCATTTGAAAATTTCTAATAATCATGCTAGGGCGCTTAAATTATAGAAACGAAGTTTATTTAAACTTTTTATGGAGAATGTGACAAAGTAATAACAAGAACATGTGACAAATTTGAACTTAAAATCCGCAGCAAAATTGCCATATAAATATCCCGGAAACAGGACAGTCAAAAACTTAAGGATTGAAGGTGATAAAGAGGCAATAGTAAATAATTTTAATGACTTTTTAGTGAATTTTGTCCCTAATTTGTTAACAAAATTAAAGAATGCACTTTTAGATCGAACGTTGAATATAACCAGACAGCATTGATTTAAAGAATACGTTAAAACTAAATTGAGAAAATTAGTTTACAAGTTCTATGAACTGCGTAATATTCTAAGCAGAGAGGTTCTACTTAATGTCTATAAATCATTAGCAGAATCTTGTCTTAATTATGGAGTGATTTGTTGGGGATCGGCTAACAAAGGTATTTTGAGTAATGTGAGTATTGCTCAAAAGTATATTTTAAAGATAGTATTCTTTAGGCCAAGATGCTTTTCTTCAGAACTCTTATTTCAACAGTCTGGTGTCTTTACGATTACTGAACTGTACATAAAAAATATGCTTAGATTTTCTCTTACCAAAAATATTTTTCACAATTATATAGTTCACGACATAATGACGAGAGCAAATGTCAATCGTAATTTGACTTTGCCTAACATGCACTTTAACGTCACACAAAGATCAGTTTCTTATGTGGCTCCCAAAATTTTAAACATATTACCAGAGCATTTCAAAAGAAAAAAATTCCAATGCATAAAAAAAGACTTAAACAAATGGATACGAAATAATACCCTGTTAATTAATAGGATAGTTAAGTTTTTTTAAATTAGTCTGTAATTTGAGAATTTGACATGAGTGAATAATATTACTGAACATGGTCTTATTGATAAGTATATTGTATGTTTACTCTATGGTAGTGTGCACACACAGACTTTAGTCCATTGTGCATACATTCATTTGAATTTATATAACTTTATAACATTCTTTGTAAATGAATAAATAAATAAATAAATAAATAAATTTAGAATTTGCAAGCGAAGGGGGAATATTGCAGAACAAGCTTAATAAAATTTATCATAACAGCAATAGTAGATCCTTTTCGTTTATGTAGTTAATAATTCTCTTCAGTTTGGTCTATTCCCTGAAAAATTAAAACATACTTTGGTAGTTCCAATTCTTAAAAAACGGGTTTACAACAACATGGAAAACTATCGAACGATAGTGTCCTCCCATCATTTTCCAAAATATTTGAACATGTCATAAAATAATTTTAAGTTTTAAGTCTCAAAATAACCTATTTAATGAAACACAACACGGATTCCTACAAGGTAAGTCTACTCAAACCGCAGTACTTAAATTTGTAGAACATAGCTTAACTACCGTGGAAAGTGGCGACATTCCGTTGGGGTTGCTCCTTGATTTGTTCAAGGCCTATGATACATTAAGTCATGATATTCTTATTAAAAAAATTAAACTTATATGGATTTGAGGAGCAACACTTAAATGGATTGAATCATACCTGTCAGGACAGCAACAAAAAGTAGTAGTAGTAGGTAAGGGTAACAAGAAAGTTCTGTCACAACCAAAGAGTGTTTTAATGGGTATACCTCAGGGAATCATGTTCAATATTATTTATTTTATATGTTAATAATATATCCGAATAAGGCTCTGTCAATGATACGCGCCAAATTACAAGTTATGCCGATGATACTGATGTTCTGTTATGCAATAAAGATCTGGACACCCTTAAACAGGCTATTCAAGTGTTGATGACTGGTTTTGTAAAAACCGATTAACTATCAATAGTTCTAAAACAGGTTTCACAATCTTCAGAATGAATAGATCATGATTTGAAGAACCTGAAAGTTTATGTATGAAAAACAATTGTAACGTAGAATTAAAATGAAAAACTAAGTTTTTGGGTATGTTTTTAAACACTACGCTGTCTTGGGACTGTTGTAAATAAATTGGATAGGATATGTTATAATATGCCAATACTAGGTTCTCTAGAAACCCAAAAAATTCTGCACCATGCAAATTTTGAATCACATATAAGGTATATACATACCTAAGACATAGATTTGCCATGACCGGAAAGGGTGTATACTATCAATGTATAAAACTTTAAAATCAATTACCAAATGACATAAAAAGAATAGTTACATAACTTAAAACAACCAAAGAAAAACATTTTTATCTTACTGTTTGAAACTCTATAATGTGGATGAATATTATAGATGTCTCGGTCATGGATAAGATCTTTGTTTTGATTCCGGTTGTAGGATAGAGAATAAGTTATATGCCGGCACATGTACATACTTATCTATAAGAATATAATTTGACACTATTTAATCATATCTACTCTTAAATAAAGTTAATTTATTATTATTATTATAAGTTAGATATGCAAAAAATACGAGAGAGGATATAGGTACTAGGCAATCTATTGAATTTACTTATTCGGCATATTATATAGCTTCGTCAAACATTATTTACTTACTCGTCATATCCACTGAAGACAGTACAATATGAGTGATCAAGGCGAACATTTTTGAGTCTTATCTGGTCTGCTAATTGAAGTAATAATATTCGTCCTCGATCGATTTCTTCACTGATATCATCGTTTTTTATAATTTCAAGTGGAACATTCTCTATCTCAAAATCTTCCAATTTTGGTTCAACTTTTATTGTCAAATTACTGACGTTGTATTCCAGGTCCATACTGTCCCTACCATGTCCTAACAAAACATCTTTCTTCGCGATTTCTGCTTCTAGAAGTAAATTGTGCAGCATTAAACTGACCATTTCGCTGGACAGAGGGGTCTCTTTGACTGCATTACATTCCATATTTAATAATTTATCTGCATCGAAAAATGAGATCCCGAAAGAACTAACAAATAATTACAATGGCAAGGCAAATAACATGAATAATAGACACATAAAATAATATTTTGGTTTATTCCACGACCAAAGTCGTCGCCCGTTTAACGGACATTTACTTGCCTTGTGATCAAGCATCAAGCGACACAGAGGACGAAAGTTTGTAAGCTGTCGCATCGGCCTTTCTATTGGCCGAAACCACTTACACTTTAGTAGTAATTATTTTACATATGAATCAGTATTTTTGCGTAGGTCAGTGGCGCAGCCAAGAGGGGGGCTTTGGGGGTCGAACCCCCTCCAATTCTTTGCTATAGACATTTTTAAATAAATGTAACATAATTAAGTTTTTACCATATAATAATTCAAAATTAAATTACTTATTTGCACTATACAAATTAAAATAGCTTACCCTTCACTTGACCAAACACGTGACGCGACGTGGTTAGATTGGGTACCACGTTATGTAAATAGCTAAGATTTAAATAACTTGGAGAAAATGACGAAACCCAAATTATAACAAGAAGGTCTCAATACCTCAGCTAGTTCAACCAAATTGGCACCGAATAAATGAAAAAAACTTCAAGAAATCTTGGTGTATGAGTAAATCAGGTGAAATGAAACAAAATAATTACTACTTAGTAGCTAAGTTTTATTCAAATCTATGTATAAGGAAATAGTATTTTACGTTCAAATGGTTAAGATTTTTTGACAAATGTTATGATCAAAAGGTACGGTAAAAAAAATAAACATGTTTCCCAACAACGACTTTTGATTTTTGTGGGCTTATGATTTAAAATGATATATGTACTAATCTAATATGGCAAATAAGCAAGTTCCATCCTTCTTTAAATCGGCAAAGCATTTGAGAACAAAACACTGGAGGTGACCAAGAATGTATGTAGGTACACGTACCTATAAATCATAACGAAACCTATTTTGGAATACGCCCACAGTGTATGGATCTTCCAATATGTTCACCACCAGAAAAATCTCATATGAAGCGAGACTAATTGCCTGTAACCTATCGACACTTCTAAAGACCTTATACAAAAATAGTTCCAGTATAGTGGATGCTATAAATAGGCGTGCAGAACTGTTTAATAAAAAATCTGAAATATTAATTTATAACTGTTTTATCTTGCCACATGTTAGATACCTAATTCCCCGACTATTTATTAAATAAAATGGAAAGAGCACAAAATAAGACTATAAAACCTATATTGCAAATGGACTATTACACCGCTACAGAACATATTTATCAGTGCACAAAATTATCGGACATAAAAAAACTAAGAATGTTTGAACAAATTAAACTTATACGAGTATATTCCATAACCAACAAAAAACTTAAATCTAATTTAACAATAAAACAAGTAAAAACATATCACAACTATAGTGTACGAAACCTTATTCAGGAGTATACAAACATATAACTCAATTCCAATACAAATTCTTGATGTAAAGACAATGAAGAGCCTTTGCCATAATCGAAAGGCTTATTTACAATCACTTTAAATTTGTATTTTTTTTAGAATGATAATATGGTATTATAAGTATGATTTAATATGTAATTGTATGTAATATTTAAAAAGTAGGCCCCGACACCAGTAAATCATATTTACTGTTTTTGGGTCAAGAATAAATAAATTTATTATTATTATTATTATTAGGAAGCAATATTTTTCACAATAGTCATAAATAAAGCAACAATGCAGGGTTTCCGTAAACTAGGTGTAATTAAATTCAAGCAACGATGTAAAAACAAAATGTTAAAAAACGATATTTAAAAAAAAGGCCAAAAACAAGTTCTCGTAAAATGAATTTAAAAGTAGTAAGATCGAATTATGATATCTTACAGGGCAGGTTAAAATAAGAAGTTACTTTAAACAATCGCAAGTTCTTTGTGTACTTCAAACAATTGGAACTTACACCTTAAAGCCTCTTATACTCCCAACAAAAAAACATTTTGACATTTTTTGTTATTTCATTTCCTTCGGTTAAGCATTCACGACTAATGTTCCGACCAAATGTTTCTGAGCAGTTAATAATAATTTTAGTCAGTTGGCCATGGAAATAATTTTATAAAACGAAACAGAATTATTGATATTTCGATGAAATAAATGTAATTCATTATTCACCATTCCCTAAAATTTATTAAAAAATATGTGCAAAACATTATTAACATCAAAATAAATAGCTAAACTACACTAACGTTCAAATTTTCCCTTGTTTCTACGGAGATAACAGGTATTGACCCAGATTTTGTAATTTATTCACTTAGTGGCCAAGAAAGTAAACCTATTTATTCATTCATCTTGCAAAAAAACACTCAAATTTTTAACAATAATTGTTAGTCTGCACTTGTCTTCTTCTACATAGTAGGAGGTCCTATGAAAATAATAACCCAACTAATTGATATGTTAAGTAGGTAACGCGAAAACTCTCACTAGTTCCATAAAGCAAAATTATCCTCCAAAATAAAGTCAACAAAAAATGATGACTACTATACTACTATATTGTGCATAAAAATAAAAAATGTCTTTGAAATACACCGACGAGACGAGACGGAAGATTTCCCGATTTGCCGAATTCGATGGTCTTGCATTTTAGTGTGTAGCGCTGTTCACAAAGTACTTTGCACCACGTCGTGATATCGCTAGTATGTCCAACTCGCGAGAGCCTAAGTCGCTAATATATTTTTCTGCACAAAGTATTAAATAATCTTTCCTAAATGTTTGATATCCACATTCACTACATTTAAACTTTTCGACTTCCTCGGGATTCATGCCTGAGCAAATGTTTAAATTACCTTTCTGAAGTGTTTGATATTTATTCACATTGACTACATTTTAACTTTTTGACTTCTTCAGGATTCATATGCCTGAGCAAATGCTAATTTAAATTACGTTTACGAAGTGTTCGATATTTACATTGACCACATTTAAACTTTTTGACTTCTTCGGGATTCATATGCCTGAGCAAATACTGCTTTAAATGACTTTTAACATGTGTTCGATATTCACAGTGACTACATTTAAACTTTTTGGCTTCTTCGGGATTCATAAGCCTCAGCAAATGCTGCTTTAAATTACTTTTCTGAAGTGTTTGAAATTTACATTGACGACATTTAAACTTTTTGACCTCTTCGGGATTCATATGCCTGAGCAAATACTGCCTTAAATGACTTTTAACATGTGTTCGATATTTACAGTGACTACATTTAAACTTTTTGGCTTCTTCGGGATTCATAAGCCTCAGCAAATGCTGCTTTAAATGACTTTTAACATGTGTTCGAAATTCACATTGACTACATTTAAACTTTTTGACTTCTTCGGGATTCATATGCATGAGCAAATGATGATCTAAATTACCTTTATCAAATGTTCGATATTCACATTGACTACATTTAAACTTTTTGAATTCTTCGGGATTCATGTCTGAGCAAATGCTGCTTTAAATTACTTTTCTGGAGTGTTTGAAATTCACATTGACTACATTTAAACTTATTGACTTCCTCGGAATTCATATGCCTGAGCAAATGCTGCTTTAAATTACCTTTCTGAAATGTTTGATATTCACATTGACTACATTTAAACTTTTTGACTTCTTCGGGATTCATATGCCTGAGCAAATGCCGATTTAAACTACATTTATCAAGTGTTCGATATTCACATTGACTACATTTAAACTTTTTGACTTCTTCGGGATTCATATGCCTGAGCAAATGCTGATTTAAATGCCCTTTAAAAAGTGATCGATATTCACATTGACTACATTTAAACTTTTTGGCTTCTTCGGGATTCATATGCCTTAGCAAATGCTTATTTAAATTACTTTTATTAAGTGCTCGATATTCACATTGACTACATTTAAACTTTTTGACTTCTTTGGGATTCATATGCCTGAGCAAATGCTGCTTTAAATTACTTTTATCAAGCGTTCGATATTCACATTGACTACATTTAAACTTTCTGACTTCTTCGGGATTCATATGCCTGAGTAAATGCGGCTTTAAATGACTTTTAACATGTGTTCGATATTCACAGTGACTACATTTAAACTTTTTGGCTTCTTCGGGATTCATATGCCTCAGCAAATGCTGCTTTAAATGACTTTTAACATGGGTTCGAAATTCACATTGACTACATTTAAACTTTTTGACTTCTTCGGGATTCATATGACTGAGTAAATGCTTCTTTAAATTACCTTTATCAAGTGTTCCATATTCACATTGACTACATTTAAACTTTTTGACTTCTTCGGGATTCATATGCCTGAGCAAATGCCGATTTAAACTACATTTATCAAGTGTTCGATATTCACATTGACTACATTTAAACTTTTTGACTTCTTCGGGATTCATATGCCTGAGCAAATGACGATTTAAATTACCTTTATCAAATGTTCGATATTCACATTGACTACATTTAAACTTTTTGACTTCTTCAGGATTCATATGCCTGAGCAAATGCTAATTTAAATTACGTTTACGAAGTGTTCGATATTTACATTGACCACATTTAAACTTTTTGACTTCTTCGGGATTCATATGCCTGAGCAAATACTGCTTTAAATGACTTTTAACATGTGTTCGATATTCACAGTGACTACATTTAAACTTTTTGGCTTCTTCGGGGTTCATAAGCCTCAGCAAATGCTGCTTTAAATTACTTTTCTGAAGTGTTTGAAATTTACATTGACCACATTTAAACTTTTTGACCTCTTCGGGATTCATATGCCTGAGCAAATACTGCCTTAAATGACTTTTAACATGTGTTCGATATTTACAGTGACTACATTTAAACTTTTTGGCTTCTTCGGGATTCATAAGCCTCAGCAAATGCTGCTTTAAATGACTTTTAACATGTGTTCGAAATTCACATTGACTACATTTAAACTTTTTGACTTCTTCGGGATTCATATGCATGAGCAAATGATGATCTAAATTACCTTTATCAAATGTTCGATATTCACATTGACTACATTTAAACTTTTTGAATTCTTCGGGATTCATGTCTGAGCAAATGCTGCTTTAAATTACTTTTCTGGAGTGTTTGAAATTCACATTGACTACATTTAAACTTATTGACTTCCTCGGAATTCATATGCCTGAGCAAATGCTCTTTAAATTACCTTTCTGAAATGTTTGATATTCACATTGACTACATTTAAACTTTGTGACTTCTTCGGGATTCATATGCCTGAGCAAATGCCGATTTAAACTACATTTATCAAGTGTTCGATATTCACATTGACTACATTTAAACTTTTTGACTTCTTCGGGATTCATATGCCTGAGCAAATGCTGATTTAAATGCCCTTTAAAAAGTGATCGATATTCACATTGACTACATTTAAACTTTTTGGCTTCTTCGGGATTCATATGCCTTAGCAAATGCTTATTTAAATTACTTTTATTAAGTGCTCGATATTCACATTGACTACATTTAAACTTTTTGACTTCTTTGGGATTCATATGCCTGAGCAAATGCTGCTTTAAATTACTTTTATCAAGCGTTCGATATTCACATTGACTACATTTAAACTTTCTGACTTCTTCGGGATTCATATGCCTGAGTAAATGCGGCTTTAAATGACTTTTAACATGTGTTCGATATTCACAGTGACTACATTTAAACTTTTTGGCTTCTTCGGGATTCATATGCCTCAGCAAATGCTGCTTTAAATGACTTTTAACATGTGTTCGAAATTCACATTGACTACATTTAAACTTTTTGACTTCTTCGGGATTCATATGATTCTCATTCTTCTTCTCATTCTTTAAATTACCTTTATCAAGTGTTCCATATTCACATTGACTACATTTAAACTTTTTGACTTCTTCGGGATTCATATGCCTGAGCAAATGCCGATTTAAACTACATTTATCAAGTGTTCGATATTCACATTGACTACATTTAAACTTTTTGACTTCTTCGGGATTCATATGCCTGAGCAAATGACGATTTAAATTACCTTTATCAAATGTTCGATATTCACATTGACTACATTTAAACTTTTTGACTTCTTCGGGATTCATATGCCTGAGCAAATGCCGATTTAAACTACATTTATCAAGTGTTCGATATTCACATTGACTACATTTAAACTTTTTGACTTCTTCGGGATTCATATGCCCGAGCAAATGACGATTTAAATTACGCTTATTATGTGTTCGATATTCACATCGACTACATTTAAACTTTTTGACTTCTTCGGGATTCATATGCCTGAGCAAATGCTGCTTTAAATGACTTTTAACATGTGTTCGAAATTCACATTGACTACATTTAAACTTTTTGACTTCTTCGGGATTCATATGCCTGAGCAAGTGCTGCTTTAAATTACTTTTCTGAAGTGTTTGAAATTTACATTGACTACATTTAAACTTTTTGACTTCTTCGGGATTCATATGCCTGAGCAAATGCCGATTTAAAGTACCTTTATTAAGTGTTCGATATTCACATTGACTACATTTAAACTTTTTGACTTCTTTCATATGCGGGAGCAAAAGCTTCTTAGAACTACCTATTCGGCTCGCTTGAGTTTCATATTGATGATTTTTCTCTGATCTGTGTCTTAGTGTGTCTAGTTTGTTTTGACAGACGCTTGACGGAATTCTGCAAAGATAAATATATTATTAACTTTACCGTATTTGTTGCAACCTTTGGCGGTTGCGTCATACTTTGTCGCTTTGACGATATATCGGAATCATTCAAAGAATGGCGGCTGTTGGGAAACACTTCTTTTTAATGTCTTAATTAATTAACTTGCTGATGGCACTTAGCGATTGTAAGGAAAAATAACCATAAATGGCGCTTTGAATTACTAAGCGAGATATACACCTTATGTGAAATCTAAAAATTCACGTGGCCGCCATTGGCGACATACGCAATCAATAATTTATTGACGTAGGTCAAGTCTCAAAAAAAGGCCAGCACATTTTAAAACTAAATAAGTTAATTATGATTTTTTTGTGTTAACTGAGACTTTTTATTATGATTTCTTCTCGCAAGTTTCTTAATATGTACTATCGTGCCGATAAAAAACTAGCACAACCAAATCACAAAACTGGGAACGGATATACATATCTCATATATATAACTATAAAAGTTGCTCGACAGCTGTAAAGGTAAATACACATAACTTTTAGGAAGTAACCAAGGTTACATAATTTAAGTTTTATATTTTTCGATACGAGGTGGCATCAAAATATCTTATTTCTTTTATAAACTTGAGCGGCAGTAAATATATTGGGCATTTTTATTAAGAAAAAGTCTAATACCTTATTTAAAGTAGGTATATATAACGTCGCCTAAAAATTAAAACGAAACTAAATAATAGATGGTTTTCATCTAGGTGCTTGATAAAAGACTATTATATTATGTAACATACAAGAAAACTAATTATATTGTTGTTGTAATGGCTATTAATGAAATGAAATTAAATTAAATGTTAGGCAGTGTTGTCATATTTTAACACAGAATTGTAAACGCACGTGGTCAGCTTTGTCAACAAGACGTCTTTGACCCGCATTCTCAGTTTGTCAAACTCTTTAGAAAAAAAAGTACAATTAGAAAAAAAAGTACAATTTTAAGATAGTATATGGCCGCTTACCTTGTAAGAGTATTATTTAAAAATTTCCATAAAAAAATACGACATAAAATGTATGTTTTGCAGCAAAACCAATAAAATTGTAATATCACACAAATCTGAATCACATTAATTATTATTATAAATTATTTCACAAACAAACGTTTAAAATTGGTATAAACATGTGGGAATTTTCACGCGACGCGACATAAGTCTCGACGGACGGACACGGACTGAAATAACAGCGCCGCGTGGCGAATGATCAACGTTCTCGTTCGCTCGAGGTCGAAGCCAGCGTTTTGATCCCGCATCGCTGCTCGCGGTAACCTAGTTACGCTTATTGGCTGAAACGTGTATGGCATTGCACTGGAAAGCACAAACGTAACGTAAGGGTTTATTAAGTATTTAGACATGGGATTCAAAAAAAGTATGTAGTGTTTCCAAGGAGTCACGCATTTAAATATAATAAACCATTTCCATAACACCCTGTATATAAGACTGATTTTGTAGAGTAAGGATAGATAGTAGACGTAGATATATCGGAAAATATACTCAAACTCAAAAGGCTTTATTGTCTAAAGAAATACATCTTGTTGACAAAGCAAAAACAATCATAATATTTGAATAACACTAGATATAAAATAATAAATTAAAATAAAAAATATAAAACTATTTAAGACAAAATGCGTCTACTAAAAAGCAACAAATACAGAGCAAAAAGATATAAATATCATAATTAAACATTATCAAGATTAGGGATGGAACTGAAATCCCGCAGTAGCGGAGTCTAGAGAATCCGGCCTAAAAACCGGATCTACTGCTCCCGCCGGATCAAAGTTTAAGTCCGGCCGAATCTATTTTAAAACTTAAAAACCATTAAAAAAAAAGAAAAAAATCACTTTGTTTATATGAAATGAGGTAAAAAAAAACCTACAAATTTGTGTAATAAAAAGTACAAATCTTGTTGACAAAGCACAAACAACCAATATATCAAACTAAAATACTAAATATAAAAATAAAATATAAAAATATAACATAAAAATATAACATAAAAATATAACATAAAAATATAAAGCTAAAAGATTAAATACATTTTACAATAATATATCATATACACATATATCAGAAGCTTAAAGACTGCCAAGATCATCCATAAATAAATCGTCAACAGAATAATATGCTTTTGTGCATAGCAGAGCTTTTACTTCCCTTCTAAATCTCTTAAAACCATTAATCCTTCGAATGCGTAACGGAAGATGATTAAAATTTTTTTTACTCTTGTACATAACAGAGTTCCTGGTTTGGCTAGAAGTTGGTATAGGTAGATGAGTAACATATGTCTGGCGCGTATTACACACAGAAACCGAACTAATCTCATTCCGGAATTTTTTATATACCAGACATGATGACTCCAGCAAAAACAGGCAAGGCAAGGTTAAGATCTTATGTGAAATAAATAATGGTCTGCTTGAGTCCCTAAGTCTGGCTCTAAACATATATTTCACGGCTCTCTTCTGCAGAACAAACAACATATCAAACAAATAACGTGAACATCCCCCCCAAAAACATATACCATATCTAAGATGAGATTCCATCAGTGCAAAGTACGTACTTCTCACCACTTCCAAATCCAAACTATCTGCTATAATCCTGATTGCATAACAATTGGATGCCAGTCTCTTAGCCAGATTAGTTATGTGTACCTCAAATTTCAACTTATTGTCTATGTATAAACCTAAAAATCTACTTACACTCTCCCTGGCCACTGACTGGTCCCCCAATCTAACGTCATCGAGAGAACATTTAAAAGAAATTATATTCGTCTTAGAAATATTAAGAGATAGAAAATTTGCATCAGTCCACTTTTTACCTTGGTGAGATCATCATTGATGCAGTTCTGGAGTTCGGTCGCATTCTTACTAACCCAAAGTATGGTGGAGTCATCCGCAAAAAGTGTGAATCTGCCCCTGACAGCAATACTAGCTAGGTCATTAATATATATCAAAAAAGCAAAGGGCCGAGAACAGACCCCTGTGGCACCCCATACTGAATTTCTAGTTGTTCAGAACTCTTATCATTAAAATTAACCGTCTGAATACGTGCCGTCAAATACGATCTAAACCAGTCCAAAGATCTTCCCCTTATCCCATACTTCTCCAGCTTCCACAGCAGTATTCCATGATTGACACAGTCAAATGCCTTTGACAAATCACAGAACGCCGCTGCCGCCACTTCGCCATCATTAATACCCAAATACAAGCTCTCAAGAAACGCAAACATAGCATCACTTGTGCCCCTCGATTCCCTAAAACCAAACTGCTCGGAGCAGAGAATGTTATGCTGAAAGATAGCAGTCGACGCTTTACTAATTTTTCTACAATCTTTGAAAAAGTGGGCAACAAGGATATAGGCCTGAAATTAGAAGGAGAATCGGAGTCACCCCCCTTGTACAATGGTATGACCGTTGCAATTTTTAAACATGAGGGAAAATTTCCCGATTCAAAAGAACTATTAATTCCTTCGGCAAGTACCACTAAAGCAGTATCGGGCAAACGCAAAAATATCCCTAGCGACAGTTCGTCCCAACCTGTGGCATTTTTGTTTTGAATTTCCTTAGAAACTTCCTTTATTTCAAAAATGTTAGAAATATAGAACCTATACACCTACATTTTTCCACATACATCGAATCTCTCCTGTTTTATTCCACACGAACCTGTACGTCGATTACACGGCGATTCTGCCAGTCGACATTCACTATAGGGTGGCTCAAGTCCTTTTAAACAAGGACACGGATGTTTTGCCACTTCAAGTCCCGTGGTTTGGATTACCCAATAGCTTATTGCGAAATAAATGATCGTGATAACGTTTATTTAGATTAAATGCAATTCATTTTGTCAGTTGTTAAATGTAAAATGGGTGTATTCAACAGTGCCCATCGATTTGTAAGCGATTTTTAATCGGTGACGTAACGATGCGTATAGATTTGTAGTTCTGCATGCTGAATGCATATTTTTGACATCTGAATTTCAATTTGTTTTGGTTTTTTTTTGTTTGGTTTCAAGATAATCTGGTTCTATAAGGAGGCAAACAGAACATAAATTTTTAACAAAGTAAAAATATAGGGCACAAATATTTAAGGACTAGAAACTCAAGAAAAAATTGTTTCCTAATCCAACAAACCGATGAAACAACTCGCATTTTAAATTCGATGGGAAAAATTACGTCCGAATGGTCATCGATTTTTTAGTGCATTCAGCAGACGATTTTTAATCGCTTATAAATCGATGGGCTCCGGCGAATGCTCATGCTCATCCACCTTAGACCTATAGATGATCTTAACCACCAAATAAACCCACCGACACCAATTAAATACCTGGGCATCCATTTTGATCACAAAATGAATTTTAAATATCACCACACCACAATAATAAAGAAGATAAAGAAGATGATAACCAGAAGTAAACATTTTAGATGTCTCATTTATAAAAATGAAGGAATTAATTTAAAGACTGCTTTACATATATATATATAAAATGTTGGCTCGGCCAACGGTGGAGTATGGTCAAATAATTTTCAGTTCTTTCAGAAGACCAGCTGTGAATATTATTGTTGTAAACCAATTGATGATAAGTAGATCATCATTCGGACGAACAACACGCTTAAAACCTCTCTGAATAAAATCTTCAAAATCCATGGTAAAAATCTGAATTGAATTGGGATTTTCGGTAAACTTAGAAAACACACAGTGCTCTTTCCGGAAATAAAATTGATTTTTATCAAATACCATGTAATTAGTGTCGGAAGTGTATATTAACTTAACATAAACAGTAGTTAAACATAATAAAGTGATAAATAAGTGCACAAAAAAACTTGACGATTTGCAAATCACATGTGTACTTTATCTTTTTTGTTGTGATTACTGATAAGAAACTTTATATTTGCAGAGTACTGAAGGTAAAAAATGTAAATAAACAAGTAACAATAATAAAATATGCCTTTAGCTGGTGCAGGATTGGACTCAGAAGATGAGGAGCATATTGAGGATGAATGTCCTAATTGCAAAGAGCCCGTACGTGATTCTGCTTATGTGTGTGACGTCTGTCTGCTTAAGGTTCACAAAAAATGCGCTAGCTTATCACCGTCTGAAATAAAATGCATGCCATTACAGAACAGACGATTAGCCTTGATATGCTGTTCGTGTAAGAGAAACTTAGGAGCCTTAAAGGAGCTTTGCGAAGTGATATCGCTAATGAGAAATGAAATACTTGAGTTGAAAACTGAAATTAACAGTCTAAAGAGTAATGTACATACAAATTTGGAAAATTCGCAGACTAAGAATGTAGGGCAGCAATACACATACAGCCAAATGGCTAAAAGGGAACAAGGAACAACTCCGAAAGTCAACATAAATTTACCTAGCATCATAATAAAACCAAAACAACAGCAGAATATAGAAAAAACTGAAGCTGACGTTAAAAGAACTATCAAACCTAAAGACCTGAAGATAGCAATCAAAAACACTAGAAATACAAAGAATGGAAGCTTCGTGATAAACTGTATGAACAAAAACGATGTAGATACCCTAAGAAGAGAAGCGGCGAATAAATTAAAGGACTATGATGTTGAAATAACAAAATTAAGACTACCAAGGTTCAAAATAATGGGTTATAATGGTGATCTTAATGAACAACAAATATCGAATTCCATTAAAGATCAAAACAACATCTTGGAAGAAAAAGACATATTCAAAATAAATTACATTAAGAAAGTCAACCGACCTAATACAACGTCTGTTTTGTTTGGAGAGTGCTCGCCATCCGTTTTCAGAAAACTAATGTACACAAATAGAATACATATTGAGTGGCAGCGGTATCCTATATATGAAGACTTAAGCATAGTGAGATGTTTTAAATGTCAACAGCATTACCACAAAACCGAAACATGTACAAACAAACAAGTATGTGAACATTGCTCTGAAGAACATTATATTAAAGACTGCCCGAAAAGACATAAAAAATGTATGAATTGTATTACAGCCAACGATAAATACAAATCAAATTACAGTGTAAATCATAAGGCAAATGACACAGAATGTCCTACATATCAGTACCTGTTGAGTTTAGTGAAATCCAAAATTGATTATGGCGACGGAAATGGCTTCTGACCAACATGAAATTGTGATCTTGAAAAATTTAGAAAGACTAGCAAATGAAGTACAACAGGAAAGTGTTTACTGTGATCAATTGCAAAATAAAATCAATTTAAGTAGTTCAATACTAAATGTTCTGCACTTAAATATTAGAAGTATCCATAAGAACTTTAATGAATTTTTGGTATTTTTTAATGCATATAAACTGGATTACTGTGATATAATAGTATTAAGTGAATCATTTCAAAGTTTTAATAACCAGTACAACATAGATGGGTATAATATGTTTTTTAATGATGCAAAATTTAACAGAAATGATGGTGTTGTAATTTTTATAAAGTCTAATCTAGTATTTACTGTAAAGCATGCCACTATGGAAAATTCTAACGTAACCATAAGCAATATTTGTTTACAACAGAACAACAATAAAATTAATATAATATGTTTGTACAGGCCACCAAATACAGGTAAACTGCAATTTCTTCAGGACCTTGAACACTATCTGCTTGAGTGCAAGGGCAATCAGACAGACATATTTCTGGGTGATATCAATTTAGATCTTTTGGACAAAAATGATAACTTAGTGCACCAATACCTCTCAATGATGAATCATTTTGGTTTTTTGTCGTGCATAAATTCCCCTACCCGTGTCACTTCCGAAACACGCACATGCCTGGATCACATATTTGTTAGAACTAAGTTAGATACAAATTTTCATAATAGTAAGTCCTATATATTGCACTCTGATATAACAGATCACTATCCTGTAATGTTAAACATTAGTTTAAAATCGAAAGTAAGTGACAAAAGTAAAAATAATATCATAACAACATTTAAGATAGATAATCAACTTTTTGATGACTTGATGAGGACAGCGAACTGGGATTTGGTTTTAAGTCAGAATGATGTAACCAAGGCTACTGATGAGTTTTATAAAATAATTACAAATATCCGTGACAGGGCTACAATAAAAAAAACCTACATACCACAGTTTAAAAAACGTAAATCCTGGATCACCGATGGTATAATATCAAGCATAAAAAATAGAGATAAAATGAAAAGAGATCTTGCAACGGATTATAACGAATTTAACCACCACAATTACATACAATACAGAAATAATCTAAAAAAGATTATTCAGAAGTGAAAATATGACTATTATAAGGAAAAAATTGACAATGCCGGGCATAACATGAGAAAAGTATATAATTTGATATCTGAAGCCTCAGATAGCCGGTCGAATAGCAAAAAAACCGCTCTACCAATTACTATCAATGATTCCACTGGTATTACTACAAATAAAGATCTCACTGATTACTGTAATAAATATTTTATAAACATAGGATTAGATATGTATAAAAAAATTCAGAAACCGGTCAACGAATTCAGGGCAGAATCTAATACCTCATCATCTTTGTTCCTGGAACCTGTCAATGAAAATGAAGTCATCAAACACATAAACAGTTTAAAAAATGATAGTGCCCCGGGCATGGATAAACTGGATACCAGAATTATCAAAAAAACACATATGTACTTGATTTCTCCTCTTGTACATATAATTAATCTAATTTTCAGTAGTGGCGAAGTTCCAAAACAATTCAAAATTTCAATAGTTACCCCAATTTACAAATCTGGAGATAAATCAAGTATAAATAATTATCGCCCGATTAGTTTGATTAATAATTTTGCCAAGGTGTTCGAGAAATGTCTTAAAGACAGGATCTTGAAATACTTTGATCTGAATAATATGCTCTCAAAGAATCAATTCGGGTTTATTAACGGCGTTGGGACCTCTGACGCACTGTATCAACTTACGAAGGAGGTAACTGATACGTTGGGGCGCAGCGAAAAATGTATTTCTGTGTTTTTGGATTTGGCCAAGGCCTTTGACACGGTGCCTCATGACCTGCTTTTGGAGAGATTGCATGGGCACGGTGTTAGGGGCGCCGCGTTGGAGGTATTTCAAAGCTACCTAAAGGATAGAAACCAGTTTGTTAAAATTGACAATATCTTGAGTGATCCTCTGGATGTTAAAATAGGTATACCACAAGGTACCGTACTGGGCCCAATTCTTTTCATTTTATACATAAACTCCTTAACTAAATTGAATTTAAGTAATGGATCCATAATATCATATGCTGATGACACAGCTGCTATTTTTTCTGGAAAAACCTGGCACGAGGTAAAACATAATACAATTAATGGAATTTATAAAATAAAAAATTGGCTTGATACTTTTAAATTATCCCTCAACGTTAAGAAAACAAAATATGTCTCCTTTTCCTTAAATGAGGCTAATGGCCCCGATTTTGAACAAATTAAAATTGATAATTTGGATGACTTAATTAATGAAGTTCCATCGACAAGATATTTGGGGATAACTATCGACAAACACTTAAAGTGGGACCAGCATGTTCTTCACTTGGCAAAGAGTGTAAGAAGGCTGATTTACAGGTTTTACATCCTAAGAGAAATCTTGGGCAAGAAACTTCTAATTGCAGTTTACAAAGCTATTGTCGAGTCCTTAATAAGGTATGGCATAGTTGTGTGGGGTGGTCTTTACAATAATGCCCTAAAACCCTTAAATTTGGCACAAAATTATATTCTTAAGGTAATTTATAAGAAACATAAACGTTTTTCAACACAACTTCTTTACACGGAGGAAGTATTTAATGTTCGAGCTTTGTATGTCTTTGAAGTATGTTCTTTTGTTTATAAAAATCATAAACTGAAAAATTACATTTTCCATCCGTATCATACTAGAGGCAAGGCTAATAGGAAAATTATCATACCAAATAGTAACACTAATGTTAATCTCAGGTTTGTCAATTATTTGGCGCCAAAAATCTTTAATCTTCTACCGTTACACATAAAAAATGTCACTAGAATTAGATTGTTTAAGATAAAATGTCGGAGATTTATTTTTGACGATATGGAAGTCTTTATGTCACTTTTTTAGAGGCTAACAGGTTTCCTGTTGTCTGTTCAAACTAACCTAGGTCTTTTTTTTTTTTTTTGTATAGAGTTTGCTCTTGTTTTTTTTTTTCTTTTCCTCTTTTTTTTTCTTTTTATATCATTCCTGTTTTCTAAGCACATACAGGTGTTCAGTCATCTAGGTGCTTTTTTTTCCGGTTTCTCCCTCTTTCTCTTTGTTAATGATGTCTTAAAATAATTTAAGTAACTTCTAGTTTAAGATCCTTTGATTAAATTATATTATTGTAAACTTGACAATTGAATTTTGATATTTATTGATAAAGAAAAGAAATAAAGTATATTGTATTGTATTGTATTATTGTATTAATGGTGAAAACCAGTAATTTAGAATAGGTAAATAAATGTCAATGTCAATCAATATACTTTAGAACGGATTTTCATTTTCCAGTCTTTCGCAAAAATAAAATAAAAGAAGAATAAATATCCGAAGTTGCAAGGGGAATTTAGAATTCCCAAAGTTCGAATCTAGTTTAGGCCGGGAAAGAGGACAGCAGACCAGCGGCGAGACAAAACAATTATAGAAATAGCTGAAAGAACAAGTCCACGCAAAATTACAAAGATGAGACACCATGCCAACCAACTGCACAATCCATCTAATGAACACCTATTTGAGAAAACTGAAGTTGAACCAATTATTCAACGATTTCAGAAACTCACTACAAAATTTACCAGGTCCCGAGGTCGTTTTCCCCACGAATGTAACCTCCAACGATTCAAAGCCAACGTGAATCGCTTTTTGTGCACACGCACCACGCCCAGAGTGCCCTAAAGGATTTTTCTTATAGTGCTTGTGTTTGATCATAGGCTGAAAGACCTGTTGGACTTTTGTCTAATGAAAATGTGTTAAAAAAATAATACTTTAAATGGGGGACGCGGAAAACTTTCTACCTATGAATGCTGTTGTATTCAATATAATTACAAACGTACTAAGAACCTAACGGGAGCTGAAAAATAGACAAAGTTGTAAGATAAAAAGAACTTATCCCCGTAAGTGTTGAAGTTAAGGAAGATTATGTTAAAAAATAAAATTATCAAAAAAGTGTTGTTCCATTTTTAGGGAGAAAACATTCTTGCCTCAAGCTTAACTAAACTTACCTATCGAAATCAGTGCTACGAGCCCTACACGAATGGTCCACTACAAACTTCCCATTTCTTTCCGCAATATTCAGTTGTTCCAGTTGAACAATTAATTCCGGTTCTGGTTTATTTTTGGTGTTCGTTTGTGTCGTATGTTTAACTCGAGGTTCCGCTACACTAAAAAAGTGAATATAAATTACGGGTACAGAGGAAATGTTTGAGGAGTGCATATTTAATATATTTTCATATTGTTTCTTGATTGCAAACTTTATGATGTCAAATGGAAGTGTCAATGGAAGATGTTGGCCCACCCGGCATCGCCCGGTGAGATACCATTGTTTTAGGTGGCGTGAAGTTTGCTCCTTGAGTTAACTTTTGCTCATTGAGTTGACGTTTCGTCGCTGTGCCGATGTTTCCGGTTACCAGGGTGGGACCCCCCCCAAAAATAGCATGATGGAAGCTCCAGGCCCAAAATACTCCGGAGGTAAACTCGCCCCCCATTCTCCGGACGGGGGCTGGACTTGGGGCCCCATCAAGTGATCTTCATCAAACAACAACCATTTCCGACAATTTATTGGGATCTAACAACACTTAACGAAGAAATGGTGTGGCACATGCAGTTGCTAACCAACCCAGAACTAGCAACTTCAAAATTGATTTCTGCAATATTAGAGGGCTTAACACGAACATCAATTCAGTCCACCAGCACTTAATCTTCCAAGCTTCACGTGCTCGCACTGGCCGAGACAAAGGTCAGATCGTCAACAAACACCGTCAGCTATTTATACCCTGGATACGATATTCATTTCCGATTCTGACGCAACTTCGGCGTATGTCTTTTTATTCGAGATGATCTCTGCTGCCAACGATAACCTACACTGGAACCGAAAAACTTTGATGTAATGTCGTTTAAAATATCAACGCCGAAAATCACCAAATTTATCTGCTGCCTTTACCGTCCTCCAAGTGATACCCATTACTGAGACCTTTTCTCATCACTAGCCAATACAATCGACTTCTTGCAAACCAACCATCCAAATGCCGAGATTGCTATCTTTGGTGACTTTAACGTCCACAATGTCAACTGGCTTAAATATTCAAATACAGACGATGAGCAAGGCCGCGAGGCCGAATCTTTTGCGATCAGTTCTGGTCTAACTCAACTCGTAGAAGAACGAACGCGGATTCCAGACCGAGCTGGAGATTTTGCTAGTCTTTTGGATCTTTTCTTAACGTCAAATCCTGATCTATATACAGTCACCTTATTTCAACTCTAAGCGAACTACCAATTAATTCTGAACAACCTCCTAAACCTCGCAAGATATGGCATTACAGATCGGCCAAGTGGGAAGACCTGAAAGACCATTTTCGCACTTTTCCCTGGATGAGCGTATGCTTCTCTTCTGATGATCCATCCGTCTGTGCTTGGGAGGTCTCCGATGTCATTCTAACGAGCATGGATGCATTTATCCCCTCCTCCCAAAAACGCCATTCCAACGGCAAGCCCTGGTTTAGCAAGGATTGTGAGTGTGCTGTCAGATCAAAAAAACTGGCTTACCGACAGTGGCGTAAAAACCCCACCACTGAGAATCGTACCATCTTTGTTACCGCTCGAAACCAATGTAAGCTAACAATAGATCAAAGCAAAGAAGCCCATAACGTGAGGATCAAAAACAAACTTCTTGACAGTCCATCTTGCTGGAAGACGGCGCGAGTCCAACCTATTCCAAAGAAAGGTAAGAGAACCCGGCCTAACAACTATCGACCAGTCGCATTGCTTTCAGTTATATCAAAAGTAATGGAGAAAACTATTAACCAACATCTTCTAAAGAACAAACCTGGAAGGCTTCAACATTATCAGCGATGATCAATATGGTTTTCGGAAGTCCGGATCAACTGGAGATCTAGCCTATGTCACCCATATTTGGAACAACGCAATCCAACATCATGAGGAGTCTCGGGCTGTTGCACTGGATATTTCTAAAGCTTCTGATCGTGTTTGGCATGAGGGGCTTCTAAGTAAACTGCGATCCTATAGTATGCCCAGTCGATTCTGTGCATGGTTGTCTAGTTTTCATAAGGACCGCTCTCTACAAGTGGCGATTGACGGATTTCTCGCAGACACCTTCACCATCAATGCCGGTGTTCCTCAAGGGTCCATATTGTCTCCCACTCTCTTCTTACTCTACATTAACGACCTTCTAATGAAAACTAAGAATCCGATATTTAGTTCTGCTGACGATAGCACACTTATCTCATCTTTCTCTTTGAATGCGCAAACATCAGCTGCCGACGCACATCTTCGCAGACAGCATGAAGTATCACGCCTCAACAAAGACCTGGAAGAAATTTTGGCTTGGGGTGACAGTAACCAAGTCGAATTCAACGCTAAAAAACCCAGGCAGCAGTTTTCTCTAAAAGAGTTAACATTACAGAACCGGATAGTCATGGCCGGACACGCAATCCCACTGGATTCATCTATTAATTTGCTGGGCGTCAATCTAGGAGGAAATATGTCTTTTCATAACCACGTTGTGGTAATCGCCAAGATAGCTTCTCAGATGCTTGGGGTACTCTTCAAAACCAGAAGGTTGTACACACCTCAACAACTTTTGACACTATACAAAGCCATCACTAGAGTACTACTCTCATGTCTGGAGCTCTGCACCCAAACATACTCTTCGGCTATTGGATTCCATCGAAAGGAGGGCTATTCGTCTGATCGGAGACCACGAGCTGACGAAGAACCACGACAGCCTAGAACATCGAAGACAGGTTGGGGATTTGACTTTCTTTTACAGATATTTTCATGGAAGGTGCTCGGCTGACCTTGCCCTCTTAATTCCGCCCAGAGCGACGAATAGCAGAAATACACGACGAACCACTGCCGCCCATCCATATCTGGTTAAGCTTAGTACTCCTCGAACTTCATTATTTAAGAATTCATTCATCTGGAGGACTTCATCCTTGTGGAACAACCCTCCCGAGGTCGTTTTTCCCAACGAATATAACCTCCAACGTTTCAAAACCAACTTGAATCGCTTTTTGCGCACAAGCACCACTCCCAGAGTGCCCTAAAGGATTTTTCCTATAGTGCTTGTGTTTGATCATAAAAAATAATGATATCTTGAAATATACTTTATACACTAACCCTGAATGTATCCCACTATACTAAATCCATCTAAGTCCGTGTCCACAACGACACTCTGACCCTCGCTCATCGCCTTGTACTAGTGGTGGAATACTATCGATGGCACTATCGATACTATCGATAGTTTGTTACTATCGAAAATTATCGATTGTTTTAAGTAATCATCGATAGTTTAAACTCGCATGTTATTAGTATTTCTTAAATTTAAGTTCAGGGAATTCGATTTAAAAAACTTAAATTAAAAATAAACCAAATTCAGCACTAGATCATAAATTTGTTTTAAAGGTTGTATCTTTTTTAATCACATACGCACTCGCTTGCTGTTGGTGCTGCCATCTATTGCTTTATGAACAAATTAAAGAAAAATCCTACAGGGAATCCCCGGCCCGGATCTATTAATTCAGTATTATGTGTGCTTTTTTGTTGTAGTGTACTACGTTTCGCTGTCTTCCATAATTTTGATTAAAATTTAAAAAATGAGTAAACGCGGGAAGTCGTACGTTGTTTGGGAGTATTTTATAAAAAGTGTATGTCAACCATAAGGTCCATAAGTAAAATGTATTACTCAACAACTCTACCACGTATCAAGGTTGGTATAGTTTCGATAGTACTATCGATACTATCGATAGTAACTCTTTAGTTAGACTATCGGAAACTATCGATACGGCTGACTATCGATAGTATTCCACCACTACCTTGTACCATAGCACCGCACAACTCGCTTGACAACTAGTCCCTCGACATCGAGATATAAACATTGACTGCGTTGTTATCTTCTTCCGATGAAGAAGACTTTGTTTTAGACTCTAATAAGTATAACAAACTGGTACTTATATGCTTAAACAAAAATCTAGTATTTATATGCATTCTCATATATTCACAATGGGGATCTTTCCTTAGATCTTTATAAAGGTGATAAAACTCTCCATAGAATCTTCGCTTTGCGTTAACAAGATGCACTGGTAATCTTGAATTTTGTTTAAACATATACCACTTTGTTATATTAGCGTCTAAAATAATATCTTCTTCATCGGGAGAAGATAACAACGCACAGGCCATGTTTATATCTCGATGTAGAGAGACAAACTGATGGACAGGCAAGGCAATGAGCGAGGGTCGGAGCGCCGTTGTGAACACTACTGTGCGATGCTATGGTACCAGGCTACGAGCGAGGGCGCTGTTCGGCGCTCCGTTGTGGACATACATTAAAGAACGGAGGGCGTCAAAACAATACCACGTGATCTATAAAAGTCAGAATGTTTGTGCAGAGTTACATTAAGGGTCGACCGAAACTTTATTAAAATTGTTAATTATATAACTTTTACGCATTTTTATAAAAATAGTAAATAAACGACATGCAAGGTTTGATTTTAAGAGATATCCTCATTTTTTGATTTTGAATTAACAAAATACGCCATCTAGCGGTAAAATTTCAAAATTGAAAATAATTTTAGTACTTATAGGTCTAGGCGTCACTTTTATCATATTTTTTTTCTCGAAAGCTGTAGGACAAATTGTTATCGAGATACAACCGCTCGTCGACCTTAGAGGGACACCCGGTATAAAGGTTTAATAAATTAACTGTAAGCACTAGTTATGTAATAAAGTCATATAACTTCATCGAGATAATTTTCACGAAAATAAACGCTAATACAGCAGATAACGAGTCATAGAATACTCTTTATAATGCCTGGGTCAATGAATTTAAAAAAAAGAAAGCAGATCAATTGAAGCTGGCTGATTCACGTTATTGTAAGTAAGGAATATTTTTTGAAAAATAATGCGGAATGAAAAATATTGTATATGTTCACTTCATATAACAAAATCTCTAACTTACTTCGCCAACATCGTGCGACACGACTTACAAAATTTATACCTTACTTACCCCGTTTCTCCTTCTTCCAAATCTTCCTCTTTTAAATCCAGTTCTTCGTTTTTAATTGTCCAATTTTCAAAGCTTGCATCATTTTTAACTCTTACCAGCTGACTAGTTTCGCCATAAGGAGTATTCGCGTATCTGTAAAATAGATGAATACCATTTAAGTATGTATTATTTATTGATGGTAACTCGCATAAGAACTAGTGATCGGCCGATACCGATATAAATATCGGTACATCGATATTTTATCGGCATATCGGCCATTTTGAGATGTGTCCTTACCATTTGAAAATTATTAATAATCATTCTACTGCGCTTAAAATATAGAAACGAAGATTATTTAAAAAATTTTCTTTATGGAGAATGTGACAAAGTAATAACAAGAACATGTGACAAATTTGACTGTTTTCAATGCCGTTATAGCCAACTAGGCGTAACTGAAATTAAAATCTGCAGCAAAATCGCCATATAAAAAATCCCGGAAATAATACAGTCAAAAACTTAAGGATTGAAGGTGATAAAGAGGCAATAGCAAATAATTTTAATGACTTTTTAGTGAATATTATCCCTAATTTGTTAACAAAATTAAAGAATGCACCTTTTAGATCGAACATTGAATATAATAAGACAGCTATTAATTTAGAATTTGCAAGCGAAAAGAAAATATTGCAGATCATTAAAAAATTAAAAAATAAACTCAGCTGTGGATACAATGAGTTTTCAGCACTTAATAAAGTTCATCATAACAGACCCTCTCGTTTATGTCGTTAATTGAGTTTGGTGTATTCCCGGAAAAATTAAAACATGTTTTGGTAGTTCCAATTCTTAAAAAAGATGATGATACATCGGCCGATAGGTCTCCTCCCATTTTCAAAATATTTGGACATGTCATATGTAAAAGAAAGAGAACGGCAACATTCCGTTAGGGTTGTTCCTTGATTTGTCCAAGGCAATACATTAAGTCATGATATCCTTATTAAAAAATTAAACGTCCATGGAATAAGAGGAGCAACATTTAAATGGATTGAGTCATACCTGTCAGGACGGCAACAAAAAATAGTAGTACGTAAGGGTAACAAGGAAGTTTTGTTACAACCAAAGAGTGTTTTAATAGGTATAGCTCAGGGAAGCATCATTGGTCCGATTTTATTTATTTTATCAGGCTCATTAAAGACGAGAGAAAAATGCTACGGGACTACTAGGTCGAACAAACCCCCTGTTCAAAACAAGACTCGATCAGTTGAACAAAATAACCCAAAACAGTATACTTATATCAGTATAGAACAAACAGTTGGCTAAAAACTTGTCAGGAAATCAACGAGGCAAGAGAAAAAAATTCTTATCAAAAAGTCAATAACCTGACTAAACAAACCTCAGCTTTCCACAGATTGAAAAAAAGGGAAAGTGGTATTCAACGAATTCAGAAAAATTGAAAATATTTGTTGAACGCTACAAGGACCATTAAAAAATAGAAGACAATTTAGATTTTAATCAGGACACACTGCAAAACGTGGAAGTATGATACCAAGAATATTTCAGGGACAGAAAAATACAACAAGAAGAGCACTTGGTAAGAGAGGATGAGTACTTTGAACTGCTACACAAACGAAAAATTCAGCACCTGATTTTGACAATATTCCTTGGATCCTCTTTAAACGACTTGACCATCAAATACATTTGTATATAATAAGCATTTACAATTTTTGCCTTAAGAATAGTTTTTCCCCAGCAGAATGGAAGAAAGGAATAACCATAAACAGTCCAAAACCAAACACAGACCATGGTTGTACAAAAAAATATTTACCTATAACACTCTTATCACTATTACGAAGACTGTTTGAAAAATCCTACGTAACATTCTAGAAAATATAACAGTTCACAAAGTCCCTGCTGACCAATTTGGTTTCAAATCCGAATGTTCAACAATTCATCCATTAATGATCCTGGTTTCAAATCTACAAACAGCTATTTTTAGATATTAAAAAGGCATTTGATAGTGTCTGGCATAAAGGACTTCTTTTTAAACTTCAGTTGCTACAAGTTCCTGACAATCTTCTATGGCTAAAGACTTACCATCCGAAAAAACAGTAGCATTTCAGAAGAATTTAGCCCACAACAAGGTCTACCTCAAGGATCAGCTCTATCTCCTCTCTTATTCGACCTCTTCTGGTGTGACTTCCAACAAACTCCAGGCCCACAACCTATATTTTAAAATTTGCTGACGACACGGCAATCGTAGCCCATGGAAAAAATGTAAACAAACTAATGGTAACCCTTCAAAATGAAGCACAGGTAACTTTAGCATGGTTTAAAAAATGGAGACTCCAAGTAAATCTAGCAAAATCTCAGCTCTTAACATTCAATCATGTTATTTCCAAGTCTACACCGAACTTTCAAATAGAGCAAACACCAATACTTCCATCCACCATAGCAAAGTACTTAGGGATTACATTAGATTCAAACTTCAACAGTCATGCCAACTCAGGGAAAAAAAGATTATATCCAGAGCTAAACATTTTAGAACCCTAACCTATAAAAATCAAGGAATATCAATTGATACAGCTGTTAAAATTTACAAGTCTATTTGCCGATCAGTTATTGAATACGGACACCACTTACTAAGTAATGCGCAAAAACCAGCTTGGACTGCACTGCGGAAACAACTTAACTAAGGACACTAACTAAAATCAGACACCCGAACAATCCCACGCACAATCCATCAAATAACTATCTCTGTGCACGAACAAAGGTAGAACCGATCCAAGGAAGATGCTCAGCACTTATGAAAAAGTTTTCAAAAAAGTCCCAAAACATGGACCTGCTAAGACAGCATTGCCGAGATAGGGACAGGACTGTGCCTTCACTATTCCGACATCCAGAGAAGACACTATGGGAATGGCTCAATGAGAAATTTTCTCTAGAATCTACTGGTTTCATATCGCAAAAATAAATGACCTACTTGAGTATTATTACATAGATATGTGTGTAAAAAGTCCCGGAACAGTCAATTATTTCAAAAATGGTGCACAATATAAAAAAACTTTCTGTATAAAAGTTGTTGGTCTTAAAGAAATTTATTAAACTTAGATCCCTGTAATTATACAGGGTTGCCCAAAAAGTCGTGGTAACCGAAACTTCATTTTTTTTAAATGGAATGACCCTTTTTTGATCACATTTTCTGATTCCTCTAAACATTCTAAACAACAATTATAGAACATGTCATATGGCTAAACCTATTAGTTTTAGAAATAATTTGAGTTGAAGGACATAAATGCGATAGGTACGATATTACCTTTTGCATTGTTTCGAGTCGGCTCAAATGTTTTACGTTAAAATTAAAAGAAAAACATTAAACTCGTGTAAAATGAACCTCACTCAAGTTGTGTCAAAATTTTAATAACAACTAAATTATTAAATACAAGCAGTAAAATTAACAATAACTTGAAAAGAACAAAAATAAAATTAAGTGTAAGTCGTTATTTAATTAAATGCTGAAAATGTCCTCCTCCCACAGTTTGACAATGGGCTAGGTTATATTAAAATTTGTCGATGACGTTTTGTAACATTTCTTGGTTAATAGATGCACATTCTTCAATAATTCTTCCTCTTAATTCATTCAGATCTGCAGGTATTGTCACAAATAATTTATTATTTAGGTGTCCTCAAAGAAAATAATCAAGGGGCGTTAAGTCTGGCGACCTAGCAGGCCATTCTATGGGGCCTCTTCGTCCTATCCAGCGGTTAGGAAAAGTGTTATTTAAATAATTTCGAACAGCTAGCCCAAAATGAGGAGGAGCTCCATCCTGCTGAAACCACGTATTGCGTAATAGTGGTCCTACTTCATTGTTTATTGCTGGCACAATTTCATTTTGCAGCATGTGGAGATACATTTCGGCATTCAAATTCCCCTCTATAAAGAAAGACCCCACTAATCTGTTGCCAATAATTCCAGCCCACACATTTACTTTCTGGGGGTGTTGAGTATGTGTTTCTCTCATCCAATGTGGATTCTGATCAGCCCAGTAACGACAATTATGGCGATTGAGAGACCCGTTCAACATGAATGTTGCCTCATCCGTAAAAACTATTTGATTAAAAAAATTGTTATTTTCTTCATGTTTTTGCATCATTACTTCGCAAAATTCCAATCTACGATCAAAATCGTCTTCTGATAATTCCTGGACAAGAGTTATTTTATAGGGATGAAAATTACTGGTTTTTAAAATATTGTCAATTGATTTAAAACAAACATCAACTTGGGTAGCAGCTTTTCTGAGTGACAAATGTGGATTCTGAACAAAATGAAGTAATGTCTCTAATTTTTTTTCATCACTACTTGCCGACTTTGGTCTTCCGGAACGAAGTTTATCTCTGCAACAACCGGTTACCTCGAACCTTTGAACTGTTCTCACAACTGTAGATTTTGATATAGGCTCTCGGTTTGGAAAAGTTGTATTAAATAATTCCTTTGTCTCGATAACTGATCTTTGTCGGTCTCCAAAACCTCTTATTATTAGTAAAGTTATACGTTCCCTTTCGCTGAGCGACATTTTGAGAATTTACTTTGACAGTGACGCAAAAACTTCTAGTACCAGCTTATAAAAATGCAAAAGGTAATATCGTACCTATCGCATTTATGTCCTTCAACTCAAATTATTTCTAAAACTAATAGGTTTAGCCATATGACATGTTCTATAATTGTTGTTTAGAATGTTTAGAGGAATCAGAAAATGTGATCAAAAAAGGGTCATTCCATTTAAAAAAAATGAAGTTTCGGTTACCACGACTTTTTGGGCAACCCTGTATAATTACAGGGATCTAAGTTTAATAAATTTCTTTAAGACCAACAACTTTTATACAGAAAGTTTTTTTATATTGTGCACCATTTTTGAAATAATTGACTGTTCCGGGACTTTTTACACACTGTGTATATATAGAAATACAGGGTGTTCCGAAATTAAGAGGCAATACTTTACCACCATCTTCTCCGGCTAAAAATAATAGAATTTTGTCATATGGGCATAAGTTCAGAAATGCATGCTAAGGGGGCTACGGCCCTTAGAATGGGGAACACTGAAGACGTTTTTTTCTAAATATTTTCGAAACCGTTCATAAAAAAATTTTGAAATTAGGTAGTAGGTGTATAAACTTTTGACGCTAAATCAGTTCATGTATTCAGAATTTCAAAATTTTAATCATAGGCGTCACATACTGGGGTGGTTAAGGGTTAAAATAATCCCACTTTTTTAATTAGTCATTCTTTTTTAAAATTTCTCAAAAATTATAAAATATCAAAGTATTTTACGTAAAAATTACTCTCTTAGTTCATATTGATAAAACTTACAGTTTTTGAGTAAAATCGTTTTGAAAACAAAAATATTTTTATTTTATTTCGGATTTTCATATGAGCTGCTATCTTTACGTCCTCCGGTGAAACTATAATATATTTGGGTCCTCCATACAACATTTTAGGTCGCCCGATAATATACGAATTATAAAGACCACAGTGGATAGGTCCTCCAACAGTATTGCCATGTTTCTTAATTTAACCCTGTATTTCGTTACAGTTCTTTTTCCGCGTTTATTAAATAATTGGGACGAATTTTTTAATTTTGTGTTTAGTCTGTAGTTGTTTGATGTGCCGTAGTCTTGTGAGAAATATTTTGTAAGGTAAGTTACTTTACACTTATTAGCTTTTTGATTATGTATCTTCTATTAACGTAAACTTTCGAAATTGTACACATGGTGTCCTAAAAGGTATGGTCAATAATTAAGCTTTAAGTTTATTGGACAAAAACAAGGTTTCATATAAATTTTGTCCTTTTTATTTATTGCACTTTGTGGTTGTCTGGTTAAAGAAATGAATTACAATTATTAGTGGACCTATTGGAAAACATATTGTTCAGGAAGTTTGTGAATTATTCCATTATGGGGTGGGGCGCTAGAGGTTCATCAGATAATGCTTCTAGAATTTCGTTTTCAATAAAGCTGAACTAAAAGTAGCATATTTTTCAAACATAACAATTATCAGGACCGTACTGCAGAAAAACTAAGCTGCTGAATCTTCGGTTCAAAACATTGAAATTTTGTTAAAATATTATTGGTTTAAATTATGCAACTTTGCATATTCAATATGTTAACCTTTTATTGGTAAAATGTAGGACATTTGAAGATGTCCTTTCCCAGGTTTAATTTTTTTAAAATAATATCTGGGTTTTTAAGTTATTTTAGTATAACCTGTAAAAGATATCTCAGATGTCATTACTAATAAGATTATTTCGATAATTACCGTTTTTTCAAACTTGTTAATACATAATTATTTTACATCCTTATTTTACATATTTAATTTTTTTAGGATGGACAGACAACCTTTCAGGTTTCCACCTGAATTGTATTTATGTAAAAATATATTTATTTAAATTTTATTAAATTTGTTTTTCTTTCAGTACGACATTACTACTTTTAACTCCAGGAATATCCGTAAAGATAGATGGTTTTGCAATAAACCCCCGAGATAAAGCAGTCCTTAGAAAAACCGCACCTCCGTTGGAAACCGTAATATTTTAAAAACTTTCCATATATTATTCTTGTTCTAGTTCTATACCCAAACATTAACATTGTCACAATTAGCTATTCAAATTTGAACACACTTATCTCATAGTTTTTGTGTTTTTATTAATATGTGGGTATTCAAGTCGATATTTTATAATTGGGATCTAGTCAAGTCCATCTATACCACCAGCATAAATTTTAACTCTTACCAGCTTAATAGATTCGTCATAAGATATTGTGGTATCTGTAAAATAGATGAATGCCATTTAAGTATGTGTTACTTATTGATGGCTAATTAATTCGCATAAGAACTAGTGATCGACCGATACCGATATAAGTATCCGTACATCGGTATTTTATCGGCAAATCTTGCCGATAAGTATCGGCATTTTTGAAATATATAAAGCTGTCCTTACCATTTGAAAATTACTAATAATCATGCTAGGGCGCTTAAATTATAGAAACGAAGTTTATTTAAACTTTTTTATTTATGGAGAATGTGACAAAGTAATAACAAGAACATGTGACAAATTTTAACTTAAAATCCGCAGCAAAATTGCCATATAAATATCCCGGAAACAGGACAGTCACAGACTTAAGGACTGAAGGTGATAAAGAGGCAATAGTAAATAATTTTAATGACTTTTTAGATCGAACGTTGAATATAACCAGACAGCATTGATTTCGAATTTGCAAGCGAAGGGGGAATATTGCAGATCATTAAAAAATAAAAAAATAAACTCGGCTGTGGATGCAATGAGATTTCAACAAGCTTAATAAAATTTATCATAACAGCAATAGTAGATCCTTTCGTTTATGTAGTTAATAATTGTCTTCAGTTTGATGTATTCCCTGGAAAATTAAAACATACTTTGGTAGTTCCAATTCTTAAAAAACGGGTTTACAACAACATGGAAATAATAATTAATAAATAATATTAAGTTTTATGTCTCAAAATAACTTATTTAATGAAACACAACACGGATTCCTACAAGGTAAGTCTACTCAAACCGCAGTACTTAAATTTGTAGAACATAGCTGAACTACCATGGAGAGTGGCGACATTCCGTTGGGGTTGCTCCTTGATTTGTTCAAGGCCTATGATACATTAAGTCATGATATTCTTATTAAAAAATTAAACTTATATGGATTTGAGGAGCAACACTTAAATGGATTGAGTCATACCTGTCAGGACGACAACAAAAAGTAGTAGTAGGTTAGGGTAACAAGAAAGTTGTGTCACAACCAAAGAGTGTTTTAATGGGTATACCTCAGGGAAGCATGTTCAATATTATTTATTTTATATGTTAATAATATATCCGAATTAGGCTCTGTCAATGATACGCGCCAAATTACAAGTTATGCCGATGATACTGATGTTCTGTTATGTAATAAAGATCTGGACACCCTTAAACAGGCTATTCAAGTGTTGATGACTGGTTTTGTAAAAACCGATTAACTATCAATAGTTCTAAAACAGGTTTCACAATCTTCAGAATGAATAGATCATGATTTAAAGAACCTGAAAGTTTATGTATGAAAAACAATTGTAACGTAGAATTAAAATGAAAAACTAAGTTTTTGGGTATGTTTTTAAACACTACATTATCTTGGGACTGTCATGTGGATTATGTTGTAAATAAATTGGATAGGATATGTTATAATATGCCAATACTAGGTCCTCTAGAAACCCAAAAAATTCTGCACCATGCAAATTTTGAATCACGTATAAGGTAAAGTACGCACAGGGGATCTTTACCCTGACGTCATCGCTAACAAATAGATATCCCGACATATTTCATATCTCTGCATCTTTGTTTGGTACAGACATAAAGGCGAATAAAAATTGTATATTATACGTCGTCCGGAATTAAACGTGTTAGACAGAGAAAGAATTATAAAGAAGAGTTGCCAAATAATTATTTTGACTTACGCAGTACTACAAATTACAAAAACGTCATTGTGACAATTGATTCACAATTTTTTCGTTTTTATACATTTTTGTGCATTAAAACTTCATTTACTCCTGCAAACAGTTCTTTTCAGAGCTTTTGGTATCGCTTTTTTGTGTTAGTGGTAAGTACATATTGATATTTATTGTTATTTATTTATTGTAATAAAGTATTCTTAACCCTAAAAATTGTGGATAAGTCTCCGCTCGGCTATTTTGCCATCCCAAAAACGAAAAAACACGTCTTTTTAGTTTCGAAAAAAATAAGTAAAATCGCCCGAATTTCCAAACGCTCTGTATATGTATCGAAACTAGAAGGTTCACAGAACGTATTTCGGGCAAAATCAAATCTGAAATCGCCAAATTAAGTTCACAATCTCGTCTCAAAATGTGGTAAAAATTGGTCGAAAAATACAAATATGACAGTTCAATAAAATAATTTATTTAAATGTTTTACGACATAAATTACCATTTATCTTCAATTCTAATGAAAAAGCATAACGTCAATAGTCAGTAAAAAACAATTTAATAAAATGCTAAGAAATTATTTGCAAAACCACTCCCAAATAGTGTCCTTTCCTTGTTGACATAAACTGGGATACCTACTGGAAATTTGTTTAAATTTAGATGATATTCCATAAATTTGGCTCATATTATTTACTACCTTCATAGGTTTTAAAAAAAAAGGAAAAATTGTGTTACATTGAGAGTAAATAAATCATTTAGCACATACAGATGCATGCACCAAGGGGCCCTTATGTTTAATTAAAAACTTGTAGAACTTATTGTACCTATTCTTTGTTAATTTTGTCAACTCTACCTTTGATTTAAATAAATAAAATAAATATTTAAGGAATTTTTGTACACGGATTAATCCGCCGACGCATTGTAATTCTAATAATTGTACTGTGTCTTGTCCAAGACAGTGCATGATCATTATTGCTCATAGTATCTGCACGGTGTATTTTCTAAGATGTGTTCATTGTAAATCTAATTGCACGGTGTTGCACTTTTTAATAAATTAATTCAAATGATCTCTGTTGGTCAAATCAAAAATTAAACTTTCTTTGATGTTTTTCTAATCTGTGTAATCAAAATGTCACATTCAAACCGAGTTTATCATTTTGTCAAATAAGAAGTAGGTACATAACTGCCAGTAAAAATTCAAGAATATCAGATTTATACCTACATATTCCTAACAATCTATTTTATGTAAGACCGACTCAAAATTTTGATTCGGAGTTTTAAAGAAATTTTTAAAAATCCGTATATGGGAACGTTATTTACGTCAATTAAAATGTTATGAAATTAGTTTTTGTTTTGACAACTTTTCTTCCACGTAATTTTGATTTGATTCATACGATTTTTATGACGTGTAAGAGATGACGTCAGGGTAAAGATCCCCTGTGCGTACTGTATATACATACCTAAGACATAGATTTGCCATGACAGGAAAGGGTGCATACTATCAATGTGTAAATAAACTTTAAAATCAATTACCAAATGACATAAAAAGAATAAATACATAACTTAAAACAACCAAAGAAAAACATTTTTATCTTACTGTTTGAAATGGAAACCTACAATGTGGATGAATATTATAGACGTCTCGGTCATTGTAGTGTACTACTTCAAATGAATAATAAGTAGGTATAAACACCGATGACGAATACACTGTTTCGCTGAGTTACGTAAGTACTGAACGAAGTCAGTCGTGGTAAGACAGGGAACCAGTGAGCATCGTGAATGCGAGATAACGTTAATCCTTGTTTATAGTGTAAGAATAGAAACCAGTGATTGTGTCCTGTGTTAGTATATAAAGGACACTACAAATTGGCGACGAGGATAAAGGTAGGATGAAATAATAAAAGTAGAAAAAAAAGAAATTTGAGTATAACCGCACCTCTGGACACATCTAATAAGATAAATTGTCAAAGAAAAAAAAAAAAAACAAACAAAACTGTCATTTACGTAGTGTTAACACTATATGGGGAATGCATGGGAATTACAAGACACTCATTGGTTAAGACGAATAGGGCCAACAAATATAAACAATACTAAAATAAGCAATAAAGCAAATGTAAATACAATGACACTGGCCGTAGCTGGTTACACAATCGAAGAACGGTCTGCCTTATCAAGTTTTTACTTATTCGTATATAAATAACGTGACGTAATTTTTAAACGATATTGATTCATATAGATTTAAATAAGGTATAATAATATATTTTCGAAAAAAAAATTAAAATAGGGTGTTTCAGGCAAACATAAAATATTATTATATTATAAAAGCGAAAAAAAAAATAATGCATCCCATTTAAGGAACTCCTGTAACAGCAATTATAAACATCTCTTTGCCGTACGTAGTTAATTTAGCCCTATAAATCTGAAAATTAAATACAATGATTAAAAGTAGAGTCCATGTATGAGAATACATGGCAGTCAATGAATGAGGTACATTGATTAAAAGTAGAGTCCATGTATGAGAATACATGGCAATCAATGAATGAGATACATTGATTAAAAGTAGAGTCCATGTATGAGAATACATGGCAGTCAATGAATGAGGTACATTGATTAAAAGTAGAGTCCATGTATGAGAATACATGGCAATCAATGAATGAGATACATTGATTAAAAGTAGAGTCCATGTATGAGAATACATGGCAATCAATGAATGAGATACATTGATTAAAAGTAGAGTCCATGTATGAGAATACATGGCAGTCAATGAATGAGGTGCATTGATTAAAAGTAGAGTCCATGTATGAGAATACATGGCAATCAATGAATGAGATACATTGATTAAAAGTAGAGTCCATGTATGAGAATACATGGCAATCAATGAATGAGATACATTGATTAAAAGTAGAGTCCATGTATGAGAATACATGGCAATCAATGAATGAGGTACATTGATTAAAATGAGAGTCCATGTATGAGAATACATGGCAATCAATGAATGAGGTACATTGATTAAAATGAGAGTCCATGTATGAGAATACATGGCAATCAATGAATGAGATACATTGATTAAAATGAGAGTCCATGTATGAGAATACATGGCAATCAATGAATGAGATACATTGATTAAAATGAGAGTCCATGAATGTGATTACCTAGAATAAGTGAGATAAAATATTGATTAACACTACGTGAATGACATTACATAAACAGTACAATTTACAGTTGCTATCCATAGCAAAGTTTAAAAGTAAAACCAATATTTTATTCATTTTTGTAGGACCTAAATTTGTACAATATAAATAATGTAAAGTAAAATAATATACGTTTTGTTACAGTACCTAAATATGTCAAATCTTACGGCATTAGAGCCTTTCGATTGCGATGGTGAAGTCGGCTCTGTAGGGGTAAAATGGGAAAGGTGGAAAAGAGCGTTAGAAATTTATCTGGATGCTGCTAATATCGAGAGTCCGGGAAAGAAACGAGCGACTTTATTACATGTGGGAGGAATGGGAATCCAAGAAATGACCGACCAGGAACTAGTATAAATACGAGTAACTCTAGATCGTGTTACCGATGTCACTCCAAAAATCACTTATCGTTCCATTGTCCGGACAAGAACGCGACATGTCAAAGATGCGGCTTCAAGGGTCATACCAGTCAACACTGCCATGCTACAGCCGCAAACAAGAGACACAAACAGAAGTTTTCATTAAAACAAGGAAAGAAACCAAAGTTTGAGAAGCCAAAGCGAGATCAGGGTGACGACATTAACTATGTTTTTCATATAGACAACGATTCTGACATACTGTGCAATATTGGTGGGGTTCCTGTACAATTAGTAATCGACTCAGGTAGCAGATGTAATATTTTAAACGAAAAGACGTGGAACTATCTAAAAAATTCGAAAGTTGTTGTGTCTAATCAAATTAAAAGGCCAGATAAAATTTTTATGGCATATGCAAGTAATAAACCATTAGATGTTTTGGGCAGTTTTGAGGCTAAAATAAAAGTTAATAACATAGAAAGTATTGCCACTTTTTATGTCGTAAAACATGGCTCAAAAAATCTTTTGGGAAAAGATACAGCAAAATTAGTAGGAGTTTTACGAATAGGTGTAGATGCTACTTCACAGGTCAATGCCATATCTGCCTTTCCAAAATTTAAAAACGTGTTAGTAAATATTCCCATTGATGACACTGTCAAGCCCATAATTCAATCATATCGAAGAATTCCAATACCTCTTGAAAATAAAGTTAACAAAAAAATTCAGGAGTTACTTGATTCCGATATTATTGAATTAGTGGATGGTCCTTCAAAATGGATCTCACCAATGGTACCAGTATTAAAGCCAAATGGTGAAGTAAGAATCTGCATTGATATGAGAAGGGCAAATATGGCAATATTAAGGGAAAATTACCCTTTACCAACTATGGACCAGTTAGTACCAAACTTCAGGAAAGCTAAAATATTTTCACGGTTGGATGTAAAAAACGCTTTCCATCAAATCGAGATTAATGAGAGCTCGAGATATATAACCACCTTTATTTCTAACAAAGGTTTGTTTAGGTATACACGTCTTAATTTTGGGATTTCTTGTGCTCCAGAAATGTTCCAAAAAATCATGGAGAGAATCCTTTCACGCTGCGAGGGAACTACCAACTTCATTGATGACATTGTTATCTTTGGCCGAAATGAAACTGAGCATAATATACGTTTACAATGCACATTAAATATCTTAAAGGATAACAATGTCCTCTTAAATGAAAACAAATGCATATATAATATATCCGTAATTCAGTTTCTGGGGCACGAGTTATCACCAAAAGGCATTAAGCCTTTAGATAACTATATCGCTGTTATCAAAACTTTCCGTTCCCCTAAAACTACGCAAGAGTTGCAAAGCTTTTTGGGGTTAGTAAACTATGTTGGTAAATGGGTTGATAATCTGGCAACGCTCACTGAACCATTAAGAGAAATACTGCGACTTAAATTAGGAAAGAACGCAAACATTAGTAAGTTTTGGAAAACAAAACAAGATATCGCCTTCCACAAACTAAAATATGCTTTATCCCACATTAAAACGTTGGGGTATTATGACCCTGAAGATAGAACTCAAGTAGTCGCTGATGCCAGCCCTGTCGGATTGGGGGCTGTTTTAATACAGTATGACTCCGAAGGTCCTAGAGTAATAGCATATGGCAATAAAAGTTTATCCGATTGCGAAAGACGATACTGTCAGACCGAGAAAGAGGCATTGGCCTTAGTTTGGGCAGTTGAACATTTCCACATTTACTTATTTGGAAAAAATGAATTTGAGCTGGTTACAGACCACAAACCATTAGAAATCATTTTCGGCGAAAAATCGAAGCCATGTGCTCGGATTGAAAGGTGGGTGCTCCGGCTACAGGCATACAACTTTAAGGTAATTTATAAACCAGGAAAATCAAACATAGCTGATTCACTTTCCAGACTCTGTGTTAATGCTCTACACAGTAGCTCGTTTGATAACGAAGAGCATATTCAACAAATTGTAGAACACTCAAAGCCAGTAGCCGTATCATTACAAGATTTAAAAAATTACTCAAAAGCAGATAAGGAAATTAATAAAGTACGTAACTGGATGTATTCAAATCAGCCAGATGAGGAAATCAAGCATTTTCAACCATTCCAAGCTGAATTATGTTTTTACAATGACATTCTGTTACGAGGAAATAAAATCGTTATACCATTTAAGCTTAGAGAGGCTGTACTTAAAGCAGCCCATGAAGGGCATCCGGGAATCGTAGCTATGAAAAGTCGACTTCGTACTAAAGTTTGGTGGCCTAAGATAGATTCCGATGCCGAAAAATTAGTTCGAAACTGTAAAGGCTGTACATTAGTTTCTGCCCCAAGTAAGCCAAATCCCATGAAAAGGCGGGAACTGCCAATAGAAGCTTGGGTGGATGTCGCCGTGGATTTTCTAGGGCCATTGCCAAGTGGCCACTACATATTTGTCATAATAGACTACTTTAGTCGCTACAAAGAAATCAAAATAATGACATCAATAACTGCGACGAATACGATAAAAATTCTCCAAGAAATATTTTCTCGAATAGGATTTCCATATTCCATTACGGCTGATAATGGAAAACAGTTCAATTGTAATGAGATAAGAGAATTCTGTAGGAGTTCAGGAATTCGAATTTTTAATACAATTCCCTTTTGGCCACAACAGAATGGAGAGGTAGAGCGGCAAAATAGGGATATTGTTAAACGTTTAAAAATAAGCCAGACCACAAAATCGGATTGGAAACAGGACCTACTGGATTATATCACAATGTACAATGCAACTCCTCATTCAACAACTGGAAAACCTCCCGCTGAACTCTTTTTCAGAAGGCAATTTCGGGATAAAATTCCAACAATAAGAAATTTGGAGAACAACGCACACGATGACGAAGTTAGAGATCGGGACACATTAAAAAAAGGAATTTGGGAAAGACTATGCTGACAGGAAACGGAAGGCAGAAGAAAGTACCTTAGAAAAGGGAGATAAGGTATATGTTAAAAATATGGTGAAAGAAAATAAACTTACTCCAAATTTTAGTCCAACTCCTCATACGGTTATCAAACAAAACTGTGGAGACGTTTGCGTCCAAAATGATGACACAGGGAAAGTGTATCGAAGAAATACTGTTCATTTAAAAAAGATGGATGGGGAATGGAAAGTGGTGGATAATCCTGATAGTAATAACGAACCTGAAAACTAAACTTAAGGTATAGTTAGTATTGTCAGTACAAGCCAGAAATTAAAATGTATAACTAGGATTATTGGTACAAGTTAGAAAGTAAATTAATAATTATTAGTACAAGTTGAAATGTTAATTTTTGGAAATTAAAATATATAGTTAGTGTTAGTACAAGTGGCAATTCAATAAATACATTGTTAGTAAAAGTTGAAACTTTAATTTTGTTGACAAAGAAGGGATGTAGTGTACTACTTCAAATGAATAATAAGTAGGTATAAACACCGATGACGAATACACTGTTTCGCTGAGTTACGTAAGTACTGAACGAAGTCAGTCGTGGTAAGACAGGGAACCAGTGAGCATCGTGAATGCGAGATAACGTTAATCCTTGTTTATAGTGTAAGAATAGAAACCAGTGATTGTGTCCTGTGTTAGTATATAAAGGACACTACAGTCATGGATAAGATCTCTGTTTTAATTCCGGTTGTAGGATAGAGAATATGTTATGAAATAATAGAATTTTGTCATATGGGCATAAGTTCAGAAATGCATGCTAAGGGGGCTACGGCCCTTAGAATGGGGAACACTGAAGACGTTTTTTTCTAAATATTTTCGAAACCGTTCATAAAAAAATTTTGAAATTAGGTAGTAGGTGTATAAACTTTTGACGCTAAATCAGTTCATGTATTCAGAATTTCAAAATTTTAATCATAGGCGTCACATACTGGGGTGGTTAAGGGTTAAAATAATCCCACTTTTTTAATTAGTCATTATTTTTTAAAATTTCTCAAAAATTATAAAATATCAAAGTATTTTACGTAAAAATTACTCTCTTAGTTCATATTGATAGGACTTACAGTTTTTGAGTAAAATCGTTTTGAAAACAAAAATATTTTTATTTTATTTCGGATTTTCATATGAGCTGCTATCTTTACGTCCTCCGGTGAAACTATAATATATTTGGGTCCTCCATACAACATTTTAGGTCGCCCGATAATATACGAATTATAAAGACCACAGTGGATAGGTCCTCCAACAGTATTGCCATGTTTCTTAATTTAACCCTGTATTTCGTTACAGTTCTTTTCCCGCGTTTATAATTGGGATGAATTTTTGAATTTTGTGTTTAGTCTTCCTATGTGATTGTTTGATGTGCCGTAGTCTTGTGAGAAATATTTTGTAACGTAAGTTACTTTACACTTATTAGCTTTTTGATTATGTATCTTCTATTAACGTAAACTTTCGAAATTGTACACAGGGTATCCTAAAAGGTATGGTCAATAATTAAACATTAAGTTTATTGGACAAAAACAAGGTTTCATATAAATTTTGTCCTTTAAATCCCGTTTTTTTTTAAGGCTAAACCTTTTTATTTATTGCACTTTGTGGTTGACTGGTTAAAGAAATGAATTACAATTATTAGTGGATCTATTGGGAAACTAATTGTTCAGGAAGTTTGTGAATTATTCCATTATGGGGTGGGGCGCTAGAGGTTCATCAGATAATGCTTCTGGAATTTCGTTTTCCATAAAGCTGAACTAAAAGTAGCATATTTTTCAAACACAACAATTATCAGGACCGTACTGCAGAAAAAATAAGCTGCTGAATCTTCGGTTCAAAACATTGAAATTTTGTTAAAATATTATTGGTTTAAATTATGCAACTTTGCATATTCAATATGTTAACCTTTTATTGGTAAAATGTAGGACATTTGAAGATGTCCTTTCCCAGGTTTAATTTTTTTACAATAATATCTGGGTTTTTAAGTTATTTTAGTATACCTAACCTGTAAAAGATATCTCAGATGTCATTACAAATAAGATTATTTCAATAATTACCGTTTTTCTAAACTTGTTAATACATAATTATTTTACATATTTAATTTTTTTAGGATGGACAGACAACCTTTCAGGTTTTCACCTGAATTGTATTTATGTAAAAATCTATTTATTTAAATTTTATTAAATTTGTTTTTTTTTTTCAGTACGACATTACTACTTTTAACTCCAGGAATATCCGCAAAGATAGATGGTTTTGCAATAAACCTCTGAGATAAAGCAGTCCTTAGAAAAACCGCGCCTCCGTTGGAAACCGTAATATTTTAAAAACTTTCCATATATTATTCTTGTTCTAGTTCTATACCCAAACATTAACATTGTCACAATTAGCTATTCAAATTTGAACACACTTATCTCATAGTTCTTGTGTTTTTATTAATATGTGGGTATTCAAGTCGATATTTTATAATTGGGATGTAGTCAAGTCCATCTATACCACCAGCATAAATTTTAACTCTTACCAGCTTAATAGATTCGTCATAAGATATTATGGTATCTGTAAAATAGATGATACTTTAAGTGAATTTTCAAGTAGGAATCTTGATGTTTCTATAACTTCAAATACATGCTTAGGGCGATTTGTAAAATATTTGCGTTTCTTGATATTAAATCAGACCTGCATATAGGACTTTCGGATGAAAGAAACTGATACATTATATTCATCTAAAGAATTTATCACAACTAAGTACAATCTGAGACCTCTGATTGCCGCTGTTCACCATGTTAAAGTGTGAAAGTGGGCCTGAATCATGAACAGACAACTCTTCTCAACAATTAGCTGATTTTATTACAATATTAATATCCAGGAGATATTGAACATCTTTATAACCGATTTCTTATTTCTTTCCTTTATTTCACTCTCTGTCTGTTGGGCCAGTCTCCCGCGGTATACCGAATCAAAATTTAATAAAACATTTTTTCAGCCCACCCTAGTGAACCAGTTCAGTATAATCTGATAATGATGTCATCCAGTACTGAAAAACTGATACAGTCTACAGGGTGTATATCCAAAACTCTGTTTGATTATGGAAAAAGTATAATTGGGAAAAATATGAAAATCAATTTAAATTGTTAAAGTGAAAACTTCTGGCCCTTAATGTCTCGTTTCAAATAAATAATATTAAAAGTGAGAAGACACGTGAATGTTATTGTGAAGGGGGACGTTTCTAAAGACTATTTACAGCCTTCGTGGTTTAACCCCCTGGGAAGCGTAGATGTCACCCTAAAAATCTTAAATAGGTAAGTGGTACACCATTTTAATGGTCGTTTAAAACTCTTTCCAATTATTATCATTTTTTGAGTAGTAGTTTCCAAGAAATCGAGTTCCAAAAATGGATTTATTTATGTAATGTTTTAGTCGGTGAGTTTGCTGGTAAAGAATTGGAAATGACGCAGTAATTACCCACGTACCCCGAATCATCCTGCTTAAAGAGGAGTGAACCTAATAATGTTTTTTAAATAATAACTTAAAACAATAAATCTCAGTGGAGGTCGTTTTAATTACATCCAATTTTGTAACGTAGGAAACTACTACTCAAAGAGTAACAAATTATTGCTATTACTGGAAAGAGATATAACTACCTTTAAAATGGTGTGCCACATGAGCCTCCTTCCCATTTAAGAACATTAGGGTAACATCTACCCCTCGCAGAGACTTAAACCCCGGAAGCTGTAAATATTATTTAAAGGCGTACTCGTTCTTAAAAAAATTGACGTGTCTTTCCGATTTTTATTATTATTTACTGGAAACTAGGTATTAAGGGTGGGGAGTTTTCAATGTCCTATATTATCTAAAAATGTCGCATGCAGACCGGAAAATAAATATTAGTTTTTTCAGTACAGTTCTTGTTATTTAATTTGGCCTGATTTCTCTGTAGGAAGGGCCATACTTGACCAGACTTCGTTGAATTATTAGATTTTAATACAGAACGCTCTAAAGGTAAAATTAAAAATTTTATATTAAAAAGCGTCACAAGTAAATTTTTTCAAATAAAGAGCCAAATTTATCTTAGTGAGTCAAGATGGCTTTACAAAGCAACAAATTATAATCGCAAAATAGTATCACTTGTTCACAGTTCTTGATTTATTTAGCACTTTTTTTCTAACCCCTTGGTAAACATACCTGAAACTAAAAGTGTTGAATTTTAAAGTGATAACTTTTTACAACAGAAAAATGATAAATTGTCAATATTATTTTGAAAAGTACAAATTTTCGGAATATATGACTATAAGAGTTAAACGTATTTTAAATAAATTTAATAATAGTTACTATAAAATTATAAAAATAGAGGGTTTCTATTTAAAAAAGTGACTTTCCACAATTTTCTTAATTTAATTGTTATCTTCTATTTTGAGCGCCGTGTAATAGCAATGGTTAAAATTTATACGATCTACTAACCTAGGTTCTTTTTAACAAATAAATTAGCCCAAATTAAATAATGAAGGAAAATTGATAATTATTTGCCGGCATCCAAACGACATTTTTACATAAAATTTGAAATATGTCAAAAACGGTTAAGCTTAGTTATAGGTAGGATATTAAATGTATTCAGAATTGTAAAATAAGCAACTTGACATTTACTTGATTCTTGAAAATATTTTAGGCGCCCTATCGACCTTAGTATAACATATATAAAATTCTACTAAAAACAGACCTAACTTATTTGTGACATTGAATTTTGAAGTATTTTATATTAAGCTAAGTTGGTTGTCTGCTTATGCCGTTAGAGAATTATTAACAATGCTGGTTACCCATTTTCTAAAATAATTTTTTTTTATTTATATTTTCATACTTCTAACCTTAATACCCATATTAATAAATCATTCTATGTATTTTCATTGTTTTCATGTTTCAGATTTATATATCACATTTGACACCGAAATAGAAATAGGGCCTTTCAGTCTGCCAAAGATATAGTAGAAACGGTCCGCCTATATAAATATTTATATTAAAAACCCAGCATGCGTATACAGAGGTGTCTATATGGCCTCCGACAATGTGACAACACTGTCGAAGGTAATAACGGTACCAGGATATACGCGCATCTACAATTTTCGGACGCCACATAGTACTTTCAATGTTCCCCATATATGACCCCCTAAAAATTAAAAAACCTTTCCCCTCTCAAGGAATCTGGATTGGTTGTCCTTTCAACATCCCATATATAATTTTTTTTTCGATATAAACTCCTGGGAACACCCGGAGGCCAGGTCGCCTCTTCTGTGTACCGGAGGCGACAAGATACCGTGCACCAATATATATATATATAAATACAGGGTGTTCCGAAATTAAGAAGCAATACTTTATCACCATCTTCTCCGGGTAAAAATAATAGAATTTTGTCATATGGGCATGGCAGAAATGCATGCTAAGGGGGCCACGGCCCTTAGAATGGGGAACACTGAAGACGTTTTTTTCTAAATATTTTCGAAACCGTTCATAAAAAAATTTTGAAATTAGGTAGTAGGTGTATAAACTTTTGACGCTAAATCAGTTCATGTATTCAGAATTTCAAAATTTTAATCATAGGCGTCACATACTGGGGTGGTTAAGGGTTAAAATAATCCCACTTTTTTAATTAGTCATTCTTTTTTAAAATTTCTTAAAAATTATAAAATATCAAAGTATTTTACGTAAAAATTACTCTCTTAGTTCATATTGATAGGACTTACAGTTTTTGAGTAAAATCGTTTTGAAAACAAAAATATTTTTATTTTATTTCGGATTTTCATATGAGCTGCTATCTTTACGTCCTCCGGTGAAACTATGCTATATTTGGGTCCTCCATACAACATTTTAGGACGCCCGACAATATACGAATTATAAAGACCACAGTGGATAGGTCCTCCAATAGTATTGCCATGTTTCTTAATCTAACCCTGTATTTCGTTACAGTTCTTTTCCCGCGTTTATTAAATAATTGGGACGAATTTTTGAATTTTGTGTTTAGTCTTCCTATGTGATTGTTTGATGTGCCGTAGTCTTGTGAGAAATATTTTGTAACGTAAGTTACTTTACACTTATTAGCTTTTTGATTATGTATCTTCTATTAACGTAAACTTTCGAAATTGTACACAGGGTATCCTAAAAGGTATGGTCAATAATTAAGCATTAAGTTTATTGGACAAAAACAAGGTTTCATATAAATTTTATCCTTTTTATTTATTGCACTTTGTGGTTGTCTGGTTAAAGAAATGAATTACAATTATTAGTGGACCTATTGGGAAACATATTGTTCAGGAAGTTTGTGAATTATTCCATTATGGGGTGGGGCGCTAGAGGTTCATCAGATAATGCTTCTAGAATTTCGTTTTCAATAAAGCTGAACTAAAAGTAGCATATTTTTCAAACATAACAATTATCAGGACCGTACTGCAGAAAAAATAAGCTGCTGAATCTTCGGTTCAAAACATTGAAATTTTGTTAAAATATTATTGGTTTAAATTATGCAACTTTGCATATTCAATATGTTAACCTTTTATTGGTAAAATGTAGGACATTTGAAGATGTCCTTTCCCAGGTTTAATTTTTTTTAAATAATATCTGGGTTTTTAAGTTATTTTAGTATAACCTGTAAAAGATATCTCAGATGTCATTACAAATAAGATTATTTCAATAATTACCGTTTTTTTTTAAACTTGTTAATACATAATTATTTTACATATTTAATTTTTTTAGGGTGGACAGACAACCTTTCAGGTTTCCACCTGAATTGTATTTATGTAAAAATCTATTTATGTAAATTTTATTAAATTTGTTTTTTTTTTCAGTACGACATTACTACTTTTAACTCCAGGAATATCCGTAAAGATAGATGGTTTTGCAGTAAACCCCTGAGATAAAGCAGTCCTTAGAAAAACCGCGCCTCCGTTGGAAACCGTAATATTTTAAAAACTTTCCATACAGGGTGATTCGCGACGAGCGTGCATTAGAACTTTATGGAGAACTACTGAATATATGTTCCTGAAACTTTGGGAATTTGGGTTTATCGATATGCTCTTTTTAACTAAAATATTGACATGTTTCTGTCATTTCCGGTTATACCGGAAGTAGCTGCCAACTTTCGTTTTTTAAATACAACATGGTAATTTTTATTACATTTTTCGATTAAGCATTAAATACTAAGCACATTTTATAGAAAATGTTTTTGTCAGACTCTATTAGTTTTTGAGATATCTGGACTTTTTGTAATTATTTGGCAAATGCATGACGATGAAATAATCAATATAATTTTTTTACCTTAGCGCTTGGACTAAAAATTTTTTCTCACCGAATAGCTAGAAGATCATCAAGTCTCAAAAACATTTCAAATTCGGCATAAAATGTACAGGGTGGTCACAATTCAAGCCTCATTGTGAAAGAATTCAACCATTAAAAACTTTCTTATTTTAAATGGAACACCCTGTATATTTTTATTTAATTTGATGGAAAATTAGTTGTTCTTTATAAATAGTATTTAATGTCCTATACCTATATCAAAGCGTTTTCTCAAAAAATCCAATTTTATTCCGAAAATACTATTTGTTCAAGTGTGTTATGCAAACAATAATTGTACTTAGGGGCTGTATACTGATGTCTATACGGAGGAAAAGTGATTTATTGCTTGAAAATACAATATTCTAAAGTGTTTCTTAATAATTTATAAATAAAATGCAGTTGATTGTTTTAAATTTAATGGTTTAAATATTATTTTTTTAAAAATAGCAAGGAAACAAGTTTATAAACTTTAAATTCTTTAATTAAAAATGTGTTTGAAAATTATACCTTATATCTTTTGATTATATTTTTAAAATATGCTCGAAATGATTGCCATTTACTTCCAAGCATTTATGTATTCTTTTCATCATGTTATTTTTTGTAGCATTCCTAATTTCTTGTGAGAGATTGAAATGCTGCCTTCACCCTTTCAATTAGATTTTCCTTCGTGGTGATGGGACGCGCGTAAACTTTATCTTTAATGGTTCCCCAGATGAAAAGTCCAGTGGAGTTAAGTCTGGCGAACGAGCTGGCCAGTGGAAGGGACCTTGGTTCGCGATCCACTGGTCATGAAAAAGTCTGTTTAGGGCAGTCTTAACAACTTGGACGTTGTGTGCTGGAGCCCCATCGTTTTGATACCAATCACTTTTCCTCCCTATAGACATCAGTATACAGCCCCTAAGTACAATTGTTTTCATAGCACACTTGAACAAATAGTATTTTCGGAATAAAATTGGATTTTTTGAGAAAACGCTTTGATATAGGTATAGGACAGTAAATACTATTTATAAAGAACAACTAATTTGCCATCAAATTAAATAAAAATATACAGGCTGTTCCATTTAAAATAAGAAAGTTTTTAATGATTGAATTCTTTCACAATGATGCTTGAATTGTGACCACCCTGTACATTTTATGCCGAATTTGAAATGTTTTTGAGACTTGATGATCTTCTAGCTATTCGGTGAGAAAAAAATTTTAGTCCAAGCGCTAAGGTAAAAAAATTATATGGATTATTTCATCGTCATGCATTTGCCAAATAATTACAAAAAGTCCAGATATCTCAAAAACTAATAGAGTCTGACAAAAACATTTTCTATAAAATGTGCTTAGTATTTAATGCTTAATCGAAAAATGTAATAAAAATTACCATGTTGTATTTAAAAAACGAAAGTTGGCAGCTACTTTCGGTATAACCGGAAATGACAGGAACATGTCATTATTTTAGTTAAAGAGAGCATATCGATATACCCAAATCCCCAAAGTTTCAGGAACATATATTCAGTAGTTCTCCATAAAGTTCTAATGCACGCTCGTCGTGAATCACCCTGTATATTATTCTTGTTCTAGTTCTATACCTAAACATTAACATTGTCACAATTAGCTATTCAAATTTGAACACACTTATCTCATAGTTTTTGTATTTTTATTAATATGTGGGTATTCAAGTCGATATTTTATAATTGGGATGTAGTCAAGTCCATCTATACCACCAGCATAAATTTTAACTCTTACCAGCTTAATAGATTCGTCATAAGATATTGTGGTATCTGTAAAATAGATGAATGCCATTTAAGTATGTATTACTTATTGATGGCTAATTAATTCGCATAATAACTAGTGATCGACCGATACCGATATAAATATCCGTACATCGGTATTTTATCGGCAAATCTTGCCGATAAGTATCGGCATTTTTGAAATATATAAAGCTGTCCTTACCATTTGAAAATTACTAATAATCATGCTAGGGCGCTTAAATTATAGAAACGAAGTTTATTTAAACTTTTTTTATTTATGGAGAATGTGACAAAGTAATAACAAGAACATGTGACAAATTTGAACTTAAAATCCCCAGCAAAATTGCCATATAAATATCCCGGAAACAGGACAGTCAAAGACTTAAGAACTGAAGGTGATAAAGAGGCAATAGTAAATAATTTTAATGACTTTTAGTGAATTTTGTCCCTAATTTGTTAACTAAAGAATGCACTTTTAGATCGAACGTTGAATATAACCAGACAGCATTGATTTAGAATTTGCAAGCGAAGGGGGAATATTGCAGATCATTAAAAAATAAAAAAAATAAACTCGGATGTGGATGCAATGAGATTTCAACAAGCTTAATAAAATTTATCATAACAGCAATAGTAGATCCTTTCGTTTATGTAGTTAATAATTGTCTTCAGTTTGATGTATTTCCTGGAAAATTAAAACATACTTTGGTAGTTCCAATTCTTAAAAAACGGGTTTACAACAACATGGAAATAATAATTAATAAATAATATTAAGTTTTATGTCTCAAAATAACTTATTTAATGAAACACAACACGGATTCCTACAAGGTAAGTCTACTCAAACCGCAGTACTTAAATTTGTAGAACATAGCTGAACTACCGTGGAGAGTGGCAACATTCCGTTGGGGTTGCTCCTTGATTTGTTCAAGGCCTATGATACATTAAGTCATGATATTCTTATTAAAAAATTAAATTTATATGGATTTGAGGAGCAACACTTAAATGGATTGAGTCATACCTGTCAGGACGGCAACAAAAAGTAGTAGTAGGTTAGGGTAACAAGAAAGTTCTGTCACAACCAAAGAGTGTTTTAATGGGTATACCTCAGGGAAGCATGATCAATATTATTTATTTTATATGTTAATAATCCTATCCGAATTAGGCTCTGTCAATGATACGCGCCAAATTACAAGTTATGCCGATGATACTGATGTTCTGCTATGTAATAAAGATCTGGACACCCTTAAACAGGCTATTCAAGTGTTGATGACTGGTTTTGTAAAAACCGATTAACTATCAATAGTTCTAAAACAGGTTTCACAATCTTCAGAATGAATAGATCATGATTTGAAGAACCTGAAAGTTTATGTATGAAAAACAATTGTAACGTAGAATTAAAATGAGAAACTAAGTTTTTGGGTATGTTTTTAAACACTACGCTATCTTGGGACTGTCATGTGGATTATGTTGTAAATAAATTGGATAGGATATGTTATAATATGCCAATACTAGGTCCTCTAGAAACCCAAAAAATTCTGCACCATGCAAATTTTGAATACGTAAGGTACATAAGGGTACCTAAGACTTAGATTTGCCATGACCGGAAAGGGTGCATACTATCAATGTATAAAACTTTAAAATCAATTACCAAATGACATAAAATGAATAGTTACATAACTTAAAACAACCAAAGAAAAACATTTTTATCTTACTGTTTGAAATGGAACCCTACAATGTGGATGAATATTATAGATGTCTCGGTCATGGATAAGATCTTTGTTTTGATTCCGGTTGTAGGATAGAGAATATGTTATGAAATAATAGAATTTTGTCATATGGGCATAAGTTCAGAAATGCATGCTAAGGGGGCTACGGCCCTTAGAATGGGGAACACTGAAGACGTTTTTTTCTAAATATTTTCGAAACCGTTCATAAAAAAATTTTGAAATTAGGTAGTAGGTGTATAAACTTTTGACGCTAAATCAGTTCATGTATTCAGAATTTCAAAATTTTAATCATAGGCGTCACATACTGGGGTGGTTAAGGGTTAAAATAATCCCACTTTTTTAATTAGTCATTATTTTTTAAAATTTCTCAAAAATTATAAAATATCAAAGTATTTTACGTAAAAATTACTCTCTTAGTTCATATTGATAGGACTTACAGTTTTTGAGTAAAATCGTTTTGAAAACAAAAATATTTTTATTTTATTTCGGATTTTCATATGAGCTGCTATCTTTACGTCCTCCGGTGAAACTATAATATATTTGGGTCCTCCATACAACATTTTAGGTCGCCCGATAATATACGAATTATAAAGACCACAGTGGATAGGTCCTCCAACAGTATTGCCATGTTTCTTAATTTAACCCTGTATTTCGTTACAGTTCTTTTCCCGCGTTTATAATTGGGATGAATTTTTGAATTTTGTGTTTAGGGTTCCTATGTGATTGTTTGATGTGCCGTAGTCTTGTGAGAAATATTTTGTAACGTAAGTTACTTTACACTTATTAGCTTTTTGATTATGTATCTTCTATTAACGTAAACTTTCGAAATTGTACACAGGGTATCCTAAAAGGTATGGTCAATAATTAAACATTAAGTTTATTGGACAAAAACAAGGTTTCATATAAATTTTGTCCTTTAAATCCCGTTTTTTTTTAAGGCTAAACCTTTTTATTTATTGCACTTTGTGGTTGACTGGTTAAAGAAATGAATTACAATTATTAGTGGATCTATTGGGAAACTAATTGTTCAGGAAGTTTGTGAATTATTCCATTATGGGGTGGGGCGCTAGAGGTTCATCAGATAATGCTTCTGGAATTTCGTTTTCCATAAAGCTGAACTAAAAGTAGCATATTTTTCAAACACAACAATTATCAGGACCGTACTGCAGAAAAAATAAGCTGCTGAATCTTCGGTTCAAAACATTGAAATTTTGTTAAAATATTATTGGTTTAAATTATGCAACTTTGCATATTCAATATGTTAACCTTTTATTGGTAAAATGTAGGACATTTGAAGATGTCCTTTCCCAGGTTTAATTTTTTTACAATAATATCTGGGTTTTTAAGTTATTTTAGTATACCTAACCTGTAAAAGATATCTCAGATGTCATTACAAATAAGATTATTTCAATAATTACCGTTTTTCTAAACTTGTTAATACATAATTATTTTACATATTTAATTTTTTTAGGATGGACAGACAACCTTTCAGGTTTTCACCTGAATTGTATTTATGTAAAAATCTATTTATTTAAATTTTATTAAATTTGTTTTTTTTTTCAGTATGACATTACTACTTTTAACTCCAGGAATATCCGCAAAGATAGATGGTTTTGCAATAAACCTCTGAGATAAAGCAGTCCTTAGAAAAACCGCGCCTCCGTTGGAAACCGTAATATTTTAAAAACTTTCCATATTTTATATTATTCTTGTTCTAGTTCTATACCCAAACATTAACATTGTCACAATTAGCTATTCAAATTTGAACACACTTATCTCATAGTTCTTGTGTTTTTATTAATATGTGGGTATTCAAGTCGATATTTTATAATTGGGATGTAGTCAAGTCCATCTATACCACCAGCATAAATTTTAACTCTTACCAGCTTAATAGATTCGTCATAAGATATTATGATTATGATATTATTTTCTGAACGTCAAATCCCGATCTATATACAGTCACCGTACAGCCTCCGTTAGGATCTTCCGATCACAAACTTATTTCAACTCTAAGCGAACTACCAATTAATTCTGAACAACCTCCTAAACCTCGCAAGATATGGCATTACAGATCGGCCAAGTGGGAAGACCTGAAAGACCATTTTCGGACTTTTCCTTGGATGAGCGTATGCTTCTCTTCTGATGATCCATCCGTCTGTGCTGGGGAGGTCTCCGACGTCATTCTAACGAGCATGGAAGCATTTATCCCCTCCTCCCAAAAACGCTCTTCCAACGGCAAGCCCTGGTTTAGTAAGGATTGTGAGCGTGCTGTCAAATCAAAAAATCTGGCTTACCGACAGTGGCGTAAAAACCCTACCACTGAGAATCGTACCATCTTTATTACCGCTCGAAACCAATGTAAGCTAACAATAGATCAAAGCAAAGAAGCCCATAACGTGAGGATCAGAAACAAACTTCTTGACTGTCCAAACGGATCAAGGTCCTTTTGGTCAGTCGCTAAGGCCGTCAGCCGAAATTTTACCAAATCAACTATTCCACCTCTAACACGTCCCGATGGTACAATAGCATCCACAGCCGGAGACAAAGCAAACTTACTTGCTGAACTATTTTCTTCGCATTCCACTGTAGATTTCCAGGGAAGAACACCACCCGACATTCCTGCAGTTGAATCCGAAATGACCGAAATCGTGTTCCGTCAGCGTCCCGTCAAACGAATCCTGAAAGGACTCGACGTCAAAAAAGCTACTGGTCCAGACGAAATTCCTATTACAGTTCTCAAGACATGCGCCGATGAACTAACACCAGTATTTTGTAGACTTTTCAACTTATCCTACAAAAAAGGAATATTTCCATCTTGCTGGAAGACGGCGCGAGTCCAGCCTATTCCAAAGAAAGGTAAGAGAACCCTGCCTAACAACTATCGACCAGTCGCATTGCTTTCAGTTATATCAAAAGTAATGGAGAAAGCTATTAACCAACATCTTCTAAAGTACCTGGAAGGCTTCAACATCATCAGCGATCATCAATATGGTTTTCGGAAGTCCAGATCAACTGGAGATCTTCTAGCCTATGTCACCCATATTTGGAACAACGCAATCGAACAACATGGGGAGTCTCGGGTTGTTGCGCTGGATATTTCTAAAGCTTTTGATCGTGTTTGGCATGAGGGGCTTCTAAGTAAACTGCGATCCTATGGTATGCCCAGTCGATTCTGTGCATGGTTGTCTAGCTTTCTTAAGGACCGCTCTCTGCAAGTGGCGATTGACGGATTTCTCTCAGACACCTTCACCATCAATGCCGGTGTTCCTCAAGGGTCCATATTGTCTCCCACTCTCTTCTTACTCTACATTAACGACCTTCTAGTGAAAACTAAAAATCCTATATTTAGTTTTGCTGACGATAGCACACTTATCTCATCTTTCTCTTTGAATGCGCAAACATCGGCTGCCGACGCACATCTTCGCAGACAGCATGAAGTATCACGCCTCAACAAAGACCTGGAAGAAATTTTGGCTTGGGGTGACAGTAACCAAGTCGAATTTAACGCTAAGAAAACCCAGGCAGCAGTTTTCTCTAAAAAGGTTAACATTACAGAACCGGAAATAGTCATGGCCGGACACGCAATCCCACTGGCTTCATCTATTAATTTGCTGGGTGTCAATCTGGGAGGAAATATGTCTTGGCATAACCACGTTGTGGCAATCGCCAAGATAGCTTCTCAGAAGCTTGGCGTACTCTTCCGGACCAGAAAGTTGTACACACCTCAACAACTTTTGACACTATACAAAGCCCAGATTCGACCATCACTAGAATACTGCTCTCATGTCTGGAGCTCTGCACCCAAACATACTCTTCGGCTACTGGATTCCATCGAAAGGAGGGCTATTCGTCTGATCGGAGACCACGAGCTGACGAAGAACGTCGACAGCCTAGAACATCGAAGACAGGTTGGGGATTTGACTCTCTTTTACAGATATTTTCATGGAAGGTGCTCGGCTGACCTTGCCCTCTTAATTCCGCCCAGAGCGACGAATAGCAGAAATACACGACGAACCACTACCGCCCATCCATATGTAGTTAAGCTTAGCACTCCTCGAACTTCACTATTTAAGAACTCTTTCATCTGGAGGACTTCATCCTTGTGGAACGACCTTCCCGAGGTCGTTTTTCCCAACGAATATAACCTCCAACGATTCAAAACCAACGTGAATCGCTTTTTGCGCACACGTACCACTCCCAGAGTGCCCTAAAGGATTTTTCCTATAGTGCTTGTGTTTGATCATAATAAAAAAAAAAAAAAAATGGTATCTGTAAAATAGATGATACTTTAAGTGAATTTTCAAGTAGGAATCTTGATGTTTCTATAACTTCAAATACATGCTTAGGGCGATTTGTAAAATATTTGCGTTTCTTGATATTAAATCAGACCTGCATATAGGACTTTCGGATGAAAGAAACTGATACATTATATTCATCTAAAGAATTTATCACAACTAAGTACAATCTGAGACCTCTGATTGCCGCTGTTCACCATGTTAAAGTGTGAAAGTGGGCCTGAATCATGAACAGACAACTCTTCTCAACAATTAGCTGATTTTATTACAATATTAATATCCAGGAGATATTGAACATCTTTATAACCGATTTCTTATTTCTTTCCTTTATTTCACTCTCTGTCTGTTGGGCCAGTCTCCCGCGGTATACCGAATCAAAATTTAATAAAACATTTTTTCAGCCCACCCTAGTGAACCAGTTCAGTATAATCTGATAATGATGTCATCCAGTACTGAAAAACTGATACAGTCTACAGGGTGTATATCCAAAACTCTGTTTGATTATGGAAAAAGTATAATTGGGAAAAATATGAAAATCAATTTAAATTGTTAAAGTGAAAACTTCTGGCCCTTAATGTCTCGTTTCAAATAAATAATATTAAAAGTGAGAAGACACGTGAATGTTATTGTGAAGGGGGACGTTTCTAAAGACTATTTACAGCCTTCGTGGTTTAACCCCCTGGGAAGCGTAGATGTCACCCTAAAAATCTTAAATAGGTAAGTGGTACACCATTTTAATGGTCGTTTAAAACTCTTTCCAATTATTATCATTTTTTGAGTAGTAGTTTCCAAGAAATCGAGTTCCAAAAATGGATTTATTTATGTAATGTTTTAGTCGGTGAGTTTGCTGGTAAAGAATTGGAAATGACGCAGTAATTACCTACGTACCCCGAATCATCCTGCTAAAAGAGGAGTGAACCTAATAATGTTTTTTAAATAATAACTTAAAACAATAAATCTCAGTGGAGGTCGTTTTAATTACATCCAATTTTGTAACGTAGGAAACTACTACTCAAAGAGTAACAAATTATTGCTATTACTGGAAAGAGATATAACTACCTTTAAAATGGTGTGCCACATGAGCCTCCTTCCCATTTAAGAACATTAGGGTAACATCTACCCCTCGCAGAGACTTAAACCCCAGAAGCTGTAAATATTATTTAAAGGCGTACTCGTTCTTAAAAAAATTGACGTGTCTTTCCGATTTTTATTATTATTTACTGGAAACTAGGTATTAAGGGTGGGGAGTTTTCAATGTCCTATATTATCTAAAAATGTCGCATGCAGACCGGAAAATAAATATTAGTTTTTTCAGTACAGTTCTTGTTATTTAATTTGGCCTGATTTCTCTGTAGGAAGGGCCATACTTGATCAGACTTCGTTGAATTATTAGATTTTAATACAGAACGCTCTAAAGGTAAAATTAAAAATTTTATATTAAAAAGCGTCACAAGTAAATTTTTTCAAATAAAGAGCCAAATTTATCTTAGTTAGTCAAGATGGCTTTACAAAGCAACAAATTATAATCGCAAAATAGTATCACTTGTTCACAGTTCTTGATTTATTTAGCACTTTTTTTCTAACCCCTTGGTAAACATACCTGAAACTAAAAGTGTTGAATTTTAAAGTGATAACTTTTTACAACAGAAAAATGATAAATTGTCAATATTATTTTGAAAAGTACAAATTTTCGGAATATATGACTATAAGAGTTAAACGTATTTTAAATAAATTTAATAATAGTTACTATAAAATTATAAAAATAGAGGGTTTCTATTTAAAAAAGTGACTTTCCACAATTTTCTTAATTTAATTGTTATCTTCTATTTTGAGCGCCGTGTAATAGCAATGGTTAAAATTTATACGATCTACTAACCTAGGTTCTTTTTAACAAATAAATTAGCCCAAATTAAATAATGAAGGAAAATTGATAATTATTTGCAGGCCAACGACATTTTTACATAAAATTTGAAATATGTCAAAAACGGTTAAGCTTAGTTATAGGTAGGATATTAAATGTATTCAGAATTGTAAAATAAGCAACTTGACATTTACTTGATTCTTGAAAATATTTTAGGCGCCCTATCGACCTTAGTATAACATATATAAAATTCTACTAAAAACAGACCTAACTTATTTGTGACATTGAATTTTGAAGTATTTTATATTAAGCTAAGTTGGTTGTCTGCTTATGCCGTTAGAGAATTATTAACAATGCTGGTTACCCATTTTCTAAAATTTTTTTTTTTATTTATATTTTCATACTTCTAACCTTAATACCCATATTAATAAATCATTCTATGTATTTTCATTGTTTTCATGTTTCAGATTTATATATCACATTTGACACCGAAATAGAAATAGGGCCTTTCAGTCTGCCAAAGATATAGTAGAAACGGTCCGCCTATATAAATATTTATATTAAAAACCCAGCATGCGTATACAGAGGTGTCTATATGGCCTCCGACAATGTGACAACACTGTCAAAGGTAATAACGGTACCAGGATATACGCGCATCTACAATTTTCGGAGGCCACATAGTACTTTCAATGTTCCCCATATATGACCCCCTAAAAATTAAAAAACCTTTCCCCTCTCAAGGAATCTGGATTGGTTGTCCTTTCAACACCCCATATATAATTTTTTTTTCGATATAAACTCCTGGGAACACCCGGAGGCCAGGTCGCCTCTTCTGTGTACCGGAGGCGACAAGATACCGTGCACCAATATATATATATAAATACAGGGTGTTCCGAAATTAAGAAGCAATACTTTATCACCATCTTCTCCGGGTAAAAATAATAGAATTTTGTCATATGGGCATGGCAGAAATGCATGCTAAGGGGGCCACGGCCCTTAGAATGGGGAACACTGAAGACGTTTTTTTCTAAATATTTTCGAAACCGTTCATAAAAAAATTTTGAAATTAGGTAGTAGGTGTATAAACTTTTGACGCTAAATCAGTTCATGTATTCAGAATTTCAAAATTTTAATCATAGGCGTCACATACTGGGGTGGTTAAGGGTTAAAATAATCCCACTTTTTTAATTAGTCATTCTTTTTTAAAATTTCTTAAAAATTATAAAATATCAAAGTATTTTACGTAAAAATTACTCTCTTAGTTCATATTGATAGGACTTACAGTTTTTGAGTAAAATCGTTTTGAAAACAAAAATATTTTTATTTTATTTCGGATTTTCATATGAGCTGCTATCTTTACGTCCTCCGGTGAAACTATGCTATATTTGGGTCCTCCATACAACATTTTAGGACGCCCGACAATATACGAATTATAAAGACCACAGTGGATAGGTCCTCCAATAGTATTGCCATGTTTCTTAATCTAACCCTGTATTTCGTTACAGTTCTTTTCCCGCGTTTATTAAATAATTGGGACGAATTTTTGAATTTTGTGTTTAGTCTTCCTATGTGATTGTTTGATGTGCCGTAGTCTTGTGAGAAATATTTTGTAACGTAAGTTACTTTACACTTATTAGCTTTTTGATTATGTATCTTCTATTAACGTAAACTTTCGAAATTGTACACAGGGTATCCTAAAAGGTATGGTCAATAATTAAGCATTAAGTTTATTGGACAAAAACAAGGTTTCATATAAATTTTGTCCTTTTTATTTATTGCACTTTGTGGTTGTCTGGTTAAAGAAATGAATTACAATTATTAGTGGACCTATTGGGAAACATATTGTTCAGGAAGTTTGTGAATTATTCCATTATGGGGTGGGGCGCTAGAGGTTCATCAGATAATGCTTCTAGAATTTCGTTTTCAATAAAGCTGAACTAAAAGTAGCATATTTTTCAAACATAACAATTATCAGGACCGTACTGCAGAAAAAATAAGCTGCTGAATCTTCGGTTCAAAACATTGAAATTTTGTTAAAATATTATTGGTTTAAATTATGCAACTTTGCATATTCAATATGTTAACCTTTTATTGGTAAAATGTAGGACATTTGAAGATGTCCTTTCCCAGGTTTAATTTTTTTTTAAATAATATCTGGGTTTTTAAGTTATTTTAGTATAACCTGTAAAAGATATCTCAGATGTCATTACAAATAAGATTATTTCAATAATTACCGTTTTTTTTAAACTTGTTAATACATAATTATTTTACATATTTAATTTTTTTAGGGTGGACAGACAACCTTTCAGGTTTCCACCTGAATTGTATTTATGTAAAAATCTATTTATTTAAATTTTATTAAATTTGTTTTTTTTTTCAGTACGACATTACTACTTTTAACTCCAGGAATATCCGTAAAGATAGATGGTTTTGCAGTAAACCCCTGAGATAAAGCAGTCCTTAGAAAAACCGCGCCTCCGTTGGAAACCGTAATATTTTAAAAACTTTCCATACAGGGTGATTCACGACGAGCGTGCATTAGAACTTTATGGAGAACTACTGAATATATGTTCCTGAAACTTTGGGAATTTGGGTTTATCGATATGCTCTTTTTAACTAAAATATTGACATGTTTCTGTCATTTCCGGTTATACCGGAAGTAGCTGCCAACTTTCGTTTTTTAAATACAACATGGTAATTTTTATTACCTTTTTCGATTAAGCATTAAATACTAAGCACATTTTATAGAAAATGTTTTTGTCAGACTCTATTAGTTTTTGAGATATCTGGACTTTTTGTAATTATTTGGCAAATGCATGACGATGAAATAATCAATATAATTTTTTTACCTTAGCGCTTGGACTAAAATTTTTTTCTCGCCGAATAGCTAGAAGATCATCAAGTCTCAAAAGATTTCAAATTCGGCATAAAATGTACAGGGTGGTCACAATTCAAGCCTCATTGTGAAAGAATTCAACCATTAAAAACTTTCTTATTTTAAATGGAACACCCTGTATATTTTTATTTAATTTGATGGCAAATTAGTTGTTCTTTATAAATAGTATTTACTGTCCTATACCTATATCAAAGCGTTTTCTCAAAAAATCCAATTTTATTCCGAAAATACTATTTGTTCAAGTGTGTTATGCAAACAATAATTGTACTTAGGGGCTGTATACTGATGTCTATACGGAGGAAAAGTGATTTATTGCTTGAAAATATAATATTCTAAAGTGTTTCTTAATAATTTATAAATAAAATGCAGTTGATTGTTTTAAATTTAATGGTTTAAATATTATTTTTTAAAAAATAGCAAGGAAACAAGTTTATAAACTTTAAATTCTTTAATTAAAAATGTGTTTGAAAATTATACCTTATATCTTTTGATTATATTTTTAAAATATGCTCGAAATGATTGCCATTTACTTCCAAGCATTTATGTATTCTTTTCATCATGTTATTTTTTGTAGCATTCCTAATTTCTTGTGAGAGATTGAAATGCTGCCTTCACCCTTTCAATTAGATTTTCCTTTGTGGTGATGGGACGCGCGTAAACTTTATCTTTAATGGTTCCCCAGATGAAAAGTCCAGTGGAGTTAAGTCTGGCGAACGAGCTGGCCAGTGGAAGGGACCTTGGTTCGCGATCCACTGGTCATGAAAAAGTCTGTTTAGGGCAGTCTTAACAACTTGGACGTTGTGTGCTGGAGCCCCATCGTTTTGATACCAATCACTTTTCCTCCCTATAGACATCAGTATACAGCCCCTAAGTACAATTGTTTTCATATCACACTTGAACAAATAGTATTTTCGGAATAAAATTGGATTTTTTGAGAAAACGCTTTGATATAGGTATAGGACAGTAAATACTATTTATAAAGAACAACTAATTTGCCATCAAATTAAATAAAAATATACAGGCTGTTCCATTTAAAATAAGAAAGTTTTTAATGATTGAATTCTTTCACAATGATGCTTGAATTGTGACCATCCTGTACATTTTATGCCGAATTTGAAATGTTTTTGAGACTTGATGATCTTCTAGCTATTCGGTGAGAAAAAAATTTTAGTCCAAGCGCTAAGGTAAAAAAATTATATGGATTATTTCATCGTCATGCATTTGCCAAATAATTACAAAAAGTCCAGATATCTCAAAAACTAATAGAGTCTGACAAAAACATTTTCTATAAAATGTGCTTAGTATTTAATGCTTAATCGAAAAATGTAATAAAAATTACCATGTTGTATTTAAAAAACGAAAGTTGGCAGCTACTTTCGGTATAACCGGAAATGACAGGAACATGTCATTATTTTAGTTAAAGAGAGCATATCGATATACCCAAATCCCCAAAGTTTCAGGAACATATATTCAGTAGTTCTCCATAAAGTTCTAATGCACGCTCGTCGTGAATCACCCTGTATATTATTCTTGTTCTAGTTCTATACCCAAACATTAACATTGTCACAATTAGCTATTCAAATTTGAACACACTTATCTCATAGTTTTTGTATTTTTATTAATATGTGGGTATTCAAGTCGATATTTTATAATTGGGATGTAGTCAAGTCCATCTATACCACCAGCATAAATTTTAACTCTTACCAGCTTAATAGATTCGTCATAAGATATTGTGGTATCTGTAAAATAGATGAATGCCATTTAAGTATGTATTACTTATTGATGGCTAATTAATTCGCATAATAACTAGTGATCGACCGATACCGATATAAATATCCGTACATCGGTATTTTATCGGCAAATCTTGCCGATAAGTATCGGCATTTTTGAAATATATAAAGCTGTCCTTACCATTTGAAAATTACTAATAATCATGCTAGGGCGCTTAAATTATAGAAACGAAGTTTATCTAAACTTTTTTTATTTATGGAGAATGTGACAAAGTAATAACAAGAACATGTGACAAATTTGAACTTAAAATCCGCAGCAAAATTGCCATATAAATATCCCGGAAACAGGACAGTCAAAGACTTAAGGACTGAAGGTGATAAAGAGGCAATACCGTAATCTGGGGTGAATTTGATCGTTAAAAAAATTAATTTTTAAGTATTGCCACGGAACTTAAAGTAATCTTTATGAACTTTTGTCAATTAGATTGCTTTCAATAAAAGTGAAAACTTCTGATAATCACAACATCGTGTGACTATAACTTTTCGGTAAAAAAATCTAAATATGGGCGATCAATTTCATGCTCTACTTGGGGTTAAATTGATCAGGGTATATTTAGTGCATTGAGATGATATAAAATCATTTACACAACAGTCAATTTAACCCCCATGAATGTTTCTTAGTTTGTAACATTTTTATTGCTTTATAACTGATGGGGGCGAAATTGATCATTACCTATTTGATGTTACGTTTTATTTAGTTTATCTTAGTTTATTATTATATCTTCTCTTGGAAGTTTATTTAGAACTCGCTCTGGGCAAAATGGTGATAAGCCTCAAACGAGGAAATAATAATTCTTTTTACAGAACTAGATTCGTTTTCTGTTTGCGTTTTTTGATCCATATGGAGAAGCGTAGTATTAAGTATTTGAGGGAAGTCTTTCTTGTCTATGGAAGTCAATGTAGGATGAGAATTTTTCCAATTAGTTAAAGTTTCTCTCCAAGCCATTTGAAAAGGTCTGAAGAATCCAGCATCTAATGGTTGGGTTAAATGGGTTGAATTTTTAACGAGACAAACGAAACCCACATTGTTTTCTTCACATAACGAAATAACCTCGTTAGTAAAATGGGAAGATAAGTTATCTCCAATTATAATTTTACGACCCTCTAGACGTTTAGCGTGCGGCAAAAATGTTATAGTAAACCAGTCGGTGAACGATTGCGCGTCAATCCAGCCATGATGGGTGCGATTGTATCTTGCTCCTGCAGAACAACATCTACCTGTACAAGATGGCAAACCTTTGGGGCCATTTTCGGTGCACTGTAACCACATCTTATCGGCCTTGTATATAATATAGGGTGGTAAAAGCATCCCTGAAGCAGAAGAACACATCATGATAGTGGTCCCTGACTTTGTAAAATTAAATACGCGTTCGGGATACTTGTACCACGTCGAAATATCATTTTCTTTTGACCGGGATTATCTTGAACAATGGTCTCGTCATAATTGAAAATATTCGTAGGAGGACTATTTTCCAATTCTTTTCGAAGATTCTCAAAATATGTATTAAGACTTTCTCTTGAAACATCGGCTCTAGGTCGTTTAATATTTGTCGCAATTTTTTGGGTAACATCACTTTTATGTCTCTTTAACAGAGAATATACCCAGTCACTGCCACGTAGATTATTGGTCAAAGTAGGCACTTGTCTTTATTGGAACGTGTCCCAGGCTTTCTTACATAATTTCTTACCATATTTATTGCCTAAAAACCGAAAACAGCTAAGTTGTATAAATAAACTTAAAATCAAAGTGATCAAATTCGCCCTGACTCGAGATCAATTTCGCCCCGTATACATGATCAATTTGGCCCCACTATAAAAATTTGAATATACCGCTTAAAATCATATGTTTACAGTAATGGCGTCCATGTTAGTATTGTAGGAAAGCATTACATTATCGAGATTTAAGAAGAAAACCGAACGATTTTTGACCAGTTTTTGTGTACACGTGAAAGTATATAGCCTTAAAAAACAATTAAATATAAAATGGCGTTAAAAGCTCCATTTTTTATTAGAAAAAATATACTTACGGGGAGCAGCACTAGAAATCTGCCGGACACAAAATTACTTTAAATTGCTATGTTGTCAGATCTTTTAAAAATGTTTTTAACCCTGAGAAAATACGAAATATATTAAAAAGGTTCCAGATATCAATTTCGCCCCCAAAGATCAATTACACCCCATATTACGGTAGTAAATAATTTTAATGACTTTTTAGTGAATTTTGTCCCTAATTTGTTAACTAAAGAATGCACTTTTAGATCGAACGTTGAATATAACCAGACAGCATTGATTTAGAATTTGCAAGCGAAGGGGGAATATTGCAGATCATTAAAAAATAAAAAAAATAAACTCGGATGTGGATGCAATGAGATTTCAACAAGCTTAATAAAATTTATCATAACAGCAATAGTAGATCCTTTCGTTTATGTAGTTAATAATTGTCTTCAGTTTGATGTATTCCCTGGAAAATTAAAACATACTTTGGTAGTTCCAATTCTTAAAAAACGGGTTTACAACAACATGGAAATAATAATTAATAAATAATATTAAGTTTTATGTCTCAAAATAACTTATTTAATGAAACACAACACGGATTCCTACAAGGTAAGTCTACTCAAACCGCAGTACTTAAATTTGTAGAACATAGCTGAACTACCGTGGAGAGTGGCAACATTCCGTTGGGGTTGCTCCTTGATTTGTTCAAGGCCTATGATACATTAAGTCATGATATTCTTATTAAAAAATTAAATTTATATGGATTTGAGGAGCAACACTTAAATGGATTGAGTCATACCTGTCAGGACGGCAACAAAAAGTAGTAGTAGGTTAGGGTAACAAGAAAGTTCTGTCACAACCAAAGAGTGTTTTAATGGGTATACCTCAGGGAAGCATGTTCAATATTATTTATTTTATATGTTAATAATATATCCGAATTAGGCTCTGTCAATGATACGCGCCAAATTACAAGTTATGCCGATGATACTGATGTTCTGCTATGTAATAAAGATCTGGACACCCTTAAACAGGCTATTCAAGTGTTGATGACTGGTTTTGTATAAACCGATTAACTATCAATAGTTCTAAAACAGATTTCACAATCTTCAGAATGAATAGATCATGATTTGAAGAACCTGAAAGTTTATGTATGAAAAACAATTGTAACGTAGAATTAAAATGAGAAACTAAGTTTTTGGGTATGTTTTTAAACACTACGCTATCTTGGGACTGTCATGTGGATTATGTTGTAAATAAATTGGATAGGATATGTTATAATATGCCAATACTAGGTCCTCTAGAAACCCAAAAAATTCTGCACCATGCAAATTTTGAATACGTAAGGTACATAAGGGTACCTAAGACTTAGATTTGCCATGACCGGAAAGGGTGCATACTATCAATGTATAAAACTTTAAAATCAATTACCAAATGACATAAAATGAATAGTTACATAACTTAAAACAACCAAAGAAAAACATTTTTATCTTACTGTTTGAAATGGAACCCTACAATGTGGATGAATATTATAGATGTCTCGGTCATGGATAAGATCTTTGTTTTGATTCCGGTTGTAGGATAGAGAATATGTTATATGCCGGCACATGTACATACTTATTTATAAGAATAGAATTTGACACTATTTAATCGTATACTCTTAAATAAAGTTAATTTATTATTATTATAAGTTAGATATGTAAAAAATACGAGAGGAAATAAGTACTAGGCAATCTATTAAATTTACTTATTCGGCATATTATATAGCTTTGTCAAACATTATTTACTTACTCGTCATATCCACTGAAGACAGTACAATATGAGTGATCAAGGCGAACATTTTTGAGTCTTATCTGGTCTGCTAATTGAAGTAATAATATTGGTCCTCGATCGATTTCTTCACTCATATCGTTTTTTATAATTTCAAGTGGAACATTCTCTATCTCAAAATCTTCCAATTTTGGTTCAACTTTTATTGTCAAATTACTGACGTTGTATTCCAGGTCCATACTGTCCCTACCATGTCCTAACAAAACATCTTTCTTCGCGATTTCTGCTTCTAGAAGTAAATTGTGCAGCATTAAACTGACCATTTCGCTGGACAGAGGGGTCTCTTTGACTGCGTTACATTCCATATTTAATAATTTATCTGCATCCAAAAATGAGATCCCGAAAGAACTAACAGATAATTACAATGGAAAGGCAAATAACATGAACAATAGAAACATAAGATAATATGTTGGTTTATTCCACGACCAGAGTCGTCGCCCGTTTAACGGACATTTACTTTGCCTCGTGAATCTTGTGATCAAGCGACACAGAGGACGAAAGTTTGTAAGCTGTCGCATGAATTGAGAGTATTGAGACGAATGATCGATCGGCCTTTCTATTGGCAGAAACCACTTACCCTCGCGCCAGATATGTCAAGTGTCACGTGACATTAATGACTTGCCTGCTTATTTCTGGTTATTTATTTTGCCTAGGTTTGTATGACATTCCATGATCGTACTACAATAGTACGTATGTTTATTTTTAAAATGAAACGAGTCTATTTATATTTTTAAATAAATTTTTTATTATTTATTATAGGAAATAAAACACACACACACACACACACACACACATTGTATTATTACACACTACATGATCAATAATTGCACTTGAATTTTGACCAAAACTATTAAAAATATCATGCAGATATAGCACCCAGCCCACCTAAAGCGTGCCCTGCCTTTGTTATTGGGCGCACTCTGTATTTTTAAAGGGAAACGATATCGTCGATGCACCTGTTGCCAAGTACACTTCCGGTATCGCAGGTTGATGTTTTGAATCCGAGCGGTCTAAATTCTTAATACAGGGTGGTGGCTATAATATAAAACTTTTGCGAGATTCGGAAGATTCCTGTGCTAGCAGAACCTGACTACGTTTCTTTAAATTATTTCCAAAATAATTCAACTTTAACTTGCCTATATGATGTTATTATCTCTAGACTACTAAATCCTGGTCTCCTCGTCAATCAAAAACACATTTTTAAGTTTTGACATACACTTGTTTTATTTCATTAAAATTTCCACAAACTTTTCAATCTTAATTTTATGTTTTACCGGACCTGAGACAACACTCTCAATAACTTGTCCCGGTAAAACCTTAAAAACCTTCAGACATCACTATTATTATGCTATTCCGGAGTCAACTTATTTTTAACAACTTTCGTTACAGTGGATTTTCTAACTATTGGGCCACAAACACTTACTTCCAATTTTTAAATACTTTTAAAAATACTTTTCTACCCAAAATTACACAATTTTCCGACACTTTTCACAATAAGCTTTCTGGCATTATTTTCCTTGCCAATTTAAACACTTTCACTTAATCACTTTATTTTCCACGTACATAGATTCCGGTTCCGTCTTTTAGCTTTTCCGCAAGTTGACTAACTATAGCTTGAAATCGGGTGCGCTTAAATAGTCAGTTTTCCGCCCATTTTTCCATCCCAAAATCCCTCTGTGACAGTTTTATTACCTATGATTCATCTTATTTCCGAGAATAAGTGTCATTTTCCGATTATTTATTGGTCTTTAAGAGCGAAAGTCGCTTAATTTTCCCCTTTTAGGTCACAGGTGTTCATTTTCCCTCTTTATTTCCAGGAATCAGCCCACGCATCCTCCCTGGGTGGCGATGAGTCATGGGGTTGCATCATCAAACCCCTATTGAACACCTGCGTTTTTAGGTCGACCGTTTCCAGATTCATCCGGTTAATTCCGCGTCTACGTATCAAAAAATGGGGTGAAAACCCTTTCTGTTAAGGAGAGAGGGTAGGCGTCGTCGGTCATCGCGCATTTTTCCGGGTCAGTTATGTTGTGTCCGCGTTCGCGTATCTATTCCGTTCACCTGACCAAATACGATGATAAAGTGGAATTTGAAGTGTTGTGCGATTTCTGGATTATTCTCTTTTTTGGAAATAAACGTAAATCGTTTGCCCAAACATATTTAAACCCACTAGCGCGCAGGGTGCGTGCCGATGCGATGGTTTCCTTAGACATATCCTCATTAATAAAAATTGGGTTTGTTCCAGGAAGACTGCATATATCCTCAGATATTTGGCCTATTTCTCTTCTTTTCTTAAGTAATTTGTGCTTATCATCAACTGTCTTAAAGGTGACTGATATCGGTGAATTTTCCTTGGTTGGTTTTTATTTCCTGATTTTCTTTTTTAAGGAACTGTATTTCGTTGCTAAACTTAACATTATTTTCTTTTTGAACCTCATATTGATCAGCATAAAATTTTAAATCATATCTAAGATCCCGAATTTCCTCTCTAAGCCCTTTAATACAATCCATAATATCATCGTTACTACTATTGCTGTTTATATTATGGGCACTCTCAGAAAAATGCATTGATCTTCTTACACGGTTTTCAACTGTAGACTTACAATCAACACAATAAAATTGATTATTTAAGTCTCTTAAGACTTCAAGATCAACATCAGTAAGACCAGCGCAATCTGCATGAAGCCAATTTTTACATTTTTCACATTGGACAGAGGCCTGAGTCTTAGTAATGTCGGTATTACATTTTCCACACTTGTAAACCTTTGGCTTGACCATTTTGCCATCTTCCGCAAATAATGACTCTGATATATATTATGTTAACTAATTTAATAAGTACGTATTTTCCATAAAGCAAAATTCTCCTCCAAAATAAAGTAAACAAAAAATGATGACTACTATACTACTATATTGTGCATAAAAATAAAAAATGTCTTTGAAATATACCGACGAGACGAGACGGAAGATTTCCCTATTTGCCGAATTCGATGGTCTTGCATTTTAGTGTGTAGCGCTGTTCACAAAGTACTTTGCACCACGTCGTGATATCGCTAGTATGTCCAACTCGCGAGAGTCTAAGTCGCTAATATATTTTTCTGCACAAAGTATGGCCTAAAACTTATGGGTTATTCATTTCGCCAGATTCATATGACTGAGCAAATGCCGCTTTAAATAATCTTTCCTAAATGTTTGATATCCACATTGACTACATTTAAACTTTTCGACTTCCTCGGGATTCATGCCTGAGCAAATGTTTAAATTACCTTTCTGAAGTGTTTGATATTTATTCACATTAACTACATTTAAACTTTTTGACTTCTCGTGATTCATATGTCTGAGCAAATGCTGCTTTAAATTACCTTTCTGAAGGGTTTGATATTCACATTGACTACATTTTAACTTTTTGACTTCTTCGGGATTCGTATGCCTGAGCAAATACTGCTTTAAATGACTTTTAACATGTCTTCGATATTCACATTGACTACATTTAAACTTTTTGACTTCTTCGGGATTCATAAGTCTCAGCAAATGCTGCTTTAAATGACTCCGAAATTCACATTGACTACATTTAAACTTTTTGACTTCTTCGGGATTCATATGCATGAGCAAATGATGATCTAAATTACCTTTATCAAATGTTCGATATTCACATTGACTACATTTAAACTTTTTGAATTCTTCGGGATTCATGTCTGAGCAAATGCTGCTTTAAATTACCTTCCTGAAGTGTTTGATATTCACATTGAAAACATTTAAACTTTTTGAATTCTTCGGGATTCATATGCCTGAGCAAATGCTGCTTTAAATGACTTTTCTGAAGTGTTTGAAATTTACATTGACCACATTTAAACTTTTTGACTTCTTCGGGATTCATATGCCTGAGCAAATGCTGCTTTAAATGACTTTTCTGAAGTGTTTGATATTCACATTGACTACATTTAAACTTTTTGACTTCTTCGGGATTCATATGCCTCAGCAAATGCTGCTTTAAATTACTTTTCTGAAGTGTTTGAAATTTACATTGACTACATTTAAACTTTTCGACTTCTTCGGGATTCATGTGCCTGAGCAAATGCCGATTTAAACTACATTTATCAAGTGTTCGATATTCACATTGACTACATTTAAACTTTTTGACTTCTTCGGGATTCATATGCCTCAGCAAATGCTGCTTTAAATGACTTTTCTGAAGTGTCTGATATTCACATTGACTACATTTAAACTTTTTGACTTCTTCGGGATTCATATGCCTGAGCAAATGCTGCTTTAAATGACTTTTCTGAAGTGTTTGAAATTTACATTGACCACATTTAAACTTTTTGACTTCTTCGGGATTCATATGCCTGAGCAAATGCTGCTTTAAATGACTTTTCTGAAGTGTTTGAAATTTACATTGACCACATTTAAACTTTTTGACTTCTTCGGGATTCATATGCCTCAGCAAATGCTGCTTTAAATTACTTTTCTGAAGTGTTTGAAATTTACATTGACTACATTTAAACTTTTTGACTTCTTCGGGATTCATATGCCTCAGCAAATGCTGCTTTAAATGACTTTTATGAAGTGTTTGATATTCACATTGACTACATTTAAACTTTTCGACTTCTTCGGGATTCATATGCCTGGGCAAATGCCGCTTTAAATTACGTTTATCAAGTGTTCGATATTCACATTGACTACATTTAAACTTTTCGACTTCTTCGGGATTCATATGCCTGAGCAAGTGCTGCTTTAAATTACTTTTCCGAAGTGTTTGAAATTTACATTGACTACATTTAAACTTTTCGACGTCTTCGGGATTCATATGCCTGAGCAAGTGCTGCTTTAAATTACTTTTCCGAAGTGTTTGAAATTTACATTGACTACATTTAAACTTTTTGACTTCTTCGGGATTCATATGACTGAGTAAATGCTGCTTTAAATTACTTTTATCAAGTGTTCGATATTCACATTGACTACATTTAAACCTTTTGACTTCTTCGGGATTCATATGCCTGAGCAAATGCCGATTTAAATTACTTTTCCGAAGTGTTTGAAATTTACATCGACTACATTTAAACTTATTGACTTCTTCGGGATTAATGTGCCTGTGCAAATGCCGATTTAAACTATATTTATCAAGTGTTCGATATTCACATTGACTACATTTAAACTTTTCGACTTCGGGATTCATGTGCCTGAGCAAATGCCGATTTAAAGTACCTTTATTAAGTGTTCGATATTCACATTGACTACATTTAAACTTTTTTACTTCTTCGGGATTCATATGCCTGAGCAAGTGCTGCTTTAAATTACTTTTCTGAAGTCTTCGATATTCACATTGACTACATTTAAACTTATTGACTTCCTCGGGATTCATATGCGGGAGCAAAAGCTTCTTAGAACTACCTATTCGGCTGGCTTGAGTTTCATATTGATGATTTTTCTCTGATCTGTGTCTTATTTTGCCAGTCGACATTCACTACAGGGTGGCTCAAGTCCTTTTAAACAAGGATACGGATGTTTTGCCACAACCGCCATTTCAAGTCCCGTGGATTGGATTACCCAATAGCTTATTGAGAAATAAATGATCGTGATAACGTTTATTTAGAATAAATGCAATTCATTTTGTCAGTTGTTAAATGTAAAATGGGTGCATTCAACAGTGCCCATCGATTTGTAAGCGATTTTTAATCGGTGACGTAACGATGCGTATAGATTTGTAGTTCTGCATGCTGTATGCATATTTTTGACATCTGAATTTCAATTTGTTTTCGGTTTTTTTTTGTTTGTTTTCGAGATAATCTGGCTCTGTAAGGAGGCAAACAGAAAATACATTTTTAACAAAGTGAAAATATAGGGCACAAATATTTAAGGACTAGAAACTCGAGAAAAAACTGTTTCCTAACCCAACAAACCGATGAAACAACTAGCTTTTTAAATTCGATGGGAAAAATGGCGTACGAATGGTCATCGATTAATGAAATCGATTTTTTAGTGCATTCAGCAGACGATTTTTAATCGCTTATAAATCGATGGGCTCTGGCGAATGAGCTCATCCACCTTACACCTATAGATGATCTTAACCACCAAATAAACCCACCGACACCAATTAAATACCTGGGCATCCATTTTGATCACAAAATGAATTTTAAATATCACCTAACAATAATAAAGAAGACGATAACCAGAAGTAAACATTTTAGATGTCTCATTTATAAAAATGAAGGAATTAATTTAAACACTGCTTTGAATATATATATATATATATATATATATGTATAGGAAGGGTAGTCGTTGCTGACTAGTTAGGGATAACGATTTGGGTAATATTGGGCTTTGTAGCAAATGAAAGTGTACTCTTTAAAGTTGGTCCAAGCTTTCGGAAATCTTCATTTCCATCATCAGGGATACTACAATACAAGAAAATTCACTGAAATCAGAGTTAAGCTCTTAATTCAACAAAACAACTTTAGTTAGAAATTATCTCTTTTTTATTCGATAACACTTATTTCACATTTGATAATAAATTTTATAAACAAATTTTTGGAAAGCCGATGGGCTCTTCAATATCACCATTTTTGGCAAATTACGTCATGGATGATATCCTGGATATTGTCATACCGGTTTTATCTTTTACTCCATTATTCATAAAAAAATATGTAGATGATATCATTTTAGCACTTCCGGAGGATGGCATAAATGAAATAGTAGATACTCTCAATGATTTTGATCAGCATATACAATTCACCATTGAGACAGAATGTCCAGAACGATCAGTACCGTTCTTGGATACACGTTTCATACGTACACCAGATAATAAAATTCTTATAGACTGGTACCGCAAACCATGTAGCTCTGGTAGATACCTCAATTATTTATCCTACCATAAACAAGCCATGAAGGTGAATTTAATCAAATAAATGAAAACGAGAGTTTCGAAAATTTCTGATGCTTCTTTCCTGAGGAAAAATCTAGATATCCTCTCAAAACTCTTTATAGGCAACTCGTACCCTCCTTCACTAATTAATAAAATCCTATTTAGAACCACGAATGATACAAACTTTAATATACCTAACATTAATAATAACACATTGCTGAATGCAGTCCCAGTTAACTCAGTCACAATTAAATTCACTTCATTTCCATATATAAGAGAGATATCACCACCAATCATGAGAATAATCAATGATTTTTGTAATATTATAATTGCCAATAAGTCTGTATTAACTATTAAAACTTTACACTCACGTCTGAAAGACAAGGTCCCAATTGGCCAACTCTCGGATGTGGTTTATATCATTCCATGTGAGGATTGCAATAAAGTCTATATTGGCCAAACTGCCAGACCATTAAATAAAAGAATTGCGTCACATAGGAGTGATTGTAGATTACACCCTGAGAGATGTGCGTTGGCTGAACATGCTAATACACTTGGTCATAATATGAACTACGGCTCTACTAAAATCTTATCAACACAGTCGATTTACACAAAAAGACTCTTCCTGGAGATGGCCTGGATTTCTCAGATCCCCGACAACATGAACAGAAGAACTGACATCAGCCATTTAAGTGAGGTTTATGCCTATTCATTGGCGTTAGATAAAAATCCCACCCTCCACAGACACATTGGTAGTCAATAATAAATGAATAATAATAAAGTAAAATATTAATAATTAATAACCAATCAATAATAAATATCGACAATTAAATAATAAATAATAATAATAATAAATAATATAAATTATAAATTAAATAAACTTCATAATTATAAATCACATGATTGTTTCCGGATATGTTTCAAGCGTTGCATACACACATTTGAATCAACACCTCAACCAATAGAATTAGGATTGATAAGGTTTTCCTCTTTTTGTGTCCAGTATCGAGAGATACACTTAAAAAGTCCTTTGTGGAATGGTGGCATACCACAGAGTAATAAGTGATCATTATTGTTCCTATAAATTCTCTACGCCGATTTCATCAAATAATACCGGTACAAAATGGCCGTTTCCGTAGGCATGGTCGATAAAGACCAGTAATTTTATTTGAAAATTTAAATTATTTTAATCTGTGCTGTCTTTTTAATTAATGAATTATGGTGTGTTTTGTATGGGTATACCAACCACAAGAGATTTTGGCTTGTTGATGCTTCAGTGCTTTCTAATTTTACTGTGTTACTATTAGTAATTAACTACAAATATATGAACATCCTCAACAAAGTTGTAAGTAACTAAAGTTGTTTTGTTGAATTAAGAGCTTAACTCTGATTTCAGTGAATTTTCTTGTATTGTAGTATCCCTGATGATGGAAATAAAGATTTCCGAAAGCTTGGACCAACTTTAAAGAGTACACTTTCATTTGCTGCAAAGCCCAATATTACCCAAATCGTTATATATATATGTATATACGTATCCAGATATAAAAGCGAGGCCCGATATATTGAATAGGCCACCAGAGGCCCACTCGAAGGGATGCCTTTTAAACTGTATATTAAGGTGTTTTTAAATGGCCTAATAACGGTAAATAATAACTCATATTGAGGGGTAAGATATTTCTAAAATTCAAACATACAAGTGTGCAATGTACATACGAGTCCCATTCCTACAGTTAATTAACATGCGAGGCCCGCTGTATATAAATGGCGTTTTCAACATAATTACGAGTCCCTGCGACGTTGCCAAGATATTTCCCGCCAAAAGTCAACAGTTCTTTTTAACGTACACGTGCATCTTTCGTCATCGCAGTCGGGCCTCTGATCTTGCAGTGTTTGCACAATTTAATATTTTTAATGTTAAGTATATGAATGAAATGAATAGATATTGCGAATTTAGCACAAGCCAAAAGTGATAAAATGATTGAAAATTGGTTGTTTACGAAACGTTTAGAAAGAAATAGTAACTTTTTGGCTACCTCGAGTGATATGGCGATACTTTTGAGCCAGTGTCTAACCCAGATAAATCTCTAATGAGAAGAAATAAATTCAATTTTTATGTAAGATATACCGGGTCCGCAAACGAAGCGAGGACGGAAGATTAAATCGTTATCGAAGAACTTATCAAATACTAAAACAGCTTGAGATATTGGATTAAAAGCGGCATGTTTTAAAAATATTTTACATTATACAGGGTGGCCCAAAAAAGTGTGACAGCATAAAATTATATTTTTTTAAATGGGACATTCAGTATTTTATTACATATTTAGGTTCGTATTAGTACCGTTTATAAGTGCCTCAAGTTTTATTTAATTTGGTTTTGTACTTCGGAGAAATAAATTAAAAACTAAAAAAAAAATTTTGCAGTCCTGAAAAAAAAAATAAAAAAAAAAACAATCCAACTATTTTTTTACATCAACATTGGGTGAAATTTACATTGGGTGAAATTTATGACAAGAGGTCTAGAGATACTATGAATCTAATTGCGTTTATCTATTTTATACAGGGTGTTCATAATAAGCTTTAATGGAACACCCTATATATTATTTGGCTATTTGACGTAGAATTCATAGCAAATTTTTTTTGTTATGCCAACATATAAGTTATATCCAGCCGTTTTCGAAATAATTGTAAACATCATAAATTATGTTGTTTAACTAGAGTTTTTAATAGGAAATTTTGTTATAGGCGACTAGACTAATAATTGTAAAATAAAGTAAATGTTTAAAATAGCTTCCTTTTACTCTTAGAGTTTACCGTATTTTAGTTATTTCGATATAAATTTTAAAAGCCTACATTTTTGCTACTTTTATTTATTTAATTTTATTTTTTATTCTTAATCGAGTTGCCTTGATTTTTTTTTCTTTAGATTGTCACTATGACAGCCAAATAAAATTATTTACATTTGTTCAGTCGTCGAAATTACGTACTAACTTACATAAAATGTCGAATTTTACAACTTTAGAAATGGTAAATATGATTTTTATACTGGGTGAATGTGCAAGAAATTGCCTCCTCGCGAGCCGAGTGAATGCCGAAAGATATCCAGATATTGACAGAAAGCCGAGACCAGAACCATTCGAGAAGTTGCTGCAAAGATTTGTAGTTATTAATAAAGAAAATGAATTAAAAGTTCTGTTGGCAGTAGAGGAAAATCATAACGTAAGTCAGGGAACCGGTATTAAGAAAACAAGCGTGCGAAGTACTTCGAAAAAGTATAAATATCATCCTTATCACATCGAATTACACCGAGAACTTTATCAAGATGATTTCTTAAGAAGTATTACATTCTGTAATTGGATGCTTAATAAAATTAGAGAAGTACCAGCTATTTTATCAAAAGTTCTCTTTACTGACCAGTCTACATTTGGCAATAACGGAATCGTAAATAGACATAATATGCATTATTATGCTAGTGAAAATCCACATTTGGTTCAACATGTAGATAACCAAAATCGCTGTTTGGTTAATATCTGGGGAGGAATAATAGGGCCTTATATTATTGGGCCATATTTTTTTGAAGACCGTGTAACGGACCAAGCATCATGATCTGCCCATTTTACTGCAAACTTCAAATGTAGATGCCGACACTCTCCAAAACTTCTGGTTCCAGCAAGACGGCTCATTGCTATGAGCCGCTAAGACAATTTTTTTATCATTGGCGAGGTAACCAGTAGATTGGACGTGGTGGACCAATAGCTTGGCCTCCTAGGTCCCCTGATTTAACACCCCTTGATTTCTACCTCTGGGGATATGTCAAAGAACAAGTTTATGCTATAGCATACGAGAGGCATTTAGAAATATTAGAATAAGAACTCTTCAAGATGTTCAGACAAATTTTGGTCGAAGGCTACACCTATGCCTTCAAGAACAAGGAAGGACCTTTGAACATATAATTAGAGCCAGGCAAAAATTCCTATTTACCGTCTAATAAGGGATTCTTTAGTTTTACCTTGTTAAAACCTTTGTTTTCTTATACTTTAATTGTGTTTCATTATTTTGTTAAGTTTAATCCCTTACAAATGTCTTAATAAATCAATTAAATTATATTTAGTTTATAGTAAAATAAAAAATAAGCATGGAATGAATGATAGGTTATTAAAATAGTATTAAGAAAATGAACTCATGCATAACAAATGTAAATCAAAAGTTACCGCTTGATTTTAAGAAAAAATAGCACAAATATAGGCTTTTAAAATTTATATCGAAATAACTAAAATACGTTAAACTCTAAGAATAAAAGTAAGTTATTTTGAACATTTACTTTAGTTTACAATTATTAGTCTAGTCGCCTATAACAAAATTTCCCAATAAAAACTCTATTTTAACATAATTTATGATATTTACAATAATTATTTCGAAAACGGCTGGATATAACTTATATGCTTGTATTACAAAAAAATTGTCTATGAATTCTACGTCAAATAGCCTAATAATATACAGGGTGTTCCATTTGAAAAACTTGAGAAAAATTATTTTAAAATGTGGCGTTTTTGAAGGCTTATTATGAACACCCTGTATAAAATAGATAAACGCAATTAGATTCATAGTATCTCTAGGCCGTTTTCGGGCCTCGCATGTGCAAAATGGGCCTCGTATGTGATTCTGTACAACAATTTACGGGACTCGCATGTTATAAGTATATATATAATGTATATAATGTTGGCTCGGCTTGGCCGGAGTATGGTCAAATAATTTTCAGTTCTTTCAGAAGACCAGCTGTGAGTATTATTGTTGTAAACCAATGGTGAAAACCAAAGATCTGATCTTACAAACTCCAGATAGAATTGTTTATATTTGTAGTCGACGCAAGGAATGAAAACGTGCACTCCCCACCTTGCTGTTATGTTTGCAGCATGTGTGTGTCTCAAAATAACTTATTTCATGAAACACAACACGGATTCCTACAAGGTAAGTCTACTAAAACCGCAGTATTTAAATTTGTAGAACATATCTTAACTGAACTGGAAACTGGCGACATTCCGTTAGGGTTGTTCCTTGATTTGTCCAAGGCGTATGATACATTAAGTCATGATATCCTTATTAAAAAATTAAACGTCCATGGAATAAGAGGAGCAACACTTAAATGGATTGAGTCATACCTGTCAGGACGGCAACAAAAAATAGTAGTAGGTAAGGGTAACAAGAAAGTTTTGTTACAACCAAAGAGTGTTTTAATAAGTATAGCTCAGGGAAGCATCATTGGTCCGATTTTATTTATTTTATCAGGCTCATTAAAGACGAGAGAAAAATGCTACGGGACTACCAGGTCAATCCAGACACCCTGTTCAAAACAAGACTCGATCAGTTCAACAAAATAATCCAAAACATGATATATCAGTATAGAACAAACAGTTGGCTAAAAACTTGTCAGGAAATCAACGAGGCAAGAGAAAAAGAATTCTTATCAAAAAGTCAATAACCTGACTAAATATAAAACAAACCTCAGCGTTCCACAGATTGAAAAAAAGGGAAAGTGGTATTCAACGGATTTAGAAAAATTGAAAATATTTGTTGAACACTACAAGGACCATTACAAAATAGAAGACAATTTAGATTTTAATCAGGACACACTGCAAAACGTGGAAGAATGGTACAAAGAATATTTCAGGGACAGAAAAATACAACAAGAAGAGCACTTGGTAAGAGAGGATGAGTACTTTGGATTGCTACACAAACGAAAAATTCAGCACCTGATTTTGACAATATTCCTTGGATCATCATTAAACAACTTGACCATCAAATACATTTGTATACAATAAGCATTTTTTTATGATCAAACACAAGCACTATAGCAAAATCCTTTAGGGCAGTCTGGGAGTGTTGCCTGTGCGCAAAAAGCGATTCACGTTGGCTTTCAATCGTTGGAGGTTATATTCGTTGGGAAAAACGACCTCGGGAAGATCGTTCCACAAGGATGAATTCCTCCAGATGAAAGAGTTCTTAAATAATGAAGCTCGAGGAGTACTAAGCTTAACCACATATGGATGGGCGGCAGTGGTTCGTCGTGTATTTCTGATATTTGCCGCTCTGGGCGGAATTAAGAGGACAAGGTTAGCCGAGCACTTTCCATGAAAATATCTGTAAAAGAGAGTCAAATCCCAACTTGTCCTCGATGTTCTAGGCTGTCGAGGTTCTTCGTCAGCTTGTACTATTGCCCAGAATGCAAACGGAGCACAAGTGATCTGTCTTCTAGATATAAAAAGTTGTGTGATCAGTAAGATAAGATAAAGTCGGAGTCTGTCATGAGGGACGGTCAGCTTGAGGAATTGGAAAGCACATATGTCAAAAGGATTACCGAACTGGAGAATAAGATCGACAATCTAGAAAGCAAGAACTCTGAAAGGGCTGATCATATAGAACGTTTGAATAGACTGAAAGAGGGTCCAAGGGCGTTGTAGAGGATGAGGTTATCATTGTGGAGCAAGAGGATGTCTCACTGATTAGTCGACAAAAGGATGATATTATAAACAAGAATAAAGAAATTGGTTCTTATTTCTTTCTTTATTGGAAAAGAATGAGATCCTGAACGAGGCAATTATTGAAAATGAGCGTAAGGTGAAGTCACTAACGAAGGATTTGGAAGAATTGAGAATCTTAAAAGATCAGTTATTAATAAGTGTGGAGACTATGGGTAAGGAGAATGAGGTTTGCGTTAACGACTTAAAAAAATTAAATTGTGAGATCTTTAAGTTACGAGAAGAAAATCACTTAAACAATTTACTCCCCAATAGTCAACGGGTACAAGCCACGCAGGTAGAGTTGGAAAATACATACCTAAACCAAGGAAATCACAAATTCTTATAATCGGCAATAAGTCATCCGTCATCGGTACTGGCTTAATGTTTAAACGGTCCTTACAGAACAAATTTGATACCAACTGTCAATACAAAGACAGGGCTACGCTTGAGGAGTTAGTGGATCAATTCTTAATCCTGACGAAGAACTTTTCTAAGAAGGATGTCTTGATCATATTTACGGGAAATGAAAATGCAATTAGGGGCAGAAGAATTCAAGGTCACTGCCTTGATAAACTAGCGTCGGTAGCAGATAAAGCTAACTTAATTATTATTGGTCCGCCAACTGCTCGTGACAGACACATTCTTAACAGATTTATGTATGAAATGAATTTAGCTATTTTTCACGGTGTTAATATGGGCGGAGACAGTAATGAAACTTTGTTCCTTAGCGCAGACAACTTCAAAGAGCATATTAACAGAAACTGGCAAGCAGACATCAGCCAACAAGCCAAAATGAATATAGTTGCTAGCATTAGTAGACGGATACTGAGTTGGTCTATTAACGAGGATAACTCTCAAAGCCACGGGTCATTACCCTCTGCGAAGGGAAAAAATTTTGCAGAGGACGAGAGGTCGAAATAGGTCCTTAAACCATTTTACCACCTATTACCAAAATGTGAGAGGGCTTCGCACTAAATTGGATGAATTTTTGAGAAACACCCGCTCATGTGATTACGAAATTATAGCCCTTAGTGAAAAATATTCACGGGTCTGAGTTGCTTGATGATAAGTATACAGTGTTTCGCAGTGACAGAAGTTATGCACAATTAAACTGTCTATGTGGTGGAGGTGTTCTTATTGCCACACATAAATCATTCCAGGCATCATTAATTGTTACCCCTGCCCATGTTCAATATGAGGATGTATGGATAAAAAATAAAGTTTAAGAATACCAATTTTGTCATAGGATGTGTTTATTTTCCACCGAATTCCAGCGAGGATAGCTATGTTTCATTTTGTAACACCTGTGAATCGTTAAGCAATAGGTGGTACCTCTAGGTTTCTGATACTGGGCGATTTTAACCTTCCAAATATTGAATGGGCCCTGGAGGATGATGCTTTGGTTCCTGCAACTCTTGCACCTTCGCCTGCAGAAACGCTGTTTGATTAAATTTTTTAGAACTACTTGAGATTAACGGCGTGCATAACCATATGAACAGAATTTTGGATTTCATATTCACGGGGCCATCCTCTGAGGTTGTGGTGTCACAGAGCAGTTTTCCGTTGGTCCCCATTGACATGTATCATCCTGCACTTGAAGCTCACTAGGACATTCGGTTCATTGCACCTCTCAAGTATAAAACTGAAAGTACAGTTTATCAATACTTTCAGGCTGATTATAACAAACTGAACCGGTACCTTAACGACGTAGATTGGCCTTTTTTTATCTACGGAACCTGATATAAATATGATGGTCACGGTTTTTTACGAGAAGCTATTTCAGGGTATAGAGTTGTATGTTCCAAAGACACCAATCAAAGACCATAAGTATCCTAAATGGTTTGACGCTTCTATACGCAGACTGATCGTGAAGAAAAATAAATTGTATAGAAAATTTAAAAGATCCCATCTAGACTTGGATAACACGGCCTATTCTGCTATTCGTCGCGAGGTTAAGTACAGAACTGACTTGTGTTATATGCTGTTTGTCTCGCAGGCTGAACATCTTATTCCAGACAATATTAAGCATTTTTGGAATTTCATAAATAACCTTAGGAAGGATTCTAGATTGTCCAGCGTTATGAGACACGGAGCTCGGGAGCTGACCGACCCAGCTCTGGTGGCCGATGCTTTTGCCAAGTAGTTTCAGTCCTGTTATTCTGTGCACAAAAACGTTGACCTCAGCAATCAAAATTCAGTGAAATTCTTCAGCCTGCTCTCGTCTCACACATTCACAGAGGGGGAAATTCTAGCTAAGTTGAGGGACCTGGATACATCTAAGAGCTGTGGTCCTGACGGAGTCCACCCGTTTTTGTTGAAAACTTGCAGCTCGTCTCTCGCTTTGCCTCTGTGTACATTATTTCAGAGATCATTTAACGCTGGAATTTTTCCCAATGTCTGGAAGTTTTCGAATTTGATTCCAGTATTCAAATCTGGCGACAGAGGCGACATTGAGAATTACAGGGAAATTTCTTTGTTGTCTATTATTCCAAAGATATTCGAATCAATCTTGGGTGAGGAACTTTTTGAAACGTACAAATACTTCATTACAGACGAGTAACATGGTTTTTATAAAGGTCGCTCAACAGCTACCAATTTAGCCATCTATCATGACTTTTTAGTCAGTCAGTTGAGGCAGGGGAGCAGGTGGATGTAATTTATACCGATTTATCAAAGGCATTCGATAGTATTTGTCACCAGTTGCTCATAGGGAAGCTCTCCAATATTGGTGTCTGCTGTTCGTATCTCAGGTGGATCGAATCCTACCTTACCTTGCGAACGCAGCGTGTCACTTTGGGCGGATCGATTTCTGAAGAGGTGTTTGTAACGTCGGGTGTTCCGCAGGGCTCGCACATCGGTCCTATTTTGTTCATCATCTTCATAAACGGTGTTCTGGAATGTTTCAAGTCATCTTACTGTCTTATTTATGCTGATGACCTAAACTTCTATTCCATTGTTTCACCGGGGAGCAACCATATGCAGAGGGACCTAGACAATTTTATCGACTGGTGCAAAAAGAACCATCTGAAACTTAATGTACAGAAATGCAAGGTTTTACGATTCTTCAAATGTACAAATCCGCAGAGTGAGGTCTATGGTATCAATGGTGTCAATTTGGAAGTTGTATCAAATTTTAACGACTTCGGGGTAACATTTCAAAGCGATTTATTTTTTGTTATACATGTGGATAACATTGTTCGGAAGAGTTTTAGGCTGTTGGGTTTCATAAAGAGACACGCAAAGCATATTTTTGACACCACGGCATTGACAGCCCTCTACAACGGTTTGGTGCGTAGTGTTCTGGAGTAAGCAGTAATATGGAGCCCCATTTATCAAGTCCATATTGGCAGACTGGAAAGGGTACAGAATCAGTTTGCAAAGTATCTGCTATTCAAGCTCCGTTTCCCATATGATGGCGTTCCTTATGACACGAGGCTGCTCCTGTATGGTTTGCAATCACTAGAATATCGGAGAAGAAAAGCACTTTTCCTTTTTTTATACAAACTCGTCAATGGTCTTATGGACTGCGAGTGGCTGCTACGTTCAATTAGATTTCGTGTGAGGATAACCAGGCATAACCAATTGTTTTTGAGCGTAAACACAGAACAAACTATGGTAGTAGCTCTTTTGTGGAGAGGATGTTGAATAACTACAACAGACATTTCACTGATTGTGATATTTTTAGAATTAGTCTTGCGGTATTAAAGAGACATTGACAGTGTTCTTTCTTACTTCTTATTTTTGTTGGAATATTTATATCGTTTTATGATATGTACCATTTAGGATTTTTGATTCTGTAGTGTACTATGGCTAAATAAATAAATAAATAAATAAAACCTTTTTAGCTGAAAAATGTAAACCGCCACCTAAATCTAGAAAAAAATATTCTTTTATTCTGAAAATTTCATTCAGATAGATCAATCCGTGTTAAAACAATAGATGCCAAAAAAGCCGTTCGATGAGCGGTTTAGAAACTGCAAAAGGAGAAATCGTTTAAAATTATCTAAATAATTAAATAATAAAGATGGAGGACTTATTAACTGCAAGCTAAGAATCGGATATACGCGCGCGAAGGTACGCAGTGTTGTCAATGTGCTGGAGGACCTATCCACCGCAGGCAATAAACCGGGTATTTGGGTGAGTCGCGCGTAAATATACGCGTTGAGCGCCCTCTGCAAATTTCGGGCATAAAAACACGGAACTAAATTAAATTAACGAAAAAACTGCTTTAGGTCATCTGAGCTAAAATGGTTGTGATGACTCATAGGATCATTTAACATAGGAAGCGATAGGTCCTCCGTATACGGATGAGCTATAGCATCCGGATAACCTATTCAATGTAAATGGTCTATCAGCGGAGGACTATAACGTACACATTTTGTTTTAGTTTTAATAGTATATTAAAATATGTATTAAGTATATACAGGGTGTTATGGAAATGACGTATTATATTTAAATCGGCAATTCCTGAGATGAAAACAAATTGAAGAAAAATATCCAAAAATGTCGCTTTAATTTAATATGCCCTGTACATGACCTTATGTATAACCAAAAATGACCATGTGATGCCCCTGTCTGGAAGGTAAACAAAGCAACATATGTCAACAGCGTTGTCATATCTTCAGGGTAAACTCTTAAGAAAGTCAATAACCGTTTGACAGATTGCAAGTCGTTTATTTTTCAGGGTACATTATTATAAACTTTTACGTTCAGTTCAGTTCGGTAGGAAACAATCTCTGATTTATAAACTTGAACTGACTCGAACGAACCGCCGCGGAGTTTTTAAATGGTCAGGTATGTTCTCATTTGTTCAATTCGAACGACACCCGTCAGATCTGGACAACTTAAAAGTTTATAAATGCAACTTACCCTTTACAAAAAAAAATTTAATTTTATTTACCATTTCGGACTTATTTAAAACCAACTTAATTTATAAAAAACACCAAGTACTCACATCACAAAATCACATAGTTTTCGCGTCACATTAACATCTAAGTACCATTCAATCTGAAATAGTGTAGGCAAAAGTACGCCCTTATTGCTAAATAACACGTTGGTTCCGTCGATCAATATTGAACTGCTGGACTGGGGCACTGCCGTCGCGAAAAGAACAAATAACTTAATAATTTAAACTCGAATTTAAGTATTAACATACAATTTAACACACAAATCTGCTTGAGACAGCATTAGAAAATCGGCCGGCTAATTTTGGAGGAACAGCTTGCTGAGAAACGGGTTGCATATTCACGCGACGGGTTGATACTTAAAAATACAGGGTTGTCACTTTCGATGTTTTATAAGGTTATATTCATAAAACAAAGAATTTCCTTCTGTACTTTATTTCTTTATAATGATAGTCTTGGAAATGGCAACCGCGCTAAATAGACGAGACTATTTATTTTAAAGGGATGGACGGGTCTATCAACATAATTATTTCATCATTCTTCGTTTGATTCTTCTTCAGTAAAGAATTAATAAATTTGATTAGCTCATTAGAAATTAGCGTTTTTATTATTTCTGAATTTCTATTGCGAAATAATTTGTATCCTATAGTGCTGTTGTTTTATGTGTACGGTAGGTTATTGTAAAGTGTAATTATGCGTTAGTATTTATTGCTATTGTGTTGTAATCTAATAATAAGTGCATATCTTCAAAAAAAAATAATTGGAAACTCGTGGGTGTCTGTGTGTTTCTTTAAGTGATTTAGTGAAAATGTTCCATAACACCCTGTATTAGGTTCATATTAATTGAAAATTATACAGGCTGAAGGATCTAGGTCAATGGCCTATTGAGCAATCAAGAAAGTTCTTATAAATAAAAATAAAAATATTCATTTTATACTGGTGGCTGGTACTGGCTTTATGACTAGTTTTGTAAAAACCGATTAACTATCAATAGTTCTAAAACGGGTTTCACAATCAGAACGAATAGATCATAATTTCAAGAACCTGAAAGTTTATGTATAAAGTCGATTGTAATGTAGAATTAAAATGAAAAATTAAGTTCTGTAGATATATTCCCCCAGAAACCCAATTTGAATCACAAACCACAGACATAGATTGGCCATGACTGAAAATGGTGCATACTATCAATGTATAAAACTTTACAAACAATGACCAAATGACATAAAAAGAATACATAACTTAAAACAACTAAAGAAAAAGATTTTTTCTTACTGTTTGAAATGGAACCCTACACTGTGGATGAAAATTATAGATGTCTTGGTCATGGATAAGATCAACGTTTTGAGTCTCGTTTGTAGGATAGAAAATATGTTATATTCCGGCACATGTGTAGTACATACTTATTTATAGGAATAGAATTTGACACTATTTAATTGTGTCTGCTTTTAAATAAATATGAATTATTATTATCATAAGTTAGGTATGCAAAAAATATAAGCACTAGGCAATCTATTGAATTTACTTAATCGGCATATTATATAGCTTCGTCAAACGTTATCTACTTAAAATAAAACAAAACGCCTTCTATTCAGCGTAATTTTAATCCTACCATCGCCTAGCGCTTTCGGCCTATTAAAAGGCCATCATCAGGGCTAAGGTTTCGTCAAAGCTACCCCAGGCACACAAGAAACATACCCCAAGAAGATATTAAACACCTTTTTAAATTTAACTATTTGGTGGTTTCTTAAGAAACCACCAATAGTTAAACCAAATTTAAAAATATTTAACATCTTTATAAGATGGATACAAGTCATTTTGTTTTATTTTATCCCTCTTATGTTATCTACTTACTCGTCATATCCACTGAAGGCAGTACAATATGAGTGATCAAGGAAAACATTTTTTAGTCTTGTCTGGTCTGCTAATTGGAGTAATAGTATTGGTCCTTGTTTGATTTCTTCACTGATATCCTTTTTTATAATTTCAAGTGGAACATTCTCTATCTCAAAATCTTCCAATTTTGGCTCAATTTTTACTGCCAAATTACTGACGTTTGCTTGTATCGTATGTTTAACTCGAGGTTCTGCTACACTAAAAAAGTGAATATAAATTACGGGTACAGAGAAAATTTTTGAGGAGTGCAAACTTTATGACATCTTGAAATAGAGGCTAATTTTTTATACACTAATCCAGAATGTATCCCACTATACTAAATCCATCTAAAGAATGGAGGGCGTCAAAACAATATCACGTGATCTATAAAAGTCAGAATGTTTGTGCAGAGTTGCTTTAAGGGTCGACCGGAAGTTTATTAAAATTTTGAACGTGTATAAACTGCAAAATTGTTGATTATATAACTTTTACGCATTTTTATAAAAATAGGAATATATATCATCAGTTTTTCATGTTACATTAACATTATATAACAATATCTAGCGGTAAAATTTTAAAGTTGAAAATAATTTTAATATAGTTCTAGGGGTCACTTTTGTCACATTTTTTTTCACGAAAGGTGTAGGACAAATTGTTATCGAGATACAGCCGCCCGTCGACCATAGCGGGATATCAGCTATAAAGGTTTAATAACGTAACTGTAAGCACTAGTTATGTAATAAAGTGATATAAATAATTCCACCACAATCTTGTAAAATATAAGAAATGATTAAAAATGTTATACAGGGTGTGTCTGTAAGATGGCTTCGATAGCGCCTACCTCTTAAGATACAAAAAAAGTAACATACAAATTTTTGAAAAATAATGCGGAAAAAAAAATATTGTATTTGTTCACTTCATATAACAATATCTCTAAATTACTACGCCAACATCGTGCGACAACTTAGAAAACTTATACCTTACTTACCCCGTTTCACCTTCTTCCAAATCTTTCTCTTTTAAATCCAGTTCTTCGTTTTTAATTGTCCAATTTTCAAAGGTTGCATCATTTTGAACTCTTACGAGCTGAATAGTTTTGTCATAAGGAGTATTACAGCATCTGTAAAATAGATTAATACCATTCAAGTATATATGTATTACTTATTGATGGGTAATTAATTCGCAAATGATCGTAAGATCAAGTGATATAAATATCGGTACATCGGTACTTAAATTATAGAAACGAAGATAATTTAAACTTTTTTTATTTATGGAGGAAGTGACAAAGTAATAACAAGAACGTGTGACAAAATTGACTGGTTTTCAATGCCATCCTAGCTAACTAGGCATAATTGAACTTAAAATCTGCAGCAAAATCGCCATATAAAAATCCCGGGAACAGTACAGTCAAAAACTTAAGGATCGAAGGTGATAAAGAGGCAATAGCAAATAATTTTAATGACTTTCTAGTGAATATCGTCTCTAATTTGTTAACACAATTAAAGAATGTACCTTTTAGATCGAACATTGAATATAACCAGACAGATAACTAGAATTTGCAAGCAAAAAGGAAATATAGCAGATCGTTAAAAAATAAAAAAATAAACTCAGCTGTGGATACAATGAGTTTTCAACAAGCTTAATAAAGTTTATCACAACAGCAATACTAGATCCTCTCCTTTATGTTGTTAATAATTCTCTTGAGTTTGGTGTTCTTTAATTCTTAACAAAGGTGATTATAACAACATGGAAAATTATCGGCCGATAAGTCTCCTCCCATCATTTTCCAAAATATTTGAACATGCCATATGTAAAAGAATTTTAAGCTTCATATCTCAAAAAAAAAATAAGTTATTTAATGAAACACAACACGGATTCCTACAAGGTAAGTCTACTCAAACCGCAGTATTTAAATTTGTTCATTCCATTGGGGTTGTTCCTTGATTTGTCCAAGGGGTATACATACATACATTAAGTCAAGATATTCTTATTAAAAAATTAAACTTATATGGAATAAGAAGAGGAGCAACACTTAAATAGATTGAGTCATACCTGTCAGGATGGCAACAAAGAATAGTAGTAGATAAGGGTAACAAGAAAGTTGTTACAACCAAAGAGTGTTTTAATGGGTATACCTCAGGGAAGCGTCATTAGTCCAATTTTATTTATTTTATATGTTAATAATATAACGGAATTAGGCTCTGTCAATGATACGAGCCAAATTACAAATTAAGCCGATGATACTAATGCTCTGTTAAGTAATAAAGATCCGGATCCCTTAAACAGGCTATGTAAGCATTGATGACTGGATTTGCAAAAACCGTTTAACTATCAATAGTTCTACAACAGGTTTTGACAATCTTCAGAATGAATAAATCATGATTTGAAGAACCTGAAAGTATATGTATAGAAGAAAATTGTAATGTAGAATTAAAATTAAGAACTTGGGTATGTTTTTAAACAATATGCTATCTTGGGACTGTCATGTTGATTAAATTGAAAATAAATTAAATATGTTATATTATATATAGTATGAGAATACTAGGTATATACATTCCCCCAAAAACCCAAAAAAATTTGTATGATGCAAATTTTTACTCAGATCAATGTATAAAACTTTACAATCATCTACCAAATGACATAAAAAGAATACATAACTTAAAACAACTAAAGAAAAAGATTTTTATCTTACTGTTTGAAATGAAACCCTACACCGTGTCATGGATAAGATCTATGTTGTGAGTCCGGTTTGTAGGATAGAGAATATGTTATATGCCGGCACATGTGTACATACCTACTTATTTATAAGAATAGAATTTGACACTATTTAATTGTAGGAAGATAATATATTATTATTATTATAAGTTAGATATAAGCACTAGGCAATCTATTGAATTTATTTATTTGGCATATTATATAGCTTAATCAAACGTTATCTACTTACACATCACATTCACTGACCGCAGTACAATATGAATGATCAAGTAGAACATTTTTTAGTCTTGTCTGGTCTGCTAATTGGAGTAATAGTATTGGTCCTTGTTTGATTTCTTCACTGATATCCTTTTTTATAATTTCAAGTGGAACATTCTCTATCTCAAAATTTTCCAATTTTGGTTCAATTTTTATTGCCAAATTACAGACGTTGTATTCTGTGTCCATACTTTCCGTACCATGTCCTAACACAACATTTTTCTTCGCGATTTCTGCTTCTAGAAGTGAATTGTGCAGCATTGAATTGACGATTTCGTTGGACAGAGGGGTCCCTATGTCTGCATTACATTCCATATTTAATAATTTATCTGCATTGAAAGATGAGATCCCGAAAGAACAGATAATTACAATGGCAAGGCAGATAACACCAACACGAATAATAGGAAGTATAGGAACGGAATAATATTTCGGTTTGTTCCACAACTCGACTCGTCGTCCGTTTAACGGACATTTACTTTGCCTTGTTACTTGTTATCAAGCGACACAGAGGAAGAAAGTACGTATGCCGGCGCATGACTTGATGATTGATTGGCGTTTCTATTGGCCGAAATCCAACTTTCACTTCAAAAGTATTTATTTTACATTAGAATCAATGGGCGCATTCAGCAGAACCCATCTATTTGTAAGCGATCTTCATCTGCTGAATGAACTAAAAAAAATCGATTTCACAAATCGATGGGAAATCGGACGCCATTTTTTCCATCGAATTATTCATAGACAAAGGAAGAGAGGGGACGAATTATTCCGGTTTACGGGCCGTCGCAGAAAGTGTTATACACGATCTCCATTAGTGAAGAAGACCATTAAAAATAAAATTATCCATTTCGCACAGAAAAAAATGTAAAATTTGATGAAAATATTTAGAAGGTATCCTAACCGATCAGAAAACTGACAACGAAATGCATTCAGCAGAACTACAAATCGATGCGCATCGTGACGTCACCGATTAAAAACGCTGTGAAATCGATGGGCTCTGCTGAATGCAGCCAATGTATTTTTGCGTAAGTCAATGGCGCAGCCAGGGTCACAAACCACGCATGAGCAGAAAAAATTGACAATGTGCGAACGAAGTTAAACTCGACGATGACGATTGACGGTGCAGTTTGACGATAAGTATTTGTTGCAGCCCGGTGAGACTGCTTATGGGGGGGAACGAAACACGTAAGAAGGCCTTGGAAGTGATGCTAAGCCTACTCTGCTCCATACGCTCACAAGTAACCTACTTTTATCTATCTGTTTCACTCTATCATTTAAGCGTCAATATTAGACTTACGTAGTGTTACTATGGAAAGCCCAAAAGTGAGTGTTTATGCAGGCGACTTGATCCTGGACATATTTGTCTCACTTTACTGAATTAGGGAAGGTTGCTGCAGACAGAGACAGGCATAGAATGCGAACAGCACGAATTGTTAAACAAGCTAACTTCCTTCGTCTGGCGGGCATGGAAATCAAGCAACATCTGATATGATTTAAAATGGTGAAGACGCATCTTTAAATTTTAAAATAATTTTTAATATTCTAATCTTTTACGAAAAACGTCGTTTCCTTTTTGGTGCAAGTGAGTAATTTGTAATTGAAACATTCATTTAGTCATCTTTACTGAGAGTAAGCATCGATAATAATTTCTTTCCATAAATCATATGGGGCCAAAAAATATGCTCGGACTTGAAGCCTGAAATATTTGCTAGGACCTAGAGCCAGCCCAGTTGAAGATGGTAAAATATTTTATGTAAATTATGATTTACTTCCTATTTTTTAATAAAACTACTACTATTCTCGAAGTTTTTTTTTCATTTGTAGTTACGTTACTAGTTCAAAAAATGATATAAGAGTGTGTAAGGATTATTTTAAAGTGATATTTACAGTTTAAAACATGTCAGAAGCCTAATATTGATTTACCACTTAGTAAATCAAATAAGATTTTGAATGTTTTTTGTTGGTTAAATGTCACTTTAAAATATTGACAGTAATAAAAATTTGTACAAAAGTGACATTTGAAAAGCAAGTGCGTTTGTCAGCTGATTCCAGACGTAATGGATACCTGGTTTGTTCGTTTGTCCATACTTGCTTCGATGTGTTAACACGGCTGTTTGTCTTCTTCCTGTTTATAAGTATTCGTTGGTTTGACGGTGCCGTAAAAAGCTGGATTTATAAACTTGACGGTGGCGACGATAACATAACCTGTTTTTCTCGGCTTTTCTGTATTTTTATGTGATTATATTAATTTTGGTGTTTATGTGATCTGAATGATACTATCAACACTTATCAACAGTACACTTTAAAATTGTTAATAAGATGGTATAAAATAAAATAATATTTACTAAATATCAAGTGACAGGCAAACACGATTTTGATTGGCTGTGTAAACTTGCTACGAACGTTGCTACGACCGTCCACCGTCAAGAGATAAAATTGGTTCATGTCGGCCGTCGCCCACCGTCAAACTGCACCGTCATAGTCAAATATAAATGGTCTTATGCATTTCAATGTGTTTAAGCTGTACCGTCACCGTCAAACAGCACCGTCAATCGTCAACGTCGAGTTTATAAATTCAGCTTAAAGACTAATTAATGCTTTTTTTCTAGTCTAAGAATTAATTCTTTGAATATCGAAGTTTATGTCGGTCTATCTTAGACATACCGCGTCGGATATCCATGCGCTGAAGTCAGGGCGATTTGGAAGTTCAACGCATTATGAATTGGTCATATCCATCAGTCTTTCTTATACTTTGAAATTCAAAGGTTAAAGTTTTTGGCTAAGATTTAAATAACTTAGGGAAAGTTACGAAACCCAATTTATAGCAAGAAGGTCTCAATACTTCAGCTATTTCAACCAAATTGGCCATGAGTAAATGAAAAGAACTTCAATAGATTTTTGTGTATAAGTAAATCAGGCGAAATAAAACAAAGTAATTACTCCTCGGTACTTAAATTATATTCAAATCTATGTTTAAGTATTTTACGTTGAAATGGTTAAGATTTCTTAACCAATATTACGATCGAAAGATATGGTAATAAAAAAATAAACATCGTCGGCTTATAAGCAAAATAGATTAAGTCCAAAAATGTAGAAAAATTAACTAAGCTACATAATAGGTTTTACCTGAACAAAATGAATCTTATTTCTGACTGAGTGAAAACAGTAATATGGGAAAAGGTAAGACAAATTAAATCCAACTACTTTAGTGGGGGTTTTCCAGAATATAGGGTGTCAAAATGCATGCAACTGATGTAAGCAAGTCAACATTTAAAAAATAATGACTTAGTGTGTTGCTGGTACACCGACGATATGTTTCGCAACGACTTTTGATTTTAGTGCGTTTATACGTAGCGATTTAAAATGGTAGTACATATATCTAATAAGGTAAAAAAGCAATTTTATCTTTTTTTAAATCGGCAAAGCATTTGAGACCAAAACACTGGAGGTGACCAATAGAATGCATATTCCTATAAATCATATGCGAGACCCATTTTGGAATACGCCCAGTGTATGGATCTACCAAGGCATATGAAGTGAGACTAATTGCATTTAACCTACAAGCACTCCTAACGACACCTCAGAGGCGACCTTACAGAAACATATAAAATAGTTCGTGACTTGTATAGTGTGGACATGGATATATTGCTTAAAAATAATAGGAAAGCCTTACTGAGAGGTCATAATTTTAATCTTTCAAGTTAGAGATGCGCCAGAAATTGTTTCCTCAGTAATAGAAATGGTTAAACCTGATAAAAATAAATGCTCGCTTGGTCCACTTATATCTCTGGAATCTGAACCGTGTATCTTATTGCTAATTTACTGCTCCTGTACGTGTGTCATCATTGACGACGAGGTATGTAAGAGGTTTTTTTCGTCTACTTTGAACATAATAATAAATTTGTATTCAAGAGCTCACCACCGAGCCGTTAAAACGGACTTTTACCCTGAAAATACGGGTCCGCTTGGAATCGACCGAGAGATTACCATAACAAGTCGAGTTGAGTGATAATTATTGGTTAATGTAAAACAAATACACGATATGTGTCCTCTGTTTAGATCTTCACACAATTCAACAATTATAATTGCGTTTTAAATTCAGTTATACACAAAAAACATTTGTTGAATATTTCACGGTCGTTTAAAAAGATGCCCCTTCGGGTTCTATACATATCTTTGTTATAAAATTTTCTGCATCCCCAGCCATCAATGGTTTAATTTAATTTCCGGGTAGTAGGCTTTGTACTGCCGCACCAAGTACATACACTTTTTCCTAATTTTTGTAAAATATAACCCAAAAGCTGGTTCGTTAACAGAATAATTAAAATGTATTTATTGTTTTTATTGCCATGCCAATTGTACCTTCCATGCATGCCGTCGTATTCCAAAGTAACTTCGTCGTCTTATACTACTACTTTTACGTGGGAGAAGAGAATTCCCGCTTAATTTAAATAGTTATATATAATATATATATATATATATATAATAGTTTATATTGTGCAGTCAGAATAGTAATATCCAAATATCACATCACAAGTTTTAAACAACAATTTATTAAGGAGAACGTTTGAAACTAGCAATAAGAGTTAAGGATTCAAGGGAACCCCGCGTCGACGACGTGTAGTCCCTTTCGCGTTTCAAATGAGACTGGCTGGTGACATGATACAAACACTAAAGATAAGATATCTAACCGTCCCAATTTCGTCCGCCGCGCGCTGTGACGTCATTGGGGGAGTCATTTTAAAATTTCTTATGGGGATTTACATTGCTGTCAACGTTTTAAACTCTTTTTTGAAGGTATTGAAACGTGTAATGGTATATGAAATGAAATAATAATATATGACAAGTATTTACGTATATTAATTTCATAGAAATATAACACACAAATACCACTAAAAAAAGAAGATTCCGACAAACTTTTCGCGCCATTCGAGCCGGTCGACGATAGCCGAAACATGCCGAAAGCTGCTCGGCGACCACTGCTGATTTTGAGACAGCGTTGCCAGTTTTTACAATTGTAATATATCCGTTGCTATTTTAACAATTCAATTTTTAACATTCTTGTTGTGGGGCTTCTCATATGAAATTTATGTTCAATCTGAAGGTGGTCCCCATCAAATAGGAATTTCACAAAAAAAAGGTCGTTACTTTCGTATTAGATGGGGGCCACCTCCAGATTGAACATAAATTTCATATGGGGAGCCCACAACAAGAATGTTAAAAATTGAATTGTTAAAATAGTAATGGATATTTTACAATTGTAAAAGACTGGCAACGCTGTCTCAAAACCAGCAGTCAGTAGTGGCGCGACAAGTTTGTCGGAATCTTTTCTTTTTTTAGTGGTATTTCTGTGTTATATTTCTATGAAATTAATATACAGGTCCAGCGAAAACTTAACACCTCGATTTTCCTGCTTTAAAATGAAAATGTAGAAAATCGCTCGGACCCGTCGATTTCTAATTCGAGGGGGAATAACTTTTCCGCTTTTTTCATCTCTGCAACTTCGACCCCCTAACGGGGGTGAACACAACCCCCTGATTTTGAATAGGCATGAGGGGTGTTGCGATACCTCATTTTGAAGATCTTATCGAGTACTCTGACCCTAAAATTTCGCTTCAAAATTTTTATGTTTAACGAAATGACAGCTAAAATAGTGGAAGACTACTTACTATTGTGATTAGTTTATTAAATGCTGAAAATGGCCACCATTCACTTCCATGCAGTAAAATAAATTTTGCTCAAAACGTTCACAGACATTACTCAACATTTGTGGTGTAATTTGACGGCATTCATTAATGATCAACATTCGCAAATCCTCCAGTGACTCAGGCTGGGTAGCGTAAATCTTAGATTTCAGGTGACCCCATAGAAAAAAGTCCAGTGGAGCCAGATCAGGTGTCTGGGTGGCCACTCAATATGTCCCCTTCTTCCAATCCAGGCCTGAGGAAAATTTTCATCTAAGAACTGACGCACAGGTTGAGCCAAATGAGGTGGTGCGCCATCTTGTTGAAAAATGATCGTTACATGGTCTTCTTCATTCTCCAATACTTGAACGAACTGGATAAATAGCGTTCTCTAATAGTTCTAAATACATTTGGCCAGTAAGATTACCGGGTATAAAAAAAGGTCCGATTATGTGATTTCCATAAATACCCGCCCAAACATTTAACTTTTGGGGATGCTGAGTATGCACTTCACGAAATAATCTTGGATTTGCCATTAAGGTAAAATGAACACTCGTCCGAGAAGCAGATATTGAACATGTAGTTAGAATTATTGTTAATAATTCCACTGACCACTTCACAGAACTGGAGTCGGCGATCGAAATCATCCTCATTCAGTACCTGAACCACTCGTATCTTAAAAGGCTGGAACTTATGTTGTTTAAGGATTCTCATGATTGTTGTGCGTGAAACACCAGATACATCGGACAATTTCCTAGTACTAAGGGTCGGATCCATTGCTACTTGACCTAAGACAGCCACTTCCCTCACTTCGTCTCTATCATACACCCTCTTTTTGTTTCCGACTGAACCAGTAGCGTCAAATTTGGCAACCAGTTGCACAACGTAAACAGCGGATACATTTTTTTCATGATGCCGTTTGTTAAATAAAGCCGCTGTTACTCGCGCAGAGTGGTTATTTCTAAAAAATAATTTTCTAATTTCCACCCTTTCTTCTACGGAATATACCATTTTAATTCTACTACAAAGGTACAATCGAATTGACACAGTTTTAACGTTCTTAAAAATTCACGATAGACTAAGGTAAATCAAAAACATGGTCCGTCTCTACTTTTTTGGACAAAAAATTAACAAATAAATAAATAAATTCAACTGCGTCTGATAAGAGTAATATCCTCGAGGTAAATTCCACATTCTCTACTCATACACCAGCGTTCTTTACTGCATGGAAGTGAATGGTGGCCATTTTCAGCATTTAATAAACTAATCACAAAAGTAAGTAGTCTTCCACTATTTTATCTGTCATTTCGTTAAAGATGAAAATTTTGAAGAGAAATTTTAGGGTCAGATAGTACTCGATAAGATCTTCAAAATGAGGTATCGCAACACCCCTTATCCCTATTCAAAATCAGGGGGTTGTGTTCACCCCCGTTAGGGGGTTGAAGTTACGGAGATGAAAAAAGCGGAAAAGTTATTCCCCCTCGAATCAGAAATCGACGGGTCCGAGCGATTTTCCACATTTTCATTTTAAAGCAGGAAAATCAAGTTTTCGCTGGACCACCCTGTACGTAAATACTTGTTATATATTATTTTTTCATTTCATATACCATTACACGCATCAAACCTTTCAATACCTTCAAAAAAGGAGTTGCTAACGCCGACAGCAATGTCAACCTCCATAAGAGCCTCGCGACGGCACAAGCCACGCCTTGATCGACGTGCAATCACACCTTCTTAGGTTCTTAAATCATGGGCTGGTGGAGTTCCTGAGCGTTCTTTAAAATGGCACCGCGCCGAGGTAGCGAAAGACGGAAGTTCGAGGCACGCGTAATGGTTTGACGATAGATCTACATTTATTTGTTAAGTGAAAACAGATGTCTATGGCGTCGCAGTAAGTGGCATAATTTTATGGATTTTACCTAAGTTTATAGACGGTCGATTAAAAAAAACGTATATAGGCTGTCGTAGGACACCCAAGGAAACTCTCATTTAAAATAATCCATTTCCATAACACCCTGTATATGTGTTAAAGCTTTTTGACTTCTTCAGGATTCATATGACTGAGCAAATGCTGCTTTAAATTACCTTTCTGAAGTGTTTAATATTCACATTGACTACATTTAAACTTTTTGACTTCTTCGGGATTCATATGTCTGCGCAAATGCTGCTTTAAACTACTTTTCCGAAGTGTTTGATATTCACATTGGCTACATTTAAACTTTTTGACTTCTTCGGGATTCATATGTCTGAGCAAATGCTGCTTTAAATTACGTTTATCAAGTGTTCGATATTCACATTGACTACATTTAAACTTTTTGACTTCGGGATTCATATGTCTGAGCAAATGCTGCTGTAAATTACGTTTCTGAAGTGTTTGATATCCACATTGACTACATTTAAACTTTTTGACTTCCTCGGGATTCATATGTTTGAGAAAATGCTGGTTGAAATTACGTTTATTAAATGTTCGATATTCACATTGACTACATTTAAACTTTTTGACTTCTTCGGGATTCATATGCCTGAGCAAATGCTGCTTTAAATTACATTTATCAAGTGTTCGATATTCACATTGACTACATTTAAACTTTTTAACTTCTTCGGGATTCATATGCCTGAGCAAATGCCGATTTAAACTACATTTATAAGGTGTTCGATATTCACATTGACTACATTTAAACTTTTTGACTTCTTCGGGATTCATATGCCTGAGCAAGTGCTGCTTTAAATGACCTTTCTGAAGTGTTTGAAATTTACATTGACTACATTTAAATTTATTGACTTCTTCGGGATTCATATGCCTGAGCAAATGCTGCTTTAAATGACTTTTAACATGTGTTCGAAATTCACATTGACTACATTTAGACTTTTTTATTTCGTCGGGATTCATATGCCTGAGGAAATGCCGATTTAAACTACATTTATAAGGTGTTCGATATTCACATTGACTACATTTAAACTTTTTGACTTCTTCGGGATTCATATGCCTGAGCAAGTGCTGCTTTAAATGACCTTTCTGAAGTGTTTGAAATTTACATTGACTACATTTAAATTTATTGACTTCTTCGGGATTCATATGCCTGAGCAAATGCTGCTTTAAATGACCTTTAACATGTGTTCGATATTCACATTGACTACATTTAAACTTTTTAACTTCTTCGGGATTCATATGCCTGAGCAAATGCCGATTTAAACTACATTTATAAGGTGTTCGATATTCACATTGACTACATTTAAACTTTTTGACTTCTTCGGGATTCATATGCCTGAGCAAGTGCTGCTTTAAATGACCTTTCTGAAGTGTTTGAAATTTACATTGACTACATTTAAATTTATTGACTTCTTCGGGATTCATATGCCTGAGCAAATGCTGCTTTAAATGACCTTTAACATGTGTTCGATATTCACATTTACGACATTTAAAACTTTTGACTTCCTCGATATTCATATGCATATGTAAAAGATTCTTAGAACTACCTATTCGGCTTGCTCGAGTTTCATATTGATGATTTTTCTCTGATCCATGTCTTAGTACATCTAGTCGGTTTTGACAGACGCCTGGCGAAATTCTGCAAAGATAAATAGATTATTAATTGACCTTTGGCGGTTTCCCCCTACTTTGTCGTTTTGATGATATGTTAGAATCATTCAAAGAATGACGGCTATTGGAAATACTTTTTTTAATGTCTTAATTAATAATCTTGCTGATGGCCCTTAGCGGATTGTAAGGAAAAATAAAAATTAATGGAGCTTTGAATTAATAAGCGAAATATACATGTGAAATCTAAAAATTCACGTGGCCGCCATTGGCGACATACGCAATCAATAATTTATTGACGGGGGTCAATTCCCAAAAAATGGTCAGGCATGTTAAAAATAAATAAGTTAACTATGTTTTTTTGTGTTAACTGAGACTTTTCATTATGATTTCTTCTCTCAAGTTTCTTAATATGTACAGGGTGTCCCATTTTCGACACTTTTATAGGGTATCTCCGTTATTGTTAGTGCTATCAAAAAAGTAATGTACAGTACGCACAGGGGATCTTTACCCTGACGTCATCGCTTACACGTCATAAAAATCGTATGAATCAAATCAAAATTACGTGGAAGAAAAGTTGTCAAAACATAAACTAATTTCATAACATTTTAATTGACGTAAATAACGTTCCCATATACGGATTTTTAAAAATTTCTTTAAAACTCCGAATCAAAATTTTGAGTCGGTCTTACATAAAATAGATTGTTAGGAATATGTAGGTATAAATCTGATATTCTTGAATTTTTACTGGCAGTTATGTACCTACTTCTTATTTGACAAAATGATAAACTCGGTTTGAATGTGACATTTTGATTACACAGATTAAAAAGCTCCGCCCATTCATCCCCTACAGGAATCACCCCAAAAAGGAGTTTTTTTCATTAGAATTGAAGATAAATGGTAATTTATGTCGTAAAACATGAAAAAAAAAATCAATTTACGAAAAAATGCAAGCTAATAGGCATTGCCTTGGAAATTTAAATAAATTATTCTATTGAACTGTCATATTTGTATTTTTCGACCAATTTTTACCACATTTTGAGACGAGATTGTGAACTTAATTTGGCGATTTCAGATTTGATTTTGCCCGAAATACGTTCTGTGAACCTTCTAGTTTCGATACATATACAGAGCGTTTGGAAATTCGGGCGATTTTACTTATTTTTTTCGAAACTAAAAAGACGTGTTTTTACGTTTTTGGGATGGCAAAATAGCGGAGCGGAGACTTATCCACAATTTTTAGGGTTAGGAATACTTTATTACAATAAATAAATAACAATAAATATCAATATGTACTTACCACTAACACAAAAAAGCGATACCAAAACTCTGAAAAGAACTGTTTGCAGGAGTAAAAGAAGTTTTAATGCACAAAAATGTATAAAAACGAAAAAATTGTGAATCAATTGTCACAATGACGTTTTTGTAATTTGTAGTACTGCGTAAGTCAAAATAATTATTTGGCAACTCTTCTTTATAATTATTTCTCTGTCTAACACGTTTAATTCCGGACGACGTATAATACAATTTTTATTCGCCTTTATGTCTGTACCAAACAAAGATGCAGAGATATGAAATATGTCGGGATATCTATTTGTTAGCGATGACGTCAGGGTAAAGATCCCCTGTGCATACTTTATGTGTCATGTACTCTTTTTGGATCAAACTTAAAATGATAAAATCAAAATTCGAAAATTTTCGCTCGCTTCAGATATACGGGGGAAAATCAAAAAATTCACAATTTCTAAATTACCCTATATTTTCTTAGTTAAAAGAGATACAGAAAAAGTTTTATACAGAAGTTTCTTTATAATGATTGTTGAATAATCTGCCGTCTTCAGAATAAGTATACGGGGTCGAGTAAAAAAGTTATCGGACCTAACCTCACTTTTTTAAATGGAACACCCTGTATATTTTAATCTAAAAAGATAGCATTTTAATTTCAAATATATTACACACCATGCATGATATTGGTTTCCTAGGCGATTTATTTAAACTTTATTACTTTAAACCACAGTAGGCCATGAAACAAAAGCTAATATCCTAGAGCCAACTATGCTGACATTCTAGTTGTGATTGACATTTAACGTCAATTTCATCTTTACATATTCATTTGTGAATAAGACTTATCAACATTTTGAAAAATTTGATATAATATAATCCATGGTGTGTTATAAATTTGAAAAGAGAGTTTAAAATGCTATCTTTTTAGATTAAAATATACAGGTGTTCCATGTAAAATAGTGAGGTTAGGTCCGATAACTTTCTTACCTGACCTTACTTATTCTGAAACCGGCAGATTATTCAACAATCATTATAAATAAACTTCTGTATAAAACGTTTTTCTGTATCTCTTTTAACTAAGAAAATATAGGGTAATTTAGAAATTGTGAATTTTGTGATTTTCCCCCGTATCTTTTTAGCGAGCGAAAATTTTCGAATTTTGATTTTACCATTTTAAGTTTGACCCAAATAAAGCACATGACATCTACATTACTTTTTTGATAGCACTAACAATAACGGAGATACCCTATAAAAGTGCCGAAAATGGGACACCCTGTACATAAATAATGATATATTTAATTATAAACCTGTCTAGCAATAATGCACATACAGATGGTTTTCATCTAGGTGCTTGTTAAAAGACTATTATATTATGTAACATACAAGAAAACTAATTATATTGTTGTTGTAATGGATATTAATGAAATTAAATTAAATAAAATTAAATGTTAGGTAGTGTTGTCATATTTTAACACAGAATTGTAAACGCACGTGGTCAGCTTTGTCAACAAGACGTCTTTGACCCGCATTCTCAGTTTGTCAAACTCTTTAGAAAAAAAAGTACAACTTTTAGATAGTGTATGGCCTTGTTAGTCTAGCCTGAGAGTATTATTTAAAAATTTCCATAAAAAAATACAGCATAAAGTGGTGTTTTGCAACAAAACCAATAAAATTGTAATATCACACAAATTTGAATCACATTAATTATTATTATAAATTATTTTACAAAAATACGTTTAAAATTGGTATAAACATGTGGGAATTTTCACGCGACGCGACATACATCTCGACGGACGGGCACGGACTGAAATAAAAGCGCCGCGTGGCGAATTATCAACGTTCTCGTTCGCTCGAGGTCGAAGCCAGCGTTTTGATCCCGCATCGCTGCTCGCGGGTGACCTAGTTAGGCTTGTTGGCTGAAACGTGTATGGCATCGCACTGGAAAGCACAAACATAACGTAAGCGTTTATTAAGTATTTAGACATTGGATTAAAAAAAGTATGTAGTGTTTCCAAGGAGTCACTCATTTAAATATAATTAACCATTTCCATAACACCCTGTTTATACAAGTAGCATTTTAGACACATTGTGGTAAAGGTATCGTAACTATAGTTTCTGTTTCAGTTCAAAATTGGAAACTGTTGGCAACAAAAATGGAAATATTTTCGTAAAGTATACATTTTAAATGGCACATTTGCACGTGTTTTCAAGTGGTTGGTACTAGCTGTGACTTTCGCTGTTTCGATGCACAATCGAAACTTTTATCGAAAATATTTCGGAACTTTATCTGACAGTAATGACAGTATAAAGAGGCGGGGCCCTGTTAAAGCATGCGCAACAAAATTGTTTCCAAGTGTGGCTGATATTGTAGGTGAACATGTCAAAATGGACAAAATAAGGAAACAAATAATTGTAAAATAAAAGAACAACAATGAATTCGACGCCAAAAAGAAGTGTTGAAGAACTATTCTTTGGTGTACATACATAACCTAAAACTAAAATTCATATATTTTTGAACTGTCTGTTCGGAACCGCAATTAGAAATGTATTATGGAGTTGAAACGAGAGAAAAAATCGATTGGTGTTAATTTTTTTTAGTAATTCACAGAACTAGAAAAAAAATTACATCCAGTGATTGAGAGTATATGCAGACTAGAAAGAAAGCTGGATGAAGTCTTAAAAAACTTTAATGAGCCATTACAATATTTTCAGGAGAAGGATATGTCTTGGTGTAATTATAAATTTCCTCTAAAGGCAGTGCCGAAGTTCAACATTTAGAAAAAGAATTGCTTTCCAGCATTATTTACAAAAAATTGCAGAAAATTTATTAAGGAAATCATGTGTAAAAGACACCAAAGATGTTAAAAAACTAAAGAAAAAAATATTAGCCGAGTTATTTACTTTGGAGCTGTTAAAATCTTATTTTTGGCCCGGATGAGGAAATAAATTGAACATTGAAAAGCAAGCCAATTCCACTTACAATGAAAAGAAGTCTTGTGCCTTTTTACAGACTTAATGGTTCAAATGTTTAAACCAGAAAATTCGGCGTACAGAGTAAGTATATTTATTATAATTATTTGATTTCTTAAGTTTTTTTTATCAGGGTTTAAATAAGATGGAAATAACGATTTGCATTTTTATGGATTAGTGCCGAAAGTTTAAAGTTAACGAATATTACTATAGACATATGATTATTTTTTCTTTTTAGGCTAAAAACTAAGGTTTGCATCATTGATACTCGGAAAGAGAATGAAGCTACACACTACACTGCAAGAAGTTGTCGGGCACAATAAAGGAGATTTGTAAAGTTTTTAAAACTTCTTTTAGCGATAAAATTAATAAGTACCAATATTTCTATGATCTCTTGTTGTTCATTTGAATTCTTTTAGTGAGAAGAACGAACCCATGACCCTAAAGACTTATTCTTTATATTTTTTTTATAAATATTTAGGTGTTTACTATGAAGGTATATACAGGGTGTTATGGAAATGACGTAGTATATTTAAATGGGTGACTCCTGGGGTGTCCTAGAGAAGCGCTACATATATTTTTTTTCAAATCGAACGTTTAAAAAGTGGGGTAATTCACCCATAAACCCACATACAACTCCTCGGCACAGTCACATTACACTGAGCAGCTGTGTAATAAACAGATGTTCTGGCGCAATGTTGCCAAATTGTTCATGTAAAACTTTAGATTCTTATAAAAATAAATATTTAGCTACCTAGTATCTAAATAGAAGTGAATCCAGGTGCCAGTATACCAGCAAGTAATCCAGGGCACAAAAATCTTGTTTTTTTGGTTTTAGTGGGTAAAGCTTATACCCCACTAAAACCCCTTCGGCATTTTTCTTCCATTCTCAGAACATGACCCTGTATATCGTCAGAGACACAAAACAAATAGTGAAACACTGAACAAATTACCATAAATCACTTAAAGAAACACACATATTTCAAATTAGTTTTTTTTTGTCACACAAAATCGCTACACACTAATGCATTCTTTAACAAACACACAAATAGGACACAATTGGCACTTTATAAACTAAAACGTTCAGCAATTATTTTATCTGCTGCATCCAATATCTTATATCGCAACTGATCCATATCTTCGACTTTATCAACTATTTCTTTATTCATCGTACCCCATAGAAAAAAATTGCATGATGTAAGATCCGGTGACCTTGCGATTTCCAGTCTCTTACTAAAGGAACATTTTCTAATATGCCTTCGACTTGATTTTTCTGTATGTACTAAACATTTTCCCACATATTCGCACTGTACAGTTGATTAAATATCCCGAAAAACTCTTTCGCGCGAAGCCGCTTGTTGTCAAGCAAATATCAACTTCTAACTCTAACCTGTCGATTTATACTAGAGATGTGGCTAATCTTTGGTTTTAAAATCCCGCTGTGAAACGATCGATTTAATTTTTTTAAGCTTTTCGAATGAAATAAAGCACCAGAGCAGCGATTAACAAGTTTTTTAATCTTTATTGGTATCTACAGCAGTAAAGGAAAACAATAAATAAGTGCTGTAGATTATTATAATTATTTATTTCAACATTTTTTGGTGGATGCGCAGGAATCTACCGGAAAACATGCATTGCATTAATACATTTCTAGTTTTTGACAGTTCGTGTTTTAAATGTTTCAGTTCAGATGTAATTTTTAGTTCAAATAAATGTTATTTACATTTTACAATGTGTTTTATAATTAAAAACAAAAGTTCATACAAATCTAGGCGAGACAACCCAATGTTAATAAAAAACGATGTCTCCAAGTGAATTTTGTGTGTGTTTTGGCCAGTGTTCATGTGAAGTTTTCCGATTATGGTTATGGGTTATGTGATGTGCCGGTTTCTTTACTAAAACGCTGTATAAGTTTTTATAGAAGTTGACATTAATTTTTAAATAGGTAAGTGTATGTGTGTGGCATAAATAAAATTAGATTAAAAATTCAATCAGCCAATCAAAAGTCAAAAGGTCATTGACATTTGACCTAGTTACGTAGTTGGGTATTTCAAACTTAAAGAGTGTAAGGTATAATTCTGACAACAACGGTGAGCATTCGGATGTGCCGCAGTGCGGTACAGAGGTATTCCTGGTTTGACGTCAGGTCATTTTTACAGCTAAATGAATTGAAAGCGCCATTTAAGGATATTTTTCTTCAATTTGTATTCATCTCAGGAATTGCCGGTTTAAATATAATACGTCATTTCCATAACACCCTGTATATGTATTTGGGATTTATAAACAAATCACCAACAATCCTTTCATTGTGTAGGCACAAGAATGTAAATTTACCTTACTTTGTTCCAGGAAATGGAAATAGAGAGTAAACAAAATAAAAGTAAAATTTTCAGAATTCAGTTTTATTTTTATGAATCAGGCAAAGTGTGCAAAAGGGAAATAAATACAAAATTACTTTTATATTTTAGCCTTATTAATTTACATTTAATACATTTAATAGAATCTAAATCAATTTCTTTTGTAGAAGAACATTGAGTGCCATCCGATATAAAAATATATAGGAAAGGGGAGTCAATATTGCTCAAAAAAACTTTAATTGGATTTGATGGCCTTACAAATAACATACTTTATTATTGATTATTTTGGCAGTAATGATACTCATTATTTCATGGTCTTTAGACGTAAACCATTTATCCTGAATTCTGTTTGCAGATAATATAAATCCTTCTCTAATATGTATTCTTTCGAAACAAACTGTATCGTATCCAATTGGACCCTATTCTTTAAAATTGAATATTCTGCTTTTTTTTCTTTCACTAAGAGACAAAGTTTCATGTATTCTTTTAGCAACCTGGGTCAAGGACTTTTTACCACTTCGGACATCACTAACTGGAAAAGCAGGCTGTTGTTTTGCTTTTTTCCTTTCAATTTGAAATTTTTTCTTTGTAGTGTCTTATGATATCTTGAGGAATGTTTAAATTGTTATTTTCTTCCAATATTTAAAAAAAAATAAACGTAAAAGGGTTAAAATGATTTAAAAACCCAAATTAACAAAATGCAAAAATTATAGGTTATTATGGCAAGGTGATGCACAGAAAAATAAAAAGTTTATTAAGGCGAGGGACAGAAAAAAGGTTTGCTTGTATGCACAGAAACAAAGGTTGGGTATTTTTGTTTCTGTAAGTTTCGAAAAATATTTCGACACAAGGACGTCTTAGAGTTTTAGAAACTTGATTCGATAATGTATTGCAAAAGTTTCGTAACACACGTGTCTCGATACACTTTTTTTATTTTAATCGAAAATGTTTCGAAACGTTTCTCAGCAAAAAATGTGTGTTCAATTTGTGTCTAAAAATGCTACTTGGGTATAAGATTGATTTTGTAGAGAGGATAGGCATACCCAAGTAGCATTTTTAGACACATTGTGGTACATGTATCGTAACTATCGTTTCTGTTTCCAATCAAAATTGGAAACTGTTGGCAACACGAATGGAAAATATGGAAATATTTTCGAAACGTATACATTTTAAATGCGACATTTACACGTGTTTCCAAGTGGTTGGTACTAGCTGTGACTTTCGCTATTTCGATGCACAATCAAAACTTTTATCGAGAATGTTACTTATTTGTATTTAAAAATGACTGTTAAAGGGACGGGGCTATGTTAAACCATGCGCAAAACAATTAGGATACCTTCACTGTTGTAAAATAAAAGAAAAACAATATGAAACAATAATTTCGCCATGATGAAATCGTTATAAGTATATTTCCTATAAGTTATTTTAGTTTATATACCTAGTTATTGCATATTAGAACCAAAAAATCATTGTCGCAGTAAATTTTATCGTGCAGTTTAGTAATTTGGCTTTATATTTTTAACGTGCCCTCGATTTATTTTCATTTACAGAAAAATATAAAAATTAAAATATCAATATTTTATTTATTTCTTTTATAAATCGACTTAGCTAGGAAAATGGAACTTATCTAACAAATTTTGGCTTTGCAAGAGATGCAGGAATTTCATTAAAACTCATTTTAACAAAATAAAAATTCATTTCCTAAAATGGCCGCTAGAAAGCAAGAAATTATTCTGGTCTAAAATGGACTCGACACACAATTTCTACTCTTTGGCTTCTATAATGTTTCCATGATGTACAGAAGAATAAAAGGTTTGTAAGGTGAATGCCAAAGAAAAAAAAAAAGGTTTGCTTGCATGCACATAAAAGAAAGGTTGGGTATGGACAGCCGCGGTGTGACGTCACGAGAGGCGTGGTGCAAAAACCTTTCCAAACTAAAATTATAAGGGATAAATAAGCAATTTCCTGGTATTATTTGTATATTAGATGTTATTATTGATTCATTTTCAGATTCAGATTCGTAAGTGTTTTTTGAAGATTTTTAATCAACATCTTGTTTGAGGGTATGTTATTATTGTTTGCATAGGGAGATGTAAATTGATATTTTTCTGTGAAAAACAGCTTATTGCACTGTATTTATCAACATAGAGTATACCCACCCTATAGCCATACTTTATGTTGATAAATCCAGTACGGTAAGCTTTTTATTACAGAAAAATAACAATTTAAATCTCGCTAAACAATAACATAACCTCAAACTTGTTCAGATGGTGATTAAAAATGTACCTAAAACACTTACTTCAATCTGTGGTAGAAAATAGACCAATAATAACACCTAAAATATAAATAATATCAAGAAGTTGCTAATTTATCGTTAATAAACGTACACCGATGCTATAAAAAATCTTTTATGGGAAATTCAATGCAATCTTGTGTCTTACCAAAACTTTATAATTTTAACTAAAAATTTTTCGAAAAATATTTATCTTCGCGTGTCGTTAATATATCGACACCACGATTTGTAAAATATTTCGAAACAAGCACGTCTTTAAGTGTTTCTAGTAACTGGATTCGAAAATGTGTCCCAAAAGTTTCGTAACACATATGTCTCGATACAAGTTTCTAATTCGAATCGAAAATGTGTCGAAACGTTTCTCAGCAAAGAATGTGTGTCCAATTTGTGTCTAAAAATGCTACTTTGGTATACTGTGATAATAGTGTCGAGTAGACGTATAGCTTGTCGTTTGGATCTGTGGCTACGCGGTATCCGTAAGGGGGAAGGAATGCAAAAGGTCTTAGGGACAATCCAGGGGCGTGCTACTAGTATTTTAAAATTAAATATAAAAATATTAAAATCTATAAAACAAAGTTGTTTATAAACTAACATAAAGTCTAAACAAGCAGAACTTTTTTATAAAGAATGCGTTTTGGTCGTAAAATCAATAATACAAAATTTTCCCCTTGACACATTGTATATACAGGGTATTATGGAAACGACGTATTATATTCAAATTGGGTTATCAATAAGATCAAGCGTAATCCGACGCCGTCTGTGTTGAACTGACAAGCTCGCAACCGAACAAACCCGACATATACGAACTACTTCGGCTCAGCCGTAGTAAGCCGAGTGTGTGCCATTTCGTCATTTTGAGTTTTGAACGCAGGGTTGTTCCAGAGAATACTTTTGTACCAAATTCGGTACACTTTACAAGGTATTGGCTGTATAACAGAACCCATCAATTTATAAGCCGTTGACGTCACGATGCGCATTGATTTGTAGTTCTGCTGAATGCATTTTGTTGTCAGTTTTTTGTTTGGTTAGGTTACCTTCTAAATATTTTCATCAAATTTTACATTTTATTCACTTCACTAACAGGGATCGTGTATAATATGTTTTTGTAATTTTAATTCACTTCTTTCGTAATTTTTTTATAAATTTTACTCCTCAACATGACAAACAAAACTGACATAAATCGCTAAATCACAAATCGCTTTTTAAATTCGATGGAAAAAGGGCGTCCGATTTTCCATCGATTTGTGAAATCCAAGGATTGGTTTTGTTATGTAGGGCTGTTGAAAGTAACGACTTTTTTTAAGTCCACTTTCTTGGTGAAGGTAACGATTTTTTTTAAGTTCACTTTCTTGGTGAAGGTAACTACCTTTTTTTAAGTTCACTTTCTTGGTGAGGTAACGACCTTTCTTTAAGTTGGCGTCCAGTGAAGTAGCGTCCTTTTTTTTAAGCGCCGTGCTTTTACATTTCTATAAAGTTCGGTACAATTTTATCAATCAAAAATTACAAGCTTGGAACACTGCAGTTTGAAGTAGTTTGAACGTTTCCCTCAGTTCGTTCGTCGTGTGTGTCATTTTTAAATTGAAGGAATCGTATTTAAAATGTGTTTAAACAAATAAATCTAAGCGAGAAAAAAAGGGACCAAAATTAATCAAAACAATTTTCCCGTGTATTCTTTCCATGTGAATAGCTGCTATTTGTGAGGTTATGTGAGAGGTTTTTTTCCACTTCGATTCTGTGTGGTTTGTGTGAAATTATAAAACTAATAATTGCTTTTAAATAAGTAAAGGTAAGAGAGCATGTCGTTGGTGTTCGTGCAAAATGTCGTATGTTGAAACATTTAGAATGGTAAGACATAAAGACATCTTGCAATACTGGTTGTTCACTAGACAAATATTGGACATTTTGTAAATGAGAAATAGCTTGTCACCACACAGACATTGTGATATTTTGCAGTTGTGTGGGCATTGTGAAACTATTTAACTTACGACAAGAAACAATTGTGCCCTTTTTGTGACACATGACATTTTGTACGAACACCGACGATGTGTCTTAAATAAAATTGCACTTTTTTAAAAGAGTTTGGAAGATAATAATTTAATAGGTCAATGACGTTTGACCTATTTACTTTTCTGTACTTGTGACGAATTTCAAATTATTGTGATATTACCATTATTTGTTTTGCAAAGCATCTTTCGCCGTCGGTTTTCTGGAATCATATTTGTTCATAAATGATTGTTAAAATTATAATTTTTTTTCTAAAGAGTTTGCCGTGTAGATATGACAACACCGGCCGAAATACGTTGACGTCTTTTTAACACTACACCCCACGTCGTCAGTAGCGGCAATGTAAATTTTCAGATTTCATAATAATATAAAGTGTATAATTTCGCTTAATAATTCAAAGCGCCATTTATGGTTATTATCTTCAATTTATTTTCATCTCAGGATTTGCCGGTTTAAATATAATACATCATTTCCATAACACCCTGTATACTTGACGATAGGCCTTAATAAATTCCTGGTTTCTTCTTAATTCCGTATTAATTTGATAATCGTAATAGTAACTGTTATTATTTTTGCAAAAAGTACCAAAGTATTTTATTATATAAATTAATTAAATTTATGTACCCGTTTTAACGCGAGATAGAACTTTTCGATAATGCGTCTCGTTGGAGGTTATATTCGTTGGGAAAAACGACCTCGGGAAGATCGTTCCACAAGGATGAAGTCCTCCAGATGAAAGAGTTCTTAAATAATAAAGTCCGAGGAGTACTAAGCTTAACCACATATGGATTGGCGGCAGTGGTTCGTCGTGTATTTCTGATATTCGCCGCTCTGGGCGGAATTAAGAGGGCAAGGTCAGCCGAGCACTTTCTATGAAAATAGAGTCAAATCACCAACTTGCCTTCGATGTTCTAGGCTGTCGAGGTTCTTCGTCAGCTCGTGGTCTAAAATCAGACGAATGGCCCTCCTTTCGATGGAATCCAGTAGCCGAAGAGTATGTTTGGGTGCAGAGCTCCAGACATGAGAGCAGTACTCTAGTGATGGTCGAATCTGGGCTTTGTATAGTGTCAAAAGTTGTTGAGGTGTGTACAACTTTCTGGTTCGGAAGAGTACACCAAGCTTCTGAGAGGCTATCTTGGCGATTGCCACAACGTGGTTATGCCAAGACATATTTCCTCCCAGATTGACGCCCAGCAAACTAATAGATGAGGCCAGTGGGATTGCGTGTCCGTCCATGACCATATCCGGTTCTGTAATGTTAACCTTTTTAGAGAAAACTGCTGCCTGGGTTTTTTTAGCGTTAAATTCGACTTGGTTACTGTCACCCCAAGCCAAAATTTCTTCCAGGTCTTTGTTGAGGCGTGATACTTCATGCTGTCTGCGAAGATGTGCGTCGGCAGCCGATGTTTGTGCATTCAAAGAGAAAGTTGATAAAAGTGTGCTATCATCAGCAAAACTAACTATCGGGTTTTTCGTTTTCACTAGAAGGTCATTAATGTAGAATAAGAAGAGAGTGGGAGACAATATGGACCCTTGAGGAACACCGGCATTAATGGTGAATGTGTGTGAGAGAAATCCGTCAATCGCCACTTGCAGAGAGCGGTCCTTAAGAAAGCTAGACAACCATGCACAGAATCGACTGGGCATACCATAGGATCGCAGTTTACTTAGAAGCCCCTCATGCCAAACACGATCAAAAGCTTTAGAAATATCCAGTGCAACAGCCCGAGACTCCCCATGATGTTTAGAAATATCCAGTGCAACAGCCCGAGACTCCCCATGATGTTCGATTGCGTTGTTCCAAATATGGGTGACATAGGCTAGAAGATCTCCAGTTGATCTGGACTTCCGAAAACCATATTGATGATCGCTGATAATGTTGAAGCCTCCAGGTACTTTAGAAGATGTTGGTTAATAGCTTTCTCCATTACTTTTGATATAACTGAAAGCAATGCGACTGGTCGATAGTTGTTAGGCAGGGTTCTCTTACCTTTCTTTGGAATAGGCTGGACTCGCGCCGTCTTTCAGCAAGATGGAAATATTCCTTTTTTGTAGGATAAGTTGAAAAGTCTACAAAATACTGGTTCATCGGCGCATCTCTTGAAAACTATAATAGGAATTTCGTCTGGACCAGTAGCTTTTTTGACGTCCAGTCCTTTCAGGATTCGTTTGACGGGACGCTGACGGAACACGATTTCGGTCATTTCGGATTGAACTGCAGGAATATCGGGTGGTGTTCTTCCCTGGAAATCTACAGTGGAATACGAAGAAAATAGTTCAGCAAGTAAGTTTGCTTTGTCTCCGGCTGTGGATGCTATTGTACCATCGGGACGTGTTAGAGGTAGAATAGTTGATTTGGTGAAATTTTGGCTGACGGCCTTAGCGACTGACCAAAAGGACCTTGATCCGTTTGGACTGTCAAGAAGTTTGTTTTTGATCCTCACGTTATGGGCTTCTTTGCTTTGATCTATTGTTAGCTTACATTGGTTTCGAGCGGTAACAAAGATGGTACGATTCTCAGTGGTAGGGTTTTGACGCCACTGTCGGTAAGCCAGATTTTTTGATCTGACAGCACACTCACAATCCTTGCTAAACCAGGGCTTGCCGTTGGAAGGTCGTTTTTGGGAGGAGAATATAAATGCTTCCATGCTCGTTAGAATGACGTCGGAGACCTCCCCAGCACAGACGGATGGATCATCAGAAGAGAAGCATACGCTAATCCAAGGAAAAGTGCGAAAATGGTCTTTCAGATCTTCCCACTAGAGTCAAATTTTAATTTGTCTGTAATTAATAAACGATAACGTATTTTCAGTATTATTGCTTTTAGGTCCTCGTCTTCGTTTTGATTTTTTTTAATCACGCTCCTGTATACATTGAAGCCATGTCCAATTTTCGTTTTAACGGCAAATTAAATGCATTATTTCTGGCTTCCTCATCACAAGCATTATAAAAATTAGCAATAATTTCCCGAGATTGGCCATGCAAGGTTTTTCCATGAATATATGCCATTGCAATAATTTTGAATAAGAAGAAAAACGCAAAGAATTTTGTTTACTATTGGGCTTATTAATTATATAATACAAAATTAATTATAAAATTAATTAATAAATTAATTATAAAATCATAGCGGGACTGGCGCATAGCAGGGCCATGTGTCGGGCGTATGTCCGCGGAGGCGTGTCCAAATCAACCGCATATTATAGTTTTGTCCCTGCTTAATGCTGTGAAACAAAATAGAGGCGGAAGTGATCTTATTAATCGACTAAATGTTTGGAGTAAATGTTATCAGATTTGTTAGTAAATAGACAAATCAATTAATATTTTAATTTCGTCCGGTAATTAAAATTAGCCAGGTGTGAACTAATTAATTAAAACTCAAAATACCTCAGTTTTTCAGTCTGAATTATAGTTCTTTCTAACTTTTTAACGATTAGGTTAAATTCTGTATTCCTAGGAGGTATAAATAATAAATTTAATAAAACTTATTAGATTTTTGGTAAGTAATTTGACAACATCGATAATATTTCGTCTGCGTTCATTAAATAGTTTTGGTAGCCACAGAACGAAACGACAAGCTGTAGATATATCGGAAAATATAGAGCCTATACAGTACTATACACCTACATGTTTCCACATACATCGAATCTCTCCTATTTTATTCCACACGAACCTGTACGTCGATTACATGGCGATTCTGTCAGTCGACATTCACTACAGGATGGCTCAAGTCCTTATAAACAAGGACACGGATGTTTTGCCACAACCGCCATTTCAAGTCAGTGGTTTGGGTTGCCTAATAGCTTATTACGAAATAAATTATCGTGAAAACGTTTATTTAGATTAATTTGCCTTTTTAAATTCGATTCATTTTGTCAGTTTTTAAATGTAAAATAGGTGCATTCAACAGTGCCCATCGATTTGTAAGCGATTTTTCAGCGGCAGCGATTTTTAATCGGTGACGTAACGATGCGTATAGATTTGTAGATCTGCATGCTAAATGCATATTTTTGATATCTGAATTTCAATTTGTTTTCAGTTTTTTTTTGTTTGGTTTCAAGATAATCTGGTTCTGTAAGGGGCGAAACAGAAAATAAATTTTTAACAAAGTAAAAATATAGGACACAAACAATTAAGGACTAGAAACTCAAGAAAAAATTGTTTCCTAACCCAACAAACCGATGAAACAACTCGCTTTTTAAATTCGATGGGAAAAATGGCGTCCGAATGGTATCGATTAGTGAAATCGATCTTTTAGTGCATTCGGCAGACGATTTTTAATCGCTTACAAATCGATGGGATCTGCTGAATGCGCCCATCCACCTTACACCTATAGATGATCTTAACTACCAAATAAACCCACCGACACCAATTAAATACCTGGGCATCCATTTTGATCACAAAGTGGATTTTAAATATCACCTAACAATAATAAAGAAGATAAAGAAGATGATAACCAGAAGTAAACATTTTATATGTCTCACTTATAAAAATGAAGGAATTAATTTAAAGACTGCTTCGCATATATATAAAATGTTGGATCAGTCAATGGTGGAGTATGGTCAAATAATTCGTATTCTTTTACAAACGTACTAAGAACCTAACAAACCCGAACCGGCCTTTGGGATATCAAAACAGGCAACGAAAACAACATTAGATAGATGGTCGAAAAAACAACACCTATCTCGATGGCAAGGGTTACCTGGTCAAATACACGCAAGGGCCGTAATTGGAAAACCATCGAGGATACTATCGAATGGGATGCTAGCCCTAACACGGCCCCAGTTGAAACAAGTGATGGGTCTGCTAACAGGCCACTGCCACTTGCGTAAACACTTTCAACGGATGGGCATAAACAACGGATCCATTGAATGCAGACTCTGCGGCGAAGAGGATGAAACCGCCTCACACATAATATACCGCTGCGCAGCACTGTCTCGTAGAAGACAAAATATCTTCGGGAACATACAATGTGGTGACAACCTCCCACATGACAAACTTGGTAGAAGGTTACTGGACCTCATAGAAGGAACAAACATCGTCTAACAAGATCGGGGTACACAATAAGCCGGAAGGCTGCAGTGATAGAAGTTCGGGCCTTTAAACCGACCCCCGCCTTTAACCAACCAACCAACCAAGAACCTAACGGGAGCCGAAATACTGGAGTTATATATTGACACAAATAAGTGATTTGATTTGATTTGAAGTTTTATTGCCGTTGTTGTTATAAACGGCATTGCGATATATCTAAATTATATATTCTAACCCGCAAATCCTGAGATGAAAATAAATTGCAGAAAAATAACCATTAATTTCGTTTTGAGGTAATAAGCGAGAAAAATCAAAGTAGTGTGCACTATTCTTAACTTGTAAACAAACTCATGTGGTAGGTCAGTTAAGCGTCAAGACACGTCATTGACCCTTTCGAGTTTCCCCATCGACGACAATGTTGTCAATTTTACAATTACAAACAATCTAGAAAATATAATTATGCTACAAAATGTAATAAATCTTTACCTATTATAGTTTACAAACAATTATAAGTAAGGAATAATTTTTGAAAAATAATGCGGAAAGAAAAAATATTGTATTTATTCACTTTATATGACAAAATCTCTAAATTACTGCACAACTTACAAAATTTACACCTTACTTACCCCGTTTCTCCTTCTTCCAAATCTTCCTCTTTTAAATCCAGTTCTTCGTTTTTAATTGTCCAATTTTCAAAGGTCGAGATGTTATCAAGTGCATCTATACCAGCATCACTTTTAACTCTTACTAGCTGAATAGTTTCGTCATAAGGAATATTCGAGTATCTGTAAAATAGATGAATACCATTTAAGTATGTATAAATTATGGATGGCTAATTAATTCGCAAATGACCATAAGAACTAGTGATCGGCCGATACCGATATAAATATCGGTAAATCGGTATTTTATCGGCAAATTTTGCCGATATCGGCATTTTTAAGATGTATGAAGCTGTCACTTACCATTTTAAAATTATTAGTAATCATGATAGGGCGCTTAAATTATAGAAACGAAGATTACTTAAACTTTTTTTATTTATGTTGAATGTGACAAAGAACATGTGACAAACTCATTTCGTTGGCATTTGATTGTTTTCAATGGCGTCATAGCCAACTAGGCGTAACTGAACTTAAAATCTGCGGCAAAATCGACATAAAAATCGCGGAAACGTACAGTTAAAAACTTAAGGAGTAAAGGTGATAAAGAGGCAATAGCAAATAATTTTAATGACTTCTTAGTGAATATCGTCCCTAATTTGTCAACACACTTAAGGAATGTACATTTTAAATCAAACATTGAATATATCCAAACAGCTTTTGATTTGGAATTTGCAAGCGAATAGGAAATATTGCAGATCATTAAAATATTAAAAAATAAACTCAGCTGTGGACATAATGAGATTTTAACAAGTTTAATAAAGTTTATGATAACAGCAATAGTAGATCATCTCGTTTATGTCGTTAATAATTCTCTTCAGATTGGTGTATTCCCTGAAAAATTAAAACATGCTTTGATAGTTCCAATTCTAAAAAAGGTGATTATAACATGGAAAATTATCGGCCGATAAGTCTCCTCCCATCATTTTCCAAAATATTTGAACATGTCATATGTAAAAGAATTTTTAGTTTTATGTCTCAAAATAACTTATCTAATGAAACACAACGCGGATTCCGGTAAGTATACTCAAACCGCAGTACTTAAATTTCTAGAACATATCTGAATTACCCTGGAGAGTGGCGACATTCCATTTGTTCCGTGATTTGTCCAAGGCGTATGATACATTAAGTCATGATATCCTTATTAAAAAATTTAACTTATATGGAATAAGAGACTTAAATGGATTGAGTCATACCTGTCAGGACGGCAACAAAGAATAGTAATAGATAAGGGTAACAAGAAAGTTGTGTCACAACCAAAGAGTATTTTAATGGGTTTGTCGGGTTTGTTCGGGTTGTTATATATGTTAATAATATAATAGAATTAGGCTCTGTCAATGATACGCGCCAAATTACAAGTTATGCCGATGATACTAATGTTCTGTTACGTAATAACGATCTGGAAACCCTTAAACAGGCTATTCAAGCGTTGATGACTGGCTTTGCAATAACCAATTAACTATAAATAGTTCTAAAACAGGTTTTGACAATCTTCAGAATGAATAGATCATAATTTGAAGAACCTCAAAGTTTATGTATAAAAGACAACAGTAATGTAGAATTAAAATTAAAAACTTGGGTATGTTTTTAAACAATACGCTATCTTGGGACTGTCATGTAGATAATGTTGCAAATAAATTGAATAGGATATTTTATAGTATGCAAATACTAGGTAGATACAGGGTGTTATGGAAATGACGTATTATATTTAAACCGGCAATTCCTGAGATGAAAACATATTGAAGAAAAATATCCAAAAATCACCTTACCCTTTAGAAGAAAAAAAAACAACTTAATTTATAAAAAAACACCAGGTAACTGAACAAAAATTGTCACAAAACACCAAAACAAAGTCACATAAATTCACATCGCGCATCTCATGAACACATCTAAGTACCATTCAATCTGAATTAGTATTTTAAAGTGCTACCGTGTAGACAAAAATACGCCCTTATTGTATAAGATTTTATCAGCTGGTAGTCTGGGAAATAATATAATTCCTTCATACATTGGTATTCGACATCTAAAAATGTTGAAACTAACCTTTGAACCTGTTCCTGTCTTCACGTGTCTGTTGTCTATCTAAAAATATAGCGTTGCCACTTTCGATGGATTATAAGATTATATTCATAAACTGCCTAATTTCCTTCTATAATATTACTTTCCTGTATAATTATAGTCTCGGAAATGGCAACCGCGCTCTGGCTCTAGTAGCGGAGAGTTCTCGGAAAGAAAGTCCAAGGTGGACTAGACCATTTATTTCAAAGGGTTTGTTCCTGTCAATTGTTAACATATTTGTTTAATTTTATCTTTAGTAAAGGGTTAATGGCCCATAGAAATTAGCGTTTTTATTATTTCTATTGCGAAATGATTAACTGGTCTTGTTCTATGTGTGAGGTAGTATTATTTTAAAGTGTAATTATGCGTTAGTGTTTAGTGCTCTCGTATAATCTGATAATAGGTGCATATCTTCAAAAAAACTAATTTGAAACTCGTGGATGTCTGTGTGTTTCTTTAAGCGATTTAGTGCAATTTGTTCTGTTTCACTGTGTTTTTTTTCTTTCGGTTGGTTATATTCCGAGATTGGAAATAAGAAGTCGAATGAGGTTTAGTGATAAGCTTATTATGCACTCCCACACTATCATCAGGACACGTGATGAGCATAAAGTTTTTCCCATAGAAAAAAGAACTAAAGGTGTCTGTGCCCTGGATTCCTTAATCGCGTTTTGGATTTACTTTCTAAGTAAGCTAAATATTTATTTTTATAAGAAACTAAAGTTTTACACTTTTAAACAGTTTGGCAACATTGTGCCTGAACATCTGTTGATTGCACAGCTTCGCAATGTAATATGATCATATATGAATGTGCCGAGGAGTGACCGGTGGGTTTAGGGGTGAATTACCCCACTTTTTAAACGTTCGATTTAAAAAAAAAAATGTAGCGCTTCTCTAGGACACCCCAAGAGTCACCCATTTAAATATAAAACGCCACTTCCATAACACCCTGTATATTCCCCAGAAACCCAAAAAATGTTGTACCATGCAAATTTTGAATCACATGTAAGGTATATACATACCCAAGACATAAATTGTCCATGACTGGAAAGGGTGCATGCTAATCAATATATAAAACTTTACAATCACCTACCAAATGACATAAAAAGAATACATAATTTAAAACAACTAAAGAAAAAGATTTTTATTTTACTGTTTGAAATGAACCCCTACAACAATGTGGATGAATATTACAGATGTCTCGGTCATGGATAAGATCTTTGTTTTGATTCCGGTTGCAGAATAGAGAATATGTTATATGCCGGCACATGTGTACATACTTATTTATAGGAATATAATTTGACACTATTTAATTGTGTCTGCTCTTAAATAAATATGAATTAATTATTATTATCATAAGTTAGGTATGCAAAAAATACAGAAAATATATAAGCACTAGGCAATCTATTTGCAAAAAAAACAGCAAAGATATAAGCACTAGGAATCTATTGAATTGAAATATTTGGCATATCATTGTACCGGGTGATTCATTAAGGGTGACGAGCTACCGTATCTCAGGAACTAATAGTCGTACGAGTTTAAAAAAAAAATCCCTTAAATGAAATCGGCCAAGAGAAATTGCTGGAAATATTTTTTAAATTCATACATCCACCGCTAGGGGGCGTAATTTCTTCGATCGTATAAAAAATGCAGTTTTCTTGAAAATTTTCCAAATAAGTTGAAAAAAAAATACTACCACAGTAATACTTCTATAATTGTCCATCTTTTTGGTTTAACACTTTTTATTGTGGAACGTAAAATAAGGGCGGGAGGGGATGGTGAACTTTTCCTTACTAAAGTGCCTATAGATTTGGTTATACTTAACGGAATTTAGCAAACTAGGTCTCGTTTAAGAAAGGAGGGTATATTGAACAAAATAAAAGACAACTACGTCATTCCGGTTCTTGCCGCCCTCGCTAGGGGTGTGTTTTACAAGTTTAACCGTATTTTTAATTTTGCTCCGAAATCTTAAATGGAACAGTATGATTATTTTATTAGATTCGAAAAGTAGACTAAATTTGCAACAAAATATGTTTAAGCCGCATGTCGATATCTTCATTCGTTTAAACGTTATCACTTAAAGAATATTGCATTAACAAATTTATTAAAGAAACAAAATAGATAATTCATAATCGAGCATGCCATGGACAAATAAAAAAACAATTTAAAACTTCATTTAATCACAACAATAATGATATAACATAACAAGCAAGAAAACAACAATTACAATATTGACATTTTTTTAACGTTTTTACATGTTCAAAGTGTCCACCGTTATTGGCCACGCATAAATTAAGTCTTTCAGTTTTGGATAATACACTAACTTCAATTTCGGCGGCGGAGATGTTGCTAATGGCTTCCCGAATTCGGTTTTTCATATCATGAGGTGTTGTTGGACGGTCTTTATAAACTAGGTCTTTAAGCTTACCCCATAAATAAAAATCCAGTACCGTAAGGTCGGGAGACCTCGCTGGCCAAGGAAAAATGCTGTTCCTACCTATCCATTTATCCCTAAACTGAAAATTTAAAAAATTTTGGACGTTTCGAGCATAATGGGCTGGGCATCCATCCTGTTGGAACCACATGTTCATTATGTCCTCCAAAGGAACATCTTCTAACAGTATAGGTAACTCATCTTCCAAAAATTGTAGATAATTTACTCCATTTAAATGCTGATCAAAAAAATATGGCCCAATAATTCTTCCACCCAAAATCCCGCACCACACATTTACACTCCATCGATTTTGAAATTGAACTTCCCTTAACCAGTGAGGATTTGTTTCTGACCAATAGTGCATGTTGTGATTATTAACTTTCCCTGAACTGGAAAAAGTTGCCTCGTCAGTCCACAATATTTGGGATAAAAAATTTCTGTTTCCGTTCACCATCCCCAATAGCCAATAACAAAAGTACAGTCGATGGTCGAAATCGGCTGGCTTTAATTGTTGATGTAACATTACATGGTACGGATGTAATTTATGTTTTTTTAATATACGTTGAATTAAGGAATATGTCAATCCTAGATCTCTTACCAAATCTCGAATGCTTAAATGAGGGTCGGCAGTAATATAAGCTAACACATTTATTATATTAACTTCGTTTCTTGCTCTCCGTACTCTATTTGGAGCTGCGACTGGCTGGACATGTCTGGTCTCCTTCAATCGTTTCGCTAATCTTTTGAAAATATTTCTTGAATGATGACGTCGTGCAGAATATCTAAATGCGTATTCGTTCTCGGCAATAACGTCATGTTGCAAACATTCAAAATAAACTGCTAACATATCAAAAGCCTCCTCGTTCGTATACGGCATATTTTAAAAATTTAATTGGGCTCTTTACAAATTTAAATGTTTTTTATTTGTCCATGGCATGCTCGATTATGAATTATCTATTTTGTTTCTTTAATAAATTTGTTAATGCAATATTCTTTAAGTGATAACGTTTAAACGAATGAAGATATCGACATGCGGCTTAAACATATTTTGTTGCAAATTTAGTCTACTTTTCGAATCTAATAAAATAATCATACTGTTCCATTTAAGATTTCGGAGCAAAATTAAAAATACGGTTAAACTTGTAAAACACACCCCCTAGCGAGGGCGGCAAGAACCAGAATGACGTAGTTGTCTTTTATTTTGTTCAATATACCCTCCTTTCTTAAACGAGACCTAGTTTGCTAAATTCCGTTAAGTATAACCAAATCTATAGGCACTTTAGTAAGGAAAAGTTCACCATCCCCTCCCACCCTTATTTTACGTTCCACAATAAAAAGTGTTAAACCAAAAAGATGGACAATTATAGAAGTATTACTGTGGTAGTATTTTTTTTTCAACTTATTTGGAAAATTTTCAAGAAAACTGCATTGTTTATACGATCGAAGCAATTACGCCCCCTAGCGGTGGATATATGAATTTAAAAAATATTTCCAGCAATTTCTCTTGGCCGATTTCATTTAAGGGATTTTTTTTTTAAACTCGTACGACTATTAGTTCCTGAGATACGGTAGCTCGTCACCCTTAATGAATCACCCGGTATATACAGCTTGGTCAAACGTTATCTACTTACTCGTCATATCCACTGAAGGCAGTACAATATGAGTGATCAAGGAGAACATTTTTTAGTCTTGTCTGGTCTGCTAATTGGAGTAATAATATTGGTCCTCGTTTGATTTCTTCAGTGATATCGTTGTTTATAATTTCAAGTGGAACATTCTCTATCTCAAAATTTTCCAATTTTGGTTCAGTTTTTACTGTCAAATTACTGACGTTGTGTTTCGTGTCCATATTTTCCCTATCATGTCCTAACAAAATAGTTTTCTTCACGATTTCTGCTTCTAGAAGTAAACTGTGCAGCATTAAACTGACCATTTCGTTGGACAGAGAGGTCCTTTGTCTGTATTGCATTCCATATTTAATAACTTGTGCAGCGAAAGATGAGATCCCGAAAGAACTAACAGATAATTACACTCAACAACTACTTATATTGGCATTTGGCAAGGCAAATAACACTTTGAATATAAAACAAGAAATAACACGACAATACCAAGTTACCAACAGAATAATATTTAGGTTTGTTCCACGACTCGACTCGTCGTCCGTATAACGGAGATTTACTTTGTTATCAAGCGACACAGAGGAAGAAAGTATGTAACTGATGTCGCAAGATTTGAGGCGACCGATTGTGCGTCGTTTCTATTGGCCGAAATCGAACATACACTTTAGTAGTATTTAGGTAATTTATATTTGAGCAATGGACGCATTTAGTAGCACCCATCGATTTGTAAGCGATTAGAAATCATATGCTGAATGCAATGAAAAATCGATTTCACATATCGATGGGAAATCGGACCACATTTTTTCTATCAAATGATTCGAATTTAAAATGCGATTTGTGATTTGACAGCGATTTATGTCAGGTTGAGGAGTAAAATTTATTAAAAAGTAAGAATCCAGTGAATTATAATTATGGAAACATATTATACACGATCTCCGTTAGACCGAAGGCCATTAAAAATAAAATTATCCATTTCGCACAGAAAAAATGTATAATTTGATGAAAATCCTAACCCAAGAAAAAACTGACAACAAAATGCATGCAGCAGAACTACAAATCGATGCGTATTGTGACGTCACCGATTAAGCTTTTAAATCGATAGGCTCTGCTGAATGCAGCCAATGTATTTTTGCGTAGGTCAGTGGCACAGGCAATAAGGGGGGTTTTGGGGGCGAACTCCCTCCTTCTTTGCTATAGACATTTTAAATTAAATGTAACATACCTATATATGCATATAAACCACAAATTTAATAACCCCCCTCCCAAGCTTACCTGTGGCAAATTGACGACGCATGCGTGATACAGTGTAGACAAATTACGCCATTATAGTATAATTATATCTGTGGGTGGTTGGGAAAATTTCTCCACACATTAGTGTATTTGATATATTTAATCATTTAGGAAATTAACTTTCCAAATAAATAAACTAAAAGGACTTTCTCGAGGACATCATTATATGTACGTTTAAAATATTCAACAAAATAGTACCTACTAAAATAATATTAATATACCTACTAATGCAGAAATACTAATCTTCTTTTTATCGTCCTTTGCGTTAAAACTTCTCCCAAAGGATTCATCAGGCGGAGAGCCTCGTGCGGATGATTAAGGAAAAAATGTCCGTTGTTCACAGAACAGCAATCTCCAAACGCATGCGCACAGAAAAATTTACAATCTGCTGGCAATTTGCTTGTGCGACCGAAGTTTAAAGACTAATTAATGATTTCTTTTCTAGTCTAAGAATTAATGCTTTTGCGAAGTTTAAAGAAAAACGAAGATATTGGGAGACAAACGCCAGGTTTACACGGATTTCGGTTTATCTCAGACATAACTCGTTGGATATCCATGAGCTACAAAACAATACGCCCGCCGAAGCGGTGTGGGAGTTCAACGCATTATGAATTGGTCATATATCCATCAGTCTTCCTTATAATTTGAAATTCAAAGGTTAATGTTGTTTGGTGTTGGTGATTTCAATTGTAATTGTGGTCGCGGGTTTCGCTCGGTAATGCCACCGTTTTCTTTTGAAAACTCAGTCTATTTTTAAGCCCTACAAATATAGTTATAATAATTATTTTCTTTCCTTATTAATCTTAGCTGTATTCTGTACAGGTATAAATAAACGTAACCTACAATACATACTAGGTAAGGACCTTTTATCCTGTATTACAAATAATAAGAATATTTGAGCTAGCCAACCAAATTGACTATGCGTAAATGAAAAGAACTTTAATAGATTTTTGTGTATCAGTAAATCAGGTGAAATGAAACAAAGTAATTACTACTCAGTAGTTAAGTTTTATTCAAATCTATAATAGTATTTTACGTTGAATTGGTTATGATTTCTTGACCAATATCATGACGTACGGTAAAAAAATAAACATCGTCGGCTTACAAGCAAAACACATTAAGTCCACAAACTTAGACAAAGCCACTAAGTTACCTACATAATAGGTTTTACCTGAACAAAATGAATCTTATTTCTGACTGGGGTTTTCCAGAACATCAAAATGCATGCAACTGATGTAAGCAAGTCAATATTTAAAAAAAAATTACTTAGTGTGTTGCCTGTACATCGACGATATCCTTATACCCCCAAGGTTCGAGCTTCCGCTTAATATTTTGTTTGTGTTGCTCCCAACGACTTTTGATTTTAGTGGGCTTATAAAAAGCGATTTAAAATGATAGTACATATATTTAATATGATAAAAAGCCATTTCATCCTTTTTTAAATCGGCAAAGCATATGAGAACAAAACACTGGAATGTATATTCCTATAAATCATATGCGAGACCTATTTTGGGGAGGTGACGATGACCTGATAAAAATAAATTGGTTCACTTATATCTCTGGAATCTAAACTGTGCAACTTAGTGCTACTTTACTGCTCCTGATATGTCATCATTGACGACGAGGTATGTAAGACTTTTTAGCCACTTAAACTCACATTAACATACTGTCATAATTCCTTTAATTTACTGTGATGTGTGACCAACGTACTGTGATAATGAGCCGTCAACGTGCTGTGAAAACAGCAGATAAGAGGTGAAAAATAAGAAACCTAGAGGGTCACTGCGTCCGCATATCGCCAGTTTTTGACTCTTTGACTTTCTAGCATGGCGAAACAAAGAGTTACTGATAAACATTTTGAAAATATTAAGTAATCAGCCTTGCACATTATTTTAGAATTAAAAACAAACCCGAACAAATACATAATATGTGTCCTCTGTTTAGATCTTTAATTCAACAATTATAAATGTGTTTTAAATAAAATTATACACAATACATTTGTTGAACATCCGGTATATTTCACGCTAGTTTAAAAATATGCCCCTTCGGGTTCTATACATATCTTTGTTATAAAATTTTCTGCATCCCTAGCCATCAATGGGTTAATTTAATTTCTGGGTAGTAGGCTTTGTACTGCCGCACCAAGTAAATACACTTTTTCCTAATTAATATAACCAAAAAATTGGTTCGTTAACAGAATAATTGAAATGTATTTATTGTTTTTATTATCATGCCAATTGTCCCTTCCATGCATGCCGTCGTATTCCAAAACTTTTACGAGGGAGAAGAGAATTCCCGCGCTGGTGGAATCTTAATTTAATAAATAGTTAATTTCATATTGTGCAGTCAGAATAGTATTATCGTCCAAATATCACAAGCATATGCACAAGTTTTACACCACAATTTATCAAGGAGAACGTGAAACTAGCAATAGCAGTTGGGGATTCGAGGGAACCCAACTGTCGACGACGTGTAGGAACTACACGCGTTTGGAATGAGATTAGCTGGTGGAGTGCCTGGGCGTCCTTTATATTGCGCCGCGTCGAGGTAGCGAGACACATGTTCGAAGCGCGCGTGATGGTTCGACAATTAATATACATTTATTTGTTAAGTGAAAACAGATGTATATGGCATCGCAGAACGTGGCTTAAGTTTACGGGTTCTTACCTAAGTTTATAGACGGTTGATTTAAAAAAATATATATGTAGGCTTTTGTAGGACACCTAGGGAATCGCTCATTTAAAATAAACCATTTCGCGTTGGCGCTCTTAAGTTAAGGTAAACAAGTGAGGCGAGATCAACCTTTCAATCTTGAAAGCGGATATTTAGACAACCAACAAATCCGATCCCATGCCGAGGTCGGTTGGAAACATTATAAAAAATTCCCAGCAAAATAAACGCTACAATACAATCCTCTTAACATTCTCTATTTTTATATGCCGGAGCTCAGTTTTCCTTAAATATCCTTTAGGAAGTGTTTAAAAATTACATTGGATAGAATTAAACTTATTAATTTCCTTTGGACTCTTCCTCGCCGAATGCTGGTTTAAACTACTTTAATGAATTCACATTCTGTACTAAAACTTATCGACTGTCTTTGGATTCACATGCCCAAGCACATGCTGCTTTAAATAAGCGTTCCGAAGTGTTTGATATTCACATTGACTACATTTAAACTTTTTGACTTCCTCAGGATTCAGTACATTTAAATTTGTTGGCTTCCTTGGGATTCATATGCCTGAGCAAATGCTGCTTTAAATTACCTTTATCAAGTGTTCGAAAACTTCATTGAGTACACTTAAACTTCTCGACATCCTCGGGATTCATATGCCTGAGCATATGCTGCTTCAAATGCCATTTATTAAGTGTTTGATATCCACACTGACTACATTTAAACTTCTTGACTTCCTCAGGACTCGTATGCCTAAGCAAATGTAGCTTTAAACTACGTTTCCAAAGTGTTTCATATTTACATTGATTACATTTAAATTTATTGACTTCCTCTGGGTTCATATGCCTGCGCAAATGCTGCGTTAAATTACCTTTATTAAATGTTCGATATTCACAATGATTACATTTAAACTTCTTGACTTCCTCGGGATTCATATGCCTGAGCATATGCTGCTTTAAATGAAAATTAATAAGTGTTTGATATTCACATTGACTGCATTTAAACTTTTTGACTTCCTCGGGATTCATATGCCCAAGCAAATGTACCTTTAAACTACGTTTCCAAAGTGTTTCATATTTACATTGACTACATTTAAACTTATTGACTTCCTCGGGATTCATATGCCTGCGCAAATGCTGCTTTAAATTTCCTTTACCAAGTGTTTGATATTCACATTGACTACATTTAAACTTTTTGACTTCCTCGGGATTCATATGCCTGAGCAAATGCTGTTTAAAAGGACCATTTTTAAGTGTTTGATATTCACATTTATTACATTTAAATTTTTTTACTTCCTCGGGATTCATATGCCTGCGCAAATGCTGCTTTAAATTACCTTTATCAACTGTTTGATATTCACATCGAGTACATTTAAAAGTTGTGACTTCCTCGGGATTTACATGCTTGAGCATGTGATGGTTTAAATTAGCATTATAAAACGTTTCATATTCACATTGACTACATTTAAACTTTTTGAATTCCTTGGGAGTCATATACCTGAGCAAATGCCGCTTAAAATTACTTTTCCGAGGTGTTTGATATCCACATTGATTACATTTAAACTTTTTGACTTCTTCGGGGTTCATATGCCTGCGCAAATGCTGCTTTAAATTACTTTTATCAAGTGTTTGATATTCACATTGACTACATTTAAACTTTTTGACTTCCTCGGGATTCATATGCCTGAGCATATGCTGCTTTAAATTACCGTTGCGAAGTGTTTGATATTTACATTGACTACATTTAAACTTATTGACTTCCTCGGGATTCATATGACTGAGCAAATGCCGCTTTAAATAATCATTCCTAAATGTTTGATATTCACATTGACTACATTTAAACTTTTTGATTTCCTCAGGATTCATATGCCTGAGCATATGCTGCTTTAAATTCCCATTATGACGTGTTTGATATTCACATCGACTACATTTAAACTTTTTGAATTCCTCGGGATTCATATGCCTGACCAAATGCCGCTTAAAATTACTTCTCCAAAGTGTTTGATATTCACATTGATTACATTTAAACTTTTTGACTTCCTCGAATCTCGAACTACCTATTTGACTTGATCGAGTTTCATGTTGACGATGTTCCTCTGGTCTGTGTCTTGGTGCGTCTTGTCTGTTTTGACAGACGTATTGGGAAATTCTGCAAAGGTAAATATATTATTAATCAATCAATCAATCAATAATGCTTTATTATCTTAAGAAACAAATTCTTATTGACAAAGCTGAAATAAAGTAACACCATTACACATTAAATAAAAGGGAATAAAAAAAAATTTTTTCAATATAGGTACAATTCATTCACATCACACTGAACAACAATACAGAATAAAAACAATTAGTGGATGTTATCACTATAAAATTCATCCACAGTATAATATGCCCTTGCAACGAGGAGTTTTGTTAATTGTTTCTTAAATCTCATGTCACACTGGATACTTCTGATACCCAGTGGAAGAGAGTTAAAGAGTTTCCTCCCATTGTAGAAAAAGGAATTCCTCACTAGAGCCGAGTCTGGGATCGGCAAGGCCAAAGTGTGTGTCTTACGCAAGGGGTATGCTAGGGCAGTTCTAATTATAGATTTTTTTCTTATAAGGCAAACCGTTTCAAGAATCAGCAGACAAGCAGCAGTTAAAATTTTGTGCTTAATGAATAGCGGTCTGCATGAATCTCTAGACTTAGCCCGACACAAGAATCGGACAGCTCTTTTTTGTAAGATAAACACCCTGTTGAAAAGATAGTCAGAACAAGAACCCCAAAAGCAGATGCCATATCTCAGGTGAGACTCAATTAGCGCAAAATAGACATTACGAGCTATTGCAAATTCCAAATCACGAGACACTACTCGCAATGCATAGCATCCGCGAGCCAACTTTGCATTTAAACTCAATAAGTGACCATCGAATTTCAACTTAGAATCAATGAAAAGCCCCAAAAATTTATTCTCCCCCACATTATTAATAACCCGATCCTGTAAATGAATATCATTTATACAACATTTAAAATTTACAATGTTAGTCTTTGAGATGTTAAGTGACAATTTATTTGCATCACACCAATCCTTAACCTTAATAATATCAGCCCTTACAGTCTCCTCCAGGATTCTGTCATCTATATGATGCCACAGGATCGTTGTATCGTCTGCGAATATAATGAATTTTCCAGAGATATTCAGCATTGGTAAGTCGTTCACGTATATCAAAAAAAGTAAAGGCCCCAGCACAGATCCCTGTGGCACCCCTGACGCAACCTCCAGTGGGGTAGACAATTTGTTATTAATAGAAACCGCCTGGTGACGCCCCGATAAGTACGATTTAAACCATTCCAACGATATGCCTCTAAAGCCATAGATTTCGAGTTTGCGCAGCAGTATTCCATGATCGACACAGTCAAAGGCCTTAGAGAGGTCACAGAACACCGCCGCGGCTCCCTCCCCATCATTCAGACGCAAATACAAATCATCAAGAAAGGCAAAAATTGCATCATTCGTGCCCCTTGATGCCAGAAAACCGAACTGTTCCACACGAAGTAACCCGTGCCTGTCCAGAAACCCAATCATGCGCACCTTAACCAGCCTCTCCACAATCTTGGACAGTGTCGGTAGCAAAGAAATAGGTCTATAGTTAGCTGGTTCATCACTATCCCCCCCCTTAAAAAGAGGTAAAACTGTCGCAAGCTGAAGGCATGGAGGAAAAGTCCCGGAAAGAAAGGACAAGTTAATAGCTTCAGCCAAGACCTCCAACACCAGATCAGGGAGTCTTGAAAACACTTTTAAGGATATTTCGTCATATCCAGACGAGACCTTGTTGACCATTGCTCCAAAAACCTCCTTAATTTCATAAATATTAGTAGGATTGAAGTAAAACGTTTCAGGCACATTAACGCCATTTAGGTATTTTAAAGCATCATGATTTGAAGTGATTTTCTTAGATATGTTAGTCGCTACAGAACAGTAATAAGAGTTTAGCTCATTAGGATTTAGGTTAATGTTATTTTTAAAGTTGCCAGCCCTACCAGTAAGATCGTTAACAATCTTCCAGCTCTCCCTTTGTTTGTTACCAGCGTTTAAAAGTCTTTGTGTGAAGTAGTTTTGCTTGGCGATTTTAATGGTTCTTCTATAAATAGCACGATACTTATTATAATGCAACAGAAATTCTAAATTATATAAGAAATGCTTCCTTAGAGTGTGCAGGAAGCGCATATTCCTTGCGGACACCCTCAAGCCTTTAGTGAACCATGAAGTTCTTCTCCTTTCTTTAATCCACGTTAATGGGAAGGCAGTATTAAATTTCTGAACCAAAACCTTATGAAATTGACTCAGAGGCTCAGAACACTGCAAAATTTTTCCCCAATTCCCCTCGTTGCAGAGTTGCAGAAACCTATCATAATTGTGTGCCGTATACAGTCTGCCACGACGTCTCTCTAATCGAGGCTTACAAATATTAATTTTACACTTACACAGTACCGCTTCATGATCAGACAAACCCGAATTAACAACATCGCACTCAACTAATTCTCTATCTAAATTGGTACAAAAATAATCAATAGTAGTCGCCGACCGTCCAGTTATGCGGGTAGGTGCACCGACATGCATGCATAAATTAAAGGAATTAAATAAGTTAGCGAGTAAATTTACACCACTATGCATTCTTTCAGAAAAATCAATGTTAAAGTCACCCGAAAGAACCATGCATGCATGCACAGGTAGCCGCATCAAAAGACCCTCGAGTCTAGAAACAAATAAATTAATGTCTGTATTAGGAGGTCTATATAAACAGATCATAAAAACATTGAAACCAATCGAATGCACTACAGAAAACTCAAATTCCTTCTCGACTATCAAATCATTAAACTTGTCAGAACCTGAAAAAGTGTATCTCTTCTGGAAGACTGCATTAAAATTAAAGTGCCGCCGTGACCAAAGGAATGTCTGCAATATTTAGACACAACATTATAGTGCGGTATAAAAATCGGCTCGTTCTCACTAAGCCAGTGCTCTGTAACAAGTAAAATATTTGGATAGTCAATGTTTTCCAGAAATAACAACAGTTCATCACACTTATTTCTGATCGATTGAATGTTTAAAAGCATTATGCTAACGATAACATCGTTGCCTTTTTTTAAAAAGTCTTTTATGTCACCTCTATTGACTTTGCTGACTGAAGCCGTTGGGCTTACGAAAGGAAAATCTTTTCACAATTACACCAGACGGCCATGTTTCGACATCATATAGTTCATTCAAGAGTTCAGGATCAGCCCCCACCTTAAATGCCAAACTGGAAGCTTCAGGTCTCTTGGGCTGCACTTCAACAGTAAACGAATGATCTTTAAATTTATTCAGCAAATACGATTTGATGGTTTCTTCAGAAGTATTAACCGCAACTTTGCTTACTGAGAGCCAAATACGCCTGGCAGCAGAAGCAAACGAACCAGCAGCATCTGAACCAGTACCCCTCACCACCGTAGGTCCAGGCCAATTTCTTCGCGAATGAGATGCAATCAGATGGTCATCGCATCCCGAAAATGCCCGTAAGTCATGCTTGACGGGCTCCTTTGGTTGATTAGAAGGATCGGAGGATATATTATTCGATTTAGGTTTAATTGTATTGTATTTCTTGTGACCTTTGGCGGTTGCGTCATACTTTGTCTCGCATTGACGACATGTCACAATCATTCAAAAAATGACAAATACTTCCAGTGGCGCAGCAAGAAATTTTTCGGGGGGAGGGGGGGGGTGTTTATTAAATTTGTGGTTTATATGAATATATAGGTATATGTTACATTTACTTAAAAATGAACAAACCCGAACAAATCGCCGACAAATCACAAATCGCTTTTTAAATTCGATGGAAAAAATGGCGTCCGAGTGGTCATCGATTAGTGAAATCGATTTTTTTAAAAGTGCATTCAGCAGACGATTACTAATCGCTTAAAAATCGATGGGCTCTGAAAACCATCCACCTTCGAATGCTGTTGTACTCAATATAAATTGATGCCATTCCAGACACTCGGACTGTGCATTTCTCATATCGTATTTTTTTACAAACGTACTAAGAACCTAAAGGAAGCCGCGAAATCTACAAAATTATAAGATTACCCCTTCGCCCATACCATATGCAGCCTAAGCCCTAAGTATACGTAGGGGAGGTTGGGGTATTAGCGCAAACTGGGCAACAGCGCAGATTTGATTTACGAACAATCGGCAATAAGTTGAAGCCCCGCTGACCCATAAGAATGTGTGTTTATTAGAGAAAGGGCCATTACATCATTAGAATTCGGAAAGATAGCACGTGTTTCTCGACTAAAATACTAAAGTACGAAATTTAACCAAAAAAGTTTTATGTTCACTGATATTTATACAGGCTGGTAACCATAAGTATTCACTTAAAAATATTTGCGTTTGACGTATATGATAGTTTTACAGTTTTTATTTATATTTGGGTTAGTTTTAATCCAGAATTGTATAAAATAATGTGTTGATTACCTTAGAAAAATTAACGGTTCTTAGGGGCAACAGCGCACTTTCAATGTAGGGGTAATTGCATAGCTGTGCTGTTACCTCGAAAACTTGCGGAATATTGCGTTAAACTGTCACAACGTTATTATGAATTGAGCATTAACACGTTCGCGACGTAGTGCCCCACCCGTGGGTCACGCTTTTTATAGTTAATAGTCGTCCGTGCCCACCGGTGGGGCACGGACGGATGTAAAATCATATGCACCTGGAAGTCTATGTTTTCTTTATAAGGCTTTCATTTTGCAGTTATGGTTAGAAGAATAAAGTATGAATTTCTGTACAAAGTGGTTTTTGGATGGGAAAATTACAATAAAGGCAAATAAATAAAATACCAAAAATTAACTTTTATTTCAAGTTATGCTTAACAGAACATTAGAGCAAATAAACGTACTTATAATAATAAAAAATGTTGAAGACAACTATAGAAAAAACAAAAAAAACTACTCGTGATTTTTCTTAAAACAGGCTATACACATGGCTGGTTTTCCATCGCAGTCTTCACAAAATGTAAGAACTTTAGATGCTTTGGATCTTGCCTCTTTGCTACTTGTTTCTTGTTGAACTCTTTTATAGCAACTTGTGCACCTTTTTCTATTCTTTCTTGCTGTACCCTCATACTTTCCTATTCTGTGACTACTTTTCCCTCGTTTCCTTTTCTTAGCAGGCTCTTCTGCACTATCTTCAGTCTTAGCGTCTGTATCCCTATTTTCGTTGATGGTTAGCAATCCCTCTATTATTTTTTCTCGAAATATCAGCATGTCCATTTTCTTTCCCTCTCTGTTGAAGTTATTGTAGTCAACCCAGGCATTAACAACGCAGGTTCCCAGCATGATTTCAAAAATTACTTTTTTGTACCACTTGACTGTTTTCCGTAGGGTTGTGTAATTGTGTTGGTATTCCTGGAGGATCAGTGATTTTCGAGGGACTTCCTGGAGGACCGGTGCTTTCCGACTAGCTTCCTGGAGGATCGTTGATTCCCGAGGGGCTTCCTGGAGGATAGGTGATTTCTGAGGGGATTTTATTGATTGTTTAGCAAGAGACGATGGAGATGAATGTGAATCTTCAACTGATTTTGCTTGTTGCAACGCACCTTGTTTGGCCAATGCCAAGATTAGTTGCGCTCTGGAACTCATTTTGACTTCTCTAAAGTTGACTTATCCGAAACAAAACTTTAACTATAATGTCTTTGTTACAAAAACATAATTTCCTTAGGTAACCACCGGTGGGTCATAACGGCTCCGAGGAATAAATATCCCTTAGAGCCGTCATGACCCACCGGTGGGGTACGGCTGAAAATCCAAATAAAATTAAAAAAAAACACAAATATGTCAAAAATACATTTATTTACATATACAAACTATCAAAAAATTACTAAAAAGAAAAAAAATATATACGGCCACTAGGCAATTCGGCATATAACGCGGCGTCGCGAACGTGTTAAGGAGTTTCGGCAACTTGCATATCAGTATAGTGAAAAACATGGTGTTGAGGATAGACAAAAAAAGTGAAAAACTTCCTGGTTGGGAATTTTATTGGTGCTTCATGAAGAGACATCCTCATATATCTCCTGAAGCCAAGCCAAAGTAGAATTGTAGGATTTAGAGAAGTTGAGATAGATAGTTTTTTTTTCGAATCTGCCTGTATTATATGAGAAAAATAAATACACAGCTAATGATACCTATAATGTGGATAAAAGTGGATTGCAAACAGTTCACAGACCTTCTAAAATAATAGCACCAAAAGGAGTAAACTAGATAGACAAGATCACCAGTGCTCAAAGGGGCGAGACTGTTACCATTATTTGTTGTTTTAATGCGGCTGGAAATTACGCGGCGCCATTTATTGTCTTTCCCAGAAAGAATATGAACGACAGACTAATGAAAGCATCTCCTCCAGGGTCACAAGGCTATGCAAGTTCAAATGGTTGGAGCAACGGTTGCACGGAAAAACGAAACGTCAACAAGCATTTCTTTCATTTGGGGTCTCGTTCAAAAATTTAATCGTAACTTAAATTTCGTTGCTAAATTTATATCTTATTTTTATACAGTGAGTCCCAGAAGAAATGTCTAAATTCATTTAAAATTAAGCGGTAAGTTTTTTCAAAAAACGCTCGTACCCGTCGATTTTGATTTTTTAATTTTTTTTTGTGGTAATTTCATGTATACAGGGTAGCTCAAAAATAAGTTACGACCATCAACTTCATTTTTTCAAATGAAAACATATATTTTTTATTTCATTTTTGAATTTTGCATTGAATTCTAAGCATGTTTCATATACCATGTCCTATACATAAACTCAACAGTTATTGAAAAAATTAGGATTGAACATATCTATAAGTAAGACCTGTTTATTAAAAAAAAACACAACAAACTCAAATTAAATGTTGAAGATGTGCGCCATTTACGGCTTGACAATATCCAAGACGATCAATAAACTCTCTTTGCACGTTTCCAACCATTTCCGGAGTTATGACACGCACTTCTCTTCGGATCCTTTCTTTCAACTCCTGCATATTGTTTGGCCTGTTAACAAATACTTTTGATTTGAGGTAACCCCACAAAAAAAAGTCCAGCGGAGTTAGGTCTGGCGACCTAGCAGGCCGTTCGATTGGTCCTCTCCTTCCAATCCACCGATTGGGAAAGGTTTCATCCAAAAATGTGCGCACAGTGGCCGCATAGTGCGGAGGAGCACCATCTTGTTGGAATATCAGTTCTTCGTCAGGGGAGTCTGGATCCAATGGATTCGGAAATAAAGCCACTAATGCTGGAATTAATTCTAGTTGGAGAAATTCGAGATATACTTGTCCAGTTAAAGACTGTTCAAAGAAAAATGGACCAATTACTCTTTCGCGTACGATTCCACACCAAACATTCATTTTCTTAGAGTACTGGCTGTCAACCTCTATCATCCAATGCGGATTTTCTGTTGCCCAATATCGACAATTTTGTCTGTTCACATTACCATTCAAATACAACGTAGCTTCATCCGAACAAATAATATTTTTTACTAAATTATTATCTAGATTGCACATATTTTGCATGCGTCACTTCGCCTATCGAAATCATCTTCAAATAACTCATGCACTGGAATAACTTTGTATGGGTGTTATTTGTGCTTTTGAACTACTCGGTGAACAACAGATTTCGGCATGTGTAAATCGGCCTCAATGTGCGACAGGGGAGTACATGGATTTTCTTCCAAGGAAAGCAAAACGTCAAGTTGTTCATTTTCATCTCGAGTAGGACGATCAGATTTAGGCAAATCTCTAACATGACCGAATTCTCTAAACTTAGCCTCTATTCTACTCACCATCTTTTGACATATGGGAGGACGATCAGGATGGATTTCATTAAATAATTGGGCTGTTTCTATTTAAGTACGTGTTTTATCACCAAACCCAACCATGCATAGAATTTAAATTTTTTCCCGTTCCGTTAACTTCACCATTATTGTGCAAACCGCAACTTTGAAACTACGCTTGACAATAATTATAATTATTTGAAATAAAATTGTCATACAGTTTCTATGGAAATAAACGGTGACAGTGAGACAGTACACTCTTACTTATTATGGAGCCCAAAATGCCATATTGCCAGAAGATTTGATAGATCGTTGGATTCCCTAAATGATATGTTCAATCCTAATTTTTTCAATAACTGTTGAGTTTATGTATAGGACATGCTACATGAAACATGCTTAGAATTCAATGCAAAATTCAAAAATGAAATAAAAAATATATGTTTTCATTTGAAAAAATGAAGTTGATGGTCGTAACTTATTTTTGAGCTACCCATGTATACATGAAATTACCACAAAAAAAAAATTAAAAAATCAAAATCGACGGGTACGAGCGTTTTTTGAAAAAACTTACCGCTGAATTTTAAATGAATTTAGACATTACTTCTGGGACTCACTGTATAACTTTGTTTGTTATTATGTTAATATTGTTACCAAAATGCAAACTGTTGCAGTGTCATATTTTTTCATAGAAATTAAAGGCATTGATTGGATTTTGTTACTTCAATTTTGTTAAGTTTCCCTCTGACCATAAGTGTGGGGAAACGGTATACGTTATTAAACAACAAGCTGGGGTAATAGCGTGATCTATAATTTTTTTAAAAATTGAAGCGATTTTAAAAGTTTCAAGATAATTTAAATTTTGGAAAAAATATCATATTGTACATAAGTCAAGGTAACTCTGTACGAGAAACAAAGTCATATACATGTTTATTTTTGAATTTAGGGTTGTTTAAAATTTTTTACTACGCTAATACCCCAACCTCCCCTACCCCCTTTACAGATCATTCAATTTTAAAACACGGTAGCATAACGACAAGCGTGCATTGTTGCCAAACTTAAATTTCCGATTATAAGTTAATGAAACCTGCATAATTACACTAAAGTACTTTAAAATTCCGAATGTTACACGCATATAGCTCGACAAGTCGATGTGCGCCTCCGACGTATCGGTAAGGGGGAAGCAATATCGTTTAAAACATGGTCTAGTCATGGGCGTGCTATTATTATTTTAAATAATGTAATAAAAATAGGAAATTCTTCAGTAATTGCGATTTTATGTTTGAAGGTAGGTAGGTAACTATTTTTTATCAAAGTTTAAAAAATTACTTTTAGATTAAATTTTTATAAATTGTAAAAGATGTAAATTTTTCAACATGAAAAAAAAAACAGCTACATGCTTAATGATGATTTCTCAGTTTTGGTTGTATTAATATCCCAATAACTAGTGTCCTTTCTATCACTACGCAACTGGGTGGGTACACCGAGGAAGCCCGACGGCCCATCGGAGATGCATGCGTTATCAACTGTTTGTGATATAACTTATCAAATTAGCTCTAGCATACTATGAACTTGTAACCATTGACAAGGCACGATGTTGCCATATTTTTAGATTAAAAGTACTTTAATCAAAAACATATATTATTTTGCATTTAAATATCAAAATAAACAATATTATGAAAAAGAAAATTTTAATAATATTCAAACTATAATAGAATATTGGTTCCTTATATACAATTTTGAAATGTGTAAATGTAATTATAGGGTTTTCTCGGTAAACGATCATTAAATTAAAATCTAATATGCAGGGTGTTATGGAAATGATTTATTATATTTAAATCTGCGATTCCTTGGGTGTCCTAGAGAAGCGCTATACAGGGCGTTATGGAAATGACGTATTATATTTAAATGGGTGACTCCTTGGATGTCCTAGAGAAGCGCTACATATTTTATTTTTTTTAAATCGACCGTTTTAAAAGTGGAGTAATAAACACTCTTACTCACAGGTCAGTCCGCGCTACTGTTCAACATTTCACCCAGAGCCAATGGCAATGTTTCCAAACTTAATGTAAAACTGAAATTCCATATAAAATTATAAAAATAAATTATTTCCTACCTACTTGTATTTATCCTTATACCTAAAGAGCGAGGATGGGAACAGTCCTGGAAACACCTTATGTACACACAGTAATAGTGAAACAGAAGCGATAGTTAGCTTTTGAAAATACAGTAATACAGATTATTAGATTTTATTACACGCGAGAAATTTGACGTCCAGTGACGTCCAATATTCAAAGATTATTTATGTACGGGCAAGATACACGCGTAAACCGAGAAAACAGAGCGGATCGCTGAGAGTGTGTTGGTGATCGAACGAGACACAACGTATCCAGCCGCTGGTTGATCTTGAACTAAGACACGCACGAGTTTAGCGCTATATGAAACTACTTCGCTCAGTCGATGTAAGGCGTCAAGAGGTCATTGGCATTTGACCTAGTGACGTATGTGGCTATTACTATTCCATGTGTTTTTTGGGTTGTTTAAAACATAGTCGTAAATGTTCTTCAATTAATTGTACAAAAAGGTATTACAGAATGGAAAAGTGTTTAAATTATTTTATTTTGAGTTTAAGGTGATGTACATATGACAACACCGGCAAGAATTCCTTGATGGCTTACATGTATCGCAGTGCCACACAGATGTTTTTCTGGTTTGACGTTAGGTCACTTTTACCGCTGAATGAATTGAAAGCGCCATTTATGGCTATTTTTCTTCAATTTGTCTTTATCTCAGGAATTGCAGGTTTAAATATAATACGTCATTTCCATAACACCCTGTATATATATATTTTTTTAACGGCCGTTTCAAAAGTGGGGTCCAGCCCCATACACTCACAGCTCATCTCGCGATTATGTATATGTCACCCTTAAGGTGAAATAATACCATAAAAGTGGTTAAACGATGTCAGGCTTCAAAATAAAATAGGTATTCACTTGTTTATTATAGTTTGGTTTGGTTTGTTAGCAAGGAATAATTTTTACTTTTTGTATGGGGATACATAACCAAATTGTTTATGAAGATCCGCCTACAACTGCTATTAATATGCACCAAACCATAAGAGACGTGCTTGCAAGTTTTTCAGCTGAAATGTTGAGGGATTGTAAACAGATTCTTTCAAGAACGTAGTTCCTTGTGCACAGATCAAAATTGAACATTTTGAACATTTACTGTAGTTTACAATTATTAGTCTGGGCGAGTATGCTATTTAAACAACGTAATTGATGAAATTTGGAATTATTTCGAAAACGGCTGGAAATATATGCTTCTTGTATTACAAAAAAAATTGCTATGAATTTTAAATCATATAGACAAATAATATATTTGAAAATCTTGAGAAATAATTATTGTATTTATGTTTTTGAAATAACTTGCAAAGGGCACACTCTTTACCCCAATTATATCAGGCTGAATATTTTTTGTAGGTGACTTTATTGGGATTCTGATTAAAATTAAAGAATAAATAATTAAATTAAAATAGTACAATGGTAACTAAAGAAAAAATTTATACTTCATTTGTTTTGTTAGATCAATTAATCATAATTACATCATAACTTTTTTGTCTCGTAATTTTCACGGAATTACACGCTAACACAGTAGATAACAAGTCATTGAACACTCTTTAATAAATTTAAAAAAAAGAAAGCAAATCAATTGAAGCTGGCAGATCCAAGGAATAATTTTTATAAAATAATGCAAAAAGAAAAAATATTGTATTTGTTCATTTCATATAACAAAATCTCTAAATTACGCCATCGACCAACAAACTTATACCTTACTTACCCCGTTTCACTTTCTTCCAAATCTTCCTCTTTTAAATCCACTTCTTCGTTTTTAATTGTCCAATTTTCGAAGGTCGGGATGTAATCAAGTGCATCTATACCGCCAGCATCATTTTTAACTCTTACCAGTTGAATAGTTTCGTCATAAGGAATATTCTCGTATCTATATTGGGCAATTAATTCCGGTTCCGGCATGCTTCTATAGATATTGGCACTTGAACCATTAAGAGGAACATTCTTAATTTCAAAGTTGTCTATTTCAAGCGCCTTTTTTATTAAAACGTTCATATTGATTTCCGTGTTCGTTTGTGTTTCATGTTTTACCCAAGGTTCAACCACACTGAAAAAGTGAACAGAAATAAAGGGTAGAGGGAGAGGAAGGGAAATATTCATAACTTAAAAGTTCTCACAAGTGCAATTAACAGACATCACATTAATTAAATTTCAAAATTATCTTAACTCGAAGCAAAATGGCTATTTTTTTAAAACAAAATTTATCCACAATGTTAATAATAATGGGTTTGAATTGGAATTTAATTGTTTTACTCTAACGAGAAAAACGTAACCGTTTTCATGTAGAATTGACCAGACTGATATGGAAAAATTTCAGTGGCGTAACATTTCTCTTGTGAATAATATCAGAGGATGCATGCAGGGACGTCACTGGGGGAGCGATACAATAACTTTTCTAACTAAAACATGTGCTTTTATATCTTACTAACACATACCAAAATTAAAAATAGTATCTAAAGAACTTTTGGATATAAAAAAATTACGATTTTTCAAAAAAACACTTAACAAATGTTACTTGGGTTTTTGCATAGAATCCAAAAATGTTAAAATATACAGGGCATTCTATTTAAAATAACAATTAAAGTGTTAAAAATTCTTCTTTTGGCAATAACTGTGAAACAAAAGCAGATATTTTAAAGCTGGGATTTCCACGTTTTTTGTCGCAAATTTCATCTACTTTCCGATTATAATATCCTAATTATACAGTATGATTTAAGTTTTTGGGGACAAAATAAAAAAACAAAACCGTTATTATTGCAAATTGCGCCCTTTAGCAATTTTATTAAGGTCGTATTACAGTCGGGAATTTTTATGGCGCCAGCAATGGCAATTATAATTCAAGGATTCAGGCGCAGTACACCGTTCTCCGTACTACAGTCAGAAAATCTACTCTTCTGACAATTAAAATGACACGGATTCATGCGCTGTACACTGTTCCCGATCAGCTGTCTCTCATTACCAGAAATGGGGCAGGCGCCATTTTAATTGCCCTTGCCGGCGCAATTGGGTAGACATGGATTATTCTGATATTTTTAACTGTTTATTAATTGGCCGAACCAGGTATGAACAGGTAATGGCCATTTAAACCCACTGGTACTTAAATTAGCAGTTTACATTCTTTATTAAACTTATGGACTGCTAATTCAGCAACTTTTTGCACCTCCTATTTGTAAATAGCAGTAGCTGCTTAAACTGGTAATCAAAACGAACAGGTTTGCACATCTCTAATTCTGGGGATATTTTAGGGATTTCGACAGTACCCACTGCTGTTCTGACCGTTGACAATGGTCCAGCTGATCGAAAACGGTTTACTGCGCATGAATACGTGCCATTATAATTTCCGGCGCAAGAGAAAAAATTGCCAAGTCTAATACGGCCTTTAGGAACGTGTACCACTGGATACACCAGTGGCCGGCCTTAGGGCCAATTTTATAAAGTGGGTTTAAATCGCACTGTTCGGTTTAAATCTCAGATTATTGAAAACGGTGATTTTATAAACTAGGATTGACAGCGAGACTCGATTTAAGAGCAACCATCCTGGTAATAAGTTAATCGGTAGAAACGGTACCGCTTAAACTCAACAATACGATTTAAGACAAGTATTATAACCCTAATATTTGAGTTTGTTTTTTTATTGTTTCTGGCTGCACCAAATGGATATTTTTGAAATTTTTTATGATTTATTAACGGACGACGAAGATGATTTTGTAATTATTGAGCAACCTAGGCGGGAAAGAATATTTCGGATACGCCCCAATTACATAAATACCTTCACCGATTTTCGGTTTTTACAAAGGTTTAGGATTTCAAAAAATTCTGTGGAACAATTGTTAGGCCTCATGTTTTAGAGCGTCCGACAAACCGGTGAGTATATTATACAATATATATTATAATACATTTAGTTATAAGTGCCAGTTTCTTCATCCTCGGTTAAATTTAACATTTATAACATGCTTTATGTGTAACAAATCAAGTTTAACCAAGCAATAAAAATAACCGAGCTCCGAGGATGAAGAAACCGGCACATTAGTATACAGTGTGTCCCCAGATCGAGGCATCAATAGGTGCGAGATGAGACTGAAAATGTTTGAGTTCAAAATGCATCTTCTGGGGTTCAGCCCTACTTGGATTGAAACTAATTTGAGTCATAATTTTAGTTTCGAACAATCAAGTAAGTATGCCTTGGAAATTTACAAAAACTTTTTTTTTTGCTATTGCTTATTCTTTTCTAGGAGATACAACAAAATGTTATTAAGAAAAGTTGTTCAGAAAGAAAAACTGAGTAAGAATATAAAATTTGAAAGTGCCTACTTTGATAATTTGCATTATTTTCATTCCATCCTCCATATTGAAGAAATTGAAAATAATGCAAAATATCAAAGTAGGCATATAATTTTCAAATTTTGTATTCTTACTTAGTTTTATTATTTTATAGCCATAGTAACAGCGAAAAGAGCCTTTTATTCAAAAAGAAGCAGACTACAATCTCGCCGAACCTAGCAGCCTACTCTTACTCTGTGAAAAATATAAGCCTCTATTATAAAATTGTCATAATTTACCTGTGAGTCAATCCCCTGATTATTCTTCCGTTTAAGTATTAATTTAAATCCAAGACTTAAGATCACTTTATAAAATTGGCCCTTAGTGAAACCCCTGTACATAACAAGGGCGGATCCAGAACTTTTGTATGAGGGGGGTCAAACTTCGTTTTGGGGGGAGGGGGTCATACAAGGAAAAGTTACGAAAAGTAATAACCTGCCGTGTTAGTCATTAGTCAAACCGGTATATATGGTATTTTACGTGTTAAATTGGTTGTTTGTGGGGTCATGACATGACCCCCACGACCACCTCCCTGGATCAAGCGCTTGGTACATAAGTTACTTGTTATATTTAAAATTAAGTTTAAGTCCCTTTGAAAAACGCACCCATTTACTAGAGTTTAAATTCTGAAAATTTTTTGTTAAACTTTCACACAACTGGTATTCTGTTGCCGAGATACATATGTGTCGTTTTCTATCTGTTGATATTGGTGATTTATCTCTTCCATTTTGTGAAATAAATATTATTTTGTATTTGTTGATGTCTTTTCTGGGATATTTTCATAAGTATTGTTTCTTGATTGTAAATTTTATATCTTGGCATGTAAATTTTTTATTATATATAAGTAATAAAGTCACTTTGGACAACTCAAAAAGTCACCCGTTTCAATATAATAAACCATTATTATAACATCTCATGCAATTTAAATCAAATGTGCAACAACAGTTTCATTGACTCTGCCACCTACTGTTACTAAGATATAAGTTAACTTTTAGTATTAGTTTATGCACAGACGACAGAAAAAATATCAGCAGTGATAGACGTATGTATGTTGGACTTCCATTGTCTTTATTTATTTATATCAAGTTTGAACAGTTCAAACAAACACAAAGATATCAGCACTACATAACCTATGGAATTTTCTTGTCTTATAATAAGTAATCGCTTGGTTAAAGGTTATCTACTTACTTGTTATATCCACTGAAGGTAGTACAATATGAATGATCAATGAGAACATTTTTTAGTCTTGCCTGGTCTGCTAATTGGAGTAATAATTTAGTTCCTGGTTTGATTTCTTCACCAATATTGTTTTTTACAATTTCAAGTGGAACATTCTCTATCTCAAAATCTTCCAATTCTGGTTCAATTTTTATTGCCAAATTACTGATGTACTGTGTGTCCATGGTTTCGGTACCATGTAATAAAGAATCCTGTACCGAATTTTTCTTCACGATTTCAGTTTCTAGAAGTAAATTGTCCAGCGCTAAACTGGCCATTTCATTGGGCAGAAGGGCCTTAATTACATTTCATATTTAATGATTTACCAGAGCAAACATGAAACATCAAAGATTTAAGATGACACAGAATAATTCTACTTCAGTCAGTTCCTCAGTTCAGTTGTCAGTCAGTCAGTGTTGCCAACGATTGGATAAAGTGGAAAGTGGTTGCCTGGCGCATTCGCCCTTAAATACTCTTGATCTATGCCTTTGAATATTAATTAATAATTTAATATTATAAAACCAGGGGCCGATAGGCCGGCTAGAAATTTGACCCATTTCCTAAAGGGTCGGTTAACTTCCGACCGAAACAGGCCGCTGGATGAGTGTGCGTCCGTTACAAAATGAGGCCGGTCCGGTGCACCCTTTCCCATTCGCCGATTTATGGATAAACCGTCCGGTGGTGTTTGTTCGAACAAACCTATGCGGGTGGGAACCACATCTACCATAGTATAAATAACTAGAGGTATGATTCCACGCCGATGAAGGCGTGGCTTGTGACGTCACCTGGTGAGTGATTTTAAAATCTCTTATGGAGATTTATATTGCATGTCAGCGTATCTAACTCTCTTTTAAAGGTATTAAGAGGTTTTAAGCATTTAATAGTATGTGAAATGAAAGAATAATATCATGGTATTTAGGTATATTTATTTCATGAATACAACAAAGATTAAAGCTAAAATACGATCTAGTTATAAACAAATTAGACAATTTTTTTTTTAATAGTCCATTTCTCAGTGGTGTGAAATTATGTAGAGGTAAGAAACTCGCTTCAGTAGTTAAATAAACAATATTTTAATTTATCAATCAATCAGCTTCAATGGAAAATCCTTAAGAAGTAAATAATGTTAACAAAATAAATAAAACCGTCTCCATTCTAATTTTTTGTTTTTATCCTTAGGAAAGCGGAAACACCTCATTTTATGAAAATTCAGATATTTATTTTAGTAAACACACACGACTAAATAAAAAAGAATTCTGGTGAACTTTTAAAATTTTCATGGAAAACTACGGCAAACGGCACTACGTGGCGACCAGTGTTGCCAGAAATCTTTGATCAAAAGTAATAGGTTGACGGGTCGAAACCTAAACAGAATAGTAAAAAACGGTGTCAGAGGAAGAGTATGAAAAAGAGGTCGTTACTTTCCTATGATATGGGGGCCATTTCCATATTAAACATACATTTTATATGGGGAGCTCCACAACAAGAATGAACATGTAAAAAATTGTTAAAATAGTAATGGATATATTACAATAATTGTAAAAGACTGACAACGCTGCTGATGGCAATGAGGAGAAGTCGCGGAGTAGCTTCGGCTATCGTCGACCGGTTCCGATGGCACAGCGGTTGTTTTAAAAATTTGTCGGAATCTTCTCTTATTTTAGTGGTATTTCAGCTGTAATGTTTGTTATATTTCTATGAAATTAATATACGTGAATACTTGTCATATATTATTCTTTCATTTCACATATCACTAAATGCGTAAGACCTTTTAATACCTTTAAAATAGAATTAAAAACGTATAAATATCCATAATTTAGAAGTCACTCTTCCTGTGACTGCACTGCGCGCAGCAGACGAAATTGGAACGGTATCTTACCTTCAGTTATTGTATCATGGATCTTTCCCCGGTAGTGCGGCGAGTATCGGTAGTAGTAGGTATCGGTAGTCTACCGTTGACATTCGAGCGCTCGGTGACATCATCGCTTGATGAATCGAAATTTTGAGTGATTAACCATTCGAGCGATGTCTCGATTATTAGAAAGACTACTAGAGTTATAAATTCAAGCGAAAACCGTCGCTCATCATTCAATATCCGATCTCTTGGCCGGGTTTGTTCTGAACAAACCCGAAGGCGACCGATATGTGTTATAATTAGGGTTGTCAGTTTGTCTTTAGACTTGTCCGGAACAAATTTTGTTTTTGCCGGGAATCTGCCAGATTATTATAATTTAGCAAAAATAAAATTAAAAGATAATATAATTATTGGTACAAAATTCTAGGATTATACAGCATCAAGTACTCGATTATTAAAATCATCGGTTTTTCTCAACACTAGTATTAGTACGATCCGAGCTACGTTCCAAACCCAAATATTTTTAGGTGTTGTAATACTTAGATATCGAAAAAGTCCGAAATAGTCACAATTTCTTCAAATGATTCAATGATTGCAGAACGTTTAATGGACAGTTTCTAATTTTTAATGTCCGACAAGTACCACAGACGAAGAATATATGCGCTGTAACTTGACTAGAGGCGACTGATTGGTCGGTTTTGTCGCTGAATACTCTTGTCTCTGATCAATCAGAATTTTTTTAAAAGCACTTTCCTATTGGCCGAATGACACCGATACAGGATTCCCTTTGCAATGTCTATCGATTTGAAAACTTCAAAAGCCATGTAAGAGTTACAAAATAAAGACGAAGCTGTCTCTGTTCAATAAAGAAGCGACAAAACTAAAACTGTAATAATATTTTATTGTCAAAATGAGTTATAAACTAAATCTTAACATGGTCATAAAGATAAAAATTTAAAATAATGAATTACTAGACTAAGCACTAAAGAACACAAGCAACACCACACTTAATATCATTCACGCGAAACATATCTATAGAATATTCCTTTGAATATTCATCCAACCATGGTGTAAATAACTAACAGGTAAGAGACCACGCGGATGGAGGCGTGGTTTGTAACGTCACCAGAAGAGTGATTTTTAAATCTCGTATGGAGATTTATCTTTGAATATAAAACGAGCGTTCGTTTTATATTCAAAGAAATATAACAAACATTACAGCTGAAATACCACTAAAATAAGAGAAGATTCCGACAAATTTTTAAAACAACTGCTGTGCCATCGGAACCGGTCGACGATAGCCGAAGCTACTCCGCGACCTCTCCTCGTTGCCATCAGCAGCGTTGTCAGTCTTTTACAATTATTGTAATATATACATTACTATTTTAACAATTTTTTTCATGTTCATTCTTGTTGTGGGACTCCCCATATAAAATGTATGTGCAATCTGGAAGTGGCCCCCATCAGATTTATATTGCTGTCAGCTTTTTTAATTCTCTTTTAAAGGTATTAATAGATTTTACGCATAGTCTGATTCAGTAGTTAAATAAACAATATTTTAAATTCCATACATGTTTCGACGGAATCAGCTTCAGTGGAAAATATTTAAGAAGTAAATGTTAACAAAATAAATTAAACCGTATCCATTCTAATTTTCTGTTTTTATCCTTAGGAAAGTGGAAACGCCTCATTTTATGAAAATTCAGATATTTATTTTAATAAACACATACGATAAAATAAGAAAAAATTCTGGTGAACTTTCAAAATTTCCATGGAAAACTATGGTAAACGGCACTAGGTGGCGACCAATGTTGCCAGAAATCTTTGATCAAGAGTAATAGGTTGATGGTTCGAGACCTAATAGAATAATAAAAAACGGTGTCAGAGTAAGAAAAATACGGAAAAGTGGTCTTTACTTTCCTATGAGGGGGCCAACTCCATATTGAACATAAATTTTATATGGGGAGCCCCACAACAAGAATGAACATCTCATAAATTGTTAAAATAGTAATGGATATATTACAATTGTAAAAGACTGACAATGCTGGTTGCAACGAGCAAGGGTCGCCAAGCAGCTTCGGCTATCGTCGACCGCTTCGAATGGAGCGACGGATGTTTTAAAAGTTTGTAGGAATCTTTCCTTTTTAGTGGTATTTTAGCTGTAATGTGTTATATTTCTGTAAAATTAATATACGTAGATAAACTCCTGGGCAAAATTAACGCAACATCATAAATTTGCCATATTTTTTATGCTATTTTTTTTCTAAATTTATGATCCGATTTGAATTATTTTTTTTGCATTGTAGGTTGGTACCTTGACAATGTCATAGTTTTCGCTGCTTATGATAAAAATGTAATTTTCGATTTATACTGGGTGTACTAAAAATGCTATGTTTTTTTCCGAAAATTCGTATCAGCCTGTGGAGTATATTAGCAACCGAAACATATTGCAGTTGACATTAAACGATAGGTCCATCTTTCCCCAACATTTTCTTTTTTGGTTTACTTCATTACCTGTGTTATTAAAGGAGATACACCGTTTTATTGCGTAACATGTTTTTATAGACTTTAATATTCAACACATTCATTGTTAAATGTTTTCAAGTATATTATGGACCTTCTCTGACATTGCAAGCGATGTGTCAGCAGATGTTGTGTTTTAAAGTTATAAAGGTCAAATAAAATTCGCCATACTGATAAAAACTATTCGGAAACAGCTTCTTAAACGTTCATTTCGTATGCCTACTTGAAAATATTTAACAATGAATGTGTTGAATATTAAAGTCTATAAAAACATGTTACGCTATAAAACGGTGTATCTCCTTTAATAACAGATATAATGAAGTAAACCAAAAATGAAAATGTTGGGGAATGATGGACCTACCGTTTAATGTCAACTGCAATATGCTTCGGTTGCTAATATACTCCACAGGGTGATACGAATTTTCGGAAAAAAACATAGCATTTTTAGTAAACCCATTATAAATCGAAAATTAAATTTTTATCATAAACAGAGAAAACTATGACATTGTCAAGGAACCAATCTACAATGCAACAAAAATCATTCAAATCGGACCATTAATTCAGAACAAAAAATAGCATCAAAAATATGGGAAATTTATGATGTTGCGTTAATTTTGTCCAGGAGTTTACTTGTCATATATTATTCTTTCATTTCACATACCATTAAATGCGTAAGACCTTTCAAAAGCTTTAAAATACAATACCTTTAGTTATTTGTATCATGTCATCCAACATGTAAAAGGAACGGACAGTGAGGTACAGCCAAAAACATTTAATTAATATATAGACAGAATTGTTTTTATTCTGTCAGAATCATACAAAGTTTTAAACAGTAAGCAATGATGCCAAGTCTGTACTGAGAGTCCGAAATCTACCGCCTGCGTTTGAAACCGAAAAGTATAATATTACCCAAGAACATCAATGTTTTAAGGATATCACAGTGACAACGCTGTATGCTCATTTTTACCTGCTGGTGTAAAAATTACCTTGAAGTTTACTAATTTCGTTCATTTTCACCGGGGGTGTTATTACCGGTTTATCGCTGCTGTTATTGTGTTTTTGGATTAATTTTTAGTGTTTTTTCGAACTAAACCTATTTAGAGCTATTTATTAGCCATCTACAATGGTACGTTAGTGCGTGGAGTGGAAGAAATTCGACTATTCTAACCCAGGATTCATATTTCGTCGGTAAGTGAGAATATTGAGGTTATGTTTTTTTTGGTAAAGCAGTGGTGTAGCTAATTCCATATTTTAAGTAAATATTGCAAAAATATCGATTATTTCTTTATATTATCTGAGTTTCCGTAAAAAATACCTACAACGATTACCTATTTATGACTAAAGTTAGATCGAAATTGTCTAAAGGTGTACCTTATTACATCGTTGCCATGTTTTAAAGTCATCTTCTTCTAACTTATTTGAAACTGTAGAACTGTGCATGATTGTAAATAGATGGTGTTTTATGAATGGAATGTTTTGTCTCCCCTTTTATATTATATGTTTATGGTTACAGCTGTATTTATATTTGTTATTGTTTTAAATGACGGAGCAAATAATTACAAACCTTGCTTGCCACAAAAATAGTAAAGGTTTTTAAAAACCTGCTAAGCCGATTATTAGCAATGAATTCTTCTGCAGCCCCATAGTACCAAAAAGCCCAAACGCCATTAACCATTTCAAATTTAGGAATTTTATCTCAATCAAAAAAAAAGTTATGGGGTGCCCTCTTATTCTCGTCTCCACCCGGTATACAGGGTGCCCAAGATAAGGAGGGCCTGCATGGGGATCTCGTTAATGGTAACAGATACAACTTCGATGAAATGGGGAAAAGTATCGCAACTAACAATATGCCATACAAAACGTTCAGGTAAGATGTTTAAATTTTGAGTTATTTAAAAAAACACTGAAATTTTGGATTTTTTATTTAATTTTTTTCCGGCATTAATTAATAAAGTTAGAGCAAAACTGACGAAATATTCTCACAGCAATTTTCATTGAACCCGAAGATCCCACAACATTTTCTTATACAAACGTTTCATTTGCAAACAATCAATTGTCATCAACTTAGTTTTTTCTAATACGGCCCTGATTTTATAATGTGAAATTTTAAGAGTCAATTCAATGTTGTACCACACATTATCGTTTAATTACGTTTCGAGCATTTTTAATCATCTTTATGAAATAATTTTGTAAAAACAGTTGTTTGAAATTTACATTGGCAACATCTAAAGTTATTGACTTCCTAGAAATTCATATGCTTGAGCAAATGCCGCTTTAAATTACCCTTTTGAAGTGTTTCGTATTTACATTGACTACATTTAATCTTTTCGACTTCCTCGGGATTCATATGCCTGAGCAAATGCCGCTTTAACGTACTTTTATAAACCGTTTCAAATTCACATCGACTACATTTATACTTATCAACTTCCCCTGGACTCATATGCGTGAGCAAATGCCGCTTTAAACTATCATTCCGATGCGTTTCATATTCACATTGGTTACATTTAAACTTATCAACGTGATCTGGATTCATATGCAGAAGAGAATGCCGAGTTAATCTACTTTTAAAATATGTTTGAAATTCACAGTGACTACATTTAAACATATGGCAAATACTTCTATGTCGCATTAAAGTTTTTTTATAGAATGTTCGAAATTCACATTGACTACATTTAATCTTTTTGACTTCCTCGGGATCCATATGCCAGAGCAAATGTCGCTTTAAAGTACTTTTATAAACCGTTTCAAATTCACATCGACTACATTTAAACTTATCAACTTCCTCTGGACTCATATGCGTGAGCAAATGCCGCTTTAAACTATCATTCCGATGCGTTTCATATTTACTTTTAAAATATGTTTGAAATTCACAGTGACTACATTTAAACATATGGCAAATACTTCTATGTCGCATCAAAGTTTTTTTATAGAATGTTCGAAATTTACATCGACTACATTTAAATTTCTTAACTTTCCCTGTATTCAGATGCCTGAGCAAAAAATGCCGCTTTAAACTATCTTTCCCACATGTTTCAAATTTACATTGGCTACATTTAAAGGTATTAACTTCCTCTGGTTTCCTATGCCGAAGTGAATGTTGATTTAAATAACTTTTATTATATGTTTGATATTCACAGTGGCTACATTTAAACTCTTTCGATTCCTCGGGAGTCATATGGAAAATACTTCTATGGCGTTTCAAATTTCCTTTATAGCATGTTCGAAATACACACTGACTACATTTAAACTTATTAACTTTCTCTGAATTCATACGCTGAAGCAAGTGCGTCTTAAAGTACTTAGCCTTAAATTTATTGACTTTATCGGGCTGCATATGCCGGAGCAATGGATCCTTAGAACTACCTATCGGACTTGCTCCAGTTTGATATTCGTCATTTTTCTTCGATCTGTGTCCTGGTGCGTCATGTATGTTTTCACAGATGTATTCTAGAGAAATCCTGCAAAGGGAAAAGTATTATTAAATGTACCGCATTCCGTTCGAACTTTGGCGATTGCGGCATACCGGCTGATCGATTTAGCGTCAACACATCGCGAGACAATACATCGAACGACAATTCATCGCCGACAATTCATCGCAGAGACAATTCATCGCTACAATTCATCGTGCGACAATTTATCGTTGCAATTTATTACAATAATACAAATAAATGCTATACCGTTTGTAGCCGATTTCCTTCTGTATTCGGAAAAAGAAAACTTAAGAAAGTCACATAAATTGACAGTGCCCTGTGAAAACAAGTGAGAACCCGCCCTCGCTACACCTTTTGTAGACGATTTCCTATTCGGAAACAGGAAACATAAGAATGTTACATAAATTGACAGTGCCCTGGGAAAACAAGTGAAAACCCGCCCCCGCTACACCTTTTGTAGCCGATTTGTTTGTGTATTCGACTAAAGAAAACACAAGAAAGTTACAAAAATTGACAGTGCCCTGGGAAAACAAGTGAAAACCCGCCCCCGAACAAACCCCTTAAGAGGATTAGGTAATTATAGTATTAACTAATTATAGTATTAAGTAATTATAGTACTCAACCTAACCCAAAATGAATATATAATTTTGGTATTTCAAGGAAGAGGATTAAGTCATGAAAAATATAGAAGAATTTTCGAAGAATTGACGCACGATGAAGTGTCGTAGCGATGAATTGTCGCACGCTGAATTGTCGGCGATGAAAAGTCGTGCGGTGAAATGTCGTACGATGAATTGACGGGACACCCGGCTGATCGTCGTCGTGAAGGTGGAGTCGAAAGGTAAGCGTCCACTGATCCGCGCAGAACATCCCTTGCTTTGGATTAAAGCAGGGGTGGCCAACACGGGGCACGCGTTCCACAATGTGGACGCCGTGTTTTAACAGTGGCACTCAAAGATAAAATTGAAAAAGTTGCAAAAATAATAAGGTCATTTTTAGGAATTTTCTCAAAATCAGTAAAATACTGAATACGGCAGCGTCAGAAAGCACAGTACAACGATGGGGTTTTTTTCTCGATTTTGGATAAAAGAATAACACATTTCACATTAATGGTGGAACTACCTACCAACGTCAATACTGGCTACGAACTATGATTTAAAAAGTTTATATCCATTTCGAATCCATTCAGTTTTTATTTATTTATTTAATTATTAATCTTTATTTCATAATTACATTGATACATAGGTACAAGTAAAAAGAAATGTCGTCAAAAGGAAAACAAAAAAAAAACAAAATGAAAAACCACACTGATCATTGCAATTCACAATTCTTAACTGTCTAAGACAATTCACAATTCTTAACTGTCTAAGTAGTCGCTTAGCTTATAAGGTTCTAAATTAACGAGAAATTTCCAGCTCCTTTTTAACGTTCGTTTGGCGCATCCTTAATTCCAACACTCAATTTATTATACATCTTAATACACATATAGTATGGATTTTTCTCAGACAATGTCAATCTATGTAATGGATAATTAATGTCTGTTATTCTGGTATTTATGATATCTAATGGTATCAAACTTGTCCTTGTTTTTATACAAAAATAAAATAGATTCGTAGATGTACAATGCATAAACTGCTAAAACTTTTTTTTACCTAAAAATACCCCTACATGATTGTAAATAATACATATTATACATTATTCGCAAAACTCGTTTCGAATTGCCTCCCCAAAAAATAATTCCAAATCTGGCTGTGGCTTCAAAATTGGCAAAATAGATAGTTCTTTTTGCCGTATCCTTTAGATATTTTGATATTATGCGCAAGCTGTAGCATGTCTTATTTAATTTGTTAGAAAGATAGTCAATATGGTGTGACCAGTCCAGAAATTCATCAATATGAATGCCCAAAAATTTGGTATTATTTTCCGTCGGCTGCTGATTTTGATCAAGTTCTACATATTCTGGTCGCTCTTTTCTACTTAGCTTGGTTTTAAAAATAACAATCTTTGTTTTTTCCTCATTTACAATTAACTTGTTCCCTTGAAACCAAGCCTTGGTGTTCTGCAGAATTTGTGTTGCATTATTCATTATTTCCAAAAGATCCTTACCCCCCACTAAAATGTTAGTATCATCAGCATACTCTGTGAGACTAGAAACTGGATATAAATCATTTGATTCAAGATCTAAATCATTAATAAATATAATAAACAATATTGGCCCCAATATGCTCCCTTGTGGTATTCATATTGTACTTTGAGCAATCTTTGATTTATACAAACAGTTCTCCTTTTCTAGCACAACCCTTTCTGGTTCTGGTTTCTAGATATGATGAGATCCATTTCAGAGCACTACCCCTAATGCCATACAATTCAAGCTTATTTAGAAGAATATTTCTATCCAAACAATCATACGCTTTTGACAAATCCAGAAATATACCCATAGCCATTTCTTCCTCTTCAAGGTACTCCAAAATCAAACGCGTAAATTGAAAAATGGCGGCTTTCGTTGACCTTCCATTGAGGTAACCATGCTGGTTCTCCGAAAAAGATTAAGTACATTCATTCATAAACTTTATTATTCTATCACACATAACCAACTCGAACAACTTTGAGAAGCTCGGAAGAAGGCTTATCGGGTTTGTTCCATACTTCCTGAATCTCCCTTATTTTTATAAAGCGGTTTAATAGATGCCAATTTAAGCTGATCAGTTTCACAAATCCCTTAAAAATAAATTTAAGGAACTTACAGTTACCAGTAAATGATCCAAATTATATTAAATTTTGGAAATTTGTATCAACAACTAATTTTCCAAATTTACACGATATGGCTGTCAGATATTGTGGTCGGTTTGGATCAACACATTTTTGTGAACAAATGTTTTCTATTATGAATGCAATAAAGCCAAAAATCTTTCAAGATTAACTGATATGCACGTAAAAGACCTAATTTTGTTAGCATCTTCAAGAACTTTGTAAAAAACGATAACTTCAAAAGCCACATTAATTAAGTACAGTAAAACCTCGATATAACGGACCTCTATTTAACGTCCTGTTAATATTGCTTAAATTCAAGTGTCGCCACAGGTAAACAATTTTTAGCGGTCACGATAATCACGTCATACGTCTAGCACTAGAATTTGAGATAATACATAATAATTAGAGGTGGGCCAGTCTGCGAAGCAGTGACACAATGCGACTGATCCGGTTTGTCAGTGTGACAAGTAGCAGAATTTTCCGGAGCAGCTCTCTTTCGCAGCGAAGAGCAAGGCACGACGTAAAACAGAAATCCTATGATGATTGTTTATAGTTGCATTAAAAGAAAATGCAATTTTCTTATTTTTATTAATCTCTCCAATATGTGGCATACTCGCTAACTGCTGAAAAGTATCAGTCCGCCACAACGGCGATCATTGCTTCTAGTTTCTGTTCTTTCTTTGCCTGCTTTTGCTTCTTTGCATGTGACCTAAACTGCTCGGAGCAGTCGCAGCGCCAAAGAGCCGACCCGCCGCGACTGCTTCTGCTTCGTTGCATGCGACTTAAACTGGATGGACCAGTCGCAGCTCCAAAGAGCCGATCGGTCGCGACGGCCTACGATTGTTTCTGCTATTCGCCATCGTAGCGAAACTGCTCCGTAATATCACTGCGATGTTTATGAAAGTGAAGCAGGACGTGACAATTGCGAAACAGTGACAAAGTAGCAGTCTGTGAAATCGCAACCCACCTCTAATAATAATGCCGGAGAAGAAGTAGCTGAGAAAGATGTTGTATAATGGCTAGAAGTATATGAAGGTGACCCTGGGTATAATATCATGACTGAAAGTGAAATAGCAAATGAACTTATGAACCTAAAAAATAAAGATGAAAGTGAAGATAGCGACGAAGAAGAAACAAACACTGTAAAAAATGAAGTTTTCAGTGATAAGATCATATCTCGACGATCTAATAAAAATTATTACGTGACTATTTTTATATAACGGACTTTCAGCTGCAACGGACACACCCCTCCCTCCAATTAGTCCGTTATATCGAGGTTTGAATGTACTGACGAACTTAATAATTACTTATAATTGAGTGTTTCACGTTATTTATTTTTATTTTATACAGAACCTAACTGACTGAACCTTTAAAAATGTTTATTATAATAAAAGACCCGACCAAACTCGGGCTTACATGAACAAAATGTGCGTAAAAATCCCATAATCAGCCTAAATAACATTTTTCACCTGTTATATTTTCTAGTATGTTGGAGCAGTTAGAAGCGGCATGCATAATTTCTTTTTTAATTGGATTCGCACTGCCTTAAATCTTACCAGGATTAGTGAAAAGACTATTTATTCGGCGCGTTCGATGCGGAATGATGACGCACGACGCAACTCCGGGTAGTGAGGGTAGAGGTAAGCACCCTCGCACATCGCATCACACGCATCGCATCATTTTTCTATATGTGTTCGCTCACCGGTGTTGCAGTACACCATCAAAGCGATCTTGGCCGTCCGACAAGAGCAGTTTAGTTGTTTTGCGCAAAAATAATGACAGTGAAGAAGAATTAATAGTCTTGTTAGCAGCAGAGCAAAATTGTAAAAGAGAGAAGTTTGTAGCTTCTCTTGATATTACTACGATTCGGCAACATGCGGTCACTATCCGGAATTGCGTGGTAATTCATCAATCCGCACCGAACGCGCCGAAGTAATAATTTCTTTACTAATCCTGGCCGCATTTACGACAGTGCGAATCATGCGACTCGATATAGTGAGCGCACTTTCATTTAAACCAATCCACAGGATGTTATCTTGCGATTAAGTTGAACATAGGATATCGCATGTAATTTTTGAGGTGGCTGAATATTGGCTTCCCTGTAGATTATACAGGGCGTTACGGAAATGACCTCTTATATTTAAACCGGAAAGTCCTGAGATGAAAATAAATTGAAGAAAAATAGCTATAAATGGCGCTTTGAATTGTTAAGCAATATACACACTTTATATGAAATCTGAAAATTTACGTGGAAGTTCTCAATCAATAATTTATTGAGGCAGTCTCAAGTCTCAAAATAGGTCAGCGCATTGTAGGCGGTGTTGTCATATTGCAACACAGAATTTTAAACGCACGTATTCAGTTTTTGACAACAAGACGTCTTTGACCCGCGTTATCACTTCTTTTTCAAACCTTTTATAAAAAAATTTTTAAGGTATATACGTCCTCTTGGTTGGTTGGTTGGTTAAAGGCGGGGGTCGGTTTAAAGGCCCCAACTTCTATCACTGCAGCCTTTCGGGTTATTGTGTGCCCCGATCTTGTTAGAAGCTGTTTGTTTCTTCTATGAGATTTGATTAAAAACATTGAAATGCATAAGACAATTTATATTTGACGTTGACGATGCCGTTTAACGGCCAATATAAACCAGTGGCCGTTCATAGCAAGTTTAGAGAGCCAATCAAAATCTTGTTTGGTTGTCACGTGATATTTAGTAAATATTATTTTACTTTATACCATTTTATTAATCACATGCACTGTGGATAAGTATGGATAGTATCATTCAGATAACATAAACACTAAAATTAATATAATCACAGAAAAATATAGAAAAGCCGAGAAAAAAGGTTATGTTATTGTCGCCAACGTCAAGTTTGTAAATGGTCGAATTTTGTATCTACGAACGGTGGACGGAAACGACAACGGCGACCGTCAAATTTATAAATTGGCCTTTAAGGTGGGATTTCGTTGCGACGTCCGGTGTTCGTGGCCCGCCGCGACGTCTGGCATTGACGGCCCATCGTGATGTTTATAGGTTTTTATAGGTTGTTTAAAACGTTTTAGCAGTCGTTCCTTTAGTTTTTCAAGTGAAAGGTGCTATCACAAAACAAATAAGCGTCACGGTAGGCCGTCACTGCCAGACGTCGCTTCTATTAATAGCGGATGGTCTTAAAAGACAATGACCATGCTCTTTTCAGTCGACAGTAACCAATTGAATGAGGATATTGACGGCTATTTTTTCTGATGGACGCATCACAAGCGTGTTTTTTAAGCAACGAATGCGTCTTAGTAAAGAATGCGGAAAGAAGAAAAAAAATTGTTCCCTTGATATAACAAAATCTACAAATCACTTGACCACCATCGTGCGACAACTTACAAAATGTATACCTTACTTACCCCGTTGCGCCTTCTTCCAAATCTTCCTCTTTTAAATCTAGTTCTTCGTTTTTGATTGTCCAATTTTCAATAGTCGGGATGTGGTCAGTTGCATCTATAGCTTCATCATTTTTAACTCTTACCAGCTGAAGAGTCTCGTAACTGTAAAATATAAAAATATGATTTAGGTATTATTTATCGATGGTAAATCTATTTAAAACCTATAGATAGCCAAACTCTAAAAGCCAAAGTGGCAAATTTATGGCCTGGCGCATTCAAACAAAGCTGATCGTTAGGGGTCATGCTCAATGCCGACTGATAAACTATTGACCTTAACCAGCGAACAGAATCGTACTTCGCCCTTAATGAAAATGATTTCATGATTTTTTTTAAATCTAGATTTTTGGTTTAATAAAAAAATTTATTCATCTCGCTTTTTTCAAATTAATACAAATTATTTTAATGTCAGTCTAGAAATAGAGTACAAATTACTGCTACCTACAGCCTAAATATTTGTCAGAACACGAATCTTGCAAGGAAATTCTTGTCGCGGCTTGTTTTATTCCTTATATATACATTGTCGTTGCCCAATCGTCTCGCTTATTAGTTTTATGTGAAAACAACAGATACAAATAAATCAGGGTGTAGAGCGATTTGTAAAAACCGAACAAACTCTGAAAAGCCACTTTTAGAATTAATTTTTATATCTATTGTCCACGTATCGATAGATTTTTAATATCTTTACATCCCTACGACGGATTTCGGTTCTGGACGGTCGTCGTTGGTTGGCAACTAAACATACACCTATACGTCGGGGTTGACTATATGACATTGAGCGCAAGACAATCGACGAGCAATTCTTAAAAATATGACCGGTAACCCTGCGCACCAACCCATTTTTTCACTCATAAAATTTTATTGCGCACCCCATAAGTGGTACGTACCCGTAGTTATAGGTCGGCGATTTAATTAAAATTGCAATAAGAACAACATTCGGAATGAGATATATACACTATACAGTGTGCCCAAGAAAGTATGCAACACATGTCGATTTCTCAGAAAATTTTATTCTTGATAAAAGTTGGTGTCTGAAAACTGTAAACGTATATTTGATATTTCACCTGAGGCTAATAGTAAGGGAGCAAATGCCATTTTTTCGAAATTGCCTTAAGAGTAAAGTTCCTTAATCATTATAAATACAGGAAAATTTCATAAGGAAATGTTGCTGCAAATTAGTCCAAATTTATTTATTTAATACAAACTCTACAAGTACAATTACACCTAATCATAAACTAGGACACCACGCTCACTCACACCCACACACACACACACATAAACAAACAGAAAACTCGTGTATTCCCTAAATATCCCTCATAGTAAATCATTTATGATATTTCTTAGCTGTTTTTGATTAGCATTAAAAATATCCAGTCCTAGTTGTATATCATGGGCTAGTCTACACATAAGATTAATTGGAGCATTGTTACAATTATTATTAGTGCGAGGATTATTTAAGTAAATGGTTAATGGATGTCTAGTTCTGTAAAGCGGTACATTAAAATTTATTTGGAACAAAAGCTTTTCACCATCGACCCTGTTGTGTATTATTTTATACAGGTAGATAACGGATGCTACATTTCTTCTTTTTTCGCAGACTTTCCAATCCATACCTAGACATTAATTCTGCCTTTGGTACATTTAGATCATATACACCAGTCTCTCTATAATGCATATACCTTAAAAACTTTGTTTGCAACCTTTCTATGTTGTGTTTGTGTATTTGATAACATGGGCTCCATATTATACTAGCATACTCTAATATACTAAGAACATAAGCTATATATAAATTTCTTATACAATTAAAATTTGTAAAACTTCTCCAATTTCTTACGATCAAAGATCTTACAAACTCCTTACGATAAACCCGTACATGCTGGACGCCTTTTTCGTTATATTTAAAATATGCAGTTTAAATGACAATTGAGAATCGATTGTTACACCAAAATGTGAAATTTGAGCTAAGTATCTTAATTTTTATTTCTATTTTTCCCTAAACGGTACACCTCTGGCCGATAATCAATAAAAGCCAGTTAATAAAACAAGCCATATGTATGAGAATAATTCGTTTATTTATTTCAAATTCAATTGTTTTAACGGCCTACTCTTCAAAATAGCAAAATAAAGTAGGTGTTTGGAATTGAGCGTATCGGGTGAAAATGACAAATAAATGATTAGTTATTTTTTTTTTATGATCAAACACAAGCACTATAGGAAAAATCCTTTAGGGCACTCTGGGAGTGGTGCGTATGCGAATAAAGCGATTCACGTTGGTTTTGAATCGTTGGAGCTTATATTCGTTGGGAAAAAACGATCTCGGGAAGGTCGTTCCATAAGGATGAAGTCCTCCAGATGAAAGAGTTCTTAAATAATGAAGTTAGAGGAGTGATAAGCTTAACCCCATATGGATGGGCGGCAGCGGTTCTTCGTGTATTTCTGCTATTCGCCGCTCTGGGAGGAATTAGGAGGGCGCGGTCAGCCGAGCACTTTCCATGAAAATATCTGTAAAAGAGAGTCAAATCCCCAACCTGTCTTCGATGTTCTAGGCTGTCGAGGTTCTTTGTCAGCTCCTGGTCTCCCATCAAATGAATGTCCCCCCTTTCGATGGAATACAGTAGCCGAAGAGTATGTTTGGGTGCAGAGCTCCAGACATGAGAGTAGTACCCTAGTGATGGTCGAATCTGGGCTTTGTATAGTGTCAAAAGTTGTTGAAGTGTGTACAACTTTTTGGTTCGGAAGAGTACACCAAGTTTCTGAGCAGCTTTTTAAATTTACCAGATATGTTGTATGAGTGGTTCCTTCCCTTATGATGGCCGAATGTTACCTTGGGATGGGGGCCCTTTTTATCTGATGTTTAAAATTATTTTTTCTTTTGAAATTCCATATTTAAAAAATATTTGTCATGTTGTTTGCATTGTTAAGTATCTACTATTACTGATAAGGCAACTTGGTTATTCTTTTCTGAGCCAAATTAGTTAATAATCGAGAAATTGTTATTTATGAATGCTCCCATGTCTCCCCTAATGGAACATAACTGTAGAGGTGAAAGAGGAGGGGGCACATCAATTTATGTCAAATCTAATATAACATATATGAAGTAGATATTAATAGATCTATTAGCAACTGTGAATGGCTGAGTATAAAACTAAAATTAGATAAAAACAATCTAAAAATAATAGCAACATATAGACCACCACAAACAGATGTAAGAAATTTAATAAATGATATGAACAACATAATTAATGAAATAACTCAAGACACACTTATTATTGGAGACATGAACATAGACCTGTTTAAAAACAATATTATGTAATTAAATACTGTAATATGATTATAGAAAATGGTTTCTACTTTGTAAATGTTACTAAACCTACTAGAGAGACACCTGAAACAAAAACCCTTATTGGCCATGTTATTAGTAATAGTAGACATAATCAAATAAACATACAATTTGTTGACCATCATAGTATGGATCACAAAATACAAATAATAAAAATATAAAATGAAGGAAGAGCCAAAACAGAAACGTCAAATAAAATACATTGATGAAACTAAATTTAAGGATGAGGTGGAGGAACGAACGGCTATTGATGTTGATATTACTAAATTTCACCAACTAATTGACATACTAAAACCATCAAAACAAGTATCAACAAAAACGAAAACAATTACAGATCGAAACAAGCACTGGTTGAATAATGAGTTTATGAACCTAATTAAAGAAAGGGATCAAATATATGTGAGACATAACAGGAATATACATAATGTAGCTATTAAAGAAGAATTTATAAGACTAAAAAATAAATGTCATAATCTGAAAAATAAACTCAAGAAGAAATTTTTAACAAGAAAATTCAAACATGCAAAAGGTGATGTGAGAAAGACGTGGCAGACAGTGCAGTGAATCAAATAATCGAAAATGACTTTTCAAATCACTATAACAAAGACAACTACATAAATTTACTGGTAATAGACGGCAGTAAAATTGAAAAAGATCATTGAAATGAACATTTTTTGAATATTGGAAATAAAATCGGAAGACAAGTGGAGGAGGAAAGGGGGAGAACAGCAAATGTAGAATTATTAGAGGAGCGAGAAGAAAGAACCATTTATTTAAAACAATGCATTGAGCAAGAAATTGCAGAAATAATAAACAATCTTAACAAATACTCTCCGCCTGGTGCAGATGGAATCACCACATATGATGTTATACTCCTGAAAGAAATACTTGCACCAATCCTTACAAGGTTAATAAATGCTATGCTGGAAATAGGTACTTTTCCAGAATGTCTAAAAACTTCTAAAATTATCCCAATACATAAAACAGGTACGTTTACTGAACCTGGGAACAAAAGACCCATCACATTAATATCAACATTCTCCAAAATAGCAGAAAAAATGATCAAAGAACGATTAGTGAATTTTGTTAACAATACCTTTAAATTTGACAAACAACGATACGGATTTCAACCAAATAGCAACAGTCAGTCAGCAGTAATAGACCATATAAGAATTTGTAACTAATGGGCTAGACAATAACAAGTATGTAGCAGCTTTATTTGTCGATCTTCAAAAGGCCTTTGATACAGTGAACATCAATATATTAATGAAGAAACTAGAAGAAATGGGAGTCCGAAGTACAGCATATAATTTCATATCTTACAAATAGAAAGCAGTATGTGTCAGTAAACCAAAAAGAAAGTGAAGAAAGCAACAATAGGGGTACCTCAAGGGTCTGTTCTGGGCCCCATTTTATATCTATTATATGTACCTACATAGTTTATCTAAAGCAAACTTAGAATGTATACATATAACTTTTACCAATGATACAGTCCTATTGTTTGAAGACAGAGATCCAAGGGTTCTTGAAGAAAAAGTAAATAAAACCGAAATATTTATTAAAAAATAATTTGAAGATCAACATAAAAAAGACTGTGTTTATGATTTTTAAACATAAAAATAAAAAAGTGCACAATTCAATATAAAAATAAACAAGGAACAAATAAAAATGGTGCACTGCTATAAATATCTAGGACTAAATATAGATACAGAATTAAATTTTAAAAAACATATGGACCATGTCACCAAGAAATTGGCTTCTGTCTGTGGTGTTATAAGAAAATGTGTGAATTATATACGAAACATAGTGAAAATTACAATTTATGATGCTTTGTTCAAGTGGCATCTACAATATATGTGTGCTGTTTGGACATTTTCAAACAATGCAATAATACAAAAACTTCAATGATATCAAAATAGAGTTCTTAAATGTTTACAAAGACTACCGAGACTATATCCAACCAAACAAATATATAAAAACTATATAGTGATTAATGTTAGTGACATAATAAAGCTACAAGAATGTTCTTAAAATCCTTAAAAAAACAAATAAAAACTAATATAAATCCGATAAGAAACAGTGATCTACATCAACACAACACAAGAGCCCGAGACAACATACAGGGTCCGCAAACGAAGTGTGGACGGAAGATTAAATCGTTATCGAAGAACTTATCAACAATACTGAAACAGCTTGAGATATTGGATTAAAAGCGGCATGTTTTAAAAATATTTTATATTATACAGGGTGGCCCAAAAAAGGGTGACAGCATAAAGTTATATTTTTTTAAATGGGACACCCAGTATTTTATCGCATATTTAGGTTCGTATTACTATCGTTTATAAGTGCCTCAAATTTTATTTAATTTGGTTTTGTAGTTTCGGAGAAATAAATTAAAAACTAAAAAAAAAAAAGTTTTGCAGTCCTGAATAAAAACATCAAAAAAACAATCCAGAACTATTTTTTTAACCTCGGCATTGAGTGAAATTTATGACAGTATAGTAGAGATAGTATGAATGTAATTGCGTTTATTTATTTTATACATGGTGTTCATAATAAGCTTTCAAAAACCCCACATTTTAAAATAATTTTTCTCAAGTTTTTCAAATGGAACACCCTGTATATTATTTGACTATTTGACGTAGAATTCATAGACAATTTTTTTTTGTAATACAAGCATATAAGTTATATCCAGCCGTTTTCGAAATAATTGTAAATATCATAAATTATGTTGTTTAAATAGAGTTTTTATTGGGAAATTTTGTTATAGGCGACTAGACTAATAATTGTAAACTAAAGTAAATGTTCAAAATAGCTTCCTTTTACTTAATTTAATGATTTTCCGCTGCTGCCAACAGAACTCTTAATTAATTTTCTTCATTAATAACGGGTTTATTGATTATCATCCTTTTTGTGTACGCAGTGCTTCCTGTTGCTACAAATCTTTGCAACAACTTCTCGAAGGTTTTTGGTCTCGGCTTTCTCTCAATATCTGGATATCTTTCAGCATACACTCGGCTCGCGAGGAGGCAATTTATTGCACATTCACCCAGTATAAAAATCATATTTACCATTTCCAAAGTTGTAAAATTCGACATTTTGTGTCATTTAGTACTTAATTTCGACGACTGAACAAATGTAAATAATTTTATTTGGCTATCATAGTGACAATCTAAACAAAAAGAAATCATGGCAACTCGATTAAGAATAAAAAATACAATTAAATAATAAAAGTAACAAAAATGTATGCTTTTAAAATTTATATCGAAATAACTAAAATACGGTAAACTCTAAGAGTAACAGGAAGCTATTTTGAACTTTTACTTTAGTTTACAATTATTAGTCTAGTCGCCTATAACAAAATTTCCCAATAAAAACTCTATTTAAACAACATAATTTATGATATTTACAATTATTTCGAAAACGGCTGGATATAATATATATGCTTGTATTACAAAAAAAAATTGTCTATGAATTCTACGTCAAATAGCCAAATAATATACAGGGTGTTCCATTTGAAAAACTTGAGAAAAATTATTTTAAAATGTGGGGTTTTTGACAGCTTATTATGAACACCCTGTGTAAAATAAATAAACGCAATTACTTTCATAATATCTCTAGACCTCTTCTCATAAATTTCACTCAATGCCGAGGTTAAAAAAATAGTTCTGGATTATTTTTTTTGATGTTTTTATTCAGGACTGCAAAACTTTTTTTTTTAGTTTTTAATTTATTTCTCCGAAACTACAAAACCAAATTAAATAAAATTTGAGGCACTTATAAACGATAGTAATACGAACCTAAATATGGAATAAAATACTGGGTGTCCCATTTAAAAAAATGTAACTTTATGCTGTCGCACTTTTTTGGGCCACCCTGTATAATGTAAAATATTTTTAAAACATTCCGCTTTTAATCCAATATCTCATGCTGTTTCAGTATTGTTGATAAGTTCTTCGATAACGATTTAATGTTCCGTCCACGCTTCGGTTGCGGACCCTGTATATGTGCCAAGATCAAGAATAAACATCCATTGAAACAAAATTACAATAAAGATACTGAAGTCATATAACTCGCTTCTAGTAAACGTAAAGAACGCTAAAATTTTTCCAAAAAAAAATAAAACAAATGCTTTTACAGCAAAGTGCAGTGCTGTTTTAGGATTGAAGACTCAATGCTTTATGACGAACTATATATTGTTCGCTTTTCCTTGCTGCGACAATGATTGATGGTTCTGTGTGGATATAAAATAATTAATTCAATCAAATCAAATCAAATCAAAATATGCTTTATTGTCATAAGAATATTGTTCTTGTTAACAAAGCTATATATAAAAAAATTTTATTTTAGAAAATATAAATCAAATCAGAAAAAGTATATGAAAAAAAAAATATAAAAATTAAATATAACAACAATTGGTAAAACAATTGGACAATATATATAGAACAAAATAACTCTGACAAGTAACCACATAATATACTAAATTAAAATACAGAATTAAAACATTAAACATAGTTAAAACATTAAACATTATCAAGATAAAGCTAAAAGATGATACATTTTACAATAATACAACATACACATATATCAGAAGCTTAAAGACCGCTAAGATCATCCGTAAATAAATCATCAGCAGAATAATATGCTTTTGTGCATAGCAGAGCCTTTACTTCCCTTCTAAATTTCTTAAAACCATTCATCCTTCGAATGCGTAACGGAAGATGATTAAAAATTTTTTTACTCTTGTACATAACAGAGTTCCTGGTTTGGCTAGAAGTTGGTATAGGTAGATGAGTAACATATGTCTGGCGCGTATTACACACAGAAACCGAACTAATTTCATTTCGAAATTTTTTATATACCAGACATGATGACTCCAGCAAAAACAGGCAAGGCAAGGTTAAGATCTTATGTGAAATAAATAATGGTCTGCTTGAGTCCCTAAGTCTGGCTCTAAACATATATTTCACGGCTCTCTTCTGCAGAACAAACAACATATCAAACAAATAACGTGAACATCCCCCCCAAAAACATATACCATATCTAAGATGAGACTCACCACTTCCAAATCCAAACTATTTGCTATAATCCTGATTGCATAACAATTGGATGCCAGTCTCTTAGCCAGATTAGTTATGTGTACCTCAAATTTCAACCTATTGTCTATGTATAAACCTAAAAATCTACTTACACTCTCCCTGGCCACTGACTGGTCCCCCGATCTAACATCATCGAGAGAACATTTAAAAGAAATTATATTCGTCTTAGAAATATTAAGAGATAGGAAATTTGCATCAGTCCACTCTTTTACCTTGGTGAGATCATCATTGATGCAGTTCTGGAGTTCGGTCGCATTTTTACTAACCCAAAGTATGGTGGAGTCATCCGCAAAAAGTGTGAATCTGCCCCTGACAGCAATACTAGCTAGGTCATTAATATATATCAAAAAAAGCAAAGGGCCGAGAACAGACCCCTGTTAGTAGTTTTCATCTCAGAGCATAATTGTAAGATTTTTATATAATATATTTATTATTAGGCCTTGTTACCAGTCACAAGTCATTATGTACTGTTTTTAGTTAAAAAATATAGTGTTTTAGAAAAAAAAAACTATTCAATATACGTTGATATAAGTAAAAATTGTTAAAAAGTCACTGGGTAATTTAGTATAAAGGCTGAGGTGTTGTCAATTTCTGGCAATGATATCAGCACTATATATGTAATGAAGTGAATTTACTTATTTGGCACATATAGTTTGGTAAAACAATATCTACTTACTTCTCATATCCGTTGAAGGCCAAACAATATGAATGACCTAGGGATACATTTTTGATTCTTGCCTGGTCTGTTAATTGGAGTAACAGTTTAGTGTCTGGGGTGATTTCTTCACCGATATTGAGTTTTGGAATTTCAAGTGGAACATTCTCTATCTTAACATCATCCAATTCTGGTTCTATTTTTATTGCCAAATTACTCACATACTCGGTCTTCACACTATCGGTACAAAGTTCTAACAAAGAATGCTGTGATGAATTTTTCCTCACGATTTCGGCTTCCAAATTGTCCAGCATTAAACTGTTCGTTTCGTTGGGCAGAGGGGTCTCCATGTCCATTTCATATTTCAATAATTTATCTGCGCTGAAAGATGATCTGTAGATCGAAGATTTTAAGAAACAGAAAATACCAACAATACAAGAAATTGCAGTGAATAAGTGTCTCTCCGTTCGTTTAAATGGACATTTATCCGTTTTCTGTCACAAGCCACACAGAGAATATCGTGCTGCAAATTGGTTGGAGGGGACTGATTGGTCGTCCATGTGCGGAAAGTTCCAATTATCTGACCAATTATAGTTTTTTAATTATTTACCTATCATGCAATCCTTCTTTTGCACCTTTGAAAAGACACATTGAAATTTTTGGCTCAACCAAGATTGTCTGCCAAACACTAAAAGAAATCCAGCTAGTTTCTTCCAAGCATCCGAGAAGCAATATAGCTGTAGGTTTCTACATCAATCTTGTATCTTGCCTGAGCAGAATTGTAAAAAGTAAAGGTAAAAAAGATAATTTATGCTTATAAGCAATATTGAGGGATTTAAGCCCCACAAAGACCTCGTGATTTCTCATCGGTGTTCGGGTTTGTACAAAATTGTCACGATGGATATCTGCCAATACTGGAACCCCCACAGACTCCGTTATTTTCATCAGTTCGTAGGTGTTCATGAGAGGCCGTCGTTCCAAAACCGAAGTGTATGGGCGAAAACTATCACTATGTTTGTCACGATGGATATCTGCCAATACTCGAACCCCCACAAACTCTATGATTTTTATCAGTTCGTGACAGGCCGTCGTTTCAAAACTGAGTGTATGGGCGAAAACTGTCACGATGTTATGGGACCACGGACATCCCCGGTTTCCCAGGAAAAGTCCAGCGTCCGCACCCTTGCTATCTTGTTTATGCGAGGTAAAATAAGTAAAACACATGTATTGTTAAGTGGATTCCAGAGCACCTCTGAACGAGTTTTCTCCTCAAGCGTTTATTTCTGTTTTAGGAAAAAAATTATCAAGGAAAGAAAACTTTGTAATGCAACTAAAATTGGAGGAAAGTATGTATTTTTACTGTTCCACGTCAAAAGAAATTATGGACTTTCATCCAATTATCAATAAAATTTAGACATTTTTCGTTCGACATTTTTTTTTAATGCACCATTTTTATAAAAAGAGAAAACTCCGCTGTTCAGTGCTAGAAATTGAAGTCTAGACCCCGATCACGTTCGGTCTCTTTCTTCCGATTATCGTTGTTTCTGTGGGCGTACCGATTACGGGCGGACCCTCGATGAATTTTTCTATTTTCTAACGGCAAGGAAAGAACCAATTCGCCTCGTGCTTACACGCAACGCGAAACGAACAGGGGTCAATCGGAGATTTCGGCGGAGTCCGGCATCCTCTTAATTTTTATTTGCATTTTTCATATAGAATCGCCTGCATGTGACGAATAAAAGTTCCTATTCAAATAAATTGTTTTATTTTAAATCATTACCTACACGAAAGAACAAAAGTTAACTAGCGTTTATTATCTAATATGGTCAAATTAAATCTTTTTTGAATCGGCAAACCATTTGAGAACAAAAAACTGGTGATAACCAGTAGAAATAATTTTTTTACTATCCTCTGGACATAATATCTCAAGGAATAGTTTAATATTATTTTCTCAGGAATAAAAAGAACTTTTTATAACGAGTAACAATTTTTGTAAAATTAATAATAAGAGTTTCCCATATGTACAAGACTCAAGCGGACATACTGTATACCTACAGGGTGTTACAAATTCGGTTTTCATTGGAATTTCGGAGAAGGTAAGAGATACGAAATCGGTTAAATTGCGGTAACGTTGCGTAATTATGCGCCCACTAATATGGCGTAAAAAATCAAAAATAAATACAGGGGCTTTCAAAATATTTGAAAAAATCTAAAATTATGCGTTTCGGTATCCATTTTTTCCTGACTTTGTTCCATGAGATATAAAAAACTTAATTTCCCTTTCTCTTTGCTATTTTCTATTATCAACAAGATGGTATTATCAGATCTTTCATGCGAAGTTTCGTCTTTCGTCAGTCGTTAAATACGGGCCTGGATCATCTTGATTAAATTATGAAAGAGGACCGAAATCAACGTTCAGTGGTATACAACACTTACTGGTTTTCCGACGGTTTCTTCCTTACATTGACCATCTTCATTAAAATATCCTTAGTGCGTTTGTATAATTAACTTTTTTTTATTCGGTTTAATTCGAAAATGTAAAACTCAATGCCTCATTTAAAAGTCTTAACAAAGTGCCTGGGCTTTAGGAGTCAAATTTTATTTGTATTGATAAAAGGAATTACTTGTACTTAAGCTAATAAGTAGAGATTTGATACAATTATTAGTTTGAACTAAGAAACAGTGGTAGTAGGTAATAACAATAACAATTAAAGACTGAAATAGCAATAATAATTTAAAAAATTTCAGTTTATTAGAAAAAAAAAGTAAATTACAGGAACGTACTAGGCATTTTAATGAAGATGGCCAATTTAAGGAACAAAACATCGGAAAACCAGTACCTAAGTGTTGTATACCACTGCGCGTAGATTTCGGCCCTCTCTCCTAATTTAAACAAAGAAATCTAGGCCCGTATTTAAAAAAATTAAGTTAATGATGGTGACCTGAAGACGAAACCTCGCATGAAAGATCTGATGATGCCATCTGGTGGAAAATAAAAAGTAGCAATGAGAAAGTGAAATTCATTTTTGGACATCTCTTCAACTAAGTCAGAAAAAAATAAAAACCGAAACGCAAAATTTTAGATTTATCAGAATATTTTGAAAGCCCCTGTATTTATTATTGATTTTTCGCGGCATATTATTGCGCCCATAAATATGCCACTTTGTCCCAATTATATCTTATCGTTTCCAAAATTCCAACGGTGAAGGCCGAATTGGTAACCATGTATATAATAATAAACGTCTTTATGCTTTAGGAAAACGAATAACAATGACTATTTCTTTCTGATTTGGTCCTATAATATTATAAAGCCTTTTAATCTGATATACAGGGTATTATGGAAATGGCTTATTATATTTAAACTCGTGAATCCTGAGATGAGTACAAATCACAGAAAAGTAACCTTAAATGGTGATTCAAGTTAATAAGCAAGAATTGTCATTGTCAATATCATAGCAACAACACGTTCGAGGCACTACGATATTGGTAAACAAGCCCATATGGTACGTCAGTTAAGTTGTCAAGACCGCTTGAATGTTCCTATGTGGGGCCAATGTCGTCAGATTTATACGAAAATTCTTTAAAAAAAAACAAACTATATTTTAACATTTTTTTATTTTATCATACATTTTTGAACAATTCTTTCATTAAATACGGAATATCGAGGCACGCGTAATGGTTTCACAACAACGCAAAGCTTTTGCATGATTAATCGACATTTACTTGCTAAGTGAAAACAGATTTTTTACTATGTGATGAGGTCCTCGAGTACAAGAATCGAAGAAGAATTCGATTCTTTAATATACTAGTTGTACTCGGATACTTGTCTCGAGAATCGAGTACGGAGTTAAATTACTCCCTTTCGCCGATACTCTCGGTCGATTCGATTGGGAACTAGTTTAAGTACCTGCAAAACAAACTGTTTTTGCGTCTGAATAAAAAAGCTGAGTAAAAACAGGGATGGAATAGGATGGATCAGACGTTGTTGTTTAATTTTCAATACTTATATTTAATTTTTATTATTAAGTAAATAACGAAGAAATTTGAACATTAGCAACAAATTTAATGACACTAAGAATTTTAAAATATTATCATATCCAATTTTTTTGGTCGTAGGCGATTTCTGTTCGGCGGTCAAATTTGTACTTGTACTCTCAGTACTCGATTCTGAAAATAACGATTATTTCCCAACTTCATACCGAACGGAAACAATAAAATTAAAATCGTAAAAGTTGTATCCGCCTAGGGTCACCCCATCCGCTCCGTCCACTTTTCGGTGGTTTTACAGTACCTATTTCTGTTATTAGTAAAAATAGAAGGACTAGATTTTTTTAGGCCTCCTCGGTCCTATACGGTATGTTTTTCAGAATTTTAGATTTTAGGAACCCCATATCTCGGTTGTCCTGTAACATATCAAAAATAAATAAAATGTTCTCTTTGTCGTTTTTTACGTAAAATCCAGTGACGTACGCAGATCCTTTCTACGTTCAATAGTTTACAAAAAAAGCCAATTTGCTTCCTTTTAAATGTGACACCCTATATATTTTTAATAATGTAATTAAGTTTTTAACAAACTTCTCAGAAATATACAGGGTGTTATGTAAATGACTTGTTATATTTAAATGGGTGACTCATTAGGTGTCCTAGAGAAAGCCTACATCCTTTTTTTTTAATCGAATATCTAAATACTAAGGGAAAACCCCTTTTTACCTACATGCTGTCGCGCTGCGTCATCAGCATTCAGGTAGCAACTGTATGTAGGTCACTAGAGTAAACTACAGTGATGCCAGATAACACCGCGCTTGGAAAACCGCCGCGTGCGTATTGATATGTTTAATCTTCTTTATCGTTGTTTCAGTGTCTTTCGATTCTCGGTGTTTGTTCGTGGAATTAACTCGAGCAATTTGTTGTTATTACAGATTCTAAATTCTTGACGGTTTGGCGCTCTTAAGTTAAGGTAAACAAATGAGGCCAAATCAACCTTTCAATCTTGAAAGAGGTTATTTAGACAACCAAAAAATCTGATTTCATGTAGAGATGTGCACGGTTAGACAAATCATAAATAATTCCCAGGAAAATTACTAGGAATGGTACCAAAGAAATAAACGATACAAACTGTATTTAAAATTTAAACATTGTCTTCCTTGGGATTCATATGCCTAAGCAAATGCGACTTTAAACTACCTTTCCAAAGTGTTTGATATTTACATTGGCTACATTTAAACTTATTGACTTCCCCGGGATCCATATGTTTGAGCAAATGCTGCTTTAGATTACTTTTCTGAAGTGTTTGATATTCACATTGACTACATTTAAATTTTTTGACTTCCTCGGGATTCATATGCCTGAGTAAATGCTGCTTTAAATTACTTTTCAGAGGTGTTTGATATTCACATTGGCTACATTTAAACTTATTTACTTCCTCGGGATTCATATGCGTGAACAAATGCTGCTTTAAATTACCTTTGTCAAGTGTTTGATAGTCACATTGGCAACATTTAAACTTATTTACTTCCTCGGGATTCATATGCCGGAGCAAATGCTGCTTTAAATTACCTTTATCAAGTGTTTGAAAATCACACTGCCTACATTTAAACTTTTTTACTTCATCGGGATTCATATGCCTGCGTAAATGCTGCTTTAAATTATATTTCTGAAGTGTTTGATATTTACATCGACTACATCTAAACTTATTGACTTCCTCGGGATTCATATGCGTGAACAAATGCTGTTTTAAACTACTTTTATCAAGTGTTTTATATTCACATTGACTACATTTAAACTTTTTGACTTCTTCGGAATTCATATGCCTGAGCAGATGCAGTTTTAAATGACTTTTCTGAGGTGTTTGATATTCACATCGACTACATCTAAACTTTTTGATATCCTCGGGACGCATATGCTGGAGCAGATGAATTTTTAAACTATTTTTGTAAAGGGTTTGAAATTCGCATTGGCTACATTTCAACTTTTTCACTTCCTCGGGATTCACGTGCCTAAGCAAATGCAACTTTAAATTCCCTTTATGAAGCGATTGAAATTTACATTGGTCACATTTAAACTTTTTTACTTCCTCCGGATTCATATGCCTAAGCGAATGCAAGTTCAAATTACCTTTCCGAGGTGTTTCATATTCACATTGACTACATTTAAACTTTTTGACCTCGGGAATCATATGCCGGAGCAAAAGCTCCTTAGAACTACCTATTCGGCTTGCTTGAGTTTCATATTGATGATTTTTCTCTGATCCATGTCCTGGTGTGTCTCGGCTGTTTCGACAGACGTTCGGCGAAATTCTGCAAAGATAAACATATTTTAAATTGTACTGTATTTCTTATGGCCTATGACGGTTGCGTCATGCTTTGTCGCTTTGACGTCATATCGGAATAATTTCAAAAATGGCGAGTCGTAAATTAGGCAAGTAAACATCGACTTGAAAGAAACATGGACCCGGTATTCCTAGCTGCTTTGAACACGTCAATGAGGCGCCTGTTATTACGAAAATAAACACAACAAAATTCTATAACTAGAATATCCGTTTCTTTTTAATCTTTAGTCTGTTTCTGTCGGACAGCTGATCGGTTTGATATGTCTTGGTAAGGAAAAACAAAGAATCTGCGGACGTGACTCGAAAGTCTATATTTTTATCCAGTTTACGGCAGATTTGGCGCAGTCTTGCCATATTGAGTTAAGAATTACTATCTTTCCACAATGAATACTTAAATTTAACACGCAAACGCTAAAAAACCACAAAGAAGTTTATTCAATAATAATTACAAATATGACAGTTGTTAATCCGGTACTGTGAAACGTCAAAGGTATGAAAGACGGACGTTCTAATAAGCACTAAAAAAGCACGTTCTGGACGCTCGAAGGCGACGTTAAAACGTAGAATTAACGTAAAACGACAAAGAAAAATTATACTAATTTTCAGAATCTCCTGATTGTTTTTCTGGAAAGTTGTTTAGAACCAAAATACCTAAGAATGTAACTTGTTTATTCTTCAAAGACTGCGCGTGTTGGCTGTTGGCAAATACTTCTTTTTAATAGTACACTTGTCTTAATTAATGAAATTGCGGGTACCTCAATCGGTTTTAAACAAGGACATGGGTGCCACAACAAATATTGCAAATCTCATGGTTTGGATAGTCTAATCCTAATAGTTTATAAATAATCAAATCTCATACCAAGTAAATGGAAAATGTTTCTGCCTTGACGTAAAAACCAGCATTATTACTTAATGAGGAACGATGAAAACATTTTACATCCGAATACTGTTGAATGATGGTTTATAAAGCATTTATGGAGTCGCTAATACGAAACTGAATAATTGTCTGGGGTGGTGCCTATAGCACAGTACTTAATAAGTTAAATATGGCACACACAAAATGTATTCTAAAAATTACATTAAAAAAAATATAAAACATTTCCGACAAATTTCGTGCTTTCGGAGGATACTCTAAATATTACAACTTTATATATTAGCTGTATATGTAATTTTGTTTATCGGTGTAAGACCAAGATAAACTATTAGATAACACTACCGAAACAAGGACTAAATCTAGTAACAAATTCAAAATTACCAACAAATTTAACGACTGACAATAAAAAGTAGATTATTTAGCCAAAATCATTGAATTTACTCCCAAATAATATAAAATCAATAAAAAATATAAAAACTTTTAGTAAAAAGTGTAATCAGTAATCAAATGAACACAGAAAAGATTTCAATACTTTTTCAGTTACTCGCTAAATCAATAAGGATTGTGGTCATGTTTCAGTAATGTGTGTCACATAGAAGTATAATGTAAATAAAATAATACATATGCATGTCTAATTTTAGATTTCGACATATACCTACGGGTGTCTATTATTGGTTTCTGCTATTCTATATTATACAGGGTGTCCGGAAAAAGGAGGTCAATCCGTTAACCATATATTCCTTGAGCAAAAATAATATTACTTTTATAATGCAATTTTTCATTTTTGACCCTCATGTGCGATATACAGGGTGTTAAAGTTTGAAATTAAAAACTGATTTTTTTGAATAATTCGACTATTTAATGAGATATTAATTTCAAATTTGGTACATTACGTCAGCACAAAATGTTACATCTTTTGAGAGGAACAAAACAAGAAATGTTTGTCAAATACTCAAAATAGGGGGGTCTATATCCCGCTGACCACCCCTATTTTTAAGTGGGTGCGCCAGTGACTTCCAAACTATATTTTTTTAGGTAATCATTTATTTTTGATTATTTTTTCTCCCTTATAAAATTTCGATCAAATCATGTGTTTTGGAGATAATTTGAAAAGCATGGATCCTTACCAGATACCAGCGCGGCTGACGGTAATCCAATAATTTTCAAATGCTAAATCAAGTTAGCCGTTGTAGCATTACCATGGATACGGCATCGTTGTTTTATTTGCTGTCAAATTAAATATTACTTTTCACTGTGTTTTAAGATTTAAAAGTTTTTTAATTCATAAGTCTTCTTTCAAGTAAAAAAGAAACAATATGGATGTTAGACGAGAACATTTATTACCGTTTTCTGAAATGACAGATATGATTCTAATCTTTCCTAATCGCTGGATTGGTCGGGGCCATGATGCTCATGTTAAATGGCCCCAGACCTTACTCCTTTGGACTATTCAGTCTGGGGGCGTATGAAAGATTTTGTGTATATGGTTCCGATTTTGAGCGAGAATCATTTAATAGAAAGAATACTTCAAGCTGGACAGCAGTTCAGGTTAAAACCACATATAAGGTAAGATTTTCTTTAATAAAGAGAGCTCGCATGTGTATTCAAAAAAATGTCATATCGAGCAATTCCTTTAGACTATTTTTTTGTTTGTTTTTGTTACTAACGTTAATTTAAAAACATAATATTTTAATATAGAAATTTTTTTCCATTTTCCTTCGTCAGACTAATACCCAGACGCGTTTCGCCGTTTTTATGTACCACCGCGAGATGTCGCGACGATTATTATACTCCTTTCGAAAATAATATGTTTTGAGTATTTGTTATCTTGTTATGATGTTTCAAATTTATTTAATAAGTAATAGTAAATTATTGTCTTAAGAACGAATGATAACAATGGTGTTTACTGTTATATGAAGATTAGCAATAGTAAGTTCTTAGTAGGTCAATAAACTAATTTCATTTAACTGAATTAGTACTACAGGTTTTTATCTGTACGCCACTGTCCTTATTTTTGGTTAGTCTTTTGTTTTCGGTATTGTCACTTATTGCAAAGTTTTACTTAATTATATCTTGTATCCATGGTAATGCCATAACGGCTGACTTGATTTAGCATTTGAAAATTATTGGATTACAGTCAGCCGCGCTGGCATCTGGTAAGGATCCATGCTTTTCAAATTATCTCCAAAACACATGATTTGATCGAAATTTTATAAGGGAGAAAAAATAATCAAAAATAAATGATTACCTAAAAAAATATAGTTTAGAAGTCACTGGCGCACACACTAAAAAATAGGGGTGGTCAGCGGGAACTGGACCCCCCCCTATTTTGAGTATTTGACAAAAGTTTCTTGTTTTGTTCCTCTCAAAAGATGTAGCTTTTTAGGCTGACGCAATGTACCAAATTTGAAATTAATATCTCATTAAATACTCGAACTATTCAAAAAAATCAGTTTTTAATTTCAAACTTTAACACCCTGTATATCGCATATGAGGGTCAAGAATGAAAAATGGCATTATAAAAGTAATATTATTTTTGCTCAAGGAATATATGGATAATGGATTGACCTCCTTTTCCCGGAGACCCTGTATATTAAAATAAATGTTATTTAATGTAAATTGATGCCATTCCAAACACTCAAACTGTACATATCTCATACAGTGTGTCCCAGGATAAATGGTGTAGGTGTAATGATAAAACAAAATTTTCGAATTTAAATTTGACCATTTGGGATCTACGCCTGCTCTATTAGATAATAAAATTTAAAATATTTTGAATTTTAATAAATCAAGCAGACCTTGACCGGAGCACGCAAGCGTGCCGAATTTAATAACCTTCAGTTTCTGAGATATCTGCACTTTTTGTAATTAGTTGGCAAATGCATGGTGATGAAATAATCCATATAGTTTTTTTACCTTAGCTCTTGGACTAAACAATTTTTCTTATCGAATAGCCAGAAAATCAGCAAGTCTAAGAAAAAATAATAACTTGACATAAAATGTACAGAGTGGTCACAATTCAAGGTTCATTGTGAAAAAATGCAACCATTAAAAACTTTCTTATTTTAAATGGAACACCAGGTATGTTTTATTCAATTTGTTAAATTGATGAAAAATTAGTTGTTCTTTAAAATGAGTATTTACGGTTCTACACCTATATCAAAGCGTTTTCTCAAGAAATCAAAAGGAATAATTATTCGAAAAGATGGCCATCAACTTCTACTTGTTACCGTTTTCTCTAAAATTATAACTGTTTGGATTTGTGCATCTTTTAGACACCCTGTATGTTGAAACTTAAATTAAAACTAGTCTACGCCATTCCTATTCTTATTACAAGCAAAAATTGTTATAAAGCGCAACATTTTCAACTCGAAAATGCAAAATAAAAAAGTCTTTGCTCGATTTTTCATTTCTGGGACACCCTGTATATTGAAACTCAAATTAGTCGGCGCAATTCCTATTTTTATTGCAAGCAAAAAATGTTATAACGTTTGTCGAAAAATGCAAAATAGAAAAGTTTTGCCTCGTTAACTCAATCCGTGGACATACTGTATACATATATCTAAAATATTAAGAATCAATACATGTTGCGACGTCGATTGCACGATATTACGATACTTGTCGACCGTTTATTTCTACTGTAGTGTTGTAGACTAGGCAACCCTCTATACGTGTTGTTATATTGATTGTCTATACGTAAGATAAGAAAGACAATGTTTGCATTCAGCAGAGCCCATCGATTTAATCGGCAAAAAAGCATATGCTCTTACGGCTTAGAAACAGACTACGTACGCTGCAGATTTTTAATACATATTTTGTGTTTGTGAAGATGGCAAGTGAATCTTGTAGCCTTCTAGCATCAAACTCTGACACCGTGCTATCACGCGTGCCGAATATGTAAATTTGCAGAAAAAAAATTGTGATGCTGCATGAGGTGACTATAGTGTACTTCTAATCCTATTTATAAGCATGCATGAACCGTCTTGCAGATATTTCGGGTGTGCCGTGACATTGCGTGATAGCATGTGATCTCACGTGACGTGATAATTGTGTTTGCGGCTTTATAAGCGATTTTTAATGAGCAATGTCACGATGCGTATCGATTTGTAGTTCTGCTGAATGAATTTTGTTTTCAGTTTTTTGTTCGGTTAGAATCCCTTCTAAATGTTACGTTTTTTCCTCTACGAAATGGATAATTTTATTTTTAAAGCTCCTCTTCACTAGCGGAGATCGTGTATAATATGTTTTTATAATTTTAAATCACTTCTTTCTTCATTTTTTTAATACATTTTTACTCCTTAACCTGACAAACAAAACGTCCGATTTCCCATCGATGTGTGAAATCATTCTTTAGTGCATTCAGCAGATGATTACTAATGGTCGATGGGTTCTGCTGAATGAATAATCTTTGTCTTTAAGAATTATATTTATTATTTGAGGTTATAAAAGAAGTTTGTCAATTACCAATCAGTTCTGAAACAAGTGTTCTCTAAAGTTTTGTTCATAATTTGTTAAAGCAGACATAAAGTTAATGCACAGTAATCTGCGTTTTATTACAGTACCTGATTTCTTTTTGTTCCAGATCTTCTCCTTTGATGTCCAGTTCTTCATTTTTAATTGTCCAATCTTCATAAACCATCCCACCTATTTTGCCAACATCACTTATTGTTTCACTTTTCAGTTGGACCTCATTCAGTGACGAAAAATCTGTAGGGCTTCTATAATAAAGAAAATATTTATTTAAAAAGGCGGGTACGCAGCACCTGGCGTTGGTAGCGAGTACCCGACTGTCAGATAACAACACACAACAAGTATTCTTTATAAATCGAAAATACACAGAATGTGCGCAAGCTTTCATGTATTAAATAACAAAATAAATTTACAATGTACGGCGGAAATCTTACGATTGCGGTATTTTATTGGAGTTTTATTCGACCTAAAAAAAAAGGATGAAGGTCCCAATTCAATTCATTTGTAACTATTATTGTATACAGTGTGTTATAAATTCGGGGGGATCTCGAAAACGTTGAGACATAAGGAGATAGTTAAATTGAATCGAAGGTATTTTGCGGCTTAATAATTTGGTGGAAATAAATTTAGTATTCCGAATACCTGCAGAAATATCGGAAATAAAAAAACGAAAAATACAGTTTTGAGTTTTAATTTTCTGCCCCTAAATTATTGATTTGGGGAGAAAACAATAACTTGTTCATGGCCGATTTTTATATTCTACAACATAGCGTTATTAGTTTCAAAATTAGACGTTACCACCGTCAAGACAATTTCTTTTAATACGGAAATATTCACGTTTTCTCTTTTCTGGGCTATAATCTTTTAGGTTAAAAGATTCAAACTTAGCGAAAGAATTTATCTCATTAAGATGGTCAAGGAGTATAAGTATAATAAGTGTATTAATTCCTTGCATTGTATGAGTACATACAGTTTCAGTTTAGTTAGTCTTAGTTTTCTTATGAGTTTCTTTAAATACTCTTTTTGTACTGAACAATGATCATTATTGAAGAAATATCCATTTTTCCTATAATAATAATAATAATAATAAATTCTTTATTTCAAATTGTGCACAACGAACACAAAAGAAATGACGTCAAAAATAATTATAAATCTGGGCAAAATTCTCTTAGGCTATATGGTTCTAGGTCTATCAACAATTTCCTTAATTCTAATTTAAACTTTTTTGGTGAAGTTATACATTTTAGTCTATGCGGAAGAGAGTTAAAAAGTTTTATACACATGTAATGGGGAGACTTTTCAGTTAGTGTAAGTCTATGCTTTATATAATTCAAATTCAAATTCAAATTATTTATTCGTGTTACCATTGATTACGACCAATTCGCTATACGTGTAGAATGCGTTTGCAATTAAGATTTTCCTAATAGCACGCTTATAACTTTGCAGTTCAAGACTTCTTATGTTCACCTTTTGAATCGCCAGTAGGCAGGTATTAGGTTGTTCCTTTGACGTGTGTTGTAGGTATGTGCGTCCTCATGGGTTTCAAAGTGATGTAGTCTCTAAATCTTCTTGCGGCATATGATTGGGCCCATAACTACGACCCGACCTCTCACTGATGAAGGACGAATTTGTTACACCTTGTATAGGTAGTATCTAAGAGAATATAAGTTGTACCACAAACAATTATAGGGTGAACGAGATTATCTTTTGTTCTACTTGAAATACAGAGTAAAATATACTTAGGGTATGTTACACTATACATACAATAAAAGCATACATTACTCATAAGTAATTTTTAACCAAAAAATTTAAGGGATACAGTTTTTTAAAGAAATTAATTAATAGAAGTAGAGACTTTATGGTGTTTAAAAGAAAATTGTTTGCAATGTTGCTGGATTTTCGTTTCTATAACATCTTTCTATCTCAGTTAACCTCTTAACAAAAAAGAACATCACTTGGACCAGACATAAGAACATTGGCAATAAACTTCGAAAATATAATATCAATATAAAAAAATAAAAACGACCTAAATAATGTATGTTATTGCAGCGAACTTTTTATATGTGGTAACACTGTTAAAATCAGGAATTGTGCAAACAATTATTTCCAAGGGTAAATTTTACGAATAAAAATATTTTTTACATTTAAACACAATTTTTATTGTATCTTAAAAATAATACATACCTACTTATATTCTCAATACTCATCATAGGAGCCCATCCCACCATATTAGCAGAGCTTATGCAAAGAGCTCTGAATATCGTGCAGCGTTGGTGTATGAGGGTGGGTCTCAAAGTCAACGCTGCAAAGACCGCTATACTACCATTCACCAAACGAAGACAAACAGGGAACTACAACGACCTAAAAATCTTTGGTGAACGGATAAACACAGTCAGCGAGGTAAAGTATCTAGGATTAACCTTGGACGCCAAACTGACATGGAACCAACAATTAAATAAAAACCTACACAAAGCAAAAATGTGCCTAATGCGGTGCAGGAGCATGGTTGGGAAAACCTGGGGACTCAAGCCCCAGATGATGCAATGGCTTTATGTCACAGTTATCAGACCCCTGATATCATACGGGTCTGTAGTCTGGTGGACAAAAACACAGCAGATTACGACAGCGAACAAACTCAACAGTTTGCAGAGGCTGGCCTGCCTGTGTATCAGTGGGGCGATGAGAAGCACACCCACTGCAGCAATGGAAGTCATACTGGGACTAATACCCCTAGACATACACATCAAAATGGAGGCTAACTGTAGCGCCTCAAGGATGATCACCAATGGGGAATGGACACAACACCCCGTAAAAATTGGACACACAAGAGCCACGGATCTAATCAACGATGAGCTCTTGGACATGCAAACCGATCGTATGAGAGCAACATACGATTTCACAAAGCCCTTCAAAATTGACTGGAACTTTGATGAATGGACGAACGGTGCACCCCCGTCATTTGACAAGGGTCTAGTTTGGTACACCGATGGATCAAAAACCGCCAACGGTGTGGGCGCAGGTATATTTGGGGAAAGACTCAGGATGGACAGTATACCAAGCGGAAGTTCATGCCATACAAGCATGCGTACTGCAAAATCTTGAAAAGGGCTACCACAACCAAAAGATTTACATCCTGTCGGACAGCCAAGCTGCTCTTAAGGCTCTGAACTCCAATCGGTTTACTTCCAAAGTTACACTGGAGTGCCATACCAACCTAAAAGTACTGGCGGCCAGGGGGAACAAGATAGAGCTCTTGTGGGTCCCTGGTCACTCTGGGATATTAGGAAATGAAAAAGCGGATGAACCAGCGAGAGCCGGATCCGCCCAAAATCTCAGGGGCCCCGAACCGGCCTTTGGGATATCAAAACAGGCAACGAAAACAACATTAGATAGATGGTCGAAAAAACAACACCTATCTCGATGGCAAGGGTTACCTGGTCAAATACACGCAAGGGCCGTAATTGGAAAACCATCGAGGATACTATCGAATGGGATGCTAGCCCTAACACGGCCCCAGTTGAAACAAGTGATGGGTCTGCTAACAGGCCACTGCCACTTGCGAAAACACCTTCAACGGATGGGTATAAACAACGGATCCATTGAATGCAGACTCTGCGGCGAAGAGGATGAAACCGCCTCACACATAATATACCGCTGCGCAGCACTGTCTCGTAGAAGACAAAATATCTTCGGGAACATACAATGTGGTGACAACCTCCCACATGACAAACTTGGTAGAAGGTTACTGGACCTCATAGAAGGAACAAACATCGTCTAACCAGATCGGGGTATACAATAAGCCGGAAGGCTGCAGTGATAGAAGTTCGGGCCTTTAAACCGACCCCCGCCTTTAACCAACCAACCAACCAACCATATTCTATAGAATAGGTTTATTTTCCTTCTTGTGATGATGCTTTGTTGTTTTCAAATAATTTTGTTGGCATTAAAAGATACTTATTACTATTATTATTATTATGGATTAATATATGTTTTCCCAATGTAATTATATTTATAAACATTCATACTTACAAGATTAAACAGAAATTATACTTAAGATAAAAAAAATTAAGTACATAAACACAAAGATTTAAATGGTTCCGTGCGTGTGGATTGTGTAATGAAACCTAAAAGACTTTTATCAATTTTTTACTACAATACTGTGAATCCTGCAAATTTATTGGTTAAATATTATGTAAGTACTATTAAAAATAATGTAACAGAACCTAAAATGAAAACTATGCAAGAATAAAGATCCACTTACTAAATTTGGATTTATAGTTGCCATAACATAAGCCATAATGTTAAGCAGTTAGAAAAATAAACATGATTTGCAACAGAACAATTCATAGCGCATAAAATTAAATAGTAAGAAATAAAATTCAATTCCATTTCTTATGTTACAGCCAAAGGTATTATAAACTCTACAGATCCCATAATCCATCTATAAAACCCTTGGAAAGTGAAGCTGTGATTGTGTGAAAGGTTATTGAAAATCGGTAATGAAGCTACATGTTTGTTGGCTGAATGGCAACAATGTTGAAGTCTGGTTATATCAGATGGTTAAATATTAAAATATGACCATACTTATCGATGAAAAGATAAACCCTTATTTAAATGATCCACTCTTTTACAAACTACACATGAATGCACCATGATGTATTGAAGACGATTTTTCAATAATAATCACAAAAAAACACAAATCAACCAAAATATATAATCAATACGTTAGATCAAAGCGCAAACGTCGCAATTGATTACGTGATTAGTAATTCATTCATCTTTTGGATCCGAATCGTAGCGCATTTGTAAAATAAAAATAGATGTTGCCAGAGTGCAGAGCAGGATTAGTTTAAAAATCGTTTGAAACCTTCAAGTATAATATTTTTTATAGAATCTATCATCGCCTTTTCACAGTTTATAGTGAAATTATTACAAATTTATTTTAAGAGCAATTGCGGATTAAGCTAAACCAGTTGAAATTGCCAAATTTTTAATTGGGATTGTGCAAGATATCTATGCGATACATATCTCAATCTGGCTATGCTGCAATAATGACCGAAAGAGGTGGGAAAGACTGTTTATATACGTTGTGTAGGCTAGAAATGTACATTTTCTATCTGTAGTTTGTAATATTTTTGGTTACAGCTTACGGAATCGGTCATACCAACAACTTCTAGGAGTTGTTGGTCATACTCATGTGTAACTGTTATGTTGACATAACCAAATTGTATGTTTTTTAAATAGTCTTTTGGCTAATAGCAGCACAACATTGCTCCCGCTATTATAACAATGTCTTCATCGCTTGTAATCGTATTTTGCAGTTATATATAAGGAACATGCGTTACGTAAAAAACAAAAACCATAACCTGCAAATTCATAATCTAAAAATCCTTAACGAAAGGATATGTCGTTACTGCTTACTTCTTATCGACTACGGCTTACGTTACGACAACTATGAATCCAGCTTAAGTACCTACATCTACTTACTTACTTATATTCAATGTGGTTGAAGGCCGTGCTACAATAGGAAAAATCAGGGATAGCTGCATTTCCAATAGTTTCTTGACTTTCTAGGTGAGGAAATAAGTAACCCTCTGGTTCGGCATCTTCAAATTTTATAATTTCAAGGGGAACATTTTTAATCTCTTCCACCACCTCTGATTCCATTTTAATTGCTAAAGTACTCCCATACTCGGTGTTAATGGAGGCTACGCTTTGAGTAACATCTAATAAATCTCTTTCTTGATTTGTTTCCGTTTCGATCATATTTAAAACTTCTGTATTAACACAACTTTCTGGATCTTTACAAGTACTACTATTTTCATAATCCTGTTCAAACAATATGAAAGAAAAAAGTACTGAGACGGTGGCTCCCGTCCGTTCAACGAAAGATTTTTATTTTATGACAATTGTCCATTATTAGGAAATGCCAACCTAAATACCGCTTCTTTGTGCTCTCAGGTCAAGTTTCTATTCCAAGTGAAATACACTTTGACGCATCAGTACTAATGCGTGAAGTACAACTTCCTAATGGGATTTATTTCCCGCATACTTCCATAAGAGCCGATGTAAAAATGAATGGCTATGCTTGTTCTATTTTGATTAGTTTTGCGACCTGTGACAACTGTCATTAAAACTAATAATCATTTTTTTAAATTATTTTATTTTAACTTACGGTCGTGTCATGTCATGTCAAGAGGTATAATTCCACGTCGATGGAGGCGTGGCTTGTGACGTCAACGGGCGAGTGATTTTTAAATCTCTTATGGAGATTTATACTGCTGTCAGCGTTTTTAACTCTCTTTTCCTTAAGCAAATCAATTTGTTTATAGGGTAGGGCAAAAGGGAAGCCTCGAAGTAGCCTAGTATTAAAAAGGTTTTACGCATTGGTATGTGAAATGAAAGAATAGTATCATGATATTTAGGTATATTTATTTCATAAACATACAAAAAAGATTAAAGCTAAAATACGACTTAGTTATAAACAAATTAAACTATTAGTCCATCTCTCAGCGGAATGAAATTATGAAGACGTAAAGAAACACATAGTCTGTTTCAGTAGTTAAATAAACAATATATTAATTGCCATACATGTTTCAAAGGCATATACCCTCATCAGCTTCAGTGGAAAATACTTAAGAAGTAAATGTTAATAAAATAAATAAAACCGTATCAATTCTAATTTTTTGTTATTATAATTAGGAAAGCGGAAACACCTTATATTTCTATCAAATTTTTTTGCCTGGTTATCCATATCACAATCAAACATCACAGAGACATCATACTATGAAAATTCAGATTTTTATTTTAATAAACACACACGACTAAATACGAAACAGTTGGTGAACTCTCAAAATTTCCATGGAAAACTACGGCACTCACTACGTGGCGACCAGTGTTGCCAGAAATCTTTGATCAAAAGTAATAGGTCGACGGTTTGAAACCTAATAGAATAGTAAAAAACGGTGTCAGAGTAAGAAGAGTACAAAAAAGGTCGTTTTGATATGGGGGACCACCTCCAGATTGAACAAAAATTTCATATGGGGAGCACCACAACAAGAATGAACATCTAAAAATTGTTAAAATAGTAATGGATATATTACATTGTATAAAAGACTGACAACGCTGGTGGCAACAAGCAGGGGTGGCCGAGCAGCTTCGGCCATCGTCGACCGGTTCGAATGGCTCGGCGGATGTTTTAAAAGTTTGTCGGAATCTTTCCTTATTTTAGTTGTAATTATGTGTGTTATATTTCTATGAAATTAATTAACCTACATAAATACTTGTCATATATTATTCTTTCATTTCATATGGCATTACATGCATAAAACATTTTAATACCTTTAAAATAGAATTGAAAAGGTTGACAGAAATACAAATCTCCATAAGAAATTTAAAAATCACTCGCCCATTGACGTCACTGCGCGCGGCAGACGAAATTGGGACGGTTAGATATCTTAGCTTTAGTATTTGTATCATGTAAAGAAGTGTAGTTAGCAACATATGCATAAAGCCAAGTTTTATAACCTATAAAACCTATCTTTACGCACTCGTTACTGATATTCATAAACAATTTGATTTCCAATCCCTATAAGAGTCCAGTTTTGGACGTTTGTGACGCACAATGATTCGTTGATAACAAATAATTTTTTTCGCTCCCACCAATTACAAAGGTCATATCACCCAACCAATAAAATTCATTTTAATCTCTAATTATAATTTATTTGTACTAAATAACAATTTTTTAAGTTAAAGAACTACTCAAACTATAATTAATAAATGAATCCCTATTTAATTTCAAGGATTGACCTGCATTACCAAACGTTGTTCAGAAGAATCAATTATTAGTGAAAAAACAAGGAAGACGCTGTCGACAGGGTCGATGAGGCCGTTCCCACAGTTCAGGCAACGAAACAACTCTCCAATAACATGCTTTTGAATGTTGATAAGACTCAGATACTTTGTTCTGGAGTTAGAGGAGGCTGGGGCAAGTGTGGGTGGGGTAGCGATGGAAGTCAGCAAAGCTATATCTATTTTGGGAGTAAAAATCGGCGAGCGTCCTGATTGGAGAGCACATATCGATTATCTAAGTAGCAACATATCTAAATACTGTTAAGCTCTAAGAACTGTTATGGAAAATAAGTCTCAGGGCGGCTCTTATCCTATATCATTCGTGTGTGGTATCCAGGATTGCAGACTTTACAGAAGAGGTGCTTACGAGTTATATTTGGGCTGAGGTTCGGACGACGATACATTTCATCGACCGGTGCCTGTCATAATGCCCGTCAGTTTCAAATAAATTGTTAACCAATTATAATTTAATTTTATGGAACATCAGCTGTTCATGTTTCGCCATAATATTCTTTACATTTGGGGACATTTTTGGGATCTCTGGTTCATTGATCGATTCGTTGACAACGCGCCTATAGTTCGCTACTAAAACGGATGGCAGTGACGTACCAGTCGAAACAATGGAAACTGACCAAATGCTGTGTTGTCATTGGTGGTTTGCATTGGTTTCCATGGTTTCGACTGCTACGTCACTGCAATCAGTTTTAGTCGCGAACTATAGTTAAATGTTGTTGTAAGTTGCCTATAAACACCCAATTGGGTTTTTATGGAGAGAATTCCCTCGTTCTTCACATGGAAACACGGACGGAAGAAGATACTTCTGACATTTGGGCTAAAACTGCCAATTTCAATAGTCCTAATTTGGATTTGATTAGTCCAAATTTCTTTCCAAAAGAACCCAAGAATAAATATGGAAATTCGCAATGTGGAATCAACTTAAGCAACTTACCGGACAGATTCCAAATTCTTGACGGTTTGTCGCTCTTAAATTAAGGTAAACGGATGAGGCGAGTTCAACATTTCAATCTTGAAAGCGATTCCATGTCGAAACGTGCATGGACGGTTAGAAAAATTATAAATAATTCACAGCAAGTTCAATAGGAAAGGTACAAAAAAAATAAACGATACACACAATCCTCTTAACATTCTCGGGTTTCATATGCCGGAGCTCAGGTTTCCTTAAATATCCTATGAAGTATTTACAATGTACATTGGCTAGATTTAAACTTATTATCTTCCTGGACTCTGTTTCAGCAAACGCTGGTTTAAATTACTTTTATGAATTCACATTCTACATTTAGACTTGTTGATTTCCTCGGGATTCACATGCCTAAGTAAATGTAACTTTAAACCATCTTTCCAAAGGGTTTCATATTACCATTAGCTACATTTAAACTTATCGACATCCTCGGGCTTCTTATGTCTGCGCAAATGCCGCTTTAAATAATCTTTCTGAACTGTTTGAAATTTACATTGGCTACATTTAAATGTATTGACTTCCACGGGATTTACATGCGTCAGCATATGCCGCCTTAAATAATCTTTCCGAAGTGTTTGAAACTCACATTGACTACATTTAAACGTATTGACTTCGACGGGATTTACATGCCTCAGCATGTGACGCTTTAAAACATCTTTCCGAAATGTTTGAAATTCACAATGATCACATTTAAACTTTTCTACTTCCTCGGGATTCATATGCCTAAGCAAATGTACCTTTAAATGCCCTTTCCGAAGTGTTTCATATTTACATCGACCGCATTTAAACTTTTTGACTTCCTCGGAATTCATATGCATGAGCAAATGCCGCTTTAAATAATCTTTCCGACGTGTTTGATGTTCACATTGACCACATTTAAACTGTTCGACTTCCTCTGGACTTAAATGTCTAATCAAATGCGCCTTTATACTATTTTTCCAACGTGTTTGAAATTCACACTGATTACATTTAAACTTATTGACTTCGCCGGGATTCATATGCTTGATTAAATGCTGCTTTAAATTACTTTTGTGAAGTGTTTCAAATTCACAGTGTCTACATTTCAACTTATCGACTTCCCCGGGATTCATATGCTTGAGCAAATGCTGCTTTAAATTACCTTTCTGAAGTGCTTGATATTCACATTGACCACATTTAAACTTTTTTACCTCAGGAATGATATGTCGGAGCAACAGCTTCTTAGAACTACCTATTCGACTTGCTTGAGTTTCATATTGATGATTTTTCTCCGTTCTCTGTCTTAGTGCGTCTTGTGTGTTTTGACAGACGTTTGAGGAAATTCTGCAAATATAAATTACATTATTATTAATTGTATCGTATGTTTCATGTGGCGGTTGCGGTACGCTGTTGCTGTGACGGCATGTCAGAATCATTAAAAAAATGGCAGGTCGAAAATTAGCACATCTAACTATACAGGGTGTCCTGCTAAGGTCGACGAGTGGCGGTATCTCGATAATTACTTGTTCTACAGCTTTAAAAAAAATGTTATTTAACCTTTTTCCGAAAATAAAGGGTGGGGGAAAGTTTGATTCGTATTAAAGAAAATATTTGGTAACTTCCGACGACATTTATTTATTCATTTATTCATTTACAACGAATGTTATGAAGTTATATAAATTCAAATGAATGTATGCACAATGGACTAATGTCTGTGTGTGTACACTACTATAGTCTAAACATACAATATACTTATCAATAAGACCATGTTCAGTAATATTATTCAATCATGTAAAATTCTCAAATTACAGACTAATTTAAAAAACTTAACTATCCTATTAATTAACAGGGTATTATTGCGTATCCATTAACCGATTTTATCGATTCTAGTCTTGTTTTAAAGCTACTTGATAGCCGAATTATAATCTATAATAATACTTAAGTTTTAGTTTAAAACTGAACCACTAGATGGTGTTTTTTGATCGCTTTAATAATTCATTCCATTTTCCATGAAAATTTCCAAAAAAAAATCGGACCATAACTTTTTATTTATTAATCTTATTACTCGTAAAATCAATTAAAAAGTCGCTTTTCAAGCAGAAGTTATGAACAAAAATCTATTTTTCAAAATTTTGCCAATAGTTGTACCTTAGCTTTGAGTTATTTTTTCTTGCGCATCATTATAAATAATTACTGTTCTGTTCATGTTGAACAAGTTCTCCAATTGATCCACTATTGTTGGCGATAGGGACATTGATTGAATCACTATTTTGGCTAAAGTTGTGTGAGCCAACATATGAGCTGGTCCTGCCGTTGCGTAGGCGTGGTCAAGAATGATTTTTTCAGTTGAGTTCGGGTTTGTTCGAACAGTTCTGTCAATCTACTTGCATAATGTAAACAATTGTCCCTATGAAGGACATCCGTAAATAAAATCGACCGAGTCTTATAACAACATTTGACAGAGCAAGATCATCGGGACGGCTAGCAGGAATGTTTCGTGGTTTGAAGTAGAGGGGTTAGTCTAATGTCACCACGGGAAATAGCATAACAGTTGAAACAATTACACATTGTATTCAACTTAAAACTAGTAGGAATACACTAAATGACAGCCTTTAATCATAAATTAGATTTTTGGAGTGGGTTTTTGCGGAAACAGCCGAAATACGAACTCTTTAACTGTCGCTCGAGCCCGAACGGTTTGTCGGAAGAAAAATAATGAAATAACGAAATATATAGGAAATTTTATGTACTTTCGTTTTGAATAGGAAGTTTGTTTAGAAATCTATTTTTTAACATTTTTAAATGATAACATCAAATATTTGTTAGTAATAAATAAGCCATGAAAATCCAAACAATAAAATTGACAATTAGCTGTCATTAGTTTCACCGTAACTTGTTATTTTGAATTCTTAAATTGTGCTTTTGTTGTTAAAAACAGATTAAACAATTTGAAAGTTGTAATCTATTGCTAAAGCATATGACATACTGGCCGTATATTTTCAATGTTCTTATCATTCATTGTATGTCGTTAGGTATTTAAGGGACCAGATAGGTTTAAACAGCATCTTGATGTTTTTTCATGCATGTGTCCAGTCTATAGTATCATATAGCATAATATTTTGGTATCGTGCATCAGTGCTTAACTCACATAAAGTCTTTGTAGCCCCAAAAAAAATCATTAGATTAATACTTGGTTTGGGGTTCAATGAGTCTTGTAGGGGTAAGTTTAGACAGGTGAATATCATGACTGTTACTTACAATATGGTAACGCGTGGTAGAGATGAACTGCATGTTCCCATGCACCATACAGCCCTCTACGGTAAGAGTCCATTTATTGGGTGCATATAGGTTTACAATGCCCTGCCTCCAACTTTGAGGCAGGTACAAAGTGATATTAAATTTAGAACACTTCTTAAAACATTCTTAATTCAGAGGGAATATTATTCTATTGACCATTACCTAGACTCTAGATGATGCGTGAGGTTGAGGGCAGACTCTCATTTTATTTTATTTAATGTTTTATTTAATGTTATATATTATTTGTTATTTTTTTTTACACTTATTGTTACAATTGTGACTGGTCTGTATGTGTGAATTCTGTGCTAATTGTTGTTGGTGTTATTGGAATGTAATTTGCGTATTTATTAGTTATTTGCTATTATTTATTATATTATTGCTTTTATTTCATTTCTAACTGCATTTAATATAAGACTTGACGTTGTACATGTTCAATTTCTTTTTGAATTTTATGACAATAAATGCATTATTATTATTATTAAAATACAATTAGGAACTGCCTGTCAGGAATACACTATAAGATATCCGGAGAGACGTGATTTTTGGCGGATGATTTAGCAAGACGGTTGCGAGAACCTGGACGGGAATGACCGATACAAACTCAAACTATCCACGAAAAATATTGTAGCGTACTCCTGACAGGCAATAACTGTATTTTCAAAAAAATGAAAATACACGGCCCGTATGTCATATGCTTTAGCAATAGAATATGATAACTCGGAAGTCCAGATCAACTGGAGATATTCTAGCCTATGTCACCCATATTTGGAACAACGCAATCGAACATCACGGGGAGTCTCGGGTTGTTGCACTTGATATTTCTAAAGCTTTTGATCGTGTTTGGCATGAGGGGCTTCTAGGTAAGGAGATCCTATGGTATGCCCAGTCGATTCTGTGCATGGTTGTCTAGCTTTCTTAAGGACCGCTCTCTGCAAGTGGAGATTGACGGATTTCTCTCAGACACTTTCACCATCAATGCCGGTGTTCCTCAAGGGTCCATATTGTCTCCCACTCTCTTCTTAATCTACATTAACGACCTTTTAGTGAAAACTAAAAATCCGAAATTTAGTTTTGCTGACGATAGCACACTTATCTCATCTTTCTCTTTGAATGCGCAAACATCGGCTGCCGACGCACATCTTCGCAGACAGCATGAAGTATCACGCCTCAACAAAGACCTGGAAGAAATTTTGGCTTGAGGTGACAGTAACCAAGTCGAATTTAACGCTAAAAAACCCAGGCAGCAGTTTTCTCTAAAAAGGTTAACATTACAGAACCGGAAATAGTCATGGACGGACACGCAATCCCACTGGCTTCATCTATTAATTTGCTGGGCGTCAATCTGGGAGGAAATATGTCTTGGCATAACCACGTTGTGGCAATCGCCAAGTCTCAGAAGCTTGGGTACTCTTCCGAACCAGAAAGTTGTACCCACCTCAACAACTTTTGACACTATACAAAGCCCAGATTCGACCATCACTAGAATACTGCTGTCATGTCTGGAGCTCTGCACCCAAACATACTCTTCGGCTACTGGATTCCATCGAAAGGAGGGCTATTCGTCTGATCGGAGACAACGAGCTGACGAAGAACCTCGACAGCCTAGACTATCGAAGACAGGTTGGGGATTTGACTCTCTTTTATGATATTTTCATGGAAGCTGCTCGGCTGACCTTGCCCTCTTAATTCCGCCCAGAGCGACGAATAGACGAACTACACGACGAACCACTGCCGCCCATTCATATGTGGTTTAGCTTAATACTCCTCGAACTTCATTATTTAAGAATTTTTTAATCTGGAGGACTACATCCTTGTGGAACGACCTTCCCGAGGTCGTTTTTCCCAACGAAAAGCGCTGTGAAAAATGTATCAAGGGAATGTTTCAGCGGGACTAAACTGAAGAATCTTTTGGTTTTTGGAGATCAAAGTTGCAGAGATTGGGCCATTTGTTTTAAAAATAACCCAAAAATGAATGACTATGAAATTTTAGGTATTACTCAACCCTACATTAACTTAAAATCATTAACAGGTTCAATTTTTGATTGCGCTAAATATTATACGGGATCTGATTGTGTTATAGTCTCACTAGATCTTGGATCGGTGAATTTAAAGAATTTTTCGGATTTAAAGTCACTTCTTGGAGTTGCTAAATTTACAAATTGTGTTATCGCTATAAAATATAATTTTTTTAATTCTTTGTGTTCAAAGGTGTATGAGTATGTTTGTGAATTTAATAAAATGAATAACACATCTATCAGAATTGTTGAAAATTATATGCAGGGTGTGAATTTTAGACATAGTAATTTTTCCATTTGTAATCTTTTAACTGACTATGTGCTGTGTCGCACTGGATGTAAGATTGTTTTAAAAAGTTTGACGAAGGTATGTTCGGTGGACGAGGGTTCTAATGAAGGTTTCGTAAATGATGACCGGGGTGTTCCGGATGCTATTAATTCTGTTCCACTTGATTGTGATGATTTACAGGCTAATGTTGATACAGATGGCATGTCCCTTGAGGAGGTAACTGATCGGTTCTTGTCACATGTACCTAATAGCAATAATGCTGTTCATAATTTTTTAGAACTAGTTCAGTCTCCTCTGGCGATAGGCTAGCAGCAGCTGCTATATTATTTTTGAATATTAGAAGTATTAGAAATAAGACTAATGAGCTGGAAATCTTATTGGAGGATATTAGGCCAAAAATTGTATGTCTGAATGAACACTGGCTCAATAATGATGAAATTGAAATGTGTAAATTAAATAATTATACTTTAGTAAACAGTTATTGTAGATCTTTGAATAGGGGTGGGGGTACTTCTATTTATATTGAATCTAACTTTACTATGACACCCCTTATTATAAGTGTTAAGCCTGTAAATACTGATTGTGAATTTTGCTGTGCCCAGGTCGCATTGATGGATGACATATGTATTGTGGTGTCGGTGTATCGCTCTCCAATCGGTAATATGTCAGTTTTCTTGGAGGTAATGGGATGTCTGTTGGACGAAATTTTTGGTAAGAATAAAACTTTGTATGTGTGTGGTGATTTTAATGTAAGGTTTGACTTGCCTGATAATGATGCCATGGATATTTGTGAGCTGTTTTTGACCTATAATTTGAAATCTAATGTCTCGGGTCTGACCAGGGTAACAAATACAAGTAGCAGCCAACTGGATAACATATTCTCAACTTTGAATGATAATGAATTTACAGGTAATATTATAAAAACTGATATCTCTGATCATTATGCCTTACTGTTGAATGTTGCAAATTTAAGGATTAAAACAAAAAGAGCTACATGTTGGCGTAGACATTTTAACCAGAAAAATATTGAAAGATTTGCAAATGCTCTAAAAAATGAAGATTGGACTGAATTAGCGATGGCGCGCGATTGTGATGAAAGATATGACGCGTTCTACAACATTTTTAGGTATTTTTTTGACACTTTCTTGCCTTTAAATAAAATTGGTGTTAAGTCCAGTACTGATAAAAAGTGGGTGACGAATGAGGTGAGAGAATGGTCCTCGAATCTTCGTGACATGTATGCGCTGTATAACAGATCGAACAACGAACTAATTTTGAACCGGTACAAGAGTGAACGGAAGATGTTTAGAAAATATATTAGGCATTATAAGCAGAGTTTCAACAGCAGCATAATATCCATTTCTGGAAATGTTACCAGATCGGCATGGCGATTAATTGATAGCATTAAGAATGGTAATAAAAAGACTGATCATATGGAGCTCTTGCATGAACGAGCTCAAATTAAGAATTCTAGTGTATTGGCGGGTCTTTTTTTGAATCATTTTGATGTTAGTAATGTCTATGGTGGGTTGGATGATCATAAATGTGATATAGTCATACAGCCTGTGCCGTATTCTTTTTTTCTTGTGCCTACAACTGCCGCTGAGGTTAATCAGATTATTGGCCTGTTGCCAGTAAAGTACTCCGTTGGTGTGGATGAGGTGCCTGTCAGTGTTGTTAAGGCTGTTTCTGATACTATTTGTGGACCGATAGCAGATATCATAAATGAATGTTTTGAGTCTGGCGTTTTTCCTAACAAGTTAAAGTTTGCTAAAGTTGTACCAGTATTTAAGAAGGGGGACCATGGTGATATTTCTAATTATCGACCAGTTTCCATCCTATCAGTTTTCTCAAAGATTTTTGAAAGAGTATTTTATGTTAGATTGTTGGACTATTTTTTAAAAAATAATTTATTCTACGTTGGTCAACATGGCTTCTTGCCTAAGCGATCCACGATAACTGCCATTTTTCAGTCGCTTAATTATATTATTGAACAGGTGGATAGGGGAATGATGGTGTCGGGTCTGTACTTTGATTTGAGTAAAGCGTTCGATTTGATTGATCATGAAATATTGCTTCGTAAGTTAGAGTGCTATGGTGTTCGCGGTTCAACTAATGATTTCATAAGATCATACCTATCAAATCGAAAGATGACTGTTTGTGTCGGTTCTAATCATCAGACCTTTTTCTCACAGGTAATTACAGTTAATAAGGGTGTACCGCAGGGTTCTATATTGGGTCCAATATTGTTTCTAATATTCGCTAATGATCTCAGTGGTAAAATTGACATTTCATCTCTGTATCAGTTCGCAGATGATACGTCATGCATAGTGTCCTGTGCTGACAAAATTTTATTGTCAAGTAAATCTATTGAGATTGCTGCGAGCGTGTTAGAGTGGTGTACGTCCAATAAACTTGTTTTAAATACCAATAAGACCTGTTTAACTGTTTTTCGAGATAATAGAAATGAATCTTTGTATGTTTCTATTGATGGAAAGAGTGTAGAGCAGACTCAATCTGTCAAATTTCTAGGCGTAACATTGGAGGACTGTCTGCAGTGGTCACAAGAGGTAAATGCAGTTGTGAGTAAAATGAGTAGGGCAGCATATGCCATTCGTTTCTTGCGTTACCAGGTCAGTTTAAATGTTGTAAAAACTTTTTATATGGCCAGTGTTCAGTCTGTAATTGCATATAGTATAATGTTTTGGTATCGTGCTTCAGTAGCGAATGCACATAAGGTTTTTGTGGCGCAAAAAAGAGTAGTAAGGATTATGTTGGGGATGCATTACTTAAATTCTTGTAGGGGTAAGTTTAAAGAGTTGAATATTATGACTGTCCCATCCTTATTCATATATACCTGTGCTGTATTTGTAAAATCTAATTTTCATTTGTTTGTTACGAATAGCGATGTTTCGAATAATATTTTTACTAGGGGTAGAAATGATTTGGTTGTACCTGTTCACCGGACATCTCTTTTTCATAAGGGTCCTCTAATGAGCTGTATAAAAGTATATAATGCTTTACCGAATAACATTAAGGCCATTCAGAGGATACACTTATTTAAGACTCATTTGAAGAGGTTTTTGATTGAAGAGGAGTTTTACTCGCTCAATGATTTTTATGACTTTTTTTGAAAATTTTTATTTTCGGTTTATTGTTTTGTTCCTTAAAGTTTTATGACATGTCTTTATTGATATTATTCTTTGTATGTTGATTTGTTTCTGTGTTTTGACTTATTTGTATTTTGTAAACATTTTTATTTTTGTCGATACTGTTTGTTTTTTTAGTGTAGGTTTTTCTTTTGAAATTATTATGGTTTTTTTGTATGCATTTTGAAATTTGTAATGACGTTGTCAATGTTCACTTGTGAATGGTTTTTATGGCAATAAACGTATTATTATTATTATTATTATTAACCTCCAACGATTCAAAATCAACGTGAATCGCTTTTTGCGAACACGCACCACTCCCAGAGTGCCCTAAAGGATTTTTCCTATAGTGCTTGTGTTTGATCATAAAAAAAAAGAAACTTTCAAATTGTTAAATCCGTTTTTAACAACAAAAGCACAATTTTAGAATTCAAAATAACAAATTACGATGAAACTAATGACAAACTAATTGTCAATTTTATGGTTTGGATTTTTATGGCTTACTTATTATTAACCAATATTTGGTGTTATCATTTATAAATGTTAGAAAAGCTCATAACTTAAGTTTGAAAGCCATATCGACTTGCGCCACTTTTTAAATAATTTTACGAGTAATAATATTTGCAAATTAAAAAGGTAGGCTTCTATTGAACTTTTCATGGAAAATAGAGTAAATTACTAAAACGATCAAAAAACATCAACTAACGGTTCATTCTTGAACTGAAACTTAATATTTTATAGACTATAAATCGGCTATCAAATAGCTTTAGAACAAGACTAAGTTCGATAAAATCGGTTAGTTCATTCGGAAGTTATCGAACTTTTTGTTCAACACGCATCAAACCTTCCCCCACCTCTTATTCTACGAGATAGACCAAAACGTCAATTAACGATATAACAGCGGAGGACGTGACTAAAGAGTGACTTAATAATACTTAATAAGCAGGGTTGTTAATTTTGCAGAAAAATTGAATTTACTACATGTAAATGTAATAAATGAAATTATTGCTTTGATTGGCTGAAAGTGTCAAAAATATTACATAACCTCAACTGTATTATTATAAATTTGATATTGAAAGTTGGAAATTCGAGTGGAAAAGTAGAAAAGAGTAGTTATTGGTTATTATTCTACTGTTGCTTTTTGCTTTACAATTTGATCTAAATAAAAATATTTCAAAAATGAAAGGTGAAAGTAGTAAATGTGGCAAATGTAGTAAATGCAACAAAATACATAGTAAGGGCCAATTTTATAAAGTGGGTTTAAATCACACTGTACGGTTTAAACCTCAGATTTGTGTAAATGGAGATTTTATAAACTAGGATTGACAGTGAGGCTCGACTTAAGAGCAACCATCCTGGTAATAAGTTAATCGGTAGAAAGAGTACCGCTTAAACTCAATAATACGATTTAAGACACAGGACACAGTATTATAACCCTAATATTTGAGTTTGTTTTTTATTGTTTCTGGCTGTACCAATTATTTGAATAATAATAATGGATATTTTTGAAATTTTTAATGAGTTATTAACGGACGACTAAGATGATTTTGTAAATATTATTGAGCAGCGTAGGCGGGACAGAATATTTCGGATACGCCCCAATTACACGAAAACCTTAACTTGTTATGCCTCCTAAACAAGGCATCTTTTAACGTAATTTTGAGTATCCATTTGGATACACAGGCATTTTATTTCGATACCCTTAAACATCAAATGGATTTATACATTTTTTAATTACTTAGTAATTTAAAAACTACTGAACTGATACCTGAAGTGAAGACTGATACCTAAAAATGCCTTAAAATGCTCAGAGTCAGAAAAAATATTAAAAAATAGGGCTCTTTAAAGACATGGATACGCAGTAAAAAATCACTAGAAGATGCCTTGCTCCTAAATCATGTTTTAGAGCGTCCAACAAACCGATGAGTATATACAATATATTATACATTTAGTTATAATCCTCCTTGTAATAACCCTCTATTATAAAATTGTCATAATTTGCCTGTAATTTAATCCCCTGATTATTGTTCCGTTTAAGTATTAATTTAAATCCAAGACTTAAGATCACTTTATAAAATTGGGCCTAAGAGCATGTAGCAAAGTACATTTACTACGGTAGTAAATGTTACATTAATTACTTTAACAACGCTGCTTATAAGTAAGGCTTAACAGTCTTGTCGACTTGTAAATATGTAAATAAAACTAAAAATGTAAATAAATGTAAAAACAAACAAATGTACAAATATGTACATACCTAACTAAACCCACGTAATTATCATGATACCACCGCATGTTCCTCTCTTTAAAACTGGTTTTTTGATTAAATTTTTCCAGTAAAAGCAAACTCAAATACTGAAATACTCTTAACCGCAAGGCTCATAAACTTCCCGACAGGGTCTTGACTCTCAAAAGCCTCCAAAGAGCACTGACTTGAAAAAGGCTTAAATAAAACAAACAAAAATGTTAAAGCTACACCTAGGGCCACCACCAACCCCGGGCAGGTCTCCCCCTGGCTGCTTGTCCTGAGCGGGAAACCGACAGGAATCCATCGCTCAGAGTGTATATATATTTTTTTGTATTATATATTGTATATACTATAAAATAACTGTGTAGATATAACAAGTATTGTAAATATAAATATTGAAATAAAAAGTTAAGTAAGTAAGTCTTGTCGACCAATTTAAACGAATTGTACAGGGTGTCCAAAATTTAGTCTCAAACTTTCGAATTTTAAAGAATTTATTTTTCTTATTTTGGATTGGAACCCCTGCATGTTTTTTTTGCTCCAACTTTAGAGCAGTTTATACCGGTGACCCAATCTCAGCCAAGCAGCGACCGATCCCGCAGCGACCTAGGTCGCCGTTTTAAAGTTCACTGTTCTCTCGGCGACTCTCGGGGCAGCCGAATGGTGACAGGGCAGTGGGAAGCCGTAGCGGGAAGCGATGTCGGGACGGCGATGTTTATTATTGTTCGTTCATGTTGTAATCATCTAATCTGTTGTATTGTTTCCAACTTACATGTTAATTTAGAGTACCTAGTTGATTTACTGTATTATAGAAGTGAATATATTATATTGTGGTAACTATAATGTAATAACAAAAATGTCAAAACGAATAACAACCAGTGATATTTGGAACTTTTTTACGCAAGACCGTGACCAATTAGCTAACTGTAATATACAAGAAAAAAAAATTCCTATTAAACTACAAACTCTAATATGCGGAAACATATTAAATCAAATTATCGCACCTTTTATGATTTCGTCTTGTAAGAATATCGAAAATGACGAATCAAGCAATAATAATGAATAAGTAATACGACTTGCAAACAGCGACGAGACCTTTATTTCTTTTAGTTAACAACCCAGTTCCTATTCTTAAATCTTAATAGACATCGGATCGCTAATCTAAACAGCGACTTAAGTCGCTGTATAGTATCATAATGACACTACATTAAAAAAATAGTATCATAATGACACTACATTAAAAAAATAATATCTTATTCCCTTGTATTCGACTAAGTAAGTAATGAAACACTTACACTTATTTAAAATTAAACTCCCTTAATTTAAATATTCTTAAGAATGGTCTACTCACTTTGAATCTTCCTCTTCTTCATCTATTTCACCAACATTTTCTTGTTTGCAATAACTGTATTCAGTTGGGCAACGTTCTTTAGGCTTCTTTAACCAAATTAAAGGTGGTGGCTCCGATAAACTAAAATAACTATAAATTTTATAAGTACTATTGCTAACATATCAAATGAATATTGACGAATGTAAGTTGATTCTAGTAAAAATACAGTAAGATATGAAGAACAACAAATATAATTTCTATAAATATCAATATTCCACACTTAGCAGTAAATGTAATATTGGCAAGAAAATAATCGAACCCCGCAATATTTAGACGGATTTTGATCGTGAATGATAATTGTCTTATTTTAATTCCGATTTTTATTATTCTTCTTTTATATTGTAGGTAAATTTATGGATAATCTTGCACATGTATGAGATTTTAAGAAAGCTAAGAATACACGTTGAAACAAGAAAGGGTTTTGACTCAAACTTTAAAACGCTCTGTAGTGTGATGGAGATGTCAAACTTTTTATTTTGTTATTTAATTACAATTACCAAGTAATATCTATTCTTAACATTTTCATTTTTGGTTCATTTCAATGGTTTAATTTTTGTAGCAGATACGATATTTTTAAAGGAACGAACTTCTTTAAGAGCTGCGTTTAATAACAGGTTGCCAAGCAGACACTATTTTGTGTGAAGGTTTAACCAAATATACTTGATTTTTCTCTAATATAAAACTGGATTCGTAAAGTTAAAGGATTGGAAAACGGTATGAGATAATTGCGTTAAAATAATATAATATAATAAGAATAATAATAATAATAATAACAATTTCAAATATGACCAATTTTCGTCACAGATATTCCCGAAACTTGCTTGATACCCCAATCAACATGCCAGCAGTCTAAATATCAATAAATTAACCAAAAAAACTTTATTAAAAACTTACACGAAAATAAATATAGATCAGATGATGACTGTCGTCTCTTTCTAATCTGCCAAGAAGCGGCATATTTTTTAATTGAAGTGATGTAACTTAGATGGCTCTGATTGGTCATTTGGGATTGTTTGGGATCCTCATCTTAAGAAAATTGTATTAATTTCCAAACATAACAAAAACTTTAACCTAAAATTAGGAGATTGGCGTGAATTAAATGAAAACCAACTTAAAAGATAACATCGATCTCAGTAATGGGTGTTTCCCCCACAGCTGCAATACGCCTTGGCCTACCTGGCCAATTTGCTTGGCAAGAGCTGCACTGAGCTCATGTAAATTTGCAAGATCAGGTATCAGACATCGTATTTTTTGCCCAGTGTATCGCAGATTTGTTCTATTGGGTTTAAGACGGGGCAACGTGGGGGTCAATTTCGACCTTAACTAAATACTCAATACCAAGATAAAACCTCTTTATGAAAAAGGCTCTCCACAAGATTTAAATCATTTTATGCATATAAGTTTACTTTCTAGTTTTTCAAAGATTTTTGAACTTGTAATGTGTTCTCGATTAATTAACTTCATGAGTAAATGTAAGCTTTTCTGTCAAACACAGCACGGCTATTTCACAGACACCACTACTGCAATTTTTCAGTTCACAAAAGCCATTTTAGATCAGTCGGAAAATAAAAACCTGGCTTTATGTATGCTTATGGACTTAAGCATGGCAAAGCATATGACTGCATCAATAGGGATTTATTATTGTATAAACTGAAAAAATATGAAATTAGAGGAAATTCACATGAATGGATAAAGTCTTATTTGTCGGATAGAATGCAAAGAATGGTATTTCAGGATTGTAACAAAGCAATCAAATCAGATGTACAAACAGTATGGGCATAGCTCAGGGAAGCATATTGGGGCCTATACTATTCATTCTTTTTTTAAAATTACCTCAGTAGTATCGAAAATAGTTTTTCAATAACAAACTATGAGGATGATACGAATCTCCTTGTATCTGGATCAAATGTTATTAACAATGCAGAAAGTGCGTTTGTTCTGGCCAGTAACTGGTTTTCACAAGATAAATTCATTTTAAATGACGACTACTGCTTTTCAGGACCAAACAAAATAAATTAGACAAACCTTATAAAATCACTTTATGTGACAAAGAGCTCATTTTGGATAATAATACAAAATTCTTAGATATTACTATAGAAGATTCTTTGTCATGGGGCAATCATATTAATAGTTTGTGTCTGAAACTGGGTGGTATAGGTTATGGAATAAGAGTAGTGGCTAATTAAATGAACTTAAACACCTTAAAAATTCTATACTACGCAAATTTTGAATCCGTATTGAGATATGGCATACTGTTCTCGGGAAGAGAGCAATAAGGATAATCAAACTTCTTAGATTCTTGTAGGGGAGTTTTTAAACAAATTAATATTCTAGCAGTGTGTGGGCTTTATATTTTTGAATGTATGATGTGTTTGTTTAGGAATAAGAACAAGTTTGAAACTGTAAATGTTCATGTAAACTATACAAGAACAAAAAACTTCTTATACCCTCGTCACCGCACCGCTTAACTATCACAGTAGGTATTAAGTGTATCAAACTTTTCAACAAGCTGCCGAATGATATAAAATCTATTACCTGTGTGTCAAAGCGGAAAAAAACATTAAAAAAGTGTTAATAGACATTGAACCCTATACATTAGCGGACTTCTTAGATAAGAAATGGTAAATCCATTCCATTTGATGACGTCATTTCATTATTACTCGTTAACAATTCTTGCAACATGTGGTCGAGCATAATGTTAAGAATAGATGGCACTTGATTCTAAGAATCTTGAGACGAGTGATTAAATTCCAGGGTTGTGCAAAATTTGATTTTTCTCAAAAAAGTCAAAAATAATCCATTAAAAAAAATCAAAAATCATTGTTTCTTTTTTGACTCGCTTTTTGTCAAATTAATACAAATTATTTTAATGTCAGTCTAAAAAATATAGTACCTACACATTACAGCTACCTACAGCCTAAACATTTGTCAGAACGCGATTCTTGCAAGAAATTTCTTGTCGCGGCTTGTTTCATTCCCGATAAATTGCCGTTGCCCAATATGTCGCACGTACATATTTTGATAGTAGCTGTTCAAGGGAGTGAAAGTAAATTTTTTCACGGATATATTAATTGAACATATAATAAATGGATGGAAGAAAAGGAGACAACATATGGCAGTTTTATATTAAAACAACATATCAATATACATCAGGGTATAGAGCGATTTGTAAAAACTGCAAGCAAGAAATTCAATGCCCATGATAGTCCATCTAAACATACGTTGAAGGTTTGCGTGTTAGGGATGAGGAAGTTCTTAGGTCTTTATATTGACTCTCAGATAAAATTTAAAGAACATATGGTATGTTTAAATAAAAAACTAGCGTCTGGCTGTTATGCTGTTCAGTGGTGAGTAAGGGATTGGGATCTTTTATGGCAAAAACAACTTATTACTCGCTTATTGAGTCCCATTTGAGATACAGGGTTACCTTCTGGGGTTTCTCGACTATTTAACTCCGTTTTTGTCTTACAAAAGAGAGCAATAAGGTACTTGTGCCGAGCGGGAACTAAGGATCATTGCAGGCCCTTGTTCTTGCACCTGGGTATTTTGACATTACCATGTATCTTTATTTTGGAGACTCCTTGGTCCACAAAAAATTTAAAAGTGTTGTACCTACCAATGTGCATAACACACGTCATGGGAATAGTTTGCCTCTTCCAATTCCAAGGAGTACAGTCGCCAAAAATTCTATCATTTATGAAAGCGTAAAGATATATAATCACTTACCTGCTAATGTTAAGTCAATTAACAACATTAAGGTATTTGGGAGAAGGGTAAAAAATATTTTGAGGTCGAAGGCCTATTACAATGTGAATGAGTTTTATGATGACGACTTCTAAGTCACAGTAGTTTTTATGTCTATGTTTTATGTCTATGTTTATACTTATATTATTTATATGCCTGTGGTCTTTGCAAATGAGAATTTATATTCTGATACAACGGAGTATATTTTGACTGATCGATTGTAGCATATTGTAATTGCCTGTTTATATCGTTTTTCAATACTGGCATGTCCGTCTTTTTTATTCTGTAAATTATTGCTTATTGCATACCTGCCTTGTTTTAATTCTAAATTTATGTGATTTCGGTTTGTTTAGATTGTTTTTGTTAGCCAGAGTGATTTTATTTTATATGTATTGTTTTACCATTTGTTTCTATATTTAGTTTTTCTGTATTTGTAAACCAATACTACTTACTGTGTATACTACTCTACTTCTTCTTTTTTTTTTTTGTTTATTTGATGTTTACTAATTAGTTTCTTGTGCTTTGTTAACAAGAACAACGATTTCTTATGACAATAAAGCATATTTTGATTTGATCACAAAGGTATGAGCCGGAAATCGCAAAGCCAATAATAGAACAGTTCCTGTGCGCAACTGCTTCCTCAACGTCAGTAGAACGAATATTAAGCATTAAAAAAAAATCAAGTGATTTAAATCACAAAAAAATTAAGTGATTTAAATCACTTGATATAAATCAGCGCAACCCTGTTGAATTCAGATATTTGCTATGACCTTTTACTTTTCAGCCATTAGCCAAACTATTTTATATTTGTTAACTTTTCTTGCAACAAAAACCCGAGATAACTTGGCCACCATCTTGCGGCATCTGTCGAAATTTATACTGTGCTTACCCCGTTTCGCCAACTTCCAAATTTTCTTCTTTTAAATCAAGTTCTTCGTTTTTAATGGTAAAATTCTCAAAGGTGGGGTCAGGTGTATCTATAGCTTCATCATTTTTGACTCTTGCTAGCTGCACTGTTTCGGCACAAGGGGTAATTTTATATCTGTAAAATTTAAGAATACCATGTAAGTATCACTTATCAATTTATAAATCTATTTGAAAATACAATAAGACTAGAAATTAAATAAATATACGTTATATTTCAACGTGCGTTGAAGTTAGTGGAGATTGTTAATCTAAATTGTGACAATTAGTTGTTATATGCATTTTTATGTGTGATATATAGGGTTGTTAAAGTAGTTAAACAAAAATATAAGCAACCCTGATATGTGCACATAATAATATGTAGGTACAACTAAAACAAAATGTAGATGTAAATAAAACAATTTACCATATTTACATATTTATAATGCATTGTAAATTTCATATTTTTGTTGAATCACAAAAACAAATCAATCACTTAATATTTATTTTATTACCCTCTCGCCCTGGTGAAAATTTTGCCTTGAGCCAGCTCTAAGGGACCTACATACATATTGTTCCCTACATGCTGACAGATTATTTAACATAACAGTGTACAATTACCTCAAGCTCAACATGGTTGCTTCAGATAATTGACCAATCCAACGACCTGTCAAAAATTTTTTTAGGTTATCTGGTGGGCAAACAAAGGTCGTGTCCATATGTTTACTGTTAAGCTCGTAGCGTTTTTGGAGCGTTTTACTGTGATTGTGTGGTCTTTTGTTAACAAATTTATTATTAGAATAGATTCATTTAAGTGTATATAATAAGTATTTGTGGAAGAAAAATGCCGACAACGTGTATTGTGGTCAAATTGTGGAAGCCGTCGTGATCGCGACCATTTCATGAGTTTCATTTGATTCGCAGTAAAAAAGATTATTCATTACCCACAAATAAACGATTTATCAAAGAAAAGGCGAGATATGTGATTAATAGAGCAGCTATCAAGAGGGAAGATCTTACAGAATCAATTTTAAGAAACCAGAGAGTGTGTAGTTAGCTATTCAAATGGCACTACTCGAAGAGAACTTTAAAATATTTTTCCTACCACTTTATCTACTTAAGTTTTATAATAATTAAAAATATACTTACATAGTTTTAAACATATATTTTGAATCTTGTAGAACATATAGTACATACAATTTGTAAATAAACCCATTTTGATAATACATATTTTTAAAAGCAATTCATGTTAAATAATGATATTTAGTATAAGTACTTATATTTAAATGTTTGATATGCACTGAATTATATATATAAATAAAACAATACATTTAATATAAATAATATATTTACCAAATGGAAAATATGGAAACAAATTATTATTAAATAAAAATAAGTAAGCAAGGTTTTGAGTTCATATTTGAATAAATTTACCATCCCTTCTTTGAACACTGAAGGTAAAGCTAACTCTGTCTTAACGAACCAGAAACTGTGCCGAAGTTCATATTTGCAATTGGGATAATGGGCAGTTCCGTGGACAATAAAGGCAGGTACAAAAAAATCATACCTTTATTTCTGTTGATATATTCCACAGCAAAAATTGGTTTAGCACTGGCTTTTTGTGAATGCTTCACCTGAAAAAGAATATTATATACATTAAGTAACATAAAGTATTGCATTCCGAAAATTGAGTGACACGCCTTAAATTTTTTTAGTTCAAAAGTGAAAGATCTCATAAAAAAGTTGGTCACTCCTGCACTAGGGATCAAACACTTGAAGTAAACAAAAATAATTACCTTTCCAAGCATGACATAGAACTCATTTACAACCTTCGTTCCAAGATTTATAACAGAACTGGCTGAAAAATATTAATGAGCTTCAAGGGTTTTGTAGGCTTTCATCTGCTCATGTGAATAAAAACTATGTGTTAAGGCTACAAAAATCGAAATACGAGATGATAGGCCACTGGTAGAATCCCATTAATGGTGTAGTCCAAATCAACAACTGCCATGGTAAAAAGATTCAAATCCTTTATTAATTTTAGCTTCATTAGAAATCTAAAACAAATTATAATTTTATATCATTTGAATATGATATTCAAGAATAGAATTTTACTATTTAAATGAGAAAAATGCTCATGAATCTTAAATTGAAAGTATAATCAAAATGTAAACAAACATACCTCTGGTCTACGTCCGAGCATTATTGCAATAATTTCTTCAAATATGAACTCTGCATGATTAAACACACTGGTATGTTTTCACAATTAAATGGTCTTAACAGAACTAGCCAGAACCAGCAAATATTTAGAATTTAGATGGTTTAAAACTCCTAAGAAAGGTAATAAACCTATCTAAATCAATGCAAACAATGGGTTTGTTTGCCCACCAAGGAAATTTTGACAGATGAAAAGTCACGTGGTTTGGATTGCCTAATAGTCTCGAAAATAGTTTAGGTTAGGGTTGCCTCTTCATTTTTAAATACTTAAATATTATTTTGTATGTGTGTATGTATTTTGATTGTAAATTTTATGACATCTTGAAATAAAATTCTTCTTGATTATAGATCCTCCAAGATCTATAATATCTAAAATACCTCCATCGTCCACAATAATTATTTAATCTTCTAAAGTCCGTATTACACTCGGGAATTTTTATGGCGCCAGCAATGGCAATTATAATTCAAGGATTCAGGCGCAGTACACCCATTCTCCGTACTACAGTCAGAAATTCTACTCTTCTGACAATTAAAATGACACGAATTCATGCGCAGTACACTGTTCCCGATCAGCTGTCTCTCATTACCAGAAATGGGACAGGCGCCATTTTAATTGCCCTTGCCGGCGCAATTGGGTAGACATGGATTATTCTGTTATTTTTAACTGTTTATTATTTGGCCGAACCAGGTATGAACAGGTAATGGCCATTTGAACCCACTGGTACTTACATTAGCAGTTTACATTCTTTATTAAACTTATGGACTGCTAATTCAGTAACTTTTTGCACCTCCTATTTGTAAATAGCAGTAGCTGCTTTAACTGGTAATCAAAACGAACAGGTGTGCACATCTCTAAGTCTGGGGATATTTTAGCATGGTATAAGTAATTTTAGGGATTTCGACAGTACCCACTGCTGTTCTGACCGTTGACAATGCTCCAGCTGATCGAAAACGGTTTACTGCGCATGAATACGTGCCATTATAATTGCCGGCGCAAGAGAAAAAATTGCCTAGTCTAATACGGCCTTAATTCTTCCACATTATTATAGCAAGGAAAATTGTAATTTTTATAACATTAATGCTTTTATACAGGTGTTAAACGTCGTAATTAAGAGTAGAATATGTTGAACTTAACGTTAATTCACCTTAAGTCTCTTTATTGTTACAGGGAATATGAAAACATGACCTTAAGCTGGCTTTATTTCTAAGCTGACCTAAAGCATTACGGAAAATACAAAGATAATCTGTCTGAATTTTCAAGCCAAAATTGAAATTAAATGTGTAATAACAGTTTTATCAGGTCCACTGCCTACTGTTCACTATCACAAATCATTTAGTATTACAATTCATAAACTACATCTAACATACCAGTAATATATTGAACTGACACCTATTCAGCATATATAGTCTTTGCAGCGAACCCTCAAGCTCTTTCGACAGTTGGACATCAGCAATACGTCATCGATCAGCTGTTTGGGGACTTAATCAAATACCCCAGTTTTATACGAACCGCATTCAGCGTGTTGTGTTTTTATATTTTTCCAGTTTGATTGGTGCTAATAAGTTTTAAAAGTGTATTTCCGTCGTTTTAGTATAGTTTATTTTGTTTTGAAAACTTTGATTAACTACATATTGAGTTGTTTGTGTATCTGATAAACCACAGTAAGTACGACTCACATAACGAAAAATTTATAGGTTAATATTTTATTTATCTGTATTTAGGCGAAAATAATAATTATGGAACATAATTATTGTCTGCTTTCTACCTCAGCCGATGCCATTGTTAGAGAAACTAAGGTGAATTTTAATATTAATAAAAAAATTTCTAGATGTTTTATTTCTTGCCGAGCCAGTTGAGATTTATTTCAGTTAAATATCAGATAATACTTTTGTGTGGCTTCTTGAATGATACTATTGATAATATATAGTACACTTATAAGTTACTATTGAACATTAAAGTTAAAACAGAGGTAACAAGAGTGAACAACCTTTAAGCAAACCGTATATTTAGTGTGTGTTTTTTTGTGCATCCGGTACAAAAACATAGAAATTTTTCCATGTGATTTGTATTTATATAACAGGGAAAAGAAATGATCAAGGATGACTTTTTCGAAAAATTGAAGATCCAATTTTTTACAGGTATAGCTAAGTCCATGTGTAGACACACTGTATAAAGTTTACAGTAGGTAAAGATGGACATCCGTATAGATACGTACTTCCTATCTTTTTGTGAATATAGAGGTAGCTACTAGACATGTAATTATAGATAATGACTTTATTTTCTATATTTGAATAAATAAATAACAAAAAAATACAATGTGTTTGTGTGTTTTATTCCCTATAATAAATAATAAAAAATGTATTTAAAAATATAAATAGGCTAGTTTAATTTTTAATATAAATGTACTTACCATTATAGTACAGTCCTGGAATGTCAGACAAACCTAGGCAAAATAAATAACCAGAAATAAGCAGGCAAGTCATTAATATCACGTGACACATATCTGGCGCGAGGGTTCGCTGCAACGACTATATGTATATTGTTCAAAAATTACTACTTACTTGTCATATTGGCTGATCGCAGTACAATATGTATTATCAAGAGACATATTCTTAATTTGTCCCTGGTCTGCTAATTGGAGTAATAATTTAGTTTTTGGCTTGGTTTCTTCAATATTATTTTTTATAATTTCAAGTGGAACAGTCTCAATATCAAAATCCTCCAATTCCGGTTCCGCTTTTATTGCCAAATTATTGACGAACTTAGTGTCCTTTAAGGTTACTACACTATGACCAAAGTTGTTTAATAAATTACTTTTTTGAGTACCTTCAGATATTAACATATTACAACTATCCGTATTACCACAACATTCTTCATCTTTCTCCATATTATCGGTAGCATGTCATAACAAAAACTTCTGTTCTAAATTCTTTCCCACGATTTCACCCCAGAAAGTAAATTGTTACGCATTAAACCATTTCGATAGGCAGAGGGCCACTATTATCCCTCTTAATAAAAGCAACGAATACTACTTATAAACAATACCATTATCAAAAAAGAACAGGAAATCCAGTAAGCAAAGAATTAAATACGATATAAACAAAAACAAAGTCGTGACTCACCGTCTAGGCGTGGGTAACAGTGTGTTGAATGACACTATTGTATTGACACCTGCCTGGGTGTCACAAGTGTTGAAACAGCGTTGCTGTCTCATATTGATTACACAATTACACTTTTAATGACATATACGCAGACGACACAGCGATAGCAACAACGGTAAGAGACCCGAAAGAAATAATGCTGAAGCTAAAACAAAACATCACCACTGTGGAAAAATGGCTCAGCAAATAAAAATAAAAATCAATCCAGACAAGACCCAGGCAATTTACTTTACCAAGAACTGTTCAAGGTTCAGAAGACCGGAAGGCAGAGTCACTGTTGGAAACAAACTGATCGACTGGAGCCCGAGCGTAAAATACTTGGGATTTCATTTCGACAAACGCCTCAATTGGAAAGTAAATACAGCCAAAATACTCAATAAAGCCAATGCACAACTTGGCGCTATATACCCGATGCTTAACAAAAGAAGCAAGTTAAGTACAAGGACGAAAGTCACGATGTACAAGGTGTTCATCAGGCCGCTGCTATCATACGGGGCAGCGTCATGGTGCACACTGAGTAGACCTGACTTAAAGAAGATACAAAATATAATGCAGAACAAGCAGGTACTTAAAATAATACTGAATACACCTAGATACACTAGAAATGACATTATACACCGAGATCTCCAAATTGATACAATTTCGGAGTTTCTCGATAAACTAATCACAAAATACCATACTAAGGCGAATCTGACCAATAACGAGAAGATATAGCAGCATCGCACATTCCTAAGCTACCACACCACCAACACAAAATGCTTAAAGACTGGATCACTCACTAAAATCCAAACTCAAAATTATTTAAGAACTTGTTCTGCATACAACCACACGATACACAAAACACTACACGACTATTGTAAAAATACACCGCCTACCGCCAACATATAGGAGCCCTTATATCGTGCTCATTTGATTAAATTCAAATGAGAAAGATACTAGAGCTGACACCAAACAATCACCAAAACAACGCCAAAAGGCTTAACCCCAAAAATCATACTTATAATAGACAAAAATAACACATCTAGTGAAAAGGCGTTAAAGGTTTAATACCTGACTCACGCGGTGAGTCTAGTCGGTCGGCCCGTCCTCTTTCAGAGGCGGATCTTTTCCCTCAGAAAAGATGATATTGAAGGTGGTATAATCCCCACAAGTTGCTAATCTCGACACTACTTTGCACTCTGGGTGCAGCGTAGACGAGACGACCGACTAAAACTCACCATCTGAGTCAGCCATGATACCTCTAACTCCTTTTCACTTAGACGTGTTATTTTTGTTTATCATCAGTATGATTTTTTAGGTTAAGCCTTGAAGCGTTGCTTGGTGTGTTTCGGTTACAGCTCTTAACCCTTTCTTATTTGAATTTAATCAAATAAGGAAGTTTTAAGAGCTCCGTTAACATACTGGGTGCATTGACGTAACTAGAATGATTTTGTAGGGGGGGCCTGGCCCCTAGTCTAGTAGGATTTTAATGGCAAGTGTCACTATGACGTATGTATGGCTTCGAACTTCGGAAATTCTGGGGTGGTCACCAGAGCAATCTGGGGTGGGCACCAGAGCAATCTGGGGTGGGCATGGCCCTCCCCCTAGTTACGCCTATGTAGAGGGGTAGTTATTGTAATTGTTTACAGAGGCGTATAGTGTGCGTGTACCCTTATTTTATACAGAACAAGTTCTTAAATAATTTGGAGTGTGGATTTAGCAAGTGATACAGTCTTTAGGCATTCTGTGTTTGTGATGCGGCAGTCTGTGTATGTGTGATGAGGCTATCTTGTCGTTGTTGGCCAAGTTAGCCTTGGTGTGATATTTCGCGATTATTTTATCGAGGTCTCGATGTATGCAGTGAGTTCTGGTATATCTAGGTGTATTATTTTAAGTGCCTTGTTCTGTATTGGTTGGTTGGTTGAATGAGGGCTGTTCCAATTATACTGCAGCCGAACGGCTTGTTGTATCCCTTTTGTTTAACGTCTGGGAAATGTCAGCCAGACGGGACCTACAGCTTTTGACGTGGGATCCGAAACACGCGCATGCCCCCAGTCTGTCCATCAGTCCCCAAAGGAGCAAGATTATCCGCTCCAGTCAGTGGGTCTTTCTTATTCAGGACTAAACTAGCAACATGCTGCATTCTTGCCTACTAAAATTTTGTGTACTGACGTACACCTACCGGGAATCGAACCCGGGTCGCCACGGCCGAATGCGGTAGTTCTGTTTACTGAGCCATCTTTCTTCTGTAGGCTGCATTTACTTTCCAATTGAGGTGTTTGTCGAAGTAAAGTCCCAAGTAATTTACGCTTGGGCTCCAATCGATTGGTTTGTTTCCTACAGTTACCCTGCCTTCCGGTCTTCTGAACCTGATACAGTGTGTTGATACAATAAGCGGTGTCAGTGTATCGACACCAGAAAATTTGGGGTGCTAGTAGGGTTGCCAACTCAGTGGATCGCAAACTACGTCACAAACGTAGTAATTGCAATTATTATTGTTTTGATTGCCTCAAAGTGTCAAAAATACTACATAATACATAAACTCAACTTTATTATTATAATTTTGATGTTAAAAGTTGGAAATTCGAGTGGAAAAGAGTAGTTTTTGGCTATTGTTCTTCTGTTGCTTTTTGCTTTCACTAGTTTCCGTGAAATGTTCTTTTCTTCATTCCCTACTTTTTAGGTTAAAATTCTTTATATTGAAGAAAATTCTTCAAATATGGCATCACTGCTCACCGACTATTAACGGCAGCATCTATGCAACACAGAGAAAAACAAACTTTCGCACGATGAGAAGGATTGGTTGTGATCGAGTTACGGACCAATTTCTCCAATTATAGAAGAAATCACGCAGCAATATTATTCTTAACCATCCGCACGAGTCCCGCCGCCTGACGAGTTCTGCGCGGCCGTAAAAATTATAATACAACGGCTAAATAGAAGTTTAGTATTTTTGTACTATTAGGGCAGATATTTCAAAGTCACCTTAAGGTACAGAATGACACGAGTTATCCTTAACACACGTTTATCAGGATATTAAAGTTCTTTTTAACCCCTATCTAAAGGATTGATATTTAAGGACGTGGTAATCTTAGACTTAACGCCTCAATTTACCCTCAAACTATTTTAAAACATAGTTTTTTAAAGGTTTACCTTGACCTTAAGGCTACTTGGGCTAAGGTTAAGATCGGGTTTATTCGGTACAAAGACATATAATTACAAAAAGCATATTTTATTTCCTCGTTTTATTGATATACAGGGTGTTATGGAAATGACATAATATTTAAATGGGCGACTCCTTGGGTGTCCTAGTGCATACAATGATCAAAAACAATTGGTATAATAAGGTTAACGAAGTGCGTAATATTATTATGACGAATATACAGGGACTTAAGTTTGCTACAGCGCGTGGCTTTTGTAAATCCCTATGCACTATCAAAAATTTGGTTTTTGGCGCAAATCTTATCGATTCCCGTAGGGCTCACTAAGAGGCTAAACTCAATATGCGGGGGATTTTGTGGCGGGGTAGCTGTTTAAGGATCGCAAGAACAACCTTGATACGGCCAAAGAACGAAGGTGGTCTGGCTCTGACTGATCCGTGGTTAAAATGTAACACTCTATTAATCAAAAATATAGTTCTAAATGTCAAAAAAGGAACAATTCAAAAACGTTAATATTTCACAGGTATTAAACCCTCCTAACCCTTTCCTTTACCCTTGCGAATATCCACATATTAGAAGATTTATACCAGAAGCTGCGTATATGCCAAAACATATACTACAGGACGGTGATATTAAGGCCAGACATATATTTGTCCCTCCTTAAACAAAATAGAGAAACTCCCAGTGCTTTTAAAAAAATTAACGATACGGCTCTTGTTAAAAATATATGCGAACACTTAGATAACAATGTACTAGACCATGAACAACGAAGCCTAATATTTAAATTAATACATCAAGCATACCCATTTCTTACAAATCTCAAAAAAATAAACAAAACGCCCTCAGATATATGTCAAAATTGTAACATGAATGGGATAACTTAATGCACAGATTCTTATGCACACAGCAATCGCGATTAATCTCAATTCTCCTCATAAAAATGGTGAATCGAATAACGGAAATATATTTTAAGCAATGGAGTTAATGCCACCCTTAGCGATTACAAAGAGTTAATAAAAACAAAGTATACTAGATTAAATAAGTTAGATCCCAACCTAATTATCACTTTAGGAAACCTATTAGACTAGAACATATGACTTTCAATGTAAACTATAAATAAGTATCTTATATTAAATTTTATTTAAAATTACTGACAAATGTAAATACAAATACTGAATGTAAACATGAATAAAGAGTTAAAAAAAAAAAGAGAACGCTAGGTAGATATATATATATATATATATATTGTGAATATGACAACACCGGGCGAAATGCGCTGACGTCTTTTGACACTACGTACCTCATTATTGATTATTTACATCTTACGCCAGTGCCACACAGGTGATTTTCTGGTTTGACATAACGCGATTTATTCTGCTTATTAATTGAAAGCGCCATTTATGGTTATTTTTCTCCAATTTGTTTTCATCTCAGGAATTGCCGGTTTAAATATAACAAGTCATTTCCATAACACCCTGTATAAAGGTAAATATTGTGAGAACATGCTTCAAATACAATACCATTTTACTTAAATACATTTTGAATATTTTTTAGCCTACTTAGTTAATTGAAGCGAATATAGCTATATTTGACTTATTTTTTGGGAAACTAAAGTGCGGATTTTAACTTTTCAATTTGGTCGGAATATTCATATGCCGCAGCATATGAGTCTTTAAATTACCTTTTCGGATAGTCAGATAGTCACAGTCATTGCATTGGAATTTCTTAGCGTCTTCTAAATTCATATTATGCTGAAGCATATGAGTCTTTAAATTACTTTTTTGAAAAGTCCTATAGTCACAGTCATTGCATTTGTACTTCTTAACGTCTTCTGAAGTTATATGCCCGAGCAAATGCATCTTGAAACTGCTATTATAGATTGTTTCAAATTTACATTTTTCGCATTTGAACTTTCCATCTTGCTCCGAATTCAAATGGCGCAGCTTGTGAGTCTTTAAATGATCTTTTCGAAACGTTCGATAGTCACAGTCATTGCATTTGAACTTCTTAGCGTCATCTGAATTTATATGCCCGAGCAAATGCAACTTGAAACTGCTATTATGGATTGTTTCAAATTTACAATGATCGCATTTAAACTTTTTAACTTCCTCCGAATTCATATGCCGCAGCATGTGCGTTTTTAAACCACCTTTTCGAAACGTCCGATAGTCACAGTCACTGCATTTGAACTTCTTAACGTCCTCCGATTTTACATGCCTGAGCAAATGCATCCTGAAACTCTTGTTATGGATTGTTTCAAATTTACATTGATCGCATTGAAACTGCTTCAAAGTCCTTAAATTTCCCTTTTCGAAGATCCAACACTCCCGGTCATTGAACTTGTACTTTATAACGTCTTCTGAAGTATAATGCCGCAGCATATGAGTCTTTAAATCGCATTTATGAATGGTCCGGTAGTCGCAGTTATTGCATTTGAACTTCTTAACGTCCTGGGGATTCTTATGCTGGAGCAAATGCCTATTTAAATTACTTTTATAACATGACTGATATTTACACTTACTACATTTAAATTTATACCGACAACAGCAATTAAACAAATCAAATTCGTCTAGAGAACTTATATTATGTACAAAATGATGCTCAGTTAAACTTTCCCCTTGAAATGTTTTAAAATTGCAGCGGTGGCATTTTGACACTTGATTATTCAAGAAATTTACACTTTTAGGCAGTTTGTTTTGTAAATTACTTTCAAGTACTGTTTGTTCACCACATTTGTGACTTTTCTCGTATGTGGGTTTTGACACATCTTCACTAAGGCCAGCTGACAAGATACTGAAAAGATAAAAAGGATTAAAACAATGGATCGGGAAATAAACCACCAAAATAATAACATATCGTTCCATTCGAAAACAGTTTACAGTATATAGTCTCACCCCTTATACAGAGTGTCCGAGATAATGAGGGCCTCTATGGGAATCTCGTTAATGGTAACATACAACTTCGATTACATGGGAAAAAAGTATCGCAATCAAAGCACTAACAATATGCCACACAAAAGGTTCCGACAAAACAGGGTTCGGACTTTTCAACACCTGTATAATTCCATCGCTTTTCCAGGTTTTCCAGGCAAATATTTGGTTATACTCCAGGTTTAAAATAGGAAGTCTATACTTGTAGTGTTAATCAAATACCAATGTATGGAAAAATTATTATTTCCCAGACCACCCGATGATACCTTATTATACAAATTTTTGTATATTTTTGATTTATTCAAATAACCTCTGTTCAGATTGTGTGGGACTGCCAAGAGATGGCATTGCGCGTTGTGGTTGCTCGACTACCGTTGATAATACAGCGTAAAGTATAGAATCTTTGCTGATAATAGGTATGGACACCTACCCTGTACTGACGAGAACAAAAGAGGTCGAAACCGGTGTGCAGGTGGTGACATCCTATCAATGGAAAAGGCTTCCTTTTCTTGGTAGTACCATTCAATCTGAGATAGTATTTTAAAGTGCTACTGTGCAGACAAAAATACGCTTATTGTATAAGGTATCAGTAAAATAACAGAATAATCCATGTCTACCCAATTGCGCCGGCAAGGGCAATTAAAATGGCGCCTGCCCCATTTCTGGTAATGAGAGACAGCTGAACACTGTACTGCGCATGAATCCGTGTCACTTTAATTGGCAGAAGAGTAGAATTTCTGACTGTAGTACGGTGTACTGCGCCTGAATCCTTGAATTATAATTGCCATTGCTGGCGCCATAAAAATTCCCGACTGTAATACGGCCTTTACCATTAACGAGATCCCCATATTGGGTACCCTGTATTATGAAGGGTAAAATTCGTAAATACGCGTTAAATTTCGAAAATTTAAATGGAAAAAGTGCGATTTGCGACCTGAAATCCGGATCAACGGGAATCGCCGAAAAGTCGAATTTGACGGTTAATAACTTCGAAACGGCACACCCTGTATATTCGAAAATTTGAGACAATACGCGCGCACTATCCAAAATTAAAACCAAAAAGTTTCGTCGCTTCGACTCTGATTTTTTTTCTCAAAAAATACCAAACCTCGAAAATGTCAAAAAGGACAACGGACGAACTCAAGGTCACTGGAAAGCCGTAATACATAGCATCCGAAGGGTGCTATGTAATAATTATTTATTTCAACCTCTTTTAGTGAATGCGCTGGAATCTACCGGAAAACCAAGCATTGCATTAGTACATCTCTAGTATTTGACAGCTCGTGTTTTAAATGTTTCAGTTCAGATGTCATTTTTAATTCGAAGAAATGTTATGACCTAGTTATGTATTTCAAATTTAAAGAGTGTAAGGTGTAATTCTGACAACACCGGTGAGAATTCGTATGTGTCGCAGTGCCGCACAGATGTCTTCCTGGTTTGACGTCAGGTCATTTTACCGCTGAATGAATTGAAAGCGCCATTTATGGATATTTTTCTTCAATTTGAATTCATCTCAGGAATTGCCGGTTTAAATATAATACGTCATTTACATAACACCTTGTATACAGGGTGTTATGGAAATGACGTATTATATTTAAACCGGCAATTCCTGAGATGAAAAGAAATTGAAAAAAAATAACCAAAAATGGCGCTTTCAATTAATAACCGAATTATAACACCTTATGTCAAACCAAATAAACATATCTGTTATTACTGACCAAACCTTGGCCATACCTAAACAAAACAATATTGAGATAGGTTATGGCCAAAAACGTCACTGAAATTTGAGCAATGTTGTCGGTTAAACTCTTTAGACGGTCAATAACCGGTTGACAGAAGATGTTTATTTTTCAAGGTACATTTCTAAACTTTTACCTTGAGTTGTTCGCTGGGAAAATTTTTTTTATTTAAGCTCTGTTACCTTTTCGGTATTATTTAAAACAGCACATAATTGCAAATTAATTAACGCACACACAACACTTTTGCTGCTTAGAAAACACTCCCATTTAAGTTTTTCACATGGATGAAGGATTTATAACATAACATTTTTTACAACTACTTTCAATAATGTTCTAATGGTAAATAACAGATAACAAGTTGATGAAGGTAATTGTACTGATGAAGCCAGACAAAAAACTTTAAACTCAATTTTCTCTAAATAATTAATAAACAAACAGACCCTTCAACCACTTAACGTATCAAAACGTTCGGGGGCGGGCCCTTTGATTTGACATTTTCGTTCTTCTTCTTTTTCTGTATGGCATCACTACACAACAACACTACAATGTTGCCACCTGCTGGCGTATTTTTTATAAGATGCTGTTTTATAAGATTATATCCATAAATTATGTCATTTGCTTTTGAATATTACTTCTCCGTATAATTTTCATTCATGCTTTAGGACAAAATTCATATTTTTTAATCGAATTTTCAATTTAATGTTTTGGCGCGAAAAATTTCGACGTTACAGTTTCAAAACTGGCAACAGCGCAATAGTTGTGGTGTTTTCCTAAAATTGCGATAGAGGGATATAAATTATTATCTAATATTATAAATTTGCTATTCAAACTCAAAATGCCAAGAACTTCAATCGAACTAACGGACATGGTCTTATGCTATGGAGCAGCACAGGAAAATGCCCTATACATGGAGCTTCGCATTACCCGAGATGGAATATTTAATCAGCGAGTTATAGAGGAGAGAGAAACCCAAACACGTTAGCCGCTGTACTACAAAAGTTAAAAAGTTGAGACTACAAGACTTCCTTTACTTTACAAGAAGGTTACAACAGTGGTACATACAGTCAAGTCGAAGTACCTGACTAATTCCGAAGGATAGTTCATAGATGAGGTTGGCTTTACCCGAGATGGAATATTTAATCAGCGAGTTATAGAGGAGAGAGAAACCCAAACACGTTAGCCACTGTACTACAAAAGTTAAAAAGTTGAGACTACAAGACTTCCTTTATTTTACAAGAAGGTTACAACAGTGGTACATACAGTCAAGTCAAAGTACCTGACTAATTCCGAAGGATAGTTCACAGATGAGATTGGCTTTACCCGAGATGGAATATTTAATTAGCGAGACCAATAGCCAGATAAGGTTTTTCTTGAACATATCAGCAGGTATTATTGATAATCAACTAATACGACCACATATCCTTCAAGACGACCTGCCAGAACTTTTAGAAAATGTTCCTTTAGGTCGGATAAGGGACATGTGGCTTCTGCAAGCATAGTTTACGGATTGTCACTGAAATTTGGACGTCCTATGTGCGTTTATTCTAGCGTATGGTAGTGTGTATAGTGGTTTTGTGGGTGTCTGTCTGTTTCTTTAAGTGATTTAGTTAGTTTTGATATGCAGAAGAAGAGGACAAAGCAGTTTTAGTGGGTTTGCAAGCAAGGAGTAGACTGTGACTTTGAGTTTACTTCTTAATAGCTATTAGGCAGTCCCACACTATTATCAGGGCACGTATAGAGCATAAAGTGTGAGCATAGAGTATCCTCGATTTACTTCCCTTGTATCCTAAGGTAAGCTAAATAATTAATTTTATAACAAACTAAAAGTTCTACAATTTTACAAAGTTTGGCAACATTGTAGGAACATGTGTTTGTCAGACAGCTCCGCCGGATAATATCATATGGTGCCGCGGAGTCACCGGTAGGTTTAGGGGTGAATTACCCCACTTTTTAAACGTTTGATTTAAAAAAAAAAATGTAGCGCTTCTCTAGGACACCCCAGGAGTCACCCATTTAAATATAATACGTCATTTCCATAACACCCTGTATATATAGGTAAAATTTAGCCGATACAGATTATCGGCAAAACTTGCCGATAAAATACCGATATTTATATCGGTATCGGCCGATCACTAGTAATAATAATTGTAAAATTGAAGCAAAACTTATAATTTATAATATTACACAGGTTCAAGTCACGAGTTAGCACTCCTAGTTCCCAACTGTCACTATCTGGATCAAACCAAACACTATCATTGGCGAACATACAATTTTCTCAACAGTTCAAATTGTGCATATACAACAGGTAACTGTAGAAAACCGAGTGAATGCCACCCTTTGGCTGCGCTGAGCTTACGGTTCTTTCTGTCAGAACGTGATTCTTGCAAGAAAATTCTTGTCGCGGCGTGTTTCATTCCCGATCTATAAATTGCCGTTGCCCCATAGGTCGCATGTATTTTGATAGTAGTTGTTCAAGGGAGTGGAAGTAAATTGTTGTAAATTTTTCACGGATTTTAAGTGAACATATAATAAATGGCTGGAAGAAAAGGAGACATATTATGGCAGTTTTATGTTAAAAATAATCCAAATAAATCGGGGTGTAGGGCGATTTGTAAAAACTGCAAGAAAGAAAAGGAATAGTTCAAAGACTCAAAACGCACCGTTATGTTTGTAATAATCAGCAACAAACGAATACTAGTAAATAATAATATTTTATATTAATATTACTTAGTTTTTGCTTCATTTTCACAGTAAATCGTATAAAAAACCAATTTTGGCAAAAACAATTGTTCATCATTCAACATTTTGCTAATTTTGAAATCGTACTAATAAAAATAGACATTTGGTATAAATTATGTTTTTTCAATTGTGATTTAAATCACTTGATATAAATCAGCTCAAGCCTGAACCAAACACATTTCTTTTAATGGTATAGGTATGTTTATTCCGGTTTATTCCTACCTAGTGTCTTCTTGTTCCAGATCTTCTCCTTTGATGTCTAATTCCTCACTTTTAATTTTCCAGTCCTCATGAACAATCCCTCCCATTTTTTCAATGTAATTTATTGTTTCACTTTTCAGCTGTACTTCATTCTCTGTCAAAAAGGATGTAGGGGTTCTATAATACACAAAATATTTATTTAAGAAGGGTAACAAGCACCCTGGCGTTGGTAGCGAGTACCCGATTGCCAAGTAATACTCAGGGGTGTGAAAGTAGTTAACATAAGGTTTGTTCCAACACCCTATTTTTGTATCGTTCTAGAACCGTCACGAAACTGTTGGAATCGATTTTGTGCGCAGGCGTTAATTTTGCACTGTTTGTTGCCGATGCACAAGGGAGGCAAGGTTGGTACGTTTTTGTGACCACTCTGTGTAAAAATCTCAGCTGATCGCCTGTCTAATTCTAGGAAAGAAGTTTAGTAATTAGTTAATTACTTAATTATCATAACATTCATAAATCACAACCCTACTTTTGTTGTTTTGATTTCTTCGTCTAAGCTTGAGTATTATCTTTTTTCGTTCCGTTTTGTTGTATTTAATAATCATGAAAGAGAATAACGTTTAAAGTTATAAGAATATCTTGTAGGTTTGGGAACCGGATTATACAAATTTAATAAGAATAAATTAAATAATCAAAATATTAAGCAACAACTCCTACAAAACAAGGCTAAAAGAACTGCATGGGAATACAAAAACAATGGTTAAAATTCTTAGGGCGCAAGTCAGTACAAGCGGTTCCTGGTCTTGGCCATGTATCGTTTTTACCGTTCAGGAACTGGTTTGCGAACGATCACAATTTGGTTGGAACACCAAAGGGATCGCCAGCTACACCGTTTTGTGTCGGTTGAACCGCCTTTCGACTACTACGCATGTGCGTGACCGTACATTGTACGATTTTTAGGGTGGTTGGAACGAACCTATAACATTTACTATATAATTTACTACCGTAGTAAATGTAGTTTGCTACATGCTCTTACTACATATTGTGTTACATATGTACTAATCTTTAAAAATAAAATGATTCTCTCTCTCTACTCTACTTTAAACTTTCATTTTTAGAATATTTGTATTTAAATCAAATCATAAAGCAGGATGCAACAGAAGAACAATTACCAAAAACTACTAGTTGTGTCCAACTTTTAACATTAAATTTATGATAATAATGTTGAGGTTATGTTGTGTTTTTAACATAACAAATATAACAATGTAGTAAATATCAATTTTTCTGCGACATTAACAACCCTGGTAATTGGTAATACCTAACTAAATTAAGTTTACGACCCCTTAGGGACAAATTTTTTAAATTGAAAAATAATGGTTCCACAAAGTAATATGATGTTAACTTGTAAATAAAATAAATAAATTATTGGTCTGATCATAGAAAAGCCTGTAAACAAAAGATTACTGAAACCAATGATAAAACTTAAATAAGCCTTTGCATTTTCCTGATTTTGTGTAAACCATCTGATATTGGAGATTAATGATCAAAAAATCGTGGGACAAACTCTGTTGGTTACAAGGCAATATCATCTTTTTGACAAATCAAATTTTACTACCTTATTGAATAGATACCACGCCATAGGTTTAAGTATCTATGAAAAGGTAAATTCTACCAAAAACAAGTATTATGAAACGAAATTAAAACTATGCAAGCTAAAAGGTTCACTAGTACATACAACCACTTACTTATAATCAAGGACAGCATTTCCGATAGATTCCTGACTTTCTAGTAAGTTGCTCTCTTGTTTAGCATCTTCAAATTTTATAACAAATTGAGCATTTTCAATCTCATCCAACACTTCTGGCTCTGCTTTAATTGCTAAAGAATACTCGGTGTCCATGGAGGATACGTTTTGAGCAAGCTCTATTAAATTGCTTTCTTGATTTGTTTCGGTTTTGATCATATTTAAAACTTCAGTTGTCACACAACTTGCTCGATCGTTAAAAATACTGTTTTTATATTCTCTATCGAACAAAAAATCCTCCCTGTCATTCTTTTTAATGATTCCTGCTTCCAGAAGTAACTTATCCGGCACTAAATATACCATTTCGTTGGGCAGCGGAGTATCCATTACTTCTTTGTATTTATCTCGTATTGAAAGATATCTATCTATAATAGGCGAAAACAAAAATAGAAAAATGACATTCAACATGAAAATTAATTGCCAAGGCCAATGGGGCGACCTCCGTTCGTATAACGGACGATTTATTTAATTACAATTGTCCGTTGATAAGGAATGCCAACCTAAATAACGCTCCTTGGTGCTTCAGGTCAGTTTTAGAGGTGGAAAATTATCGATAGTGCTAAATTTCGATAGTAAAATTGCTAAACGGTCATTACACTTTCTTTCGCTTAATTTTCCATTTTTTAACTTCAAAATGACATAAGTTTCCCTTCTCATGTATATTTTTCCACCGAGGATCAGATACAATGGCGGGTCGTGGTCTTTCTCATGGGGAGGACATTATAAAAAGCGACACAGGGAGTTTTTCTGGGGCCACGCCCTAATTTGGCTTTAATTCTAGTTTTCTAAATAAGATAGAAGAAAATTCCTTCTTTAAATTGTTTTAAATTTTAGATCAACCCTTCGTTCTTTAACATTTGAAAAATGTTCGTTAATTAAAATTAGCAATACTGTTTATAAACGGTTTCTATAGGCTTAAGCTGGATTCATAGTTGCCGTAACGTATGCCGTAAGACGTAACGTTAAGACGTAAGAAAAATAAACATGTGATTTGCAATAGAACCAGCCGTAAGGAGTAAGAAGTAAGAAATGATTCAATTCCATTTCTTACGTTACGTCTTACGGAATCGGTTCGGATCGGTCATACTCGTGCATAACCGCCATGTTGACATCCCAAAATTCGACACTTTGCTAATAAATAAGTGATAAATAAATTGCTAATAAATACCAGAACAATATTGATCCCGTTATTATAACGAGGTCGTCATCGCTTGGACTCATATTTTCACTTTTAAATAAACACACATGTGAAAAACCATAACCTACAAACTCGTAACCAGAATATAAATGGGCATATCCTTACGTCTTATCGACGACTGCTTACGTCTTACGACATACGTTACGGCAACTATGAATCCAGCTTTAATATTCCAAAGCAAACAGTCTGCCTTTGTCCCATAGTATTACGTAAAAATGTATGGTAGAGAAACATCGCTTGCCAACGAATACTTATAACCAGGAAGAAGACAAACTGCCGTGTTAAATATTCGAAGCAGGCGATGATACGGCGACATCCATTATGCCTGGCGCGCACGTGCTTTTCAAATGTCACTTTTGTCCAAATTTGTATTACTGTCAATATTTTAAAGTGACATTTAAGCAAAGAAAACATCAAAACCGTTTCATTTGATTTACTAAGTAGAGAAAATCAAATATTAGGATTTTAACATAGGTTTTCAGCTGTAAATATCGCTTTAAAATTGTCCTTACATACTTTTATATTATTATTGAACTAGTAACAATACTAGAAATACAGAATTCAGAGATTGAAGGTTGTAATTAGTTTTATTAAAAAATAGGAAATAAATCAAAATTTACATAAAATATTTTACCATCTTAAACTTCAAACAAATCAAGGTAAATACAATACTATATGTACAGCTACTAACCAAGTAAATATATGCACCATCATTATGATTATGGGCTTCCAATTTGTTTGTTTCGTAGCATACTCCTGGCAACATTAGTGATCGAAGTCCTCTTTAATGTTCAGTCATTATGGGATTCTCAATTAAACTATGAAAGGAAAGAATTATTATAATAATATATTACCGGACTTATCAAAATTCTGACTACGGGTTAATATAACTTATATAGCTGTAAATATTATGTTGTAGCTTTTGACTTTCAGATTGTAAAATTTAAGTAAAATTCTTTAAAAATGTGTTTGTTGCTATTTTGCGTGAGAAGTTTGGGACATAATGGGACAATTTTATAATGTAAAATAACAATAACGAATAAAAATTAATAAAAAAATATATCAATCATAAATTACTTACCAGCAACAAAACGAAAAGGTCCGCTTTCGTGAAAAGAATCGAAAATTAAAAATTATTTTAGAATTTAATGACGTTTCCTCCACCATTTTCAATCACATTATAAATCATATGTTACTTGATTTTTATTACATTCCAGACGAAGGATGTTCGGTTGTAAAATAATTTAAGAACTTGTGCTGCTCGCATTCTATGTCTGTCTCTGTCTGCATCAATCTTCTCCGATTCATTAAAGGGAGATAAATATGGCCTAGGTCAAATCGAACAAACCCGAGTCTGATATTGACACAGAACGATAGACACAAAAGGATAAACGTATGGAGTAACCTGCCTGGCTGTGTCGTCAGTTGCACGGCCTACTTATATGCTTCGATCCCCGCCATAAGAGGTCTCACCGGGCTGTCGCTAGCTGTCTACAGTTGTCATCGGTAACATACACACTATAATCAACAATTTGACAGTTTCCGAAAAAGTTGCACTAAGATTATTATTAATAAATAATTGGAGCATTGGTACGGCCCCAGAACATTTATCGAAATCATCCCGTTCATAAATAACTTTTAGTTCAGTTTTCAGTTTTATTTATTTATATTGGAAAGTTTTCTTTTACTCATTTTAAAATATGGTCCATGATGCGTTACCTATCTACGTCCAACCTGGAACCTGTCATCTCTTTTCCAAGCATTTAATAATTACGATAATGAACATTTTATTCAGATTTTCGTTAAACCCGGCACCTACTAACTTCGGACTTCTTTTATCCGCTTGCCGTAAATCGTCAGAGTTCGGATAAATTCGTATGCATTTAACGCATTGAGGGCATTCACGGTTCCCAGGCGCCTTGACTAATAATTTACAAACTACAGAAAATTTCTTTAATTGTGATCGGTGCACAAGTAAACACATTCTTGAAAAGGCCTATTCACATTTCTTATCATTTGAGCCACATTCCTGCAGTTCAATCCGAAATGACCGAAATCGTTTTCCGTCAAACGAATCCTGAAAGGGCTCGACGTCAAAAAAGCTACTGGTCCAGACGAAACTCCTATTATAGTTCTCAAAAGATGCGCCGATGAACTAACACCAGTATTTTGTAGACTTTTCAACTTATCATACAAAAAAGGAATATTTCCATCTTGCTGGAAGACGGCGCGAGTCCAGCCTATTCCAAAGAAAGGTAAGAGAACCCTGCATAACAACAATCGACCAGTCGCATTGCTTTCAGTTATATCAAAAGTAATGGAGAAAGCTATGAACCAACATCTTCTAAAGTACCTGGAAGGCTTCAACATTATCAGCGATCATCAATATGGTTCTCGGAAGTCCAGATCAACTGGAGATCTGCTAGCCTATGTCACCCATATTTGGAACAACGCAATCGAATATCATGGGGAGTCTCGGGCTGTTGCACTGGATATTTCTAAAGCTTTTGATCGTGTTTGGCATGAGGGGCTTCTAAGTAAACTGCGATCCTATGGTAGGTACCCCAGTCGATTCTGTGCATGGTTGTCTAGCTTTCTTAAGGACCGCTCTCTACAAGTGGCGATTGACGGATTTCTCTCAGACACCTTCACCATCAATGCCGGTGTTCCTCAAGGGTGTATATTGTCTCCCACTCTCTTCTCACTCTACATTAACGACCTTCTAGTGAAAACTAAAAATCCGATATTTAGTTTTGCTGACGATAGCATACTTATCTCATCTTTCTCTTTGAATGCGCAAACATCGGCTGCCGACGCACATCCTCGCAGACAGCATGAAGTATCACGCCTCAACAAAGACCTGGAAGAAATTTTGGCTTGGGGCGACAGTAACCAAGTCGAATTTAACGCTAAAAAACCCCAGGCAGCAGTTTTCTCTAAAAAGGTTAACATTACCGAACCGGAAATGGCAGGATACGCAATCCCACTGGCTTATGTCTTGGCATAACCACGTTGTGGCAAACGCCAAGATAGCTTCGCAGAAGCTTGGGGTACTCTTCCGAATCAGAAAGTTGTACACACCTCAACAACTTTTGACACTAAACAAAGCCCAGATTCGACCATCACTAGAGTACTGCTCTCATGTCTGGAGCTCTGCACCCAAACATACTCTTCGGCTACTGGATTCCATCGAAAGGAGGGCTATTCGTCTGATCGGAGACCACGAGCTGACGAAGAACCTCGACAGCCTAGAACATCAAAGACAGGTTGGGGATTTGACTGTCTTCTACAGATATTTTCATGGAAGGTGCTCGGCTGACCTTGCCCTCTTAATTCCGCCCAGAGCGACGAATAGCAGAAATACACGACGAACCACTGCCGCTCATCCATATGTGGTTAAGCTTAGTACTCCTCGAACTTCATTATTTAAGAATTCTTTCATCTGGAGGACTTCATCCTTGTGGAACGATCTTCCCGAGGTCGTTTTTCCCAAACAAATATAACCTCCAACGATTCAAAACCAACGTGAATCGCTTTTTGCGCACACGCGCCACTTCCAGAGTGCCCTAAAGGATTTTTCCTATAGTGCTCATAAAAAAAAAGAAATACTAGCACGATTCATTAGTAATGGTTAAGCCTTATAAGACCAACTTTTGAAATAAAATAGAGATTCATTTGTTATTATAGTTTGACTAGTTCTTCTAACTTAAAAAAATGTATATTTAGGACGAATAAATTATAATAAGAAATTAATATGGATTTTATTGGTTAGTTGAAATGATCTTTATACTTGGCGGGAGCGAAACAAATTGTTTGTTAGCAAGGAGTCATTTTACGTCAGGTTATCCAGAACTCGACTTTTTTATGAGACACGTAACCAAATTGTTTAATGAAGATTCGTCTACCGCTGATATTAATATACACCAAAGATAAAAGACGTGTTTGATACAACACAGATCTTTTCAAGAGCGCAAAGCAAATAACTGACAGTAAAATTGAAATTATTATCCTGCAGTTACAGCAAAGGAAAGTTCTTATTCTTACAAAGCCACTTACCACGGATTGAACAGATACCTTGCTGGGACAATAACGATATTTTCTTATGTCCAGAAAAAAGACAGGTTTTGTTTGGTAACTTTTATTAGAGTTTTATTTAAAATGTGTTCTATAATATTTATAAAATTAATACAATAACATTTTACTTAAATAAACATTTTGAATATTCATTCGCCTTACTAACTTTCAGAATTTTTTTCTGGAAACTTATACTTATAATTGCACAACACCACAAATGAACTCGGGTAAATTTGATAGATTTTTTTAGGAAATTAGAATGCGGATTTTAACTTTTCAATTTGGTTCCAATTCATATGCTGCCGCATATGAGTCTTTAAATTACCTTTTCGGATAGTCCGGTAGTCACAGTCATTGCATTGGAATTTCTTAGCGTCTTCTAAATTCATATTATGCTGAAGCATATGAGCATTTAAATTACCTTTTCGGATAGTCCAATAGTCGCAGTCATTGCATTGGAATTTCTTAGCGTCTTCTAAATTCATATCATGCTGAAGCATATGAGTCTTTATATTACGTTTTTGGAGGCTCCGATAGTCGCAGTCATTACATTTGTATATCTTAACGTCTTCTGAATTCATATGGCCGAGCAAATGCATTTTTAAGCTGCTATTATAGATTGTTTCAAATTTACATTGGTCGCATTTGAACTTTCCATCTTGTTCCGAATTCAAATGGCGCCGCATATGAGTCTTTAAATGATCTTTTCGAAATGTTCGATAGTCACACGCGTTACATTTATATTTCTTAACCTCATCTGAATTTATATGACCGAGTAAATGCAATTTGAAACTGCTATTATGGATTGTTACAAATTTACATTGATCGCATTTGAACTTTTTAACTTGCTCCGAATTCATATGCCGCAACATATGAGTCTTTAAACCATCTTTGCGAAACGTCCGATAGTCACAGTCATTGCATTTGAACTTCTTAACGTCCTCTGAATTTGTATGCCGCAGCATATGAGTATTTAAATTACCTTTTCGTATAGTCCGATAGTCACAGACATTGCATTTGAATTTCTTAGCGTCTTCTAAATTCATGTTATGCTGAAGCATGTGAGTTTTTAAATTACTATTTTGGATGGTCCGATAGTCACACTGATTACATTTGTACTTCTTAACGTCTTCTGAATTTATAGGGGCGATCAATTCCATCTTGCAGTTGCCGTTATAGTTTGTTTCAAATTTACATTGGTCACCTTTAATCTGCCCATCTTGCTTCGAAATCAAATGGCGCAGTATATGAGTATTTAAATGATCTTTTCGAAACGTTCGATATTCACAGTCATTGCACTTGAATTTCTTAACGTCATCTGAATTTATATGACCCAGCAAATGCATCTTGAAACTGCTGTTATGAATTGTTCCAAATTTACATTGATCGCATTTAAACTTTCTAATTTGCTCCGAATTCATATGCCGCAACATATGAGTCTTTAAACCACCTTTTCGAAACGTCCGATAGTCACAGTTATTGCATTTGTACTTCTTAACGTCTTCCGACTTTACATGCCTGAGCGAATGCATCCTGAAACTCTTGTTATGGATTGTTTCAAATTTGCATTGATCACATTTAAACTTTCTAATCGGCTTCGAAGTCTTTAGATCACTTTTATGCTGGACCAAATGCCTATTTAAATTACTTTTATAACATGTCTGATATTTACATTCATTACATTTCAATTTATCCTGACAACAACATTTAAACAAATCAAATTTTTCCTGAGAATTTATGTTGTGTACAAAATGATCCACCGTTAAACTTTCTCCTTGAAATGTTTTAAAATTGCAGCGATGGCATTTTAACACTTGATCATTCGAGAATATTATATTGCCAGGCAGTTTATTTCGTAAATTAATTTCGACCACTGTTTGATCACCACATTGATGATTTTTCTCAGATGTGTGTTTTGGAACATCTTGACTAAGGTCAGCTGGCAAGATACTGGAAAGAAAAAAACTAATAACACAAAAGGTCGGGAAACAAACCATCAAAGTAATGACATATCGTTCCATTTGAAAAAAAATTAGACATTATTATTTATTGGAAATATTAATTTTTACTTAAAGAACCACATAAATTTTCTTTAAATGATTTAAGTATATTCCTTGATACCTTATTGTACTTTATAGGCAAAGATGTAAATATAATTGTAAATGCTATAAATGAAGAACTAGCAGGATTATTTAGCTGGCTGACCAAAAACGGCCCGCGTTGAACATAGACAAGATACAATGTATGCTTATAAAAAGTAGGTTTAATGATATTCCAACAAAGACTTATGGTCGAATTTATGTAATAATGTAAATATACAACAAGTTGAACAATGAAAATACTTGGGTGTCATGGTGGACGAGAATTTGACATTTTCTCAACATGCCGAATATATAACTAAAAAGTGTCATGTTGCTTCTCGGAAGAATGAGTTCTTATCTAACCACTGGAAAACACAACTAATTTATAAAGCAATAATACTGCTGCATTTCAATTTTATTTTGATTTTAAAAATAATGAAAAAGATGCACTACAGCGGAAGCAAAATCAAGCTATGCGATATATTTTGGGATGTCAGACAGATTTACTAGTGTTATAGTAATGCTAGAAATAATAGGGATGCTAATTGTTAGACAGGTCATATTTATAAACACAATGATTTTTATATATAAAATAAAACATAGTTTACATTGTGATTCTTAAAATTATTATTGTTGTTATTGTTTGTTGAATGATTTGTAAATAAATAAATATCTTAAAAAAACAAATTCAAACAAGATCCAGAGAGGACTTCTACGTAGCTACAGTTCCAAATCGTTACAGTCAAAATAAGTGGCGGATTTAGTGAGACTTGAGCCCCGGGGCAAAATATGTTCATGGGCCCCTTCATGATAAAAAAACCTGTACATATTGAAAAAATATTCTTTAAAAATATTCTTTAATAAGAACAAATAATTAATAACAACAATAATGAAATAAAATAGGAAACTATTTATATAATAAGTATATAAGGAATAAGGATATAGGTATGGACTTAAATCTAAAACGGTCTTTTCCTGACTTTGGCATCTGCGAACCGATTTATTAAATCTGTTATATCTAGTTTTGACGCAACTTTATATTCTATGGTCAATATAGCTAAATTACGCAATCTTTCCTCGCCAGTTGTAGATCTCAAACAATTCTTTAATAATTTTAATTTACTAAAAGAGCGCTCTAAAGACGCAACCTTTACAGGCAGGCTAAAATATAATAAGAATGCTGTGTAAACTTCAAAAAAATCACCTTCGAGATAAGAATTTTTTTTTATTATAATTTCAAAAACTGCCCGATTGTTATATCTAACTGACGTTCTTGTTTAACTAAATCATACATCATAGCGAATTGATTTACAAAACTAGCAGATAAAAGATGGTGGTACTTAATTGATCAATTTTTGCATTTTTCTCGAATCGCTTCTGTTGAACTTTTCAGCAAATTTTGTGGTTCTAAAACCTGGAAACTTTCTTTAACGGAAAGAATGCCTGAAAAGCTGTCTTTGATTTGATTGCAAATTATGTCAATAGTAAAATAATAAATTTTAACTTTAAAATATTGTTTCCTGTTTTTTTTTTTTTTTAAACACTTTATTTTTGAACTAAAAACAGTACATAATGTCTTATGACTGGTAACAAGTCCTAATAATAAATATATTATATAATAATATTACAATTATGCTCTGAGATGAAAACTAGTTAACCACTCTACACCCATACAGTACCTACAATATATAATTTATAATTTGTCATAAAGCATTCAGTCTTTAATCCTAAAACTGCACTGAACTTTGTTGCGTAAGCATTTGTTTTATTTTTTTTTGCAAAGGCTTTAGCGTTTGTAGTATTCTTTATGTTTACTGGAAGCGAGTTATATGACTTCAGCATCTTTATTGTAATTTTGTTTTGATGAATGTTTGTTCTTGATCTCGGCACATACAAGTTGTCACGGGCTCTCGTGTTGTGTTGATGCAGATCACTGGTTCTTATTGGACTTATGTTAGTTTTTATTTGCTTTTTCAGGATTTTATGAACCAGTTTACATTCTTCTAGCTTTATTATGTCACTAACATTAATCAGTTTATAGTTTTTATATATTTGTTTGGTTGGATATAGTCTCGGTAGTCTATGTAAACATTTAAGAACTCTATTTTGATATCGTTGGAGTTTTCGTATTATTGCATTGTTTGAAAATGTCCAAACAGCACACATATATTGTAAATGCGACTTAAACAAAGCCTCATAAATTGTCATTTTCATTATGTTTGGTATATAATTCACACATTTTCTTATAACACCACAGGAAGTGCCTTTCTACTCTTGGTTGTCTTTTTATTTGAAACGAGGGTTCTATATTCAACTTTTTGGCAAGGTCTATTGCTTCGGATTTAATTTTGTTATATTCTTCGGGGTCCCTTTTAGAAATATGTTTGTATACGCGATCTAAAACTGATGTAGTCAAGTAAGTCAATATCCGATTTTTGCAAAGTTTTTGACGCCAAATTTATTTGATTTAAAGTTTTGAACATGAAAACATTACAACGAAGTCAAAATTAGCCATATTCTTTTTTAAACTTGAAGCTTCCATAATTTCATCTTTTTTTGTTGACTTTAACTCAATTTCAGTCAGAGCCTTTAAAATATCAACATTGTTTTCCAAGCTGTTAAGCTAGTCTCGATCCTAATCGATTAAACAGACTAGTCAAGACTAAGTTTACAAAGTCCCAAAATACGTAGTCGTTAAATGAAAACTGTTTAAATGAATACTTTCAATCCACACCACAATTCTTATTAAACTATACGTTATTTTAATAATTAGAAATCTGGAATTATGGCGGTAATCACAAAGCAATAATGTTCGGTGTTACCATGTGTAGACAAAGAATGGCCACTTTTAGGAATGTTTTAAGTTATTTCTAATTTCAGATTTTTTTAGTAGTTTGTTGTTTGAAAATCTTAAATTGGATTGATTAATGGCCCCCTTAAGGCCTGGGCCCTGGGGAATTGCCCCGGTTGGCCCGACGATATGTCCGCCACTGGTCAAAATGATGTTTTCCACAATGGACTTGTTCAATATAATAATAACTTACTTATTGACTTAAAGAAAGCGCTAAATTTGAAAATATTTGTAAGGAAATATAAACACTATTGTAGAGAAAATGTATGAGGAAATTACAATGTACCTACTGGATCAATGGGAAATTCACTCTAAGACTGTTTACATTTGAGTGATATATATTAAAAAAAATGTATGGGTTAAATCTATGCGTGATATGTACATTAGTGATTATTTTTGTAAGATTGCTAGCACTTGCGATTACCAATAAATTATTATTATTATATTCCTACCTGGTTTCTTTTTGTTCAACATCTTCTCCTTTGATGTCTAATTCCTCACTTTTAATTTTCCAGTCCTCATAAACAATCCCTCCCATTTTGTCAATGTAATTTATTGTTTCATTTTTCAGCTGGATTTCATTCTGTGTCGAAAAGCATGTAGGGTTTCTATAATGCACAAAATATTTATTTAAAAAGGGTAAAAAGCACCGGATAATAACCAAATTTAGTTTTAGGCCCTCAGGGACAACTTTTTAAACTGATAAACAAATTTCAAGAATTTATTTTGATTACTACAATGTGTGAAACCTTTTTGGAGATCACATTATTGAGTGAAATGTGGAAAAATCGTTTTAGCGGTCGTCCAATATTTAGTAAGTATATTCTTTTTCTGCTACAGTCTATACATATTAATTTAGGCATAGAAGTGAGCAACGCGGATGTGAAAAGTGTCAGTTGAACCTTGAAATCGTACCCGTTAGGTTGTGCGAGTGTATATGTAACTATAACTGTAACTTGCGTGTGTATATGTGTTTATATGCGTATGGTTTCTACGTGGGTGTTTACACAAGTATAAAAGCTGATAACTCGCACGAGTACGTGTGCAAGTGAGGTATAAGTTATATACAGGGTGTCCGGAAAAAGGAGGTCAATCCGTTAACCATATATTCCTTGAGCAAAAATAATATTACTTTTATAATGCCATTTTTCATTTTTGACCCTCATGTGCGATATACAGGGTGTTAGTTTGAAATTAAAAACTGATTTTTTTGAATAATTCGACTATTTAATGAGATATTAATTTAAAATTTGGTACATTACGTCAGCACAAAATGTTACATCTTTTGAGAGGAACAAAACAAGAAATGTTTGTCAAATACTCAAAATAGGGGGGGGGTCCAGTTCCCGCTAACCACCCCTATTTTTTAGTGTGTGCGCCAGTGACTCTTAACTATATTTTTTGAGGTAATCATTTATTTTTGATTATTTTTTCTCCCTTATAAAATTTCGATCAAATCATGTGTTTTGGAGATAATTTGAAAAGCATGGATCCTTACCAGATGCCAGCGCGGCTGACGGTAATCCAATAATTTTTAAATGCTAAATTAAGTTAGCCGTTGTAGCATTACCATGGATACGGCATCGTTGTTTTATTTGCTGTCAAATTAAATATTACTTTTCACTGTGTTTTAAGATTTAAAAGTTTTTTAATTAATAAGTCTTCTTTCAAGTAAAAAAGAAACAATATGGATGTTAGACGAGAACATTTATTACCGTTTTCTGAAATGACGGATATGATTTTAATGATGGGTAAGATTTATATTATCGTTAATGCTAAAAATGAATTTCCATTTCTCGAATAGGAAAATGTAACTCCAACGCTAGTTTGTCCGCTAGGCGCTATGCAGAAAAATGTCCAGATCGAGTTCACCCAAAAAGGAGATATTTTTCTAACTTAGTGAACCGACTTAGACAGAATGGACATTTTCGCGAACATCGGAAAGGTAATTGCGCCAGACATCGTGTAATTCGGCCAGGCCAAGAGGAGGATATTTTAAGAATTGTCGAAGAAACACCAAACATAAGTACCAGGGTTTTGTCTAGGCAGATTGAAAGCATTGGGAAAACTGAGAGGTACACCATGTTTTACGAGATCAGCAGCTTTACCCGTATCATATTCAAAAAGTGCACGCTCTTTTGTAGGTGGTCATGTGAAATGAATAACCGAGATATACGTTTCATCAGACACATTTTGTTTACTGATTAAGCTTCATTTACGAGAAACGGGATAACAAATATTCATAACACACACATATGGACAGAAGAAAATCCTCATGCCATAGTAGAGACGCATCATCAAGTAAATTTTAAAGTCAATGTGTGGGCAGGTGTCGTAAATAATTTTCTTTTTGGTCCTGTAATTTTACCAGGAAATTTGACTGGTCATTCATTTTTAATAATAATAATAATAATACGTTTATTGCCATAAAAACCATTCACAAGTGAACATTGACAACGTCATTACAAATTTCAAAATGCATACAAAAAATCATAATAATTTCAAAAGAAAAAAAAAACCTACATTAAAAAAAGAAAAACTAACAGTATCGACAAAAATAAAAATGTTTACAAAATACAAATAAGTCAAAAACACAGAAACAAATCAACATACAAAGAATATTATAATAAAGACATGCCATAAAACTTTAAGGAACAAAACAATAAACCAAAAATAAAAATTTTCAAAAAAAGTCATAAAAATCATTGAGCGAGTAAAACTCCTCTTCAATCAAAAACATCTTCAAATGAGTCTTAAATAAGTGTATCCTCTGAATGACCTTAATGTTATTCGGTAAAGCATTATATACTTTTATACAGCTCATTAGAGGACCCTTATGAAAAAGAGATGTCCGGTGAACAGGTACAACCAAATCGTTTCTACCCCTAGTAAAAATATTATTCGAAACATCGCTATTCGTAGCAAACAAATGAAAATTAGATTTTACAAATACAGCACAGGTATATATGAACAAGGATGGGACAGTCATAATATTCAACTCTTTAAACTTACCCCTACAAGAACTTAAGTAATGCATCCCCAACATAATCCTTACTACTCTTTTTTGCGCCACAAAAACCTTATGTGCATTCGCTACTGAAGCACGATACCAAAACATTATACTATATGCAATTACAGACTGAACACTAGCCATATAAAAAGTTTTTACAACATTTAAACTGACCTGGTAACGCAAGAAACGAATGGCATATGCTGCCCTACTCATTTTACTCACAACTGCATTTACCTCTTGTGACCACTGCAGACAGTCCTCCAATGTTACGCCTAGAAATTTGACAGATTGAGTCTGCTCTACACTCTTTCCATCAATAGAAACATACAAAGATTCATTACTATTATCTCGAAAAACAGTTAAACAGGTCTTATTGGTATTTAAAACAAGTTTATTGGACGTACACCACTCCAACACGCTCGCAGCAATCTCAATCGATTTACTTGACAATAAAATTTTGTCAGCACAGGACACTATGCATGACGTATCATCTGCGAACTGATACAGAGATGAAATGTCAATTTTACCACTGAGATCATTAGCGAATATTAGAAACAATATTGGACCCAATATAGAACCCTGCGGTACACCCTTATTAACTGTAATTACCTGTGAGAAAAAGGTCTGATGATTAGAACCGACACAAACAGTCATCTTTCGATTTGATAGGTATGATCTTATGAAATCATTAGTTGAACCGCGAACACCATAGCACTCCAACTTACGAAGCAATATTTCATGATCAATCAAATCGAACGCTTTACTCAAATCAAAGTACAGACCCGACACCATCATTCCCCTATCCACCTGTTCAATAATATAATTAAGCGACTGAAAAATGGCAGTTATCGTGGATCGCTTAGGCAAGAAGCCATGTTGACCAACGTAGAATAAATTATTTTTTAAAAAATAGTCCAACAATCTAACATAAAATACTCTTTCAAAAATCTTTGAGAAAACTGATAGGATGGAAACTGGTCGATAATTAGAAATATCACCATGGTCCCCCTTCTTAAATACTGGTACAACTTTAGCAAACTTTAACTTGTTAGGAAAAACGCCAGACTCAAAACATTCATTTATGATATCTGCCATCGGTCCACAAATAGTATCAGAAACAGCCTTAACAACACTGATAGGCACCTCATCCACACCAACAGAGTACTTTACTGGCAACAGGCCAATAATCTGATTAACCTCAGCGGCAGTTGTAGGCACAAGAAAAAAAGAATACGGCACAGGCTGTATGACTATATCACATCTATGATCATCCAACCCACTATAGACATTACTAACATCAAAATGATTCAAAAAAAAGACCCGCCAATACACTAGAATTCTTAATTTGAGCTCGTTCATGCAAGAGCTCCATATGATCAGTCTTTTTATTACCATTCTTAATGCTATCAATTAAACGCCATGTCGATCTGGTAACATTTCCAGTACTTACTATTTCTTCAAAACACACTGCCCGATTTACTTGATGATTTGCCTCTAATAGTAAGACAAAATATTTGGTTTCAACTAGACGGTGCTCCACCGCATTTTGCTATAAATGTTAGGAACTATTTACACCAAATCTTTCCTAATCGCTGGATTGGTCAGGGCCATGATGCTCATGTTAAATGGCCACCCCGTTCCCCAGACCTTACTCCTTTGGACTATTCAGTCTGGGGGTGTATGAAAGATTTTGTGTATATGGTTCCGATTTTGAGCGAGAATCATTTAATAGAAAGAATACTTCAAGCTGGACAGCAGTTCAGGTTAAAACCACATATTTTTCAAAGGTTAAGATTTTCTTTAATAAAGAGAGCTCGCATGTGTAGTCAAAAAAATGGAGGTCATATCCAGCAATTCCTTTAGACTATTTTTTTTGTTACTAACGTTAATTTAAAAAAATAATATTTGAATATAGAAATTTGTCTCCATTTTCCTTCGTCAGACTAATACCCAGACGCGTTTCGCCGTTTTTATGTACCACCGCGAGATGTCGCGACGATTATTATACTCCTTTCGAAAATAATATGTTTCGAGTATTTGTTATCATGTTATGATGTTTCAAATTTATTTAATAAGTAATTGTAAATTATTGTCTTAAGAACGAATGATCACATTGGTGTTTACTGTTATATGAAGATTAGCAATAGTAAGTTCATAGTAGGTCAATAAACTAATTTAATTTAACTGAATTAGTACTACAGGTTTTTATCTGTACGCCACTGTCCTTATTTTTGGTTAGTCTTTTGTTTTCGGTATTGTCACTTATTGCAAAGTTTTACTTAATTATATCTTAATTATTTCTTGTTTGGTTCCTCTCAAACGATGTAGCTTTTTAGGCTGACGTAAGGTACCAAATTTGAAATTAATATCTCATTAAATACTCGAACTATTAAAAAAAAATCTTTTAATTTCAAACTTTAACACCCTGTATATCGCACATGAGGGTCAAGAATGAAAAATGGCTTTATAAACGTAATATTATTTTTGCTCAAGGAATATATGGTTAATGGATTGACCTCCTTTTCCCGGACACCCTGTATATTACCACATTATAATTTACTATTAATTAATTTTCATTTTAATTTGTCCATGTTTAATTGACGTGATAAAACCATTAGTGATCCAGTTTTTAATTTTTTTAGGATGTTTTATTTCATTTGTGTACTTTTCCATTCCTCGATTTATTGTGTGTCCATATAATGAAAGAAAAGAATCTGTAGAACTCTCTATGTGTTAAAACTGTTGTAGAAATTAAAAATCAGCTATGAAAAAGTGTTTTTTTTCCCGAAGTTAAATGTAGGCGTAAAAAATTAGAAAATGAAACTTAATTATTCGATTTTTCTCGGATATTTCTGCATGTATTAGGAATACTTAAAATTTAAGTACCTACTTACTCCAAATTATTAAGCCCCAAAATATGCAACTTTGATTCAATTTAACCAACTCCGTATGTATCAATGTTTTCGAGATCCCCACAAATTTATAGCACTCTGTATACAAAACAGTTACAAATGAATTGAATTAGGGCCTTCATCCCTTTTTTAAAGTCGAATAAAATCTCAAAAAAAATTTCTATTCAGTCTCGAAATCTTATCGCAATCATAGGATTTCTGCAATACATATACATTTTTTTGATCAAGTGAAAACCCCCCTGGGATACCTACCTCAAATGTTAACTGAATTGAAATTAAAACTATGCAAGCTGAAATGTTCACTAATACATACGACTAAGTGCTTACTTATAATCAATGACATCATTTCCTAAAGTTTCCTGGCTTCCTGTATGAGGAAAAAAGTCGCTCTTTGGATTGATATCTTCAAATTTTATAATTTCAAATGGGACATTTCCAATCTCATCCACCATTTCTGACTCTGCTTTAATTGCTAAAGGATACTCAGAGTCCATGGAGGCTATGTCTCGAGCAATCTCTAATAAATTACTTTCTTGATTTTCTTCGCTTTTGACAATTTTTAAAACTTCTGTATTAACACAACTATCTCCGTCTTTATAAATATCATTTTTATAATCCTGCTCAAACAAAAAATCCTCCCTGGTATTCTTTTTAATGATTCCTGCTTCCAGAAGTAACTTATCTGGCGTTAAATATGCCATATCGCTGGGCAGCGGAGTACTCAATTCGTCCTTGTATTTATCTCGTACTGAATTATATTATCTATAATAGACGAAAACAAAAATTGCATTCAACATGAAAATACTTAAATAAATAAATAATGGAAAAACGGTGGCTTCCGTCCGTTTACCGGAAGCTTTATTTTAATACTTGTCCGTTGCTAGGGAATGCCAACCGAATTACCGCTCCTTTGTGCTCTCAGGTCAAGTTTCTTATTCCATCCATAACATCGAATGTTTTTAGACTAGTCATCCAATTTAGAGCAGACTGAAAGAATAATTCGGTCATGGCAAAATGCATCATCGAGAGGTTGGGATAAGAAAGGTTGTGAAAGATAATAATGTACAAGTTCTTGAAAAATTCATTATTTTCAGGAGATCGATGATGCCATCCTTTGTTGAAGGGATTTGAATGTGATTTTTACAATAACCTTCATTAAATACGATCATAGAAACCGAGCTTGGTATAACTGTTTACTACCCGCTTTATATAGGTATCTACTAAAATATGGAAAATTAACTAGGTACCTACTTATATAGCGAATATCCGGTACACACGAGTTGCCAGATCGTTTATAGTATTGCGCTTTCCAGACTTTATATCCGTACTAATTGAGCCTCACAAGGTCCTAATCTATCTGTTTACTAAAATCTATTAGGACTGACTAACAAGAGCAAAAAAACTATAGAGTACTTTAGCATTTAAAATCCGCACAGATATATTTTGTAATAGTCGACCCATGTAGTTATTCAAGCTTAAGAATTATTTCGAAGCGGTTGGCGATTTACGCTGAATTACATATTTTTTTGATCCAACAGTGTTGTTACTTGTCGTTTGTCACTGTAAACCGAACAGCTCCGTAGAGTTAAGAATACTCAGGCCAGTACCCGTACGGACCATATAAGGATATCATATAACAAGAAATAACAGCTGAAACTAGCATTTTGCTGGCCGGCGCCGCGCAGCCCGTGGTAACGGTGTTGTCCTGTTTATAAGTATTCGTTGATGTTGACACACGTATAAGAAATAACGGCTGGAATTAGTATTTTAGATTACCCGTAGCCGTTACGTTACACACTCATAACTGTTACCAGATACGCGTCCCTAGTATTTTGTATCGTCGCTATTTGTGTCCATCCTCTGTAAAAATCTCAACTCGCCCGTCTGATTAGTTCTTTAACTAGGAAAGAAGATTTAGTTAATTGTTATAACATTCATAAATCACAACCCTACTTTTGTTGCTCGAGTCGTTCGTCCAAGCTCGAGTATTATCTTTTGTCGTTCCGTTTTGTTGCATTTAATAATTATGAAAGAGAATAACGTGTTTAATGGTACGAGTATCTTGTAGGTTTGGGGAACCTTTTTGTGTCGGTTGGAACGCCCTTCGACTATTACGCATGTGCGTGACCGTACATTGTACGATTTTTAGGGTGGTTGGAACAAACCTAATAGTATCATAACCGTAGTGCCTTTGGGGTCTAAACCGAAACTACTTTTAATTACCGCTATGATATGTGGTATATGAACTGTTAGAACTATAACCAACCGATGATTTATATTGGTTGTATTTCGTTCACATAATTTTCGTTTTTAGTGCTTAATTTGTAATAAAATTATTTTTAAAGATTTAAATGTAAAGATACAAATAACCCTAGAAGAAGAGATATTGTGCTGAATTTTTTGAAACATAACATTAACGCTTTATTTCTGGGCGGGGCATAAGAAAATATCTTTATTGTTCCAGCAAAGTATCTTTTCAATCGGCGGTAAGTGGCTTTGTAAGCATAATAATTTTCCTTTGTTGTAACTGCAGGAAAATATTTATAAAGCGACTTTACTACTACAGCAATGATGTATCCAGCAAAATCAATTTTATTGTCACCGTTAGTTTGTTTATTGTCCTACATGTAGGTATTTTTTTGCTATCGTAGTTAACATTTTTATAACGGTAGTAAAAATCTTCTGTAAGTGCAGGACTTAAGTACATGACTGTTGTCACGGCACAATAAAAAATTAGTGAAGATTTCTATTTACTTAGAACGTTCATCAACTAATGGCTACTTCAATCCAATTCTTAAGGTACTTTTGTAAACTCTGTATTATTCACAAAAATTAGTTACATTTAACTTTCTCTGTATTCATATGCCGAAGTAAATGCTTCTTGAAATTACTGCTAACTGGTTTAGAATTCATATGACGCATCATATGAATCTTGATACAATATTTTCGAGACGTGCGATAATTACAGTTATTGCATTTGAACTTCTTAACGTCTGAATTTCTATGGCTGAGCAAAATATGTTGCTTTAAAGCACATTTTCGCATCGTCAGATAGTCACAGTAACTGCATTTGAACTTCTTAACGTCTGGATTTATATGCCGCCGCAAATGAATTATTAAATGACTTTTTTTGATGGTCCCATAGTCACATTCATTGCATTTGAACTTCTTAACGTCTTCTGAATTTGTATGCCGCAGCAAATGAGTCTTTAAATGACCATTATGAATGGTCCGATAGTCACATTCATTGCATTTGAACTTTTTAACGTCTTCTGAATTTACATGCAGGAGTAGATGATGCTTTAAATCACCTTTTCGAAACGTCCGATAGGCACAGTTATTGCATTTGAACTTCTTAACGTCTTCTGAAATTATATGCCGTAGCATATGTGGCTTTAAATCACATTTTCGAATTGTCCGATAGGCACAGTCATTACATTTGAACTTCTTAACGTCTTCTGAATTTATATGCCGCAGCATATGAATCTTCAAATGATTTTTTTGAATTGTTAAATAGTCACAGTCATTGCATTTGTACTTCTTAACGTCTTCTGGATTCATATGCTGAAGCAAATGCCTCTTTAAATGACTATTGTAACATGTCTGATATGTACACTCAGTACATTTAAATTTATGTTGACAACAGCATTTAAACAAATCAAATTTTTCTTCAGATTTTATATTATGTCGAAAATGATGCTCAGTTAAACGTTCTCCTTGAAATGTTTTAAACTTGCAGCGATGGCATTTTATCACTCGATCATTGACGGACTTGACAGTTCCATGCAGTTTGTTACATGACTTACTTTCAAGGACTGTTTGATCGCCACATTCCTTGGATGTGTGTCTTGGCACATCCCGACCAAGGCCAGCTAGCAAGATACTGAAAAGATAAAAAAATAATAACATATCGCTCCATTTGAATCAAAAAAATGGCAGTAGTCTCACGCACCGACCTATATCTATGGATAGTGAAACTCTAAAAGCAAAAATGGCAAATCTAAGCCCTCGCGCATGTAAACAAAGCTGATCGTAATTGGTTATGCGCAGTGCCGACTGACAAATTCTTGACCTTAACCGGCGAACAGGACTGTACTAAAATTTATTTTACTTACTTTTTTACTATTAAACAGTTTTTTATCGACATAACCAATATAGGCTCAGATGATTTTCGTGCTAATTCTTCACACTTTCGCGTAATATGTAATGGTTTGGCAGATACATTGTTTAGTACAAAAGAGTGAAAGGAATTTTCAAATTGCAATGCAATAGGTTTTATGTATGACTATAATAGCCAAAACTGCTAATCACAATAACAATAAATCCGTAATATAAAATCGCTTAATAATTTTGTAAATACAGCATACGGCACTAAAAACAAGAAAAGTTTAGAAGCACTGCCCGCACAACATTAAGCAATGGCGTCGAGCAGGCACATTTACTAAGGATGGATCGAGATTATCGATACCTACATTGTATCGTCGATATTATCGGCCTTAATGAATATGATTACACGGTAATATTTTGGAACATCAAGACCGTCCTTCTGGACGATAAACAATTTGTTTTCGCGCATAAAAGAGGACCTTGTGGCCATCACTGAAAACCCACTCTTCGAATTAATTTTCATACATCTATTGTCGACATATCGATAGATTCTTAATATCGCTACATCCCTACGACTGATTTCGGTCCTGTACGATGGTCATTGGTTGACCGGCATTGGTGCAGGTTGCCTAAGGAACAATATGACCAGTGAACAGCGCACCAACCCCCATTTTTTCATTCACTCATAAAATTTAACTTTTCGCTATGCATCCCATAAGCTGCACGTGTCCATAGTTATAGGTCGGTGTGATGAATGTTGAAATTCGTAAAAATGCGTTGAATTCGGCATCTGAAAAATTTAGGACGACATATTTTTAGATTTTCCTTCGCAAAAGACGTTGTTTGCAAGTTCAGTACCCACGCTGTATACAGGGTGTCCGTGAAAATGTGGGAACTCTCTCGGCTATGAAGATAACAAGTGAAGAGTACTACAGGTTCATATAAACTTTTTCCATATAGGCATCGTCTTCGGACATATGGGCTCCCAAAGAGATCCAATGGAATCAAGTTTTTTTCACAAAATTATTGAACCATCAGGTATATTTTAATTTTTTTTATTATGATGTATACCAGGCAAGACCCTTCAAATTACTCTCCAAGAAAGTGTTGTGAATTACTCACAGCTACAAGGACGGAATAGCTGTGACACTCAAGGCCCCTTTTTTAACGCCCTACATGATAAGAACTTTGGAACACGGTTTTTACATACCAATACATCATAATAAAAAAAAATTAAAATATACCTCATGGTTCAATAATTGTGTAAAAAACTTGATTCCATTGGAGCTCTTTGGGGAGCCTATAGCCTGTACGAAAAAACTTTATGTGAACTTCTAGTATTCAGTATTCTTTTCACTTGTTTTCTTCGCAACCGGGAGATTTCCTATATTTTTCCGGACATCCTGTATATGTACATAAGAAGTTGACACCAAATTATTTATAAAAATAATAATCCTTACAAAGAAACAATATTCTTTGATCTTTTTATTATCATCTTCTCCTTGAACTTCAACTATGGATGCCCGGTACGATACGATATTTTTGTGTACAGTTTTTTTTATCGATACTCGTAATTTTGGACCGGTATTTTACGATACGGTCCGACACACAGAGTTTTTATCCAGTACCTATCGTATTTATGTGTATGTCCGTTTCGGTACATAATTTCATGAACAATAATTTCAAAATAAAAATTATTGTGCCGTCAACTATTTTCCAAGCAAAATCGTCACCGGCCTGTATCTTTCGATACGTACAGCTTATGAGATGCGCAGTAAAAAGTTATGTTTGAAAAAATGGGTTGATGCGCTCGGTTCATCCTTTGAATATAAAACGAACAGGAAGGAGCATATGTTAAATAAGTGAGACCGGAATGGCGGTTCAATATGGCCGACTATTGCTTCTGTCTGGTCAGTGACGTAGAGCATATATATTGCACGTAACATAAAATTAATGCTAAATAATTATTTCATCCTCAGGTACGCCTATGTGATACGTTTATTGGATAACCTTTAAATGTCATTCAAACGAAATGAGTTTTTATTTCTAAATATTCAATAAAATTAGCATTAAAAACACTTATCTGTGAAATGTTACACCAGAATTTTGATGTTTTGGTGTCAGGGAACAATCATAGATACACAACCAACCATCTTATTGGTTATTGTCCCACTAATATTATAATGAAAATGTCTTAACAATTTATTTAGATATTATTGCTAAATGATGAATATTGTCACTAAAACAACCAAAAAATTCTTTTTACACTAATTACAACCATTATTAACACTTCAAACTGCTCAAAACTATCAAAAATCCACTTTGTTTCCAACATCCACGATCAAGAAGCAAAACATGAGTCATCCGTGGAGGTTCAAGATGGCCGATTCTGTCTCTCGCTAAGTCGTACACGGCTTTCGCAATGCTCGTTCCTGTTCGATTTATATTCAAAGGGTTCACCGGTCATATTTTTTAAGGTTGGTCGTCTGTTGTTTGCGTACAATGTTCCCGCTGTCACATGCTGTTCCGTAGGCAACTCCGCCTGCACCCATGCCGGTCAACCAAAACCATCGACAGGGACCGAAATCAGTCGTAGGGATGTAATGATATTAAAAATTTATCGATACGTGCAGAATAAATATCAAAATTAATTCGAAAAGTGGCTTTTCAGTAAAAAAATGCAATAAAATAAATTGTTTATTGTCCAGTAAGGAAGGTCTTCATGTGCCAAAATATTGCCGTGTAATCATATTCATTATGGCCGAAGTATCGATGATTCCCAATGTAGGAATCGATATTCTAGATCCGTCCTTGCTTAATGTTGCTCGGACAGTTTTTCTTGTTATTGGTTTAGTGTTGTATTAACATGATTATTAAGCGATTTTATATTAAGGATTTATCGGTTGTCCATAAACGGCCTTTTAAAGCTGTGATCGTGATTACGATTTTTGCTACTTATGGTCATACATAAAACCTGTTGCATTGTAATTTCAAAACCCTTTTCACTCTTTTGAATTAAACAATGTATCTGCCAAACCATTAAATATTACGCGAAAGTATGAAGAATTAGAACGAAAATCAGCGTTTATCAGTCGGCATGCACATCACATCCGACGAGCGGCTTTGTTTACATGCGATAAATTTGCCACTTTAGCTTTTAGAATTTGGCTATCCATAGATATAGGTAAGTGAAAATCATGCTCAAAATATGTTGGATAGTTTAATCGATTAAATTTATAGGCGTTGTAATATATGATTTATTTGTTAGGTTTGTTACAAATGTAACATAATAATCATTTATTGATTGATATTTTGAATATTTTGTTGGGTTTGTCAGGCAAACATAACAAAATAATTAGAACCATCAATCGTCTATGTTGTATACTTAAATATAATGTGTTTTCTTTTCCCCTTTGTCAAACTCATCCTTAGACGCGTTTCGCAGTTCATACAGCTCATCAGTAAGGCTCAAGTCTGACAAAGGGAAAAACGATCTCTCCGCACTATCAAGTGCACTGGACGAACTTCGAAAGGAGTATAGATCTCGTCGCGACATCTCGCGGTTCTTTTGTCTACCCATTTGTCTTATAAAGGGTGGTCCATATATATGTTGAATTATAAATTAGCAATGAGAATAAGAAAAGTTAAATTTCTTATTATTATTTTTATTTTATGTGATACAATGTTTATTCCGATTAAGTATGGAAAATGATTTCATTCAAGTGGCCACCTCGGCTAGCTCGGCAGTAGCCTATCCGGGAACACCAATTTTCGAGCACATTATTAACAGTTTGCAGCTCTATTTGAGCGATTTGAGCTTGAATATTTTGTTTTAAGCGGTCAATTGTTTGAGGATTGTCCGCATAAACTTTAGCCTTCAATGCGCCCCAAAGAAAGTAGTCGAGTGGTGTTATATCGCAGCTCCGAGGTGGCCAATTGACATCTCCAAAACGACTGATTACACGATTGTTAAATTTTGTGCGCAAAAGGTTGATGGTGTGGCAAGTTGACCCGTCCTGTTGAAACCAGACTTCATCGAGATTGATATCTTCCAATTCGTGCCACAAAAAATCATTTATCATATCTCGATAGCGGTCGCCATTAACCGTAACGCCGCGACCAGCCTCATTTAAAAAAAAAGAGCTCCAATCACGCCACCACTCCAAAATCCACACCACACAGTGACTCGATCTGGATGCATGGGCTTCTCTATAACGGCGTGTGGATTTTCCGTGCCCCAAATCCTAGAGTTTTGCTTGTTGACGTACCCGCCAAGGTGAAAATGCGCCTCATCCGAAAAGATTATTTTTCTAACAAAATCAGGATCATCGTTCAACTTGTTTAAAGCCCATTCAGCGAAGCGAAAACGTTGTTGATGGTCAACTTGCTTCAACTCCTGAACAAGCTGGACTTTGTACGCATACATACCAAGATCTTTGTGCAGAATCCTCCTCAAAGTGGTTCGGCGAATGTTGAGTTGTTGACTTCTGCGCCGAGTTGATGTAGACGCGTTAAGACGCACACTCTCGGCCACAGCAGCGATTGCTTCAGGTGTACGCCTAGGATGAGCATGCGAAACATGTTTCACGTCCACCAGCATTCCAGTTCTGAACACTTTATCGATAAAATTCTTAATTCCTTGGTTTGACGGCGCCTCATTTCTTCCAAACTTTCTACGCAAATTTCGTGCTGTCTCGGCAACCACAGAGCCACACTCAAAGTAAGTTTTCAGTATTTCTAAACGTTGAACGTGAATTTCAAACTAAACAACTGTCTACAATTCATGGTACTCTAGTCGACAGCGCCATTAATAGCACGTAGTTTAAAATGCAACATATAGATGGCCCACCCGTTAGAAGACCAATGCACAAGGTCTGCTCTGCAAAAACAGAAAAACCTAGCAATGCAAAAGGTACCTCTGGGGACGTAATCAATGGAAATATGATGTTGATGCCAATTTTGAAGGCAAGCATAATCATTTTCTTGATGGTGGAGAAAACTTTTTGCCCCAAGACATAACTAAACTTACCTGTCAGTGCTATGAGCCCTACAAGAATGTTCTACTACAAACTTCCCATTTCTTTCCAAAACATTTAGGTTTTCCAGTCGGACAATTAGTTCCGGTTCCGGCTTGCTTCTAAAGATAGTGGAACTTGAACCATTAAGGGGAACGATCTTCCTTCTAACGTTTTTCCTTCCTGGCTCCTTTCTTATTACAACGTTTATAGTGGTGGTGATTGTTTGTGTTGCATGTTTTACATGAGGTTCCACCAGACTAAAAAAATTGAGATCAAAAATATAAATTCACTTCTTACCTTGAAGATTTTCCTCTTAAAAGAATATAAATACTGTGACAGAAGTCGGTTTGTTTTAGTTTATGAAGTATGACATTGCTGATCTGAAGAGTTTTTTGACTATTTACTTCAGTTCTCATTTAATTACTTTTTATTGTGTCACATTAAATTTACGATTGACTGGATATTCTCATTTATTGTTTCCTTCGAAGTTAAAAGTTTCCAAATACAATAGAGATAGATAAAAGATATTTGAATTTATTACATCGCCCAATTAGTTTTAAAAGTTGTAGGTTTTTTAAAAATTTAATTTAACCAATTTATTTCTTTCTTCTACGACGCCTAACCAAACATTTGTATTTGTTTCGTCATGTAGAATAAATCTACTTACTTTTAAAATGTTTACTGTAATTTCACATAAAATTTATATTTAATTTTTTTATTAAATAGTAGAAAATATCGGATTGCCATTGAAAAAGTTATTCCAAATTTATTTTATTGTGGTTAACTTGAACACGTATTAAAGATGAATATTAAAAAAATATGTTCCTTGATAATAATCGAATTTAATTTCAGTGAATGGTGCAAGTCTAACAATATACAGGGTCCGCTAACAAAGCGGACACGATTAAATCATTATCGCCGAGGGATAAAAGCGTCATGTTTTAAAAATAGTTTATATAATATACAGGGTGGATAACATAAAGTTATATGTTATTAAAAGGGACACCCAGTATTTTATTACATATTGATTTTCGTATTAGTGTCCTTTATAATTGCCTAAAATTTTATTTTATTTGTTTCTGAGTTCTGAGTTTAAGAGCAATAAATTAAAAATGGAAAAAAAAGTTTTGCAATCCTGAAAAAAAAAACAATGCAAAGGTATAGAGATAGTATGAATATAATAGTGTCCCAAGTAGCATTTTAGACACAAATTGGACACACATTCTTTGCTGAGAAACGTTTCGACACATTTTCGTGTTGTATCGAGACATATGTGTTACGAAACTTTTGCGACACATTTTCGAATCCAATTACTAGAAACACTTAAAGACGTGCTTGTTTCGAAATATTTTACAAATCGTGGTGTCGATATATTAACGAAACGCGAAGATAAATATTTTTCGAAAAATTTTTAGTTAAAATTATAAAGTTTTGGTAAGACACAAGATTGCATTGAATTTCCCATAAGAGATTTTTTACAGCATCGGTGTACGTTTATTAGCGATAAATTAGCAACTTCTTGATATTATTTATATTTTAGGTATTATTATTGATCCATTTTCAATCACAGATTGAAGTAAGTGTTTTAGGTACATTTTTAATCATCATCTGAACAAGTTTGAGGTTATGTTATTGTTTAGCGAGATTTAAATTGTTATTTTTCTGTAATAAAAAGCTTACTGTACTGGATTTATCAACATAAAGTATGGCTATAGGGTGGGTATACTCTATGTTGATAAATACAGTGCAATAAGCTGTTTTTAACAGAAAAATAACAATTTAAATCTCCCTATGCAAACAATAATAACATAACCTCAAACAAGATGTTGATTAAAAATCTTCAAAAAACACTTACGTCAATCTGTTTCTGAAAATGAATCAATAATAACATCTAATATACAAATAATACCAGGAAATTGCTTATTTATCCCTTATAATTTTAGATTGGAAAGGTTTTTGCAACCACGCCTCTCGTGACGTCACACCGCGGCTGTCCATACCCAACCTTTCTTCTCTGTACATGCAAGCAAACCTTTTTTTCTGTGGCATTCACCTTACAAACCTTTTATTCTTCTGTGCATCATGGAAACATTATAGAAGCCAAAGAGTAGAAATCGTGTGTCGAGTCCATTTTGGACCAGATTAATTTCTTGCTTTCTAGCGGCCATTTTAGGAAATTAATTTTTATTTTGTTAAAATGAGTTTTAATGAAATTCCTGCACCTCTTGCAAAGCCAAAATTTGTTAGAAAGTTCCATTTTCCTAGCTAAGTCGCTTTAGAAAATAAATAAATAAAATATTGATAATTATAATATTTTAATTTTTATTTTTTTGACAAAGTATATTTTTTTCTGTAAATGAAAATAAATCGAGGGCACGTTAAAAATATAAAGCCAAATTACTAAACTGCACGATAAAATTTACTGCGACAATGATTTTTTGGTTTGTTCTACGAAATTATTGTTTCATATTGTTTCTCTTTTATTTTACAACAGTGAAGGTATCCTAATTGTTTTGCGCATGGTTTAACATAGCCCCGCCCCTTTAACTGTCATTTTTAAATACAAATAAGTAACAATTTCGATAAAAGTTTCGATTGTGCATCGAAACAGCGAAAGTCACAGCTAGTACCAACCACTTGGAAACACGTGTAAATGTCCCATTTAAAATGTATACGTTTCGAAAATATTTCCATTCTTGTTGCCAACAGTTTCCAATTTTGATCGGAAACAGAAACGATACATGTACCACAATGTGTCTAAAAATGCTACTTGGGGTTCATCTCGTTTATACAGGATGTTCATAATAAGCTTTCAAAAACGACATTTGAAAATATTTTTTCTCAAAATCTTCAAATTGAACACCCTGTATATTATTTGGCTATTTGATGTAGACTTCATAAGCAATCTTTTATTGTAATACAACCATATAAGTTATTTCCAGCCGTTTTCGGGTTCGGTTTAAGGGATATAAACAGATTTCTCAAGAACGTATTTACTTGTGCATAAATCAAAATCGAAGACATTTTGAACATCTACTATAGTTTAAAATTATTAGTCTGGGAGCCTATACTATTTAAACAACATAACTTATTGCTTATGAATTGAAGCCTGTCATAGTTTTGACGTTCAACCACTACTAATGAACCGCTTTGCTAGTATTTCAACTTAAATGTTAAGGGATATAGGTAAACAGATTATTCCAGAACGTATTTAGATCAAAATAAAAGATATTTTCAACATTTACTGTAGTTTAGAATTATTAGTCTAGGCGCCTATGTTATTTAAACAACATAATTTATGAAAATTGGAATTATTTCAAAAACGGCTGTTCGGGCTTGTTCGCTTGTATTCCAAAAAATATTGCTTATGAAGTCTACATCAAATAGCCAAATAATATACAAGGTGTGTCATTTGTTACGAAAAAAATTATTTTGAAATGTGACGTTCTTGAAATCTTATTATGCACAAACCCGAACACCCTGTATAAAATAGACAAACAGTATTAGATGCATAGTATCTCTATACGTCCTGTCCTAAATCGCACACAATACCGAAGTTTAAAAAAATAGTTGATAGTGAATAGTTGGATGGATGTTTTGGAGTTTTATTTACTGTGTACTATTAATTTTGAAACACTTTGTATAAGATTTTTAATAAAGCCGCAATTTGGGCGATATTATGAATAGCTGGAAACCGATAAAAGTTTATAATCGACTAATAATCTGGTACGGCACAACGCCCCGGGATGCTACAACTGCAATAATTGAATTTGCCGCCCACTGAAGTTGCCGCCCGGGGCATAGGCACCGGCTTCCTCCCTAGATCCGAGGCTGCTTACCTGTCCACATCAGCTCTATGTGAATGTTCCACAACAAACGTCCCATTTCTTTCCACAACATTCAGTTTTTCCAATTGGACGATTAATTCCGGTTCCAGCATGCCTCTAGATATATTGGCACTTGAACCATTAAGGGGAACGTTTTCTTTATCAACGAGTTCTTTTCCTCCCTGCTTTCTTATTACAGCATTTATAGTACTATTGGTGTTCGATTGTATCGCATGTTCCACCCGAGGTTCCACTAAACTAAAAACGTGAATATAAAAATTAAAGTATGGGGCGAGAAACGAAAATATTTAAAAGTTTTCAGGAGTGTAAATTTAATATCTTTTGATATTGCTTTTTTATTCTACACTTTATGGTACCTTGAAATAGAAAAAGCTTATTTTTATAATACACTCGCCCACAAAAAAAGCAACGAATCGAAAATTTACTTTTACTTCGAGGCGAAATATCAATTTAAACGGTTTGTGGCACGGTTTTGAGGTTTTATTAGTTTTTAGCTTTTTATTATTTTTATTCAAATTAACAGGATAAATAAGAAGTATGTGTTTTTGCTAATTTTTGAAACGCCCTGTAAAGTCGTGTCATGATAACCAAAACTCAACTAATAAAAAAACCATTATTTAATATGGTCGTTTAGCAACATTTTGTTATATGAATCGCTTTCCTATCTGTTCGGTAACCTGAGATTCAGATTTTTTAAAGAAATTACAACGTTTTAGCGTAAAAGCAAAGAAGTCGGCGTTTTACCAAATAACATACCCGAGCGTTGATTGTATAAACGATGACAATGTTTCGCCCTTATATAGGCACCATCAGACCTAAGAGTATAACTTTATATTTCTAAGAAAAAACCTCACACATTTTCCTTATCTAACATTCAAATGAAGAAAAATTAAAAAGGTTACAAATAACTAACCTAACAATTTTCAGTAGGGTGAGGGATTCGGTGGTGATTTTGTGCAACTAGCCTACTTTATAACATCCTGCTTAAAAAGATCTGTAACTATTCAACATACGTCGATATAAGTAAAAATTGTCAATAGCGACAATGTTGTAAAGCATCTTATGCCGCATCCATTCCAAACCAACAAAACAAAAACAAAACAGCAACACAATGTTTTCCAACAATTTAAAAACAAATCGGCGACATTTTATGAACTTTTTTGTTTTGTTTCGGTTTTTAGCAACTTATTGTCTTCTCGTCGCGAATCGGTAAACATCAAAGGGTTTTTGCTTTATTTTTATCCGGGGCAGCGTTGCCAGTATAATACTTACTGAAATTAATACTTTTTAGCTATCATTAGTACCACAGAGCTACTTATCAGTATATAAATATTTTGCCACAGCAGTTATTTTTGTTCTTACTATAGTACATTATAGAGCATCTTGAAAAGGGTGAACTGGCCCTTGGGATGTTCTTAGACCTTTCAAAGGCTTATGATTCGTAGACAGGGAATTGTTGATTGAAAAATTTGAAATATATGGAATCCGGAGAAATGCCAAAAATGGCTAGTATCGTATTTAAATAATAGAAAACAAACTGTATCAGTTACAAAAGGTGGTAAAACATGTAAATCAGAACTACTTTTTAATAATATAGGAATAGCGCAGGGAAGTATTTTGGGACCTTTGTTCTTTATATTGTTTATCAATGACCTGGATTTCGTGACTGATAAGTTATATCAACACATTGTTAAATACGCAGATGATACTAACCTCATTGTTGGTAGCAAAGAATCGGAAAATATTTTTATGGAGGCTAATTATTTTTATGGCTTGGTTGCAAACTGGTTAACAAAAAATAAGCTCGTTTTAAATAAGAATAAAACGAATATTATATTGTTTAGAACCAAACAGTCAACAGTGGGAAAACCCTTAGCTTTAGAAATGGATGACAAAGAACTAAATCTCTCAGAAGAGGCGAAATTTTTAGGAATATCTATAAATGAACATTTGGACTGGCCATGTCATATAAATAACTTGGCGAAAAAACTAAATTCTGTCTGTTATGGAATGCGGGTCATTGGTGGATATATGGAGGAAAGAGTACTTAGGGTGATATATTATGCAAACTTTGAATCGGTCGTAAGGTACGGTATTATATTTTGGGGAAGTCACAGTTTAATTCAGACCATTTTTGTGGTTCAGAAGAGGGTAGTAAGAATTATTAGAAAAATCGGATATAGGGAAAGTTGCAGGGGTGTTTTTAGAACTTTGGGGATAATGACTGTGTATGCTCTTTATATATATATGAGTGTTTAATGTTTTTCTTTAAACATAGGGAGTTGTTCAATTTAAATGCAAACCATGAATATAGTACAAGAACATTAAATGTATCATACCCAGTACATCGATTAACACTAACCGAGAAATGTCCGCACAATGCACAATGCTTTGCCAAATAACATCAAACAAATACACTTTGACACACAAAAAATATTTAAAGTAGAGATTAGGAAATTGTTAATAGCTATTGAACCTTACAACTTGAAAGATTTTTGTAGTTAGTATTTAGAACAAATTATGATGTTTTTTTTTTGTTCTCATTGATATGTGACGTAATTTCTTTTGTGTTCATGATTTGAAATAAAGTTTATTTATTATTATTACTACTAAAACTAAAACTATTAATTAATGTTTGGTGGATATTGTTTTAAAATTTTCTATGAACATTTTTTGGAAATATGTCAAATATAAAAAATGAAATTGATGTTCAATTTAGGTAAACTGCCCGCTATACATTGTGATCTTATTCTTCATTTATAAGGTAATTTAAATTGGATATTTTATTAATAAATATGTAAGAAAGGCGGGAAAAATATGTGATTATGGATATGTTTACAAAATTAATTGTTTATATGTATATTAAAAATCGGCCACTGTAACGAGGAGAGATTATTAAAAATTAAATATAGATCAAACAGGGGAAAATATGTATGTAACCGTTTACACAATAAACTCATGTATTGTTATTTGATGAGATGCCGAGTTTATGCATTTTGATTTTTTGACTTTTTATTTAATTGTCCCATATAAGTTTTTATAGCATCCATAGAGGACAAACTATTTTATTAATAATTCGGTCTATGTGGGAAAAAACTAAAAATTGTAGCTCAGTACTGGAACTAAATTGCAATACTCCTCCTCTTTTAGTTTATTCTGTGTCAGAAATGGTGTATCTACAGGGTGTTATGGAAATTAGGTATTATATTTAAATCGGCAATTCCTGAGATGAAAACAAATTGAAGAAAAATATCCAAAAATGGCGCTTTTATTTAATATGCCCGGTACATGACCTTATGTCAAACCAAAAATGACCACGTGCTGCCCCCGTCAGGAAGGTAAACAAAGCAACATATGTCAACAGTGTTGTCATATCTTCAGGGTAAACTCTTTAGAAAGTCAATAACAGTTTGACAGATTGCAAGTTGTTTATATTTCAGGGTACATTATTATAAACTTTTACGTTCAGTTCAGTTCGCTAGGAAACAATCTCTGATTTATAAACTTGAACTGACTCGAACGAACCGCCGCGGAGTTTTTAAATGGTCAGGTATGTTCCCATTTGTTCAATTCGAACGACACCCGTCAGATCTGGACAACTTAAAAGTTTATAAATGCCACTTACCCTTTAGAAAAAAATGCAATTTTATTTAGCTTTTCGAACTTATTTAACACCAACTTAATTTATAAGAAAACACCAAGTACCTAGGTAACTTGAACAAAAACAAACCGGCTCAATAAAATCACATAACACATCTAAGTACCATTCAATCTGAATTAGTATTTTAAAGTGCTACTGTGTAGACAAAAATACGCCCTTATTGTTTGAGCGGTCTGGGAAATAATGTATTTAACATCTAAAAATTTTAAAAATAAATAACACGTTGTTTCTCTCATCGATATCGGCCTGTGTCTTTAAACAGCCGATTGTGGACATCGGGCTAATATTTAAAAATACAGCATTGCCCCTTTCGATGTTTTATAAGCGACTATCATAAATTGCCGAATTTCCTTATAATATTACTTTCCTGTATAATTATAGTCTCGGAAATGGCAACCGCGCTGGCTCTAGAGAGCGGAGATTTCTCGGAAAGAAAGTTTTGACGACTGGTCCGAAGACAGACTAGACCATTATTTCAGAGGGTAGTTCCTGTCAAGATCTTTGTTCCTGTCAATTGTTAACATAATTGTTTCATTTTATCTTTAGTAAGGGGTTAATGGCCCATAGAAATTAGCGTTTTTATTATTTATATTGCGAAATGATTAAGTGCCTATGTGTGTTATTGTAAAGTGTAATTATGCGTTAGTGTTGGGGTTTAGTGATAAGCTTATTATGCACTCCCACACTATCATCAGGACACGTGATGAACATAAAGTTTTTCCTATAGGAAAAAGAACTGAAAGTGTCTGTGCCCTGGATTCCTTAATCGCGTCCTGGATTTGTTTTCTAAGTAAGCTAAATATTTATTTTTATAAGAAACTAAAGTTTTGCACTTTTAAACATTTTGGCAACATTGTGCTTGAACATCTGTTGATTAATCAGCTGGGCAATGTAATATCTTCATATATGAATGTGCCGAGGAGTTGTGTGTGGGTTTAGGGGTGAATTACCCCACTTTTTAAATGTTCGATTTAAAAAAAAAATATGTAACGCTTCTCTAGGACACCCCAGGAGTCACCCATTTAAATATAATACGCCATTTCCATAACACCCTGTATAATACACAAGATATTTTAATACTTATGGCAAGAATAGAGATGCGCCAGGAAATGTTTATATAAAACGTTAAATATAGGGTACCCAGGTATGAAAGATAGGTAGATAAGCTATGGACTGAAACAATTTTTAAGAATTTGTTTTGTTTATCATAATACCTTAATTAATTTAAGAATGTTCGGTACCTGGTTCCTTCTTGTTCCAGATCTTCTTTGATGTCCAGTTCCTCATTCTTAATTTTCCACTCTTCATAAACAATCCCACTTATTTTCTTCATGTCACTGGTTGTTTCACTTTTCAGTTGGACCTTATTCTGTGTCGAACAGGATGTAGTGCTTCTATAAAACACAAGACATTTTAAAATACTTTGGTAAAGAATACAGAGATACCAGGAAATGTTTATATAAAAAGTTATGTAAATGGTACCTGGGTATGAAAGATAGGTAGATAAGTTTTATAACTGAAACAATTCTTAAGAATTTGTTTTCATTATTTTTATAACAAATAAATGTTTCTTATTGAAATGTGTTAAATTTTTATAAATCTTTCAATGGTGGAAAATAGCTTTGCAAGTTTGAAAATTCATGTGTTTGTGTTGTCGTTCTTCTTAAAATATAACTGCAAGGTTTTTTTCTATTTGGCCGGGTAGCTGGGGCATCCCTAGTTGAGAGAGAGACAAGGCATCTTTTAACGTACTTTTGAGTATCCATTTGGATATGCACCCTTTTATTTGGATACCCAGTAAATATCAAATGGATCCAGAAAATTTTTAATTAATTAGTAATTTAAAAACTACTGAACTGATGATACCAGTGATGACTGAGACCTAAAAATGCTTTAAAATGATCAGAGTCAGAAAAAATATTAAAAAAAGTGCTGTTTAAAAGATATGGATACACAGCAAAATTGACTAAAGATATGGATACGCAGTAAAAAATCACTAAAAGATGCCTTGGAGAGAGTTAAGTAATAATTAGCAAGATAATAAAATCTGACACATAAAAACAATTAGACATTGGTCAATAATAGTATAGAAGCTGTTGGTCACAACTCAATAAATGTGTATATGAAATTCGGACACACGAATTTAAAATTTTTAATATTTTTTTCTAAAAGTATACATTTTTAGTAGTAATGTTCAATAAAAAAATTTGGGGATTACTCGGTAGATTTTTAGAAATTAATTAATAAGAATCCAGATCTTATGGTTTTTGAATGTTTTGACAACAAAAATTTTAGCGATGTTGCGGATTTTTAGTTTTATAGCTGATTGCCTTCTGTATTCGGCAAAGGAAGGTATATAAATTGACAGTGCCCTGGGAAAACAAGTGACAACCTCTTGGAGCCGATTTCCATGCATTGGCAATAAACTTCGATCTTATAGCGATAATAAAGACTATATTATTGCAGAAAGCTTTTCTATGTGTCAACACTGTTAAAATATCGAATTATGCAAACAAACATGTTCGCAGCATAAATTTAAGAATCAACAATTTTACGACCATTTTTACATTTAAACGCAAGTTTTATGAATTAATGTGCGTTTTCAGCATCTAATATTACTTAAAAGTATTAATATTACAAAATTAAACTAAAAGAAGGTAAAAATATAAATAATTAGTGTGTCCCAATAGTGTAACAAAACCCAGCACTTTTGACTTAATAAACTTTATTATCTTCTTGACCAGACTATGATAGGTTTGTCTCTAAGAGGAGATAAGTTCTACCTTAAATGTTGAGGTGAAACCAAATTAAAACTATACAAAGTTGAAAGGTTCACTTAGTACATAACTATATACATCTAAATACTTACTTATCATCAAGTTGGCTGAAGGCAATGCTCGTATAGTAATTTATAGTTTCAAGTGGAATATTTTCAATCTCAAAATTATCCACTTCAGGCTCAGTTTTAATTGTCAAAGTACTCACATACTCGCTGTCAATAGAGGATATGTTTTGAGCAAAGTGCAACAAATTATTTTCCTGAGATTGCTTGGATTTTGATATGTTAAAAATATTTGAGTTACTACAGACTTCTCTATTTTTATGAATACTTTCGGTAGCATGTCCTAACAAAACAGCATGACCTGAATTATTCACTATTCCTGCTTCTAGAAGTAAATTGTTCAGCATTAAAGAAATCACTTCGGTGGACAGAGGGGTCTCCATATCTTCATACATTATTTGATAATGAATCTGTACTGCCTGCTAAGATTTTAAAAACCAAAGAACACGAACACAAAATCTACAGAGAAAATGAAGTATAGCGAGCAGCCACTGACCTTCTGTTTAACGGACAATTTTTGACATCCGTTGTTGTCCGTTAATAAGCAACACAGAGGAAGAAAGCATCGTCCAACATTTCACTAGATTTACAAACATTTTTATCTAATAGGGCAGATTGGAAAATGTATCATCAACCATACCTACACTACCCCATTCACGCCGGATGATATCGGATATCTCGTGGAGTACGGGGGACGATACGCACTCCCCAATCGGTAGGTCATACCGCAATGCACGAAACCAAAGGTTGATAGCCCTTAGGGGCGCAGCGTATGACTGAGGATTGTGGTTCGGAACTCCCGTTAAGCTAGGTCTCCTCGGGAAACGCCCTGGCAGCGAGCGAAGAGGTTACAATTGAGACACAGAGTATTAATCAGTGGTCCGATTTGAGATTTCGCCGCGGAACAGCATAAGTCATTGTTATTAAACAATGAGACAACATCGCCATTCCAAGACACGATGGGCCAGCGGGCTGGCCGGCTCTATCGGGAGAGTAGGAGACGTTTTCCTTATTCTTCTGCTTTTGATCACTCGAAGCGTTGCCAAATTGCTTTAGATAGTAGCGATTTTAGATATTTTTCCTGAAAACCTTATCGTGACTTTTTTTGCATATGCAATACTTTCAAAAATGACTGTATAACTATAGTTTTTTAATTTAAACGTTATTTACCGTTTTGAAAAAAAAAATTCTTTGTCGAAAAATTCAAGATAATACAGTCATGTAGTAGGTACCATACTTCGAAGGTAAATACAGGGTGTTATGGAAACTATTTATTATATGTATTACAAATTGAAGAAAATATCCATAAATAGAGCTTTCAATTCATTCACAGGTAAAAGTGACCTGACGTGAAACCAGCGGGACACTGCAACACATGTAAACAATGAATGAATTCTGGCCGGTGTTGTAATATTTACACCTTAAACTCTTTAGACAAAATAAAATAATTTAAACACTTTAATAATATGTTATACCTTTTTGTACAATTAGTTTAAGAAAAAGACGACAGAAAATGTTTTGGAACACACGGAATAGTATTAAATAATTTTGAAATACGCACGTACGTATCTAGGTCAAATGCCATGGAGTGGCATTGAGTGATTCCTCATCGTTTATTCTTGTCGGTCTTATTTAAAAATTAGTGTCACAATTTCTATAAAAAAATTCACAGTAGGTGTAGGTGTAGATTCCCGCACCAAAAAGGTTGAAATAAATAATAATCTACAGCACGAATACAACTCATAATTTATTGTTTTCTTTCACTGCTGTAGGTGCCAATTTAAAAAAACTTGTTAATCGCGTGTTGTAAAAACACCTTTTTCAAAATAAAGAAATTATTGATAAAATCAGACTGGCCGTTTATAATGTTGCAACGTCGCAATTCCGTTCCCGCTCGCTCTCGTTGTAACGACCACGTCAGTCAACGGATGATATCGGTGCGAATGACGCAATGGGGGCATTTCTACGTGGAGACGAACGACGAAGTTAGTCCGTTTCTGGTATCCACAGAACCGCGCTCACCAGCGATTTCATCTTTTCAAAACGGGTGCTGCAATGGTGGCTGAAGGTTTGATGACGCAATGGGGGCATTGGAAGGGACGAATGAAGGATTTCTACGTGGAGACGAACGACGAAGTTAGTCCGTTTCTGGTATCCACAGAACCGCGCTCACCAGCGATTCCATCTTTTCAAAACGGGTGCTGCAATGGTGGCTAAAGGTTTCAGAGTGTTTTTACACCAAGCAATTCCGAGAACAGCCAGCCGCAGATTTTCCCTGAGAAAATTTTCATCGTCGCATACTCGTGGTTCCAGCGAGTTTAAATAATACTGGAATTTCCCTAAACACTCATACATTTCAGTGCGAGTATAAATAATTCTGGAATATCTTCAATCCCTCGTGTATTTTGGTGCGAGGTTAAATAATAACCGAAATTGACCTTCGAACACTCGTTTGTGACGCGAGTATAAAAAAGTTCTTACAAGAAAATTCACCCGATTGTGACATAAAAAACATCCGGAATAAGAAGTGACAGAGGAGTGATAGGTTGGTTTGAAATGCAGAATATTAGTGTATGATAATTCTTTATTGTGAATAAAATGTAAATAATTATCGCATTAGTACTTCGGGGCGCGTTACTCGACTGACGTAAGACTAACCCTTAAATTCACCCTCAAAGAGAACAGACAGTAAAATTAAATAAGTAAATGCCCTCCGTGTTCAATATAATAACTTGCATTGTTATTATATTCATTGGACATGCCCGAGCAAATACCAAAATGCAAAGTATAGTTTGAACAAAAGTTAGGCCTCGTCCTACGTTCAAACGACTATACTTCAAATTAAAATCAGTCATTTACTTTTTAGATAAAATTATTGCCCTCATTTCTTCATGCGCTCTGGTGGACTGCTGACAGCTTCCAGTTGGCGGGGAAAGGATGATGGGCCCACCCAAGACCGACTGACACGTGCGTGTCAAGTCGGCAATGGCATTATGCCTGGCGTCCCTGACAATAAACAACAAAAAATCGTAATCGACAAAGATAAGCGTTCGAAAAGTATTTAAATAATAGTGTCGTTAAATTATGATGAATTTTTCATTCAAATATCAAGACTGGCGACATTACTGATAGTGTCGACCAGCAATCATACAGCTTCAAAATTTTAAATGATTCGAAAAGTTAGATTGGCCTTAATAACTAATTCCTGGGTGGGGAATTCACCTTTGGATGGGAACCAAAAAATGGGGACAAAATTAAATTTCATAAAATAGCCATCTACTTAATAATCTGATTAAACTAAATTCAAATCAAACTTAAGGGGTAAATTGGTTATACATGGGTTATCGAAAAAGTCTTACGTGAAACGCGCCGTAGGAGAACGTTAGAGTTGCCTACCTTTGAGCGAGCGCCAAACGGACGGACGTGAAGGGTTTGTTCGCCACTCTTACGACATACCCTTAAAATCTTAAATGGTAACATACAATATTTTTACAAATTGGGCGACACGCTGCTCTACTGCTCTTTACATTCGAGAAGCTTAAAAAAATGAAATCGACAGCGTGATTTTACCTAATTTCTACTTGACATCGAAGGAAGGTTTGAAGTTGACGTTTGTCTTGACAAAAAGATCCTCCGCGTCGTCGCGTAATTTCAAATTTAGAAGAGTTCTTTTCGGGATATTTAATCAACTGTAATAGACAAAAAAGTGATAGAAAGTGTGAAAATGTTTAGTCCTACAGAAAAATCAAGTAGAAGGCATATTAAAAAATATTCCTTTAGTAAGAGACAATGGAGATCGCAAGGTCACCGCATCTTACACCGTGCAACTTTTTTCTATGGGGTACGACGAATAAATAAATAGTTTATAAAGAGTCAATCGGAGATATGGATCAGTTGCAAAATAAGATATTGGATGCAGCAAATAAAATAATTGCTGAACACAGTGAAGCAGTTGGTTATTTTTAATATCTTCCATTCTAAAAGAAAAGGGAAAAAGGAATAATAGTTTGGAATGTACAAATTTGCTGTGCTATTGTACAGAAATCAGAGCTTTTATGATTTGTAAATTTTCTGTATCTACTAAGTGTGTGCTTGTGCTTTTGTGCGCGAAACCTGTGACTTGTGTAATAAAATCTAATAATCTGATAATGTATCTACAAACAACTTATTAGTTCTCTTAAAGTTTGGCAACATTACCATTGGGTCTGGGTGATGTTTAGAGTAGCGCGGACTGACCTGTGAGTAAGAGGGTTTATTAACCCACTTACTCACTCACTAAAGAATATATGTAGCGCTTCTCTAGGACACACAAGGAGTCACCCATTTAAATATAATAAGTTATTTCCATAACACCATGTATATAATATGCTACTTGAAACTTTAAAGGTAAACACAAGTTTCGACTAAAGTAGTTACGTAAATTGAATAGGGGCCCAAAATTTCGGCCAATCTTATATTTTATAGTAAACTTTCAGTATTATTTGCGTGATTTGGTAGACAGTTCTTTTTATCAGTACTCGTAGGTGTACTAAAAGAATACAATTCGACCATAAAACGTATTTCTCAGATATGACGTTGGCACCTTTAAATAATCGCTTCAATTATTATACAGGGTTGGGCAAAAGCTCCGAGACTGCTTAATTATAGGAGAACGAATCAATTCCGTTTTTTCGGGTTTTCGACAATCGAAAGAACTAACATTTTACTAATTACTGTGCTTTCCATATGTCAGTAACGTCACGAACTGTCAAGGGGTGACGCTACATTTAATTTCTTTAAATGGAACACCCTGTATATTATTAGTTATTCTAAATGCTCAATAAATTTAAAACATACCATATGCCTAAATTCAATTGTTTCGGAGATATTGACAAATAAATAAAGGAAACCAATACATTTTATTTAAAAAAATAACTAACGATATTTGCATAAACGAAAATATAAAATATCTTTCATCATCATCTCTTGGAACATTTTCATTTGATTAAATCTCATGTCATTTTTAATTTGAAGAAATCCTATTTGAAATGTGTCTTTTTGAATCAGTTAAAACCAAAAGTGCATACAAATCTACGCGAGAAAAAAGATACCAGCTAATATTAATAAAAGCGACGTCGCCATGTGAATTATTGCAGTGCGTCCAGTGTTTTTTGCGATTATGTATGGTTATGTGCCGGCTTTTTACTAAAACGTATTTTTATTGTGTAATTTTTTTATAGAAATGGTGACATTAATTTGACCGAAAAGGTAAGGGAACATGTGGCTTAAATAAAATTGCATTTTTTTTAGAATAAAAAATAAACAATGAGGAATCACACAAAAGGTCATTGGCATTTTACCTAGTCACGTACGTGCGTATTTCAAACTTGTTTAATACTATTACTTGTTTCGGTAGTCATTTTTCTTAAATTAATAGAAAAGGGTATGACAGAATGGAAAAGTGTTTAAATTATTGTATTTTGTCTAAAGAGTTTAAGGTGTTAATATGACAACATCGGTGACAATTCGTTGATTGTTTACATGTCTCGCAGTGCCCCACAGGTGTTTTTCTGGTTTGACATCAGGTCACTTTTACCGCTAAATGAATTGAAAGCACCATTTATGGATATTCTTCTCCAATTTGTCTTCATCTCTGGAATTGCCGGTTTAAATATAATAAGTCATATCCATAACACCCTGTATATATTATTGTAGAACACATCGTGAAAAAATTACCAAAAATAACTTTAACGCTATTTTTTGCTAACGTAACATTTTTATAACGGTAGGAAAAATCTTCTCTCAGTACAGGACTTAAGTACATGACTGTGTTATCGAAACAATTGTCATGGCACAATAAAAATTTAGTGAAGATTTCTATTTACTTAGAACGTTCATCAAATAGAGGCTACTTCAATCCAGTTCTTAAGATACTTTTGTAAGCTGTTTTATTCACAAAAATTAGTTACATTTAACTTTCTTTGTATTTATATGTCGATGTAAATGCTTCTTGAAATTACTGTTATAGATTGTTTGATATTTACATTAATCGCATTTAAACTTTCTAACTTGCTTCGAATTGATGTGATGCATCATATGAGTCTTTATACAATATTTTCGAGACGTGCGATAATTACAGTCATTGCATTTGAACTTCTTAACGTCTTCTGAATTTACATGCAGGAGCAGATGACGCTTTAAATCACATTTTCGAAACGTCCGATAGTCACAGTTATTGCATTTCAACGTCTTAAGATTATTAACGTCTTTATTTATATGGCTCAGCATAATATGTTGCTTTAAAGCACATCTTTGCATCGTCAAATAGTCACAGTCATTGCATTTGAACTTCTTAACGTCTGGATTTATATGCCGCTGCAAATGTAGTTTTAAATGACTTTTTCTGATGGTCCGATAATCACAGTTATTACATTTGAACTTCTTAACGTCTTCTGAACTTGCATGCTGCAGCATATGAGTCTTTAAATAGTCTTTATAAATGGTCCGAAAGTCACATTCATTGCATTTGAACTTCTTAACGTCTTCTGAATTTATATGTCGCAATATATGTTTCATTAAATAACATTTTCGAGTCGTCACATAGTCACAGTCGTTGCATTTGAACTTCTTAACATCTTCTGACCTTGCATGCAGGAGCAGATGATTCTTTAAATCACTTTTTCGAAACGTCCGATAGGCACAGTTATTGCATTTGAACTTCTTAACGTCTTCTGAATTTACATGCAGTAGCATATGTTGCTTTAAATCACGTTTTCGAATTGTCCGATAGGCACAGTCATTACATTTCAACTTCTTAACGTCTTCTGAATCTGCATGTCGCAACATATGACTCTTTAAACTACCCTTGCGAAATGTTCGATAGTCACAGTTATTGCATTTGAACTTTTTAACGTCTTCTGGATTCATATGCCGGAACAAATGATTCTTTAAATGACTACTGTAACATGTCTGATATTTACACTCACTACATTTAAATTTATGTTGACAACAGCATTTAAACTTGCAGCGATGACATTTTTTCACTCGATCATTGACGGACTTTACAGTTCCATGCAGTTTGTTACGTGAGTTACTTTCAAGCACTGTTCGACCGCTACATTCATGACTTTCCTTGGATGAGTGTCTTGGCATATCTCGACTAAAGGCAGCTGACAAGATACTGAAAAGATAAAAAAAAATAACATATCGGTGGCAGATTTAAGGCCTCGCGCATGTAAACAAAGCTGAGCAATTGATCATGCGCAGTGCCGACTGATAAACTCTTGACCTTAACCGGCGAACAGGACCGTACTTAAAATTTATTTTACTTAAAGGTTTTAGAGTAGAATAAAGCCAAAACATATAATTTTTTTATGTACATAACCAATATAGGTTCAGATGATTTTCATTCTAATTCTTCATACTTCCGCGTAATGTACTGGCTTGGCAGATACATAATGTTGTTAGTTTAAAAGGGTGAAAGGAATTTTAAAAATTGCAATGCAATATGTTTTATGTATGACCATAAGTAGCCAATACTTGTAATCACGATTACAGATTTAACAGGCCGCTTATAGACAAACAAGAACAATAAATCCGTAATACAAAATCGCTTAATAATATTGTAAATGCAGCACTAAACCAAAAAGCTTAGAACCACTGTCCGTACAACATTAAGGAATGGCGTCGAGCAGGCACATTTACTAAGGATGGATCGAGATTATCGATACCTACATTGTATCGTCGAAATGTCGGGCTTAATGAATATGATTACATGGTAATATTTTGGCACATCAAGACCTTCCTTACTGGACAATAAACAATTTATTTTCTCGCATAAAAGAGTACCATCACTGAAAAGCCGCTTTTGTAATTAATTTCGATAGATTTTTAAAATCGCTACATCCCTTCCTCCTGTACGATGGTCATTGGTTTACCGGCCTAGGTACAGGTTGCCTAAAGAACAGAATATGATGGTGACAACATTGTGCCCGAAACGAGAGGCGACAAAACCTTTACAAATATGACCGGTGAACCGTGCGCATCAACCCATTTTTTCACTCATAAAATTTAACTTTTTACTGCGCATCCTATACGCTGCACGAGTCCATGGTTATAGGTTCGTGGTCTCTCCTCATAAATGAAGGTTGAAATTCGTAAAAATGCGTCGATTCGGCATCTGAAAAATTCAGATCGACATATTTTTAGATTTTCCTTGGCAAAAACGCTGTTTTGACATAACATGTGCCAGTTACAGTTCCCAACCTGTATACAGGGTGTCCGGGAAAATGGGGATATGAAGGAAACAAGTGAAAAGAGTACAACAAGGTCATATAAACTTTATCGTATAGGCCTCCTCTTCGGAGATATGGGCTCACAAAAATTTCCAATGGAACCTAACAAATGCATCTCTCTGGTATTCTATAAATCTATAAGACGGTTGGGTAGGCAAATGCACGGCCATAGCCACCTGTATACCGGTGGCTGTGGCACCGCATTATGTCGCGATGAGGTCTATACTCCTTTCGATGTTTTATATTTGTTGTATTGAAAGATAATTGGGTAATTAATTCTGGTATACTAAAAATTGTCAGTCGCTTTTCAGAAATTATCTCCAATACCAATGTCAAAAAAATTTTTTGTTCATTTTTGATATCCTATATCGTTTAATATAAAACAATGTACCGGTACTCACAGTACCGGTACTTTACATAACATATCGATTCACAAATACCGGTACTTTTGGGAATATCGTACTCCCTAACCACTTACGACACCTCTGCTGCTAGAACTTCATTCCATAAAAAAAATTTGTGCCTGTATGCCTTCAAATAGATATCGATATTCTCTTTCAATTTATTGTCAACATCAAAATTACGTAGGCTATTGACCAAAAACGTTCGCAATACACGAGTTCACAAAGCAGCCCAACTCAAACAATCCTACGCGGGCGCACCTTCCTTCAGCTGGACCGGCCGCGTTGGGCTTCTTTCAGATATTCTGACATTTAAAAAGGTACCTCTGGAGACGTAATCAATGGAAAGGTGATGTTGATGCCTATTTTGAAGGCAAGCAGAATCATTTTCATTGTTGGGGATAAAACTTTTTGCCGCAAGCCATAATTGAACTTACCTGTCAGTGCTACGAGCCCTACAAGAATGTTCTACTACAAACTTCCCATTTCTTTCCACAACATTTAGTTTTTCCAGTCGGACAATTAGTTCCGGTTCCGGCTTGCTTCTAAAGATATTGAAACTTGAACGATTAAGGGGAACGTTCTTCCTTTTAACATTTTCCCTTCCTGGCTCCTTTCTTATTAAAGCGTTTATAGTGGTGGTGATTGTTTGTGTGGCATGTTTCACATGAGGTTCCACCAGACTAAAAAAATTGAGACATAAAAAATATAAATTCACTTCTTACCTTGAAGATTTTCCTCTTAAAAGAATACAGGGTGTTATGGAAATGACTTATTATATTTAAATGGGTGACTACTAGGTAAGTTTGAAAAAGAAGTGATAACGCGCGCCAAAGACGTCTTGTTGTCAAAAACTGAACACGTGCGTTTAGAATTAGAATGACAACACCGCCTACAATGCGCTGACCTCTTTTGAAACTTGAGACTGCCTCAATGAAATATTGATTGCGAAGGGCCTCAGGAGCGGCCACGTAAATTTTGAGATTTCATATAAAGTGTATATTTCGCTTAATAATTCAAAGCGCCATTTATGGTTATTTTTCTTCAACTTATTTTCGTCTCGGGATTTGCCGGTTTAAATATAATACGTCATTTTCATAACACCCTGTATAAATACTGTGACAGAAGTCGTTTTGTCTTTGTTCATGAAGTATGTACTTTGCTGATCTGAATGGTTTTATGACTGTTTATTTCAGTTATCATTTAATTACTTTTTATTGTGTCACATTAACCTTACGATTGACTGGATATTCTCATTTATTGTTTCCTTCGATGTTAAAAGTTTCCAAATACAATAGAGATAGATAAAAGATATTTGAATTTATTACATCGCCCAGTTAGTTTCAAAAAGTTGTAGGTTTTTTTTTAAATTTAATTTAACCAATTTATTTATTTCTTCTACGACGCCTAACAAAACATTTTTATTTATTTCCTCATGTAGAATAAATCTACTTACTTTTAAAATGTTTACTTTAATTTAACATAGAATTTATATTTAATTTTTTTTATTAAATAGAAAATATCAGATAACCATTGAAAACGTTATTAAAAATGTATTTTATTATGGTTAACTTGAATATTAAAAAAATATGTTCCATGATAATAATCGAATTTAATTTTAGTAAATGGTGCAAGTCTAACAATATACAGGGTCCGCTAACAAAGCGCGGAGAGAAGATTAAATCATTATCGCCGAGGGTTTAAAAGCGTCATGTTTTAAAAATATTTTACATTATACAGGGTGACCCAAAAAAATGTTATGTTTTGAAAAGGGAGACCCATTATTTTATTGCAAATTTATTTTCGTATTAGTGTCCTTTATTATTGTTAAAAATTTTAATTTATTTGTTTCCGTAGTTTAGGAGCAATAAATTAAAAATGGAAAAAAGTTTTGCAGTCCTGGAAAAAAAAAAGAATCCAAAATTACATTTTTAACCTCAGAGTGAACTTTATGACGAGGTATAGAGATACTATGAATATGATTATATATATAAGGTATTCCAGTCGTTTTCGAAATACTTCCAAATTTCATAAATTATGTTGTTTAAATAACATAGGCGTCGAGACTAATAATTCTAAATGTTGAAAATATCTTCCATTTTGATGTAAATACGTTCTTGAAAAATCTGTTTACATCCCTTAACATTTAAGGTGAAATACTAGCACAGCGGTTTGTAGCGGCCTACAGGCCTAATAGCATTCGTTACAGATAATTATGTACGTGATAGACATTGCAGTAAAATAATATTGAATTTATACTATGGTATCAAATATTGTAGACCGGGGATAAAATATTCTAAAATGTCAAGAGTCAATTAAATCAAAAGTCTTCCAAAATTTTGTAACCTAGACCGTACAACAAAGAATATTCTAAAATAACAGTGGAAATTATTTTAATTGAACTTAAATTGAAATACAATAAACCTCAAATGAAAGTATCAAATATTCTAAGTAAATAAACTCACCATTCAAGTCGAGACGCAGCAAAAGAAAGAACGCGCGCGACCCGCGTCTGCATGCTGGCAGCCGTCTCCCAGTCTCCCCTCTCAACTAAAGTTCCAACCAATCAGAATACTCAGAAACCAGTTCGCACAGGATTACCGCTGACGTGACTGTCTGGTTTTTATGACCATGAGAACCGAAACAAATGCATTCTCCGTATCGTTACAAATTGCTACAATGACATACGATTTATGTGTCTGCGTACTATGTTATTTATGGTCTGGGAACCACTTAACTTAATTATAAGGTCGTTGAATTGTATAATTCTTGGTAGTTTTAAGATAAGGATATTTTAAGGAGAACTGTCACATAAACTTTACTTCGAGTTGTGCAAGCTGTGCAAAGTAAGCTCGTTTTAAGAGTGGTACTAAGAACTGACGGTAATAACAGTGAGTTATATGGCAGTTCGGTCACATAAATATGTTTGAATGGTACTTAGTTAGCGTATTTCGTAGGACTATTATTTTTAATGTTGCAAATTTCTTATGAAATTGCTGACACTACTGTCTGGAAAAGGGTGGGAAAATCGTAAGAAATGTCAACCTAAGCATAAATTTTACTATATAAACCGACGCGAGTGAGGTTCAAAATAAAGAGAAGTCAGACTAGAGTTCAGTGCAGACTTAAGATAGAATTCAGACCTTCAGTTGACAGTAATATTCAGACATTCATTCAGTGAGCGTTTAGTGACTAAACAGTGTTAATAGAAGTAAATTGTCACATGTCTAACGAAGTTTATTAGTTAGCAGTTTAGTAGCTTTAACCTAGATAAGTGTCTTTTTGTGAAACTTGATTGTGTGAAGATATAGATGATGGGTTTGCAACAAATAGGTTAGTGAAATACTTGTAAACTGAGACATTTTCGCCCGTACTAAGAAATGCTGACAATAAAATATGTATTATGTAGACTTTATGATATTTACTTTCAATCACCGCTCGTAACTACAAGGCCATTGTAGGTCGATCATTGGAGACATACGATACCTTTAGATGATAGGATTTATTTTTAACAGTGTTTATATCGATATCATGACCCAACAGGCCGGCAAATAATACCCAAGGTCCCGAACCCACTAAATAAAACTTGTAGGTCTTCCCATGTGTGAAAATTGATAGATAGGCCAACATAGAGTAAGCTAGATAGCTTTAATAATCTGACCACATGGGTCGGCTATTACAGGTTCATTAGTAGTGTTTAAGCATAAAAACTATGACAGGTGTTCAATTTTAATGTATCATTATGAGCATTTGTTAGCCGCGGCAACACCGCTCCTGTTGTTACGCGAGAAGCAAGTGGATGAGACCTGCCGAATGAGATTCTGCGCCATGATAGCAAGACGACAGCGGGCTGCGCCAAGCTCTTTCTTTTTGTAATAGTTAATAATTAGTAATATACAGTCCACTATAGCAAGATTGGCTTGTGTTTAATTTCCGAAAAGTCAGCATAAAAAACTAGACAACCCAGGGAAAATCACGGCCCCAACAACAGGCTTTGAAATAAAATAGGTATTCATTTCTTTATTATAGTTTGACTAGTTCTTTAACTCAAAAAAGTTATTTTTAGGTCGAATAAATTATAATAAGAAATTAAAACGAATTTTATTGGTTCGTTGATATGATCTGTTGATATGATCTTTGTACTTGGTGGGAATGAAAAAAATTGCTTGTTAGTAAGGAGTGTATTTTGCGTTACGTTATCCAAAACTTGACTTTTTATTGAGACAGGTAACCTTATGAAGAGCCACTTACAACTGCTATTAATATGCAACAAAGAATAAGAGACATAAACAGATTTTTCAAGAACGTATTTACTTGTGCATAGATTAAAATCGAAGACATTTTGAACACCTACTGTAGTTTACAATAATTATTAGTCTGGGCGCCTATGCTATTTAAACAACATAATTTATGAAATTTGGAATTATTTCAAAAACGGTTGTAAATAACTTATATGCTTGTATTCCAAAAAAAGATTGCTTGTCTACATCAAATGCCCAAATAATATACAGGGTGTGCCATTTTAAAATATTGAAATTTTTTTTTTTGAAATTTGTCGTTTTTGAAATCCTATTATGGACAAACCCGAACACCCTGTATAAAATAGACAAACGGTATTAGATTATAGAATCTCTATAGTCCTGTCTTAAATCTCGCACAATACCGAAGTTAAAAAAAATAGTTTTGGATGGATGTTTTGGAGTATACCCAAAGAAACTGCAGTTTTATAGTGTACAATTAATTTTGGAACACTTTGTATAAGATTTTTAATAAAACCGCAATTTGGGCGATATTTAGTTAGACATTGATAAAAGTTTCTAATCGATTAATAATTTGGAACGGCGCGGCGCCTCGGGATGCTACAACTGCAATAATTGAATTTGCCGCCCACTGAAGTTGCCGCCCGGGGCATGGGCAACGGCTTCCTCCCTAGATCCGGGGCTGCTTACCTGTCCACATCAGCTCTATGTGAATGGTTAACAACAAACGTCCCATTTCTTTCCACGACATTTAGTTTTTCCAATTGGACAATTAATTCTGGTTCCAGCATGCCTCTAGAAATATTGGCAGTTGAGCCATTAAGGGGAACGTTCTCTTTATCAACGATTTCTTTCCCTGGCTGCTTTTTTATTACAGCATTTATAGTACTATTGGTGTTCGATTGTATCACATGTATCACCCGAGGTTCCACTAAACTAAAAAGTGAATATAGGAATTAAAGTATGGAGCCAGAAACGAAAATAATTTAAAAGTTATCAGGAGTGTAAATTTAATATCTTTTGATATTGCTTCTTTATTCTACAATTTATGGTACCTTTTATGGTAACTAGAAAAGGCTTATTTTTATAATACACTCGCCCACAAAAAAAGCAACGATTCGAAAATTTACTTTTACTTCGAGGCGAAATATCAATTTAAACGGTTTGTGGCACGGTTTTGAGGTTTTATTAATTTTTAGCTTTTTATTATTTTTATTCAAATTAACAGGATAAATAAGAAATATGTTTTTGCAAATTTTTGAAACGCCCTGTAAAGTCGTGTCATGACAACCAAAACTCAACTAATAAAAAACCATTATTTAAGATGGTCCTTTAGCAACATTTTGTTGTATGAATCGCTTTCCTATCTGTTGGGTAACCTGAGATTCAGATTATTTAAAGAAATTACAAGGTTTTAGCGTAAAAAAAAAAAAAAAAAAAAAAAAAAAAAAAAAAAAAAAAAAAAATCTTTATTAGTCCTTAAAAATACAAAACCAATACAAGTAAATAATGTTTTGAAAGCCCAGGGGGCGTAGGACATGTCAACAATTAAATCTAAACATATTTAAAGCACATTAATACATTTAAAAAACTAAAAACAAAGATATCAAATACAAAGCATACAAACAAGTATATAAAAACTAAAACTTTACTATCCAAAACAGCCAACAAATAGTGAGCCGCGATCCGACACTAAATGGTAGAGGAAGCAACTCAATGCCAAGCCATACCATCGTCAAAATACTCATCAGTAGTATAATAGGCCTTTTTAATAAGTACTGATCTTATTCTCTTTTTAAAGAGTTTGTTATTAAGTTCTCTAATTTCCTGAGGAATCTTATTATAAATTCTTATAAGATTAAATTGTACATTCTTTTGAATGAAGGTGAAATTACACTTTATATTTTTTAAATTTGTTCTATTTCTTGTGTTGTGTGGGTGTTCCCTGTTATGTTTAAAGAAAAGATCTGAATTCTCCTTTACAAAATTTAAACATTCATAGATATATGTCGATATAACTGTCATTATGCGATTCTCTACAAATTTAGACCTGCATGTTTCGATCATTTTCATATTGAATATATTCCTGATACAACGCTTTTGCAGGACACATATTCTACCAATTTCCGAACTACCCCCCCAAAAAATGATGCCATACCTCAATCGAGCGTGCACATGTGCATGGTAGACAATTTTTGCTGCATCTATGTTTATGTTTATAGCAATGATTTTTAGAGCGTAACACTGCGAGGCTATTTTGCCTGCTAAAGTTTCTATATGTTGGTTCCAATCCAACCTACAATCAACCTCAATCCCCAGAAAACAAGCTGATTTCACAGATGTGATTTCCTTAGCAGCACCGCGAAAAACTACCGGCTCCTGCGCTCTTTGATATTGAAATTTAATAAGTTTAGTTTTGTCAACATTCAGCAGTAAGTTGTGAGATGTAAACCAATTTTCAAGCAAGGATAGGGTATCGAAAATGTTATTTGACATATTTCCATCTTTTTCTTCCGTGAGAACTACTGAAGTATCATCAGCAAACCGAACAGCGCTATCCACGACCTCAGAAAGCTCATTCGTGTAGATTATGTATAACAGTGGGCCAAGTATAGAGCCCTGGGGAACTCCCCTCTTAACGGTTTGATGGTTAGATTTAAAACTTCTACCATCCTCTGTCATTCCATAAACATACTGTTTTCGATTTGAGAGATAAGATCTAAACAACTCAGCAGAGATCCCCCGGACTCCATACTTCTCCATCTTCATAATAAGCAGGTCGTGATCAACACTGTCAAAAGCCTTTGATAAGTCCAGACATAGAGCTACCGTGTCTCTCTCTTTATTTATTGAATTTAAGAGCAAAGAAGTCGGCGTCTTACCAAATAACATATAGTCTGCAGCGAACCCTCAAGCTTTTTCGACAATTGACATCAGCAATATGTCATCGATCAGCTGTTTGGGGACTTAAAGCGTGTTGTGTTTTATATTCTTCCAGTTTGATTGGTGCTAATAAGTTTTAAAAGTGTATTTCCGTCGTTTTAGTATAGTTTATTTTACAACATATCGAGTTGTTTGTGTATTTGTAAACCACAGTAAGTACTAATCACGTAACGAAAAATGTATAGGTTAATATTTTATTTATCTGTTTTTAGGCGAAAATAATAATTATGAAGCATAATTATTGTTTGCCTTCTACCTCAGTTGATGCCACCGTTAGGTGAATTTTAATATTAATAAAAAAAATTCTAGATGTTTTAATTCTTTCCGAGTGAGTTGAGATTTATTTCAGTTAAATATCAGGCGACTTGAATGTAGACAGTTTGGTTAGCTGGGAAATTAGGAAATATCTGCATGATATTTTTAATAGTTTTGGTCAGAATGCAAGTGCAATTATTGATCATGTAGTGTGTAATAATATGTTAATCTAAGTTCACTATTTTTAGAACTTTGCAGAGAACAACACTAAATGTATTGTCGGAAGCTTTTGATTTATATATAGAGCTAATGATAATCACCGAGCTTTAATGGAAAAGCCTTGTGTTGCTCAGAAGAGACGCAGATTTCTTGAAATATATGTGGCAAATGAGCAACTTGGTGCTGAAAAAAATTGTCCCAATTTAACCGACTTCGTATCTCTTTACTTTTACCTTTCCCGAAATCCCAATGGGGAAAGCTGAACTGCCCATTTCATTAGTTTTTTGCATATTATATGACTTATGTAACCTACGTATTTGCAGTAGGTATACGTAGCCTACGTATACAGAAGAAGGATGCATATTGAATTTGCTTGTTATGATACTATACACTTATAAGTTATTATTGAACATTAAAGTTAAAACAGAGGTAACAAGAGTGGACAACCTTTAAGCAAACCGTATATTTAGTTTTTTAATACAATAACTATTTTCAGAAATGTATTTTTGTGCATCCGGTACAAAAACATGGAAATTTTTCCAAGTGATTTGTATTTATATAACAGGGAAAAGAAATGATCAAGGATGACTTTTTCGAAAAATTGAAGATACAATTTATTACAGGTATAGTTAAGTCCATGTGTAGACACATTGTATAAAGTTTACAGTAGGTAAAGATGGACATCCATGTAGATCCGTACTTCCTATCTTTTTGTGAATATGTACTAGACATGTAATTATAGATAATGACTTCATTTTATATGTTTGAGTAAATAAATAACAAAAAAATACAATGTGTATGTATGTTTTATTCCCTATAATAAATAATAAAAAATGCATTTAAAAATATAAATAGACTCGATTCATTTTTAAAATAAACGTACGTACTATTCCTGGAAGGTCCTGGAATATCATACAAACCTAGGCAAAATAAATAACCAGAAATAAGCAGGCAAGTCATTAATGTCACGTGACACTTGACATATCTGGCGCGAGGGTTCGCTGCAACGACTATACCCGAGCGTTGATTGTATAAACGGTGACAATGTTTCGCCCTTATATGGGCACCATCAGAGCTAAGCCTATAACTTTATATTTCTAAAAACCTCACACATTTTCCTTATCTAATATTAAAATGAAGAAAAATGAAAAAGGTTAGTAATAACTAACATAACAATTTTCAGTAGGTTGAGGGATTCGGTGGTGATTCTGTAAAACTAGCCTACTTTATAACATCCCGCTTAAAAAGATCTGTAACTATTCGACATACGTTGATATAAGTAAAAATTGTCAATAGTGACAACGTTGTAAAGCATATTATGCCGCATCCATTCGAAATCAGCAAAACAAGAACAAAACAGAAACATAATGTTTTCCAACAATTTAAAAACAAATCGGCAACATTTTATCAACTTTTTTGTTTCGGTTTTTAGCAACTTATTGTCTTCTCGTCGCGAATCGGTAAACATCAAAAGGATTCTGCTTTATTTCATCCGGTGCAGCGTTGCCAGTATACTGAAATTAATACTTTTTAGCTCTCATTAGTACCACAGAGCTACTTATCAGTATATAAAGGTTATTTTTGTTCTTACTACTAAAACTAAAACTATTAATTAATAAGGTTCGGTGGATATTGTTTAAAAATTTTCTATGAACATTTTTTGGAAATATGTCAAATATGGTCATTTATGTACAATTTAGGTAAACTGCCCGCTACATTGTGATCTTAGCCTTCATTTATAAGGTCATTTAAATTCGATATTTTATTAATAAATATGCAAGAAATTTTTTTTTTAATTTAATAAGACGGTGCCTGATAATCCTATAGAGGTGAATTTCTCACTGCGGAACTCTATGTTTTTGTCACCTATAGATGAAAATGAATTGATAAAACACATTTCTTCTCTAAAGAATGGAGGCTCGCCAGGCATGGACGGCATCACATCTCAATTGATAAAACAGACTCACAGATTAATTTTAAAGCCATTATTACATATCATGAACAGAATTTTTGTAACAGGAACCGTGCCTTCTCATTTTAAAATATCTGTTATCACTCCGGTTTTTAAGAATGGTACTAGGACAGTAATAAGCAACTATCGACCTATAAGTTTAATAAGTAATTTTGCCAAATTGTTTGAAAAATGTATAAAGGACAGAATGTTTGATTTTTTTAAGACTAACAATATTCTATCTGGAAATCAGTACGGTTTTCTGCCGGGTTGTGGTACGGAGGACGCATTGTATCGGCTGACGTCAGAGATCACTGCTGGCTTAAATACAGGGAAAAAGTGTGCTGCAATCTTTATAGACCTGGCAAAAGCGTTCGACACGGTACCGCACGATAAACTTCTTGGTATTTTGTGGCACTATGGAATCAGGGGAACTGTGTGGAGGTTGCTGCAAAGTTACCTTCTCGGGAGATATCAGATTGTGAAAGTTAATAACGTTCTAAGTGGAAAGCAGGTTGTAAGGATTTGGGTACCACAGGGCACAGTCCTTGGCCCTATCTTGTTCATAATTTATATGAATAGCTTGTTATCTCTTGACGTCGGTGGTTCGGTGGTCTCCTATGCTGATGACACCGTGCTGATTTTCAGTGATGGTACATGGCAGGGAGTAAAAGAAAAAATGATAAACGGATTAAGTGTCACTAAGAGATGGTTGGAAAGTTTTGAATTATCTCTTAATTTAAGTAAAACAAATTACATTGCATTCTCCCTGACAGGTGCTAACAGGCCTGATTTCACAAGTATCATAATTGACGATCAACAAGTAAACGAAGTATCTCAAACAAAATATCTCGGCATAATAATTGATCGATTTCTGAAGTGGTACCCGCACATAGATTATCTCTCTAAGAGGATTGGAGCGTTGATACACAAGTTTTATATTCTCAGGGAGATATTAAATAAAAAACTACTAGTTATAATCTACAAGAGTCTTGTTGAATCGTTGATTGGTTACGGAATATTGGTCTGGGGTGGTCTACATAACAGTGCCCTTTACAAATTGAATATAGCGCAAAAGTATATATTAAAGGTTATATTTAAGAGGAACAAACTATATCCTACAGAATTGCTTTTTTCAGGTGACATTTATAATGTGAGGACCGTGTATCTTGTTACAGTGTCAGCGTTTATGCATAAACACAAATCCTCAAAAAATACTGTTAACCACTGTTATCACACTCGTGCTAACATGAATAATGACGCAATCATTCCAGTTAATTTTAATAATATTAATCTAACGAGCGTTGCCTACTTGGGACCAAAAATTTATAATATGATTCCTTTAAATTTAAAAAAATATATAAAAAACATAAAAAAATTTAAACGAGAATGTAGAATATATTTATCTATAGAATTTAAAAAATTTCAAAACATATTTAATTAAAGAGCAAATTATACATGCATAGCACGAAATTGTAAACATAAAGAAAAATATGAATTGAGAAAGAATCTGGTACATACAAGTAAACATGTTACTTAGGTACCATTACACACATATTTTGTATATTGTATAACTGTTTGAGAAATCATATAATTTTGTAAAGCCATAATTTCTGAATAAAGTTATTATTATTATTATTATTATTATAATCTGACAATATCACTTTTAGTAGATTATTTTTCATACCTAGTTGAACTTTTTGTTTGACATTTTGTCTCGCTAGTGTGAACGCAAGGTTTTGTATTGTTTCCAGAAAGTTGCTAGTTTGTTGTGTTTCTGTTTTGTTAGTTTAGTGTGGACGCGGCATTAAAGACAAAATAAATAGGGGGGACAGAAGAAGACGGGAAAACTATGTGGTTATGGATATCTGGATATCATTACAAAATTAATTGTTTTTATGTATATTAAAAATGTAGCCATTGTAAAGGAGAAATTAAAAATAAAATATGGTTTAAAAAAGGGGAAAACATATATGTAACCATTTACACAATAAACACATGTCTTGTTATTTGATGAGATGCCGAGTTTATGCATTTTGATTTTTTGGCTTTTTATTTAATTGTCCCGTATAACGTTTTATAGCATCCATATAGGACAAACTATTTTATTAATAAATCGGTGGGAAAAAAAACTAAAAATTGTAGATCAGCACTGGAACCAAATACCTCCTCTTTTAGTTTCACACCTTTTGGTATACAGTTTGGTTTATTTTTTTGATTTAAGCTATATACATTCATATTTGTACTTATAGTTAATCTATCTTATATCATATATATATATATGTTCGGTACCTGGTTCCTTCTGGTTCCAGATCTTCTTTGATGTCTAGTTCCTCATTCTTAATTTTCCACTCTTCATAAACAATCTCACTTATTTTCTCAATATCACTGGTTGTTTCACTTTTCAGTTGGGCCTTATTCTGTGTCAAACAGGATGTAGTGCTGGTATAATACACAAGATATTTTAAAATACTTAGGTAAAGAATAGATACACCAGGAAATGTTTATAGAAAAAGTTATGTAAAGGGTACCCGGGTATGAAAGATAGGTAGATAAGTTTTGGAACTGAAACAATTCTTAAGAATTTGTTTTGAATATTTTTATAACACATGTTTCTTAATGTGTTAAATTTTTATTAATCTCTCAATGGTGGAAAATAGCTTTCCGAGTTTGAAAATTCATGTGTTTGTTTTATCATTATTCTTAAAACATAACTGCAGGGTTTTTTTCTATTTGCCCAGGTAGCTGGGGCATCCCTAGTTGAGAGAGAGATAAGTAATAATTAGCAAGACAATAATATCTGACACATAAAAAGAATTCTAATTAGATATTGGTGAATAATGGTATAAAAGCTGTTGGTCACAACTCAATAAATGTGTATATGAAAATAATAGGCTAGGCCAGTTTAGATACTTTTTTATACATTAGTTTCACTGGTTCATTATTTGCTGTGGCAATGCTTTTACTGACTTGGCATTATACTACAATATATCAACACTTTGACAAACTTTATTATCTTCTTGACCAGACTCTGATAGATTTGTCTCTAAGGGGAGATAAGTTCTACCTTAAATGTTGAGGTGAAATCAAATTTAAAACTATACAAAGTTGAAAGGTTCCTTTAGTACATAACTACATGTAAATACTTACTTATCATCAGGTTGGCTGAAGGCACTGGTCGAATAACAATTTATAGTTTCAAGTGGAACATTTTCAATCTCAAAATTCTCAACTTCAGGCTCAGCTTTAATTGTGGAAGTACTCACATACTCGCTGTCAATAGACGATATGTTTTGAGCAAAGTTTAACAAACTATTTTCCTGAGATTTCTTGGATTTTGATATGTTAAAAATATTTGAGTCACCACAACCTTCTCTATTTTTATGAATGCTTTTGGTAGTATGTCCTAACAAAATACCCTGAACTGAATTATTCACTATTCCTGCCTCTAGAAGTAAATTGTTCAGCATTAAACCAATCACTTCGGTGGACAGAGGGGTCTCCATGTTTTCGTATACTATTTGATTATTAATCTGTACTGCCTGCTCAGATTTTAAAAACCAAAGAACACAAACAGAAAAATTTACAAAGAAAATGCAGTATAGCGAGCAGCGACTGGCCCAAAGAAAATATAACGACTGGCCCAAAGAAAATATAACATGACTGGCCTATTCCTATTACTTATAACCAGGAAGAAGACAAACTGCCGTGTTAAATAATCGAAGCAGGCACGATACGGCGACATCCATTATGCCTGGCGCGCACGTGCTTTTCAAATGTCACTTTAGTCCAAATTTTTATTACTGTCAATATTTTAAAGTGACATTTAAGCAAAGAAAACATCGAAACCCTTTCATTTGGTTTACTAAGTAGAGAAAATTAAATATTAGGATTTTGACATTGGTTTTCAGCTGTAAATATCACTTTAAAATTGTCCTTACATACTTTTATATTATTATTGAACTAGTAACGAAACTAGAAATAAAGAATTCAGAGATTGAAGGTTGTAATTAGTTTTATTAAAAAATAGGAAATAAATCATAATTTACATAAAATATTTTACCATCTGCAACTTCAAACAAATCAAGGTAAATACAATACTATATGTACAGCTACCCACACAACACCGTATATCCTCAGGATATCCATATAAAATCCTAATATCCACAAATAAGATATCCCATTTTTAAATATCCAATAGATATTTATAGGACATTTATATGTCCTATAATCATCCAATTTTTAAATATCCCATAAATATCGTTTTAAAATATCCATATAATATCTGAAATGTCCTGAATTAACACTTAAAATAAATATCGCGAAATTAGCACATTAGAATATTTACTGGATATTTACTGGATATTTTTTAGGATATTAAAATATTTTAAAATTTTTCTCCATTTGTTCGATAAATCCTGATGGAAATAATTATTGTTCCGTTTATAAAACAGTAAAAATCTATAATTATTAGTTGTTTAATTGTATATGATCATGTCAGGACATAGGAAATACAAGTCTAGGAAAAACTCGGACACTGTACGTCTTTATCTTTCTTATGTTAGATAAAGATGAAATGCAATGGTCATGTGATAACTTGCTCATAGAATACTGTTCGGATTTGGTTAAATCGAATGTGTCGTTTATTCGCACGCGTACACACAGTGAATCGGATCTCCTTTACTACTATCGAAGGTTAGAAAAAGATATACCAAGAATAATGGGCGAAGAAGCCAAACCGGTGAAACGAAATAACATAACCTGTTTCCCTAACCTATATTTTCTTTTTGGCGACATATGCGTTTTGTGTCGAGAACGTTTTTATGTATTCGTTGGTTTTTATATGTTCTTTGTTTGTGTACACAGCTTTTCCTGATTTTTGGAGCTGTCTGCAGAGCGGTTATTCTCTGGTAAGTAAAATCATTTAATTTTTCTCCCTTGATTAATCGGATTTTCTCATATCTACAGAATATGGCTAGCCGAAAATCTACGTTTTACAGACGTCTGAAAGATGATCCACTTAATTTTATAGCTAATAAACGGAAGTTCATCGATTCTAATATTCAACATGATCAGTGCAGTGCACAAAACAATTGCAGTGCTTCTGATCCGACACCTGCTAAATTTAGATGTCTTGATTCCGAACATCACCTTTCCGATAGTTTGGATTCTAGCGAAGGCGAGTCGAATGTTAATTATCACACTGGACAATCTTTGAAAATACCCTTTTTAACTTCTACTAATATGCAAGACTCTACAATTATTGAAAATATTGAGTCAGTAGAGCCTATATTGTGTAATCTTAACCAAAGCACAGACTTGATCGAGAATCAGTTAAGACAGTGGGCTGTTAGAAATAACATTAATAATTCTGCACTCTCTGACCTACTTAAAGTCCTAAAACCACAGATTCCTTCTTTGCCTTTAGATTCCAGAACTCTACTTCATACCCCTCGTTCTAGAAAAACAAAATCTTTGGAACGAGGAGAATATTACCACTTTGGCTTAGAGAACCATTATACCAAAGGCCATACAGGTTACAATTCATGTGCAAAATGTTATCAGGAAGGCACCTATATTAATAATCGTATTTGTTTTCCGGACATACAGTTTACTGAACGTACTGATGAAGAATTCTTGGTTAAAACCCAAGAGGAACATCACACGGGTACAACTATTTTGATAGAAATATCAAATTTTGGATTAGTATCTTCTTTTCCACTAGATCCAATGCACCTAGTTTTTCTTGGGGTCATGAGGAAACTTCTATTAATGTGGACAACAGGGAAACCACCTTTAAAGTTGTGTTCAAGAGACATAAGTTTGATATCTGAAAATCTGGTGATGCAGAAACAAAATATTCCCAAAGAGTTTTGTCGGAAACCAAGGTCACTTACTGAAATAAGACGGTGGAAGATTCCAAAATGTTGGTTTATTAACAAAGATTTGTGTTACTGGCCTTCAGAAAAAAGAAAAGTTATTGGTTCCATAATAAAAGAAGGTTCAAAACCAGACAAACAGTGGTCTGTAGTCAAAATAAGAATTTTGGGAAACAAAGTTTATGGTGAGTTAGAAACGTTGCGTCGTTGTGCAATCAAATCATATTAATAACTTTTATTTGTTAGACAATTATGACGAAGCATCCAGGGCAGCAGAAAGAGCTTGCTTTACATCTGATATAAACAGTGGAACTGAATATAAAAGTAGCCATACTACTAAAAGACAGATAAAAAAAAATAGGAAATATTTAGTGAGCAGTAGCAGTAGTACTGAATGTGAGGAGGACAAGAGGATTCCAACACCACCAAAACCGCAACATGGTAGAGTAATTTAGGATTTTTTAAGTTATTTTTATTTTTTCTAATCAATACTTTTATGACAGAAGATGATGATAAAACACTGTGTCATTTAGGCTTAATATTTTTATTATTAAATTTTTCATTAAGCATATGGAGCAGTGGTGCCAAATGTTGTTACCTAGTCACATTTTGTTCACCAATTTTAAATCGTCACGTTATAATGTTCATAAAGTATTATTTTTTTAGATTTTGAAAAGAGGAACAGCAGTCAGAATACTCAAATAGAAAAAAATCAGGCATCTGGTTCTAGTGAGGGTAATATTTTTTAGTGATATTTTTATTCCTTCTTAACATTGATTAGCATCTCTCTCACCTTTTTTGGCCATATAATAGTTAAAATAGAATTATAACGTTCCTAAATTACTTTTTTTAGACTTTGGAAGAAATAGCAGTCAGAAAAATCAAGCATCTGGTTCTAGTGAAGGTAATATTTTTGATTAGAAAATTAAAATCTTTATTGTGCCTACAACTAATTATTTATTTTAGCTTCTCTGAGCTGTGCGCATGGGGTACCGGAATTAATTTCTCATGGCTCGGGTAAAGGTAAGTTGATTTGTGATCATTATATGGACCAAAAAATTTTTTGCATAACGTCGACCATTCTTCAATAAACAATTATTTTTCGTTCCCTCATTTGTAAACGATTTATCAATCGGAAAATAAAACTAGATCTCAAATAAAATCTTTTAGGATTTTCGGGTTGATTTTTGAATGTTAACCAACCTTTTTTTTATATAATGGTTGTCCAATATTATGTATTATTTCCCACTTAATATTAATAGTAAACATATGGTTATTAGAAAGTATAGAAGATATAACTATTTTTCTACTTGTATCTACCATAACATTATGTAACAGAAATTAGTTTAACCAATAAGTTATAATTTGCAGATGTAATTTTGGAAAAGTTATGCAATAGGGTGTCATATTTGACACTTCTCATTAAAGGAGTTGCAGATGATATAACACAATTAAAATATGATTTAAAAAATTGTGCAATGAAACCACAACCGCAGGAAAATGAAGTAATAAAGGACTCTGAATATAATTTTCCATTTTATTCCAAAATTGAATTTGACGAGTTCGACAAAACTCTTCAAGAAAAGGAACAATATGAGAAAATGGTAAGTATTTTTATTGGTAATTCTAATTCTTAAGGGGGATTCTCAGAGCTTCGTAGTGTCGCCAGTGACATCATCTGTAACCCATCGGGAGGTAGGGATAATGACGTAAACGGTCCTGACTGGTTACAGAATGATGGCGCTGGCGACACTACGAAGCTCTGAGAATCCCCCTCTAAAGTACAGTATTTCTGTGTAAATAAATATGTACCCTTTCAACTTATCACTACTAACAAATTTACCTTGTTGATAAATCAAAATAGTTTCTAATTATAATGTATTTTTTAAACTTTACAGGTTCGTTATATGGTAAAAATTGGTGGTAACACCCCATATGATTTTATAAAAAGGGTGATGAGCCGAGTGATGAGTGATAAATTAGGCTCAACATATTCTTATACTGGCCATAAAGGGAAAAACCCATTTAATGCTTCCATTTTTTCCAAGGCTCTTAAAGGTAAGTAAACATAAATAAATATAACAAAAAAATATATACAGGATGTAAACTGTAGAGTTAATAAATACTCGCGAAAATATGAACATAGTTTTGGTGTTATAATGTATTCTCATACAGCTTTTGGAAAATTATTTCAAAATTGTGGTTTGTGTTTCATTTATCAATGAATGAAGCTGCAATTGTTATGAAATTCAGAGCTTATCCAATATTTTTAGTTCATTCCCGGAACTCTGTTCTTTGCAACCTTGTTTTCTTGTTAAAAGCAACATAACTTGGAAATTTGTTATACTTCTTATTCATATATTTATACTTTTTAACATATATATTTAAGGAAATAATTAAAAATATTACCTTTAGTTAAAAATTGAAGAATGTAAAATACATACTTTCCTTAACAAATTCTAGTTTTTATCTAGTTTCAATTTAAAACTCAACACTTTTTCATTGAAATACTATATTAAGCCTGTCAATATTTTTATAGATGCTGCCCAGAGAACTCATTCATTGGAAAAATGTTCCGATTGCAAAATGGAGGAAAAAATTAAAACTTGGCTGAGACATGCTCCGGCTAGAGCCAGTAAGCTTGAAAAAACGAGAACAAGCACAGATGGAAATCCTGAGCAGCTCAGAAATGGTGAAGAAGAATCCTAATAATTTATTTTAAGAGTTTTAAAATTCTATGATAATAAAATATCCTGAAAATTTTCTTGATTATTGTCTTAAAAATATTTATAGAACATCTTTAGGATATCCTGTAAAATCACGCAGGATATTCCTGGGATCACCATGAGATAATTATTTTTTTCCCACTGGGTTATCCTATGGATATCCCCAGAATATCTATGGATATTCTATAGATATCTGCATTGTCCTAAAGGAATATTTACTGGATATCCATGGGATGTGTTTGTGCTGTGTGGGTACTAACCAAGTAAATATATGCACCATCATTATGATTATGGGCTTCCAATTTGTTTGTTTCGTAGCATACTCCTGGCAACATTAGTGCTCGAAGTCCTCTTTAATGTTCAGTCATTATGGGATTCTCAATTAAACTATGAAAAGAAAGAATTATTATAATTATATGTTACCGGACTTATCAAAATTCTGGCTACGGGTTAATATAACTAAGCTGTAAATATTATGTTATAGCTTTTGACTTGTAGATTGTAAAATTTAAGTAAAATTCTTAAAAAATGTGTTTGTTGCTAGTTTGCGTGACAAGTTTGGGACATAATGGGACAATTTTATAATGTAAAATAACAATAACGAATAAAAATGAGTAAAAAAATATTTCAATCATAAATTACTTACCTGCAACAAAACGAAAAGGTCCGTTTTCGTGAAAAGAATAGAAAATTAAAAACTATTTTAGAATTTAATGACGCTTCCTCCACCATTTTCAATCACATTATAAATCATATGTTACTTGATTTTTATTCCATTCCAGGCGAAGGATGTTCGGTTGTAAAATAATTTAAAAACTTGCTGCTCGCATTCTATGTCTGTCTCTGTCTGCATCAACCTTCTCCGATACATTAAAGAGAGACAAATATGGCCTAGATCAAATCGAACAAACCCGAACAAATACACTCACGTCTTTGACTTTCAGATATAGCTAAGTAAGTCTCATATTGACACAAAAAGATAAACGTATGGAGTAACCCGCCTGACTGTGACGTCACATGCACGGCCTACTTATGTGCTTCGATCCCCGTCATAAGCGGTCCTTCTTCTTCTTGCGTGGAGTGAATAAGCAACACAGAGGAAGAAAGCATCGTCCATTGATTTACAAACATTTTTTTCTAATAAGGCATAGTGAAAAATATATCATCCACGCCGGATGAGATCGAATAGCTCGTGGAGTACGGGGAACGATACGCACTCTCAAATCGGTAGGTCATACCGCAATGCAAAAGGGTTGCTAACCCTTGAGGGCGCAGCGTAGAACTGAGGATCGTGGTTCGGAACCCACTTTAAGCTGTAGGTCCCCTCGGGAAAGGTAGGGGTGTTACGAAAATTTTTGTTTTCAGTTGCGGTTTATTAAGAGTATACCTAATTTTTGCGTTACATATTAGTTTGTTCGTACCTACTTTGTAGTAAACCATGATAAAGCGCACCAGCGTAGTGTGGAATTATACAGGGTGTTATGGAAATGACGTATTATATTTAAACCGGCAATTCCTGAGATGAAAAGAAATTGAAAAAAATAACCAAAAATGGCGCTTTCAATTAATAACCGAATTATAACACCTTATGTAAAACCAATTGACCATTTTCACATGACGTCACAACGCGGCAGCCATTTTGCCTGAGGGACAAACAAATCAAAACTTGGTTAGGTGATGTGTTGTGTTTCTATATTTTCTTTGGTGTTTCTGTATTTTCGGGATCGTTTAAGTGACTTTATGCCCTTTTTTAAAATTATAACAAACTGAAATATTTTACTAATGCCGTCATTTTGTGCAGTAGTGCTTTGTGGGACGAGACAAAATAGAGACAACGTAAGGTTTTTTAGAAGAACTGCTGCTCTGAAAAATGCTGGTTGATCTAAACACAGGCAAGAGATGTGGATAAAGGCCATTAAAAGGGGACCATAAAGTTAATCCCAAATGAAGCATGGACATGTTTGCTCTAGACATTTCAAAACTGGTAATAAAATTAAAGATGACATCAGGGAATGAAATTCTAAAAAACTTTTTTTTACGTGCGCTTGCTGCATTACTTGAGAAGGACCATCCTGATTGGATTCCAAATAAGAATATGGGATTGATAGGTTTCAACGAGCTACAAAAAGGAAAAAGAGATTGGATGAGGTAGGACAAGTAGATACGGATGAAAACAATACCTACATTATTCAAATTCAAAATTCAATGATTTGATTATGATACAGTTATTGATTTGGATAACAAATTAACAAGCAAAATTTTAAATTAAGTATTTCAAGTATACACCATGTAAAATGATATAAGAATATTTTACTTATTTTTTTTTGGAATAGACTTCGCAAACTCTCAAATTTTTAGGCAATAACAGCAAACGCTTGAGGACGAAGAGATTCCTGGTACGAGCAGAAATTTAGATGAATAACCTATGATGGAAAATCATTTAAGATCAGAGTTACATGAAATTTCTGTTGTAAAAGCTCCGCGCAATTTTAAATATCTTAGAAACTATTTAGTTTTGGAGACATGTGGAGGCAGTTATTCAAAGGAAAAAGATTGTGCTCGGCGTTAACCAATTGTTATTGGAATCTGTTGCTAAATAGCCACGTAATAAATAAACAAAAATTATGACAATTTCAAAATTTTTTACACAAAATCGAAAAATATTGTTTCTTCTACCGGGCAATATTATTAGTAATCTTTTACATAAGTTTGAGCCAAGGAAACGCGCTATTACAGCAATGGTCTATATTTATCGAAATATTTTATCAGCTGGACGACGTTTGTCAGCCATGTTTGCACTTCGCCGCGTCATATTATAGTCGAGTTACGAACCAACTAAAAGTTCAGCTACTGTGTCAGTGAGGGCGGCGAAGTAGCTCGACTCGGTTGTGTATATTCGTGTGAAAACCCGATTATGAGTAAATATACAGTGTACCAAGTATAAATGTTCTGTAGAAATTTCTTTAAAAATTAATATTATAAAATGATATGTGGCGTGCTTATTCGCCAAGTTGGGAAAATCAGAAGCCATATTAAAAGATTGCTATTGGTGGTAGTATTTAGGGTTGCCAGATGGACAAAGTGCAACAATAGGACAATTCAATACCTGCATCGAATAACATTGTAAGTGACAAATCGTGTTCTTACAGGAGTAGACCTAACAGGATCGGTTATATTACTTTACCATGATACTACAGGCAAAATAATCAAATACAATGGGATGAAAGAATCATTTAAAAAAAATAAGCTAAACAAATTTTAGGTTTGAAACATTGAAATTTATTTTGAACTCTGAAATTGGTCAAAATGTCACTTACAATGTTATTCGAGGCATGTTTCGAATTGTATAAATAAGCTTGAATTTTTATAAAAAGCTGGACATTTTTTCCTGAATATATAAAATAAAAGTTTTGTATCTTTAATTTTTGCCAGTCCAATTACTAATAAAGCGAAAAAATTAACACTGCTTATTAATAACGACAAAAACCAACGAAAATACCGAAGTTATTTTCTCAAAAAATAAATATCTCTTCTAATCAGTAAGCATGACTAGGCCGAGAAGCCTTTCCTGATACTGCAATACAAAAAAACACATTATTTTCATATAGGTATACACCAACATACATTTACATTGTGAAATCTAAATGCGAAGACTTCCAGCCTCCGGTTTTGGGAGAGTATTATTTTTCAGAAGAACCAAGATTTATAAAAATCCGAGGAGGTATCATTTCGCCGATTTAATTGAACGGCGATGTCGCGTGATAATGGTAAATTTTTATGATTGACCGGTTGCTATAAAAAGCCATATCAGTTAGGAAATTATGACATGTCCGGCTAAAGCCGAGAAATGTTTCAATTAACCGCCTGGCCTGGTTAAAGATGAATGTAGTTTAACTTACCTTGTACATTAGATACCATGCATATACAAACATACGTTATCAGTTCCTGTAAAAGTTACGTGTAGGCCTAAAATATCATGCAACTTTGTTCAATACATTAGTGTATAGCTTTATAATTAAAAAAATAAAATGTTATTTTACTATTAAATATTGTAACACTATTATTAAAAAAGTCTCGTTATGTAGTCTCAAGCAAGTTTTATTTAACCAGTAAAAGTGATCTACTCGTACATATTATCCTCTGCTCTTCGAGACATATAACTCACAAATAAAATAATCAATGAAGAATTGGAACTGTCAAAATTTACTTTACAAAAAACATTGAAATAGTTTCCATTTTTGTAAGTTATTTATAACATGACGAATAAAACACGTATGGTTTTCCTTTATTCTAAAATACTGTGCTATAGGAAATAATGTATTATATTAACAATAATTAACATAAAATGATAATTAATAACAAATTTCATTCAAGTTCAAAAAGATCTAGCTACTATATCATTTGACTCACAATCCACATTGTAAGCTTATACACAGAGAGGCAGAAAGTATGCACCATATCTCGGGTCCCTCCTCCCTACAAAGAAATCTTTTTGATAATACGATATTCTCGTTTGCAGCATTATAATATTTAATGCTAATAAAAACATTATCTTGAAGGTACATTTCAGTTATTATTGTTTAATTATATAATTCAGCTACCCGAAAGGCTTTTCTTCGAAAAATAACCATTCAACAAAATAATGTTGTAGTGACGACAAAAGTCACTATGCGATAGCATTTCATCCCATTCATCCCATTTTGGAAAGCACATATTGCCGACTAAATCTGTAATATAATCTGAAATATAGGTAAAAAGCGTCATTAAAAAATATCATAATCTAAAACATACTCGGCTTACCTCAATATTATAGGTAGTATCCTCTATACAGCATATATTTTCCCTCTACTAAAACCTTTGCCTATGGTACAGCAAATCAAATTGCATTTTTGCAAATAAGGGGACTCTTAATAGTATTTTCACCTTCTTTCATGATTGTATTATCGTGTGCAAAGAAGTAATTAATTCTGGAAAGCTGAAGAACATTTTTTTAATCCATTTTATTCACAAAATCTAAAAATAATATAAAATATAAATCATAACCTCACAACATTTTAAATAAAATAAAAATAGAATCCGTTCACTTACTTAGCAAGCAATTGTATCCTGTCAGCTGTTCCAAATCTTGAAATTCGTACCTAATTTCGTATAAATGTATCATTTTTTGAAGTGTTTCAAGCAGTTTTATGTTTTATATCGAAGTCCAAATTTAAAAAGTGAAGTTTATTGTATAAGGTATCATGGGGTGGTCTGGAAAATAATAATTTTTCCATACAGTGGTATTTGATATTATAGTATTATATATATAGAAAAATATAGACTTTTTATTTTTGTTCTTTTATTTGTTTTTTATGGCTTGGTGCAGATCGGCCATATATTGTATTTAATTTGGTACACTGTATATCTGCCGATACAGATTTATTACGAACGTCGCTCCATCTCTCAGGAAATGAATATTACACCTTGGTCGTTAAAAGGCAAACCTGCAAAATTTTAATTCAAATAAATTCATAAAATACTACAGTAGGCGCCATCCGATAAATATATTAGAAAGCAATATTTAACCGATTTAGGAAGCAATTTTTTAGACGCCCCAGGGCTTGGGACTCCGCTCTTAATGTAATTAAATGCAAATTATTTGAGTTTTCGACTTTCACGAGTCCACAACGGCAATACGTATTCGATTTTTAGCTAATTTATTGTATAAACTAATTCTATTCTTAATCTGTGTATACCTATAAGTGTTTTAAAGTTTTTGAGACAATGGAGAGGAGTGATTATTATGAAGTTTTCTCAAAGTGTGAAAGACAGATACAATGATAAATTAAAAATCATGGATGGTAAAGATCCATGAAAGACTTTAAATTTACATTCCCTGCCTGAAGTCATCAACACGTGGTTTATTTGTGTAAAAAATCCTATGCCTAAGCCATAAATTATATATCCTTCGAGGAATATTAAATAAAAAATTGTTTTACACGAACTAAATATACAGTTTATTTTAATATTGTATATAAAATAAATATAATCGTATAATAAAATAAACAGCATTTCGTTTTTTGGAAGCCCAGTATAATAAAAGATTCTTCTGTTATTTCCAAGTTTTTTAATTTTTGATAAAAAAAAAACTATATAAGCTTTGTGACAAATTTTGAACTGTCTGTGTGGCTTCAATTTAAATGATTTTCCATCATAGGTTCTTCATCTAAATTTCTGCTCGTACCAGGAATCTCTTCGTCCTCAAGCGTTTGCTGTTATTGCTTAAAAATTTGAGAGTTTGCGAAGTATATTCCAAAAAAAATAAGTAAAATATTCTTATATCATTTTACATGGTGTATACTTCAAATACTTAATTTAAAATTTTGCTTGTTAATTTGTTATCCAAATCAATAACTGTATCATAATCAAATCATTGAATTTGAATAATGTAGGTATGGTTTTCATCCGTATCTACTTGTCCTACCTCATCCAGTCGCTTTTTCCTTTTTGTGGCTCATTGAAACCTATCAATCTGTGTATCACCCACAGAATGAGAGCTAACATATCCCATATTCTTATTTGGAATCCAATCAGGATGGTCCTTCTCAAGTAATGCAGCAAGCGCACGTAAAAAAAAGTTTTTTAGAATTTCATTCCCTGATGTCATCTTTAATTTTACTACCAGTTTTGAAATGTCTAGAGCAAACATGTCCATGCTTCATTTGGGATTCACTTAATGGTCCCCTTTTAATGGCCTTTATCCACATCTCTTGCCTGTGTTTAGATCAACCAGCATTTTTCAGAGCAGCAGTTCTTCTAAAAAACCTTACTTTGACTCGTCCCACAAAGCACTACTGCACAAAATAACGGCATTAGTATAAAGTATTTCAGTTTCTTATAATTTTAAAAAAGGTCATAAAGTCACTTAAACTATACCGAAAATACAGAAACACCAAAGAAAATATAGAAACACAACACATCACCTAACCAAGTTTTGATATGTTTGTCCCTCAGGCAAAATGGCTGCCGCGTTGTGACGTCATGTGAAAATGGTCTATTAGTAAGTTTTCCTAACCCAAAAATTGAGTTCAGGTAACTCATAAAATAGTTACAAGATGAGGAAATATGTTTAAAATGTTGATAAAAAAATCTCTTTCTGGGTTAAGGCAAACCAAAAGAACCTGAATTATTGTAGCGTTTTTAAATAATCTGGGATAATTCGTAGGCTCAGTTAGAACAACATAGAGAGGTGGATTGAGGTAACTCCAATTTTGTAACCCACGACATTGGTAAATGCATTTTTGTCAGTGTACGAATTTGTCACCACTGGCGCCAGTGATTTCAGAAGGATGCAGATTTTTCTGGTCTTTGCGTGCAAAAAATAAATTTTTATGCAAGTCTATATTTACCCTTGATAATTTTATTTAATGGCGCGCCAATTTTTATTGGCGCCACTAAATCCATGCATGTTTAAATGCACTACCGAATAAAATTTATTCGAAATATTTTATTTTTGTTTTAAATAATTTATATCTATTTATAATTATTTAAATTTTAATTTAATTTAAATAATATATCTTTGTATTATATTTAACTTATAGCTAAGTACTGTGCCATAAGCCATCTATACCACCGTTGTTGTTACGGTGTTAGAGCATAAGCACCACTCCAAACAATTATGCGGTATCGAATCAGTGAGTGGAACACACAGAAATATTTTGTAAACTTTGTTGTTTATTGAATGGAAAATCAATATAACTTCAAAAGGATTATAGTGAGTTTTCATAACAGACAAGGATTAACTAAGCAGCATCAAACAAGGTAATAGAAAAGTTAGTCCAACTTGATCTGCGGTACTTTGTCCTAACAAACTTTGGGGATCGAGTTTGAGATAATTATAGAGATCGGGCAAACCAATATAAATTGACATATTTTTACATTGATCCGTTTTTATTTAACCTTTAGATATGCTATACTTTGCATTTATTTGCATATCTGTTGGAATATGGCAGAGAGCCAAAAATAACTTACCCTGCCAAAAATGCCGTATACAGTCTTGTAAAAAAATATAGAACTTTAATAAGTTTTAAAAGGATTCAATAAGGCAAGCTGGTTTTCTATATGTCTCGAAATTAGCCTTGCCTGGCCTTTATAGGATTCTATTATTATTCTATAAGAAAAGCTGGTTATAAGGAAAACCTTATTGACATTTAAGTAAGTCTATATGTTATTTCTTATAAAGTTACAAAAATCACATTTTGAAAGGATTAAAATGAATAGGTTTAATAGGTATAAATATGTTATGATATGGCAGATTTCTTAAGCTATTTTTTATGAATAAACACATAGAGCATTTAATATGTCTCAATAAGAGCAAATATGTCATACTTTTAATATGTATTTTCATTCAAATATTTTGTAGGGGTTTGTATACGCAATACCTGGTTGGAATCTCTATGAGTATATTCTCATAGGTGATTATGGTTCTGAATTGGTTTCTTCTTGTAAATAGTTTCATAATATTAGCAAGAAAAAACATACTGAAATGTATCATAAATCCTTATAGAAATAAACCATACATTTTTATAATAATAAATCTATTAAAATTTCTTTGGGATTTAATATGGTTTTGATAAGGCATATATTTTAGACGACTCAACAAGCAAAAATCTTTAATATTTAATAAGTTTCAATGAGCCATAATTTTGATACATTTTTATATGCAAAGACACATAGAGCATTTAATATGTTTCAACAAGAGTAAATATGTCAAACTATTAATATGTATTTTGTAGGTTTGAATACGCAACATCTTATTTGTCTCCTTATGAGTATTTTTCATAGGTGATTTATGATTCTAAACAAGTTACATAACATGGCAAGAAAAAACATACTGATATTTATTTTATTATGCCTATACAAATTATTCCTACTAATTGACAATTTTCGAATGACGTCACAACGCGGCAGCCATTTTGCCTGAGGGGCAAACCCGGCAAACTAGGTTAGGTGATGTGTTGTGTGCTTAGACTAGTTGTGTGTCTGTATTTTTGAGATCGTTTAAGTGACTTTATCATAAGATAATAAACTGCTAATGCCGTCATTTTGTGCAGTAGTGCCGTGTGGGATAAGAGGAAATAGAGACAATGTAAGGCGTTTTAGAATATACCTGCTGCTATGAAAAATGCTGGTAACCGCCCAAATGCTTTATCTAAGCACAGGCAAGGGATGTGGACCAATTATCTATTATCAAAGGGGACCATTAAGTGAATCCCAAATGATGCATGGACGTGTTTGCTCTAGACATTTCAAAACTGGTAATAAAATATAAAGATGACATCAGGGAATGAAATTCTAAAAAACTCCTTTTTTAGGTGCGCCTGCTGCATTACTTCAGAAGGGCCATCCTGATTGGATTCCAAATCAAAATATGGGATATATTAGTTCTCATTCTGTGGGTGATACACAGATTGTTGGTTTTAACGAGCCACAAAAAGGAAAAAGCGATTGGATGAGGTAGGACAAGTAGATACGGATGAAAACTATACCTACATTATGTTTACTCGCTTTACTGATAATAATATAATTATTTTAGATGAACAGACATGCGTGAAAGAGATTGGGAAAGAAGATTTGAATTTTGACGAAGAGGTCTTGAGGTATAGAAAACCTATTTATGTTTATTTTTTAAAAATATCACTGTTCTAGGTGGAATACCTTGTATGTGCTCTGAATAACACTTGTGGCTGTATAACGAAAAAAACTTTTCAGTAATTGCACGCAAAATGTGCGTCTGAGGTACCTATTGCAAAGCATCTCTTTTGGCAGTTGATGTACTTACGAGGTATTATATAGTTAGACTAGTTGTGTGTCTGTATTTTTGAGATCGTTTAAGTGACTTTATCATAAGATAATAAACTGCTAATGCCGTCATTTTGTGCAGTAGTGCCGTGTGGGATAAGAGGAAATAGAGACAATGTAAGGCGTTTTAGAATATACCTGCTGCTATGAAAAATGCTGGTAACCGCCCAAATGCTTTATCTAAACACAGGCAAGGGATGTGGACCAATTATCTATTATCAAAGGGGACCATTAAGTGAATCCCAAATGATGCATGGACGTGTTTGCTCTAGACATTTCAAAACTGGTAATAAAATATAACGATGACATCAGGGAATGAAATTCTAAAAAACTCCTTTTTTAGGTGCGCCTGCTGCATTACTTCAGAAGGGCCATCCTGATTGGATTCCAAATCAAAATATGGGATATATTAGTTCTCATTCTGTGGGTGATACACAGATTGTTGGTTTTAACGAGCCACAAAAAGGAAAAAGCGATTGGATGAGGTAGGACAAGTAGATACGGATGAAAACTATACCTACATTATGTTTACTCGCTTTACTGATAATAATATAATTATTTTAGATGAACAGACATGCGTGAAAGAGATTGGGAAAGAAGATTTGAATTTTGACGAAGAGGTCTTGAGGTATAGAAAACCTATTTATGTTTATTTTTTAAAAATATCACTGTTCTAGGTGGAATACCTTGTATGTGCTCTGAATAACACTTGTGGCTGTATAACGAAAAAAACTTTTCAGTAATTGCACGCAAAATGTGTGTCTGAGGTATTGCAAAGCATCTCTTTTGGCGGTTGATGTACTTACGAGGTATTATATAGGCCAGTGATATTAAAAACATCTAATTTTACCAGTATGTGTTAACCTTAAATGTTTTAATTTAAGCATTTAATTAATATTTGATGAATTAATTAATTATTTTGAAAATATTTATTGATTTATTTTTCTTTCTTTTTAGAATGGAAGATGACACATGAAATATATTTTATTGATATGATGATTTTTGATTTTTATTAAATAAATTTGTTATGGAAAAGTTGACCAGTGCTTACTAATTTACACCACAGTTCCTCTTCCGTTTTTTAAAACTATTTAGCAATATCAAAAAAATCAGTAAAGGGCAAATCTACCAAAAATATACATTTAAGGGTAAGTATTATTCTAATTATCATTGTGTTTAATACTATTAAGACCTATACCAACTGTACAGACCTATAAAATGCCATACTACAATATATGTATTTTATACTATTAAGATGTGTACTGACTGTCGAGAACCAAGTACGAACCTATAAAATGCCATAATATGATACTATATTATTATGTGTTTTATACTATTAAGACGTGTACAGACTGTAGAGAACCACGTACAAACCTATAAAATGCCATACTACAATATATGTGTTTTATACTATTAAGACAGATAAAGACTTTTTAAGACCATGTATAAACCTATAAATGCCATAATATAATATATGTGTTTTATACTGTTAAGACATGTAAAGACTCTTAAGACCATGTACAATCCTATGAGGTGGTATATTACTGCTTATAAGTTTTATACTATCAAGACTGGTAAGGACTCATTAAAACTGATTGAATCCTATTAAACTACTTGAAATATTACATATTCAAAACTATTCAAGCTTGTAGGCGACGTTTTTGAAGAGTCATATACAGTCTTATATACCTATAAGAAATTGCTGTTTCACTATCCGAATAGAATCCTATAGATTTATAGGATTTTACTTGTATTATACATATTCAATCTTATAGATCTATAAGTTTTTTTTTATAAGTTTCTATATGGCATTTTTGGCAGGGTAATCAATGGGAACGCTATAGTCTAACTTGTATTTTATTAGGCAAAGTGTAACCAAATATATACCCATAAATATATCCTTAAGTATCAATAACTATAGGGCGGTATTGGGATTATACATTTCCAGTGGCGGTTCTTCCACAAGAGCACATGCGCACGTGCACCCCCAAAACAAAACGAATAAAAAATATTAATTTATATTCATTGAATATTATTTATCGTATAAAGTCCGACCCTCCCTAATATTTTATCGTATCGTCAAACTAAAAAAGTCCGACCCTCCCTAATATTTTATCATCCCGTCAAACCAAACTGTATAGACCCGGCAACCGTGCCTCGGTCGAGACTGGCACGTGCGATTAAGTAGTGCAGTTTCTCTGTAGTAGCAGATGGCGGGTGGCAGCGGGGCTATGGCGATATAAAATGGCAAAGGCGCACAGTTTTTGAGTGCACCGCGCGCTGTTGTCTGTTCGTGCATCTAGTTAGAAATTCGAGCGTGTATGTTTTAATATTATATATTTATTAAGTTAAAATGAATAGTTGACGGTGGACTATTTAAGAAATAACTTTAACTCTTTGAGTTTGGAGCAAAAAATTGTAGTGCAGAATGCGGGAACACCTAAACCCGAAATTAATTTAACGTAGACCATAAAGGGTAAATCTAGGGACTTTAGTAGAAAGTTTAAAAATGAAATATATGGAAAGAAATTTATAGAGGGTATTCCAAACTTAATGAGGCTGTTATTGATTAATTTTCTACAATTAAGAACCGAAGAATGGACTTTGGCTCGATAAATGTTGTGTATTTCGATAAATGATACTCGATATGATTTTAAACCATTTTATTTAAGGATTTAAACTAAAAAACACTGACAATATGAAGAATGCCAACTTGTCAGTCCCGTGGCTCGATTCGTTCTCGCCATAAAACAGTTAACTATTGTTCTCGTTTTGGTTGCGCCTAATGACGTAGCCGTAGATGGCGTAGTGGTATTAGACATCATTCGGCTTTCTTGATAACTCGTAGATGGCGGTAGTAGTATTGGACATCATTCGGTTTTCTTGATAGCTCGTAGATGGCTTTAGTAGTGGACTGTATAAATATTGTTACAAGGGTTGCATGCGACGACGTTAAGATCCGACAGCTATACACACTAAGAAAACCTTTCTTATTTTCCAAAAGTTGTGTATTTCATTGGTTAAAATTAAAAAATAAATAAAAATACTAAAGAAAAAAAAAACTGTTTATAATGATAATAAATTCACCAGTGTATTTAGTGGGCTAGCGAAAAACATTCACAACTAAAATTATGTAGAATTTTCTTAAGATTCCGATGGAAATGTTATGTTATCTTAGCTAGTGTACTAATTTGTAATTAGTGTTACGCCATCTAGCGGTCAACCTTCCAACTTAATATTATATATATTGGGCTATTGCTCTCGGCCACTTTTTCAAAAAAATAATTCCAGGTGTGCGAGTAACGGTAACTGTTACAGCCGCCGTCGTCTCTTAGTGGGCGACCCGGTACATTACACATAATTTAGGTACGGTATATGCCGAATTAAACGCTCCTTGAAATTACTGTTACACATTGTTGTATATTTACATTGATCATATTTAAACGTTCTAACTTGCTTCAAATTCATATGTCGCAGCATACGAGTATTTAAATAGCGTTTTTGAATCGTTACAAAGTCACAGCTATTGCATTTGTCCTCCTTGACGTCTTCTGAATTTATATGTCGCAGCATAGGGGTCTTTAAATGTCCTTTTTCAATGGTTCTATAGTCACAGTCATTGGTGCCGCAGCATATGAATTTTTAAATTATATTTTCGAGTCCCCAGATAGTTACAGTCACTGCATTTGAATTTCTTCACGTCTGAATTTATATGCCGCAGCATATGAATCTTTAAATGCCTTTTTTCAGTGGTTAGATAGTCACAGTCATTACATTTGAAATTTTTAACGTCTTCTGAATTTTTATGCCGCAGAATATGAGCCTTAAAATGACCTCGATGGACGGTCAGATAGTCACAGTCATTACATTTGAAATTCTTAACGTCTTCTGAATTTATATGCCGCAGCATATGAGTCTTTAAATGGACTTTTTGGATAGCCCGATAGTCACAGTAATTACACTTGAACTTCTTAACGTCTTCTGAATTTTTATGCCGCAGCATATGAGTCTTTAAATTGCTTCTGTGGACGGTACGAAAGTTACAGTCATTACATTTAAACTTCTTAACGTCTTCTGAATTTATATGCACCAACATATGAGTATCTAAACTACCTTTTCGGAAGGTGCGATAATCGCACTCATTGCATTTGAAATTCTTAACGTCTTCTGAATTCATGTGCCGCAGCATATGATTTTTTAACGTATATCTTCGAGTAGTACGAAAGTCACAGTCAGTGCATTTGAAAGTCTTAACGTCTTCTGAATTCATGTGCCGCAGAATATGATTTTTTAAAATATATCTTCGAGTAGTCCGAAAGTCACAATCACTGCATTTGAACTTCTTATCTTGACTAAGGCCAGCTGGGAAGATACTGAAAAGATAAAAAATAATATATCGTTCCATTTGAAAAAAAAAATGGCAGTGTTATCACCTAAATGAAGGTTGAAATTAGTAAAGTTGCGTTAAATTTGATAACTTGAAAATGCAGCTTAATGGGTTTTTAGTTTTTAGATCGAAAAAGGACGTTGTTTTGAGAGAATATGTGCCAGTTACAAATTTCACCGTGTATACAGGGTGTAACAACTTCGTCCTTCACCATTGGGCCTTCAGGAACGGTAAGAGATACGAAGTCGGTTAATGTTGGGGCTCAGTTGCGTAATTATTGGCCCAATAATATGCCGCAAAAAAATACAAAATTAATACATGGGCTTCTAAAATCCAAAATTTTGTGTTTCGGTTTTTATTTTTCCTGACTTTATTCGAAAAGAGATTTAAAAATAAATTTCAGTTTCTCATTGCCATTTTTTATTCTCCACCAGAGGGCATCATCATATCTTTAATGCGTTTCGTCTTTGAGCCACTATCATCAATTTAATTTTATTAAATATGGGCCTGGATTTTTTTAAATATGAATTAAATCATGAAAGAGGAACTAAATCTACATTCAACGATATACAACATTTACTGGTTTTATGACGTTTTGTTCCTTAAATTTACCATCTTTATTAAAATATCCCTAATACGTTCCTGTAATATACTACTATGGTTAGTGTTGTGACCACTCGAGCGAAAAACCGCTTGATCACTCGATTATTGAAATAACCGAGATCGCTCGATTATTAAAAAAACCGCTCGAATTATCTATTCAGACGAAAACCGTCGCCCGTAACTTATTATCTTTCACTCGATACCCGCGCTTCGCTTGCCGCCGTGTACCGCTGTAGCGTGATCGAATTAAAAACTGCTCGTATATTCAAACAGTTTTTCGCTCGATAGGAAATACTCTAGTTAAAAATCAGGCGAAAAACCGAAAAATATCGCCGGTTATCTGATAGACGACCTCCGGCCTAAGCGCCGCGCGATCCGATTGGCGACTTGCGAGATTGACGCTGAGCAAGTACACGACATACGTCTTTCTTAAAGGCACATAAACGAGAAGGTGCATATAAAAAAGTATGTTGAATCCCTTAGCGGAGTCATCGCGACATGATTTGGTAAAGTTTTGTTTTAACTGGCCAGCGGAGTAGTTTAGGTCTCCGATTGTAAATATTAAAAAATTAAAGGATATAATTTTAAAATTTTTAATTACTATAAAGACGAGAAAACTTCTCAAAAATAACATAATAATAGAAATTGTTAATGAAAAATAACAAAACGAACAAAATGGTTAACAAAATATATAGAAAAATTCGTTGGTAATCTTATAGTAAACATTTTTAAATCTAAACAGGAACTTTTTATTATTAAACTCAAGAAGACTTCTCAAAAATAACATACATTATAGAAAATGTTAATGGAAAATAAGAAAACGAGCAAAATAAACTGCTGGCCATTTGCTTTCGAGCAAGAAAAATTTCGCCTAAATTTAAAAGTAATATTTTCTGAACCAGATATGACATCGATCTCCGGTTATTAATGATTGATAGATTTGTCCCTTAGGAAACAATTGCCAAAGTTGGATTGTCTTAAACTGTCAGAAAATTTTATATACAGGGTGTTAAAGAGGACGATGATTTTTGCTTCAATTTCAATAGCATGTAACTTTCACAATAATACATAAAAAAAATGATCTTTTTTAAAATTTTGTAGACACTGTATAATATACCTATAGCGCGATATGAAAAACAAAAAAATAAGGAAAAACTTGCCTAATCTAGTGGCGAGTACTTTCCAATACAAAAAATTGTGAGATACTCATAAAGCATAGACATATAAGTGATTATAAGTACGCCACTGCACATCACAACATTTAGGTACAATTGTTGTTACTGAACATAAACAACCTTTTCATAAGGTATAATAATCACTTGCAAAGTTTGCACGATACAACGCACAGTTTGATCTAGCTAACAAAAAGTTGAAAAAAAGCAGTTTTTCAAAAAAATCGGTATCTCTTAAAATATACCAGATATAAAAAATTTGACAGATTTCTTTCTTTGCTATGAACCAGTGATTCAATTGACGTACAGTGATAAAATTTAAAAATATTATTGTGAAAGTTACATGCTATTGAAATTGGAGCAAAAATCATCGTCCTCTTTAACACCCTGTATATAAAATTTTCTGACAGTCTAAGACAATCCAACATTGGCAATTGTTTCCTAAGGGACAAATCTATCAACCATTAAAAACCGGAGATCGATGTCATATGTGGTTCAGAAAATATAAACTTTTAAATTTAGGCGAAATTTTTCTTGCTCGAAAGCAAATGGCCAGCAGTTTAGTTAACAAAACATAGGTATCGACAAATTTTTTAGTAATTAAAAGTATGCATTCTTAAATTTAAACAGGAACTTTTAGGTAACTATGAATACATGAGTACATAAATTTAAAAAAATAATAACCAATTTTCTTATTTTGCCAGTCGCGTAACTAAGCCTAAATTTTTGAAGTGTACACAGTGGGCACCTGATTATTTAAAGTGGAATAATTTGACAAGCTATTTTAAATATCTACTTATTTTATGCTCGTAGATTGAGAAAGATGTGAAGAAAAATAACTCTTGGTAATACTTTTTGTTCGGGTTAAAAACGCACAATAATAAACCCAAACAATAAATACATATTTGTGTGATTTTTTGCAGTTTTTTGTTTGGTATCGAGACACGTGGTAAAAATTCATTATTCACAAATAAATAAATTTCTGGAATTTTTTTGGTGACAGTATAATTTTTTAGCTAAACCTGTGCCCACCCGTAGTTACGTGCCTGCTAAATACCCGACCTAATCACATGAGTTACGTCACACCCCATACATGAAATATGCCAATTAAGCACTATGACAGCTCAGCATTATTTTCCCTTTTTATATTTGTAACCGTGCTTCACACGTCAGTTAGAAGTCAGACGCCGTTTGTAGTAAAGGTTGTTATTCTTTGTATACTTTAGACTTAATAAATAAAAGTTGTTTTTTAAAAAAGGACAGTTCGTTTTCGAAGAGTTAACTGGCGCAGTCGGGTCGTATCAATAGCATTGATTTTGTATCGTACAAATCAATTTCGGAAACCGATTAAACTATTGAACGGACAAATTGTGATTTTTATGACTAGTGGAGGTGCTTGCGCAGAGTGGCTTTCAAGAAATCGAAAACCCCATCTACTGCAGACTGTGTATCCACCACCCCACCATCCAAGGATCTCGGGAAAGGCTCTCCAAATCGACCTTTTCGCAAAAGTGGATTTGATTGGTTCCAGACAAACATTGCTGGCTCACAACAACCCTTTTATAGTAAGATGAAACTAGCTGTCCTCATAGTTATGTAAGTGTATTTTATAGATGTCTGATGACGAATTAATCGATTCATTGAAAAATTTGAATCTCAATTTACCTTTAACTGACTCTAACTCCACTTCCAATCCTATTATTCCGGAAGTGTCCCAAGAACAAAAAACATTAATCGATTTTTTGTGTAACGAAAGTAAAGAAAAAAGTACTTTCAATAATTTCAATTTAAATAGCTCTACTAAACATAGTTCAGATTTAAACTTAAATAAGCATGTAGTTTTCAATAATTGTACAAAAATGGCTAACAATTTTAAATCGGAATATTTAAATTGTGTTCCAACATTTGATGGCAATGCCACTGAGTTAAATAGATATCTAACAACGTGCGAGCAAATTATCAATAACTTTTATGACGCAGTAAACCTTAATAATTTTCAAAATACATATATATTAAATTCATTAATTGGAAAATTAACAGGAAACGCTCGACTTGTAATAAATATTCAAAATGTAACCACTTGGATCGAACTTAAAGACACCTTGTATAGAAATTTTGCTGACAGACGAGACGAAAGCTGTCTCAATAGAGATTTAGTAGTTTTAAAACAACTGCCAAACGAATCACCACAAAATTTCTACGACAAATGCCTAGAAATACTTAACTTATTGTGTAGTTATGTAGACGCGCATGACACAGCCGATGCAGCTGAAGTGAAACGCGAATTATATAAAAAACTTACTTTAAAAACATTCGTATCAGGTCTTAGGGAACCTTTAGGTACTACTATACGCAGCATGCGTCCACAAACATTAACAGATGCAATTCAATATGTAATGCAGGAAGGAAACACGCGATATTTCCAAAATAACTCAAATCAAAATAAAAACCATACACCAAATATGTTCACACGTCCCATATATCAAAATCAAAATAAAAATTTTAACCAAAATATGAATGGATTTAATATGCATACTAATAATAATCAATTCAGGTCAAATTTTATATCTCAACCGTTTCAAATCAGACAAAACCAAAATTTTAGACCGCAACAAAAATTCCCAACTAACTCTCAAGTATTTGGTAAATCTAAAAATGTTTTTCAACCTGATCCACATAAGATACTACCTAAACCGACACCAATGTCTGTATCGACGCGGCAAACATTTAAACCTAACCAAAATAATTCTAATAATTATAATGCAGGACCCCCTAATAATTATCGACCTTTTAATAACCACCAACGCCCTCAACCAATATTCGAAGAACTGTACAACGCTTCTGTGTTGACAAACGAACAAGCGAACCCAGATTATACGGAATATAATCCGAATTGCGAATATGATGAGTATAACCCTGACCTACCTTATGAAACACAATATTGCCCTGAAGTAAATAACCAACAATATTATGATTCACACAATGACCTTTACCAATCTACATCTGGTAATAACAATTATTGCGAACAGGATTTTCACCAGTCTCTGCAAGAGAACCAGAAAACCTGACACAACAAATTATTTCTTTAAATACTTCAGATTCAAATGAATTGTCGTATATAACATTTCCAGAATATAACTTAAAATTTTTAATCGATTCAGGTTCAACGAAATCATTTATTGACCCAAATTTTGCTTTTAAACATTTTTCAAATTTTATAAAAGATGACCCATTTATTGTGTCCACTGTTTTTCAAAACTCAACGCACAAATACAGTACAATGATCCCAGCATCCAAAATTTTTAAGATACCCGAAAAATTAAATTTAAAATTTCATTTGTTTAAATTTCATGATGTTTTTGACGGACTAATCGGTCTTGATAATTTAAAAATTTTGCAAGCAAGTTTAGATTTTGACAAAGGATTTTTTATCACCCCGCATACAAAAATAAAACTATCATTTCATAAAACACAAACGCAATTAAATCATATTACAATCAATCCTAGATGCCAACAAATCATTAAAATAAAATGTATAAAAAATAAAGAAAAAATAATTCCCCACCAAAAATTTAATAATTGCGAGATTCACACAAAAGAAACTAATTTAAATAACCCTTTTGATTTAGGTACGTACGCCAATGAATTAACTGAATATACTCTTCCAAACAGAGAAAACACTATCACACAAGATGATATCGAAAACCTAGATCAAATTTCAATGCAAGTACAACCCGATAATGACCCCGTAGAAATACGTGACGAACCAGATGACGACGACGTCACGATTCACTCGAATGACGAAGAGAACCCTATAGTAGGTGTTCCAATCGTGGAAACCCCGGTTAATTACGGCGCGAACCAAATTTTTATTCAAGAAGTATTACATTCACCCGCCAAACTTCGAACTAAAATTTTATTCGAAAAGAAACGCAGAATGATCATCCAAATATCTAAAAATAATTTTGAACAAGATATCATTAACTTTGTAAAAGAAAATGTCATACCCGATAAACAATACCATTTATTTTTCGAGAAACGTGAGACTTATGAACCCTTTTGTGAAGTAATTAGAAAAAATTTTAAATGGCCATCCATTAGATTCAAACGCTGTTTAAACAAACTTATCGACGTCACGGAAAAAAAAGTGATATACCCGAAATTATAAAAAACTACCACGAAGGCAAATCTAGCCATAGAGGTATAGACGAGACCGAGCAAAAAATTAAAATTAAATATTACTGGCCAAATTTAAAAAGTTCTATACAAACGTTTATAAATGATTGCGAAATATGTCAAATCAGTAAATACGATCGTAACCCCGTTAAAATGCAAATGAATATTACTCCCACTGCAACCAGACCCTTCGAGATTATTCATTTAGATACGTACACTTTGGAACAAACAAAATTCTTAACCATAATTGACAGTTTTTCAAAATACGCACAAGCGTACCCCCTGAAATCATTAGTATCGACTGAAATCGTGGATAACCTCCTATTTTATTTTTCGCACCATAAAATACCTAAGCAAATAATAGTCGACAACGGAACGGAATTCAAAAACGCAGTTGTTACTGAATTATTGCAACTACATAAAATAAAAATACATTTTTGTTCCCCAAATCATCCTCAATCTAACGGACAAGTTGAAAGATTACATTCAACCCTTTCAGAACATATCCGCCTTTTAAATAATCAAAATTTTGATAAAACACCAATCACGCAAAAAATGATTTACGCGATCTTAGCTTATAATAATTCAATACATTCCTCAATAAAATTAAAACCTATTGACGTAATAAACGGTCATATAACCGATGACAACCCTTTCGATATTAATATTGATCAATTATTGCTTAGCGACTATATCAACAATCATAAAGAAAAAACCAAAGCTTTATATTCTCAAATTAACGAAAAATTAATATCACATAAAGAAAAGGTAATCACTAAAATTAATGAAACTCGAGAAACCCCTGAAATCTTTACACCCGACCAAGATGTTTATGTAAAAAAACATGTACGACAGAAAAACGCTGACAAGTTCTCTAAACCAACGAAGTTAATTTCCATAAATACAAAACGCAAAACTGCAAAAACAAACTCTCACGAGAAAATACATCTCAGTAATATGAAACGTCCGCTTAGAAAACGATATAGTTTTAACTAACTAGTTTTATCTCTTTTTTCAGAGTTCTTCAACTTACATTCGGATACGAAGAAAAAATAACCGTGAGAAAGATAAATGATAACCCCGGTATAATCCCATTTAAATTAGGAACTGCAAAAATTCAAGAATTTACCTATACCCTTATTCACTACTATGATCTTAACCCAATAATTATAGAAATTAATAAGTTACATATTAAGTCTAAAAATTTATCGATAACAATAAGTAGTAACGCAGAATATCGATTTGATACTTCTAACTATTTTAAAATTTTGTATTTAATACAGGATAGGGTCGAAACAAAAATAAGAGAAATAATTCCACATCCAAATAGGATAAAACGAGGCCTAATTAATGCATTAGGATCAGTTTTTAAAGCAGTATCAGGTAACCTAGACGCCTCTGACGGAGAACGATATGAAAAGCTTATCGCGGAATTACAGACTAATCAAAACAAATTGTCAACAAGTGTTTTAAATGAAAATTCTATTTCTTTAAGTATAATTAAGAAATTTAATACCACTATTGAAAAAATTAGTCAAAACGAAAAGTTGTTGGAATCCAAATTAAATGAAATAGGCTTTTTGGTACAAAAAACTACATACAAGGAAAATGCTAATTTAATTAAAGACGTTTTAAACCAAATCATTAATACTTATGAAATAATTGACTCTACACTACAAGACATTGAAAACTCAATTGTTTTTTCTAAATTAAAGACAATGCATCCTAGTATCATAAAAACAGAAGATCTATATTTCGAATTACAAAAAATTCAAAAACAAGTAGGCCTAAACCATATGCCTATAGAAGTAAGTTTAGAAAATACTTTAATTTTTGAAAAATTAATAAATTTAGATTGTTTTATTTTCAACAACAAAATAACCTATCTTTTACGGATCCCAATAATATATCCCGAAACTTTCGATTATTTCCACCTTTATTCCATTCCTGTATTCAGAAAGAGTCTGTTCAAGGTAATAATACCGCGAAATAAATTTCTAATAAAAAATAAATTACACTATTCATATCGAGAGGAAGAGTGCCAGGAAATCAAGGCCCAGTCGTTCATCTGTACGAAAATGGACCTCCAAGAAGTAACCCAGAATAGCCCATGCGCAGTACAACTTCTAAATTCAAATAAAGCCACCTCCACTTGTCGACAAATCGAGGCCAAAATTACACAGCCAATAATTAAACAACTTGATATCGCTGACCGATGGATTTTCATCTTGCCAAAAGACGAAGTCGTCAAATTAAAATGTAATTCGCAAGAGGAAAGCCAAAAGTTAATGGGTACCTACCTTGTGCAAATACCAAATGGTTGCCTAGCTGTCGCAAACCAGGAATCAATAGTCAACGACCAGAGGCCTATGGCAAGCAGAAGCCAACCAATCCTGTTTCCAGATTTCGAAAACAAGGTCAACGTCTTACCGACCCTCAACCTTAGCTTCCATATACAGGACGTAAAACTAGATGGACTATACGAACTGGAGAATAAAATACAAGAACATCAACCCCAATTATTCTTCAGTGACATTTCAGAGTCCCCTAGTCTATGGACTATAATAATCTATGCAGTTTTTGTTATAGGTACTGCATTTTATTGCTACCGGAAGAAATGCTTTTTCAGACCCGAGAGAACGACAATGGCAACGTGCAACAACATGGAACTTCAAGACATCCAACTACCCCGATGACCGTGGAGTTGTTTCTTCGAGGGGAGGAGTTACGTCACACCCCATACATGAAATATGCCAATTAAGCACTATGACAGCTCAGCATTATTTTCCCTTTTTATATTTGTAACCGTGCTTCACACGTCAGTTAGAAGTCAGACGCCGTTTGTAAAGGTTGTTATTCTTTGTATACTTTAGACTTAATAAATAAAAGTTGTTTTTTAAAAAAGGACAGTTCGTTTTCGAAGAGTTAACTCATGTAAAGGGCTAGGCAGCCCGTTAAGCAGTCGGTGACGTCATCGCTTGGTAAATTGGAATTTCAGGCGATTCACTCGAGCGATTAACTCGATTATTAAAATCGCTCGAGTATCAAGTACTCGATTATTAAAATCATCGGTTTTTCCCAACACTAACTATGGTTTCAAAAAATTCGGTTTAATTCGAAATATGCATTTTTTAAAAATGCACTTTTTTAAAAGTTCTGACATTAAGAGTCAAATTTTATTTGTATTAATAAAATAAATTACTTATACCTACGCTAAATAGAACTTTGATAAAACTATTAGTTTGAAATAAAAAAAAACAATAAGTAGGTAATAATAATAATTAAGGACAGAAATAGCAATAATAATTTAAAAATCTTAAGTATCTTCGAAACAAAAATAAATTACAGGACCGTACTAGGAGCATGTAAATGAAGATGGTCAATTTAAGGAACAAAACGTCGGAAAACCAGTAAACATTGTATACCGCTGAAAGTAACTTTAGGTTCTCTTTCATAATTTAAAAAAATCCATGCCGGCATTTAAAAGAAATAAGTTGATAATGGTGACCCAAAGACGAAACGTCGCATTAAATGTTCGATTTTAATTGCTTATCGTCATCTGGAAAGCTCACGCCATCGTCTCTTGGGAGCAAGCAGCAATGGTGATACGTAAAGACTCAACTCCAGCTAGGCAACAGTAGACGGCATGCAGCATGGTACAAGTCGGCTCCTGCTGCCAGTTCGCTTATATGCGACCTCGCAGCAAACTTGAAACGATGTCGCTTCGTGTTCCTTCGGTTAAAAGACTTTGTGTAGCATTCGTCATTGTCGCATGCTACCTGTTACCTCAGTGGAATTCCGCCATTACCTTAACAAAATTACATAAGGCTATTGACCAAAAATCATAACTTAATTTACCTGTTCAAATCAGTGATACAAGCATTATAGGAATGTTCCACTACAAACTTCCCACTTCTTTTCACTACATTTAGTTTTTCCAGTCGGACATATCTTATTTCTTGCCGAACATATTGATTTACACAAATTTAAGCAAAATATTTAGGATGTTAATAAGTTGGTAGCCAATATTGATGGTACTCATCAATGTTCTTACAAGAAAAGTAAAAAACAAGAAAGACTCATTATGATTGTCCATAATTTCAATGTTTTCTTAAGGAACAACACGAATTTCCTTTAAATAATTTAAGTATTTTCGGTACCTGGTTCCTTCTAGTTCCAAATCTTCTTTGATATCTAGTTCTTCACTTTTTACTGCCCAGTCTTCGTAAATAATCCCGCCAATTTTCCCGATGTCATTTATTGCTTCACTTTTCAGCTGTGTCGAAAAGGATGTAGGGCTATAATATACAAAATATTTATTTTAAAACAGGCCAAGAATAGGGATACACCAGGAAGTGCGTTTAAAAAAACGGGTAAACGGTAAAGATTGTTTCACGAAAAATGGATATAACTTATTGACTGTCCTAAAAGTACCTGGGCCATCCCATTATTTATGGCCGTTTGTTATTATTATGTGGAAAGGACCGGATTGTAATAATTATAATTAAATATAGGCACATCAGGTAGGTTACGTTGCTTAATTTATATTTAAATATCTTTTTGTGGTAAAATTTGTTAGTTTTTGAGGAATGGTTCAAGAATTGTCTTTTACCAAACATTCCTCAGAATAGCGTGATAGTAATGGACAATGCGAGCTATCACAGTCGCCAATTACATAAAGCTCCAAGCTCAAATAATACAAAATTGGAGATTCAGAACTACATGGCGGCGAATGATATATATTTTGAAGAAAGTTATAAAAAAAGTGATCTTTCAGAAGTTTTAAAGACATATTGACTGTCCTAAAAGTACCTGGGCCATCCCATTATTTATGGCCGTTTGTTATTATTATGTGGAAAGGACCGGATTGTAATAATTATAATTAAATATAGGCACATCAGGTAGGTTACGTTGCTTAATTTATATTTAAATATCTTTTTGTGGTAAAATTTGTTAGTTTTTGAGGAATGGTTCAAGAATTGTCTTTTACCAAATATTCCTCAGAATAGCGTGATAGTAATGGACAATGCGAGCTATCACAGTCGCCAATTACATAAAGCTCCAAGCTCAAATAATACAAAATTGGAGATTCAGAACTACATGGCGGCGAATGATATATATTTTGAAGAAAGTTATAAAAAAAGTGATCTTTCAGAAGTTTTAAAGACATTTTGTATAAAAAAAGTATATGTTTGTGACACATTGCCAGAAGAAATTGGACATACAGTGCTACGGCTCCCACCCTATTATTACATTTTTAACCCCATAGAGCATATGTGGCATCAGTTAAAATCACTGGTTAGGTCTGAAAATATTTCTCCAACTTTAAGTTCTAGTGTTAATACGAAAATGCTTTAATGATATTCCCCCAGGTAGTTGGAAAAATTCAGTCCGTCACGTAATAACTGTAGAAAATTCGTATATTACTCTGGATCGTATAATTAATCCAATTATAATTAATTTTGATGAGGATAGCGATAGCTAAACAGAACTATCTATAGAATGACATTATAAATGCAAATAAATATGACTACTAATATTTAAAAAAAATGTTATTTCATTTGATTACAATAATATAATCATATCATTACTTGTTTTCCTTAGTCCGTCCCTTCATACTTCACATGTTTATTGCCAGGCTCTTGTGGACACAATGTGACCGACCCAGGAAATCATTAAGTCGTATCCAATTTTCGTGAAATGTACTGTACCCGGGTATGAAAACTGGCCAGGTATCGAGTGACCGACCGCCGGGAGATAACCCAATTTTACGAATCTATTTGAATCGATTTATCTGTGGCGTAACAAAGCAGCCTGTGTGAGAACTTGGCGGGTCCCCAAATCAATAGAATATGAGTTTATTTCATTACTAATATTCTGCTCAACTAGTTTAATAAAGTTTCAGTTTTCAATTTCCATACATGTTCCTCATCTTCTACTGAAAAAATTATACATAAGCAGAAACTTTTTAGATTGCTAAGGCAAACTGCAACTGCAAAAGAGGAAAAACATATTTAAGCATTTTTTATGTAAAGAAGAAAATTATGACGCACATGAACATGCACCGAGTCAAAAATGGAGGGTGCCCCTTTAATTTTGCCCTTTTTGAAAATTATTTTTGGCTATTTTTCAAAATCAAATTACTCATCTCTTTTTGCAAGTTTTTTTAGTAATTTATTTAATTTATTAATGTACCTTTCACATATAATTTTTTTCTGGTACAGAAGGGAAGATATTTTACACTTTCTAAAAAAGCATACTTCTCTCCTTTACATAAAAAATGTTTAAATGTTTTTCCTCTTTTACAATTTGTCTCGAGAATTAGTGTTGGGAAAACCCGATGATTTTAATAATCGAGTACGTCATACTCGAGCGATTTCACTCGAAATTCATAAGCGATGACGTCTACAGGTGTTATAGCTGTTGCCAGGTGGCCGTGATATTCTGCAGTAACCCGCAGGTTCAACAGCGTATCATGACGGCTGGCCGCAATGAGGTTACCCGCCTAGTGCGTATACGCGCTAAGATGATACCTCACAGGGAATATTGATGCATATGTTAAAGGCGAGCAGAAATAATGTTTTCTGGTGAAATAAAGTAATTGAAACCATTGAACTTATGGGAGGTTATGTTAAAAACTCAACTTATTGAAAAAACTATTGTTCGAGTGTTGAAATCTTTCTTGCAAAGTCTACTTAACTTACCTGTCCAAATCAGGGCTACCAGCTTTATGTGAATGTTCCATTGCAAACTTCCCATTCCCTTCCACAACATTTAGTTTTTCAAGTTTGAAAATTAAGTTCGGTTCCGGCATGCTTCTAAAGGTATTGCAACTTGAACTATTAAGGGGAACGTTTTCCCATCCTGGCTCCTTTTTTATTACAGTGTTGATAGTGCTATTGGTGTTTGTTTGTGTCGCATGGTTCTCCCAAGGTTCCACTACACTAAAAAAGTGAATAGAAATGAAGGGTTCAGGGAAAGAAACGGAAATGTCTCTAATTTAAAAGTTTTCAGGAGCGCACATGTAATGTATTCGGATGTTGCTTTTTAATTATACACTTAATGAGTGCAATTTTTTTGTGATTCTCAATATACTCTTCTCTTCTTACAAGAAAAGTAAAAAACAAGAAACAGACTCATATTATGATTGTCAATAATTTAAAATTTTTTCTTGAGGAACCACACGAATTTCCTTTAAATAATTTAAGTATTTTCGGTACCTGGTTCCTTCTTGTTCCTGATCTTCCTTGATATTTAGTTCTTCACTTTTTACTGCAAATTCTTCATAAACAATCCCGCCTATTTTCCCGATGTCATTTATTGGTTCACTTTTCAGTTCGACCTCATTCTGTGTTGAAAAAGATGTAGGGCTTCTATAATATACAAAATATTAATGCGTTTAAAAAAACGAGTGAACGGTACACGGGTATGAAAACTGGCCAGGTACCGAGTGTCCGACCGCCGGGAAATAACCCAATTTTTCTCAGATGGTCATTTTACCTTAAATATGTAAACTGAACAACAATTTTTACGAATCTATTTGAATCGATTTATCAGTGGCGTAACAAAGCAGCCTGTATGAGAAAATTTGACGGGTCCCAAAATCAACTAGAACATGAGTTTCTTTTCCTCTTAATATTCTGCTCAACTAGTTTAATAAAAGTTCAGTTTACATACTTACATGTTTCGAAGGCATATACTTACCCTCATCTTCAGTGGAAAAATTATACATCACCAGAGACTTTTAACATTGTTAAGGCAAACACACATGTCTAAAATGGCAGGGCGCCCCTTTAATTTTACCCTATTTGAAAATTATTCTAGGCTATTTTTCAAAAATCAAATTGCTTAAAGAGCCATTTTTAAGTTTTTTCAGTAATTTATTAATGTAACTTTCACATACAATTTTTTTTTCTGCTACAAATGGGAAGATATTTTACACCTTTTTAATGTTTCCAAAAGCATACTTTTTTCTTTACATAAAAAATACTCTGGAATGTTTTTTCTCTTTTACAGTTTGTCTTAACAATTAGTGTTGGGAAAAACCGATGATTTTAATAATCGAGTACTTGATACTCGAGTGATTTAAATAATCGAGCGAATTCACTCGCAATTCATAAGCGATGACGGCTACAGGTAATATAGCTAGGGTTGTCACGTTGCTATAATATTTTCGTAATTTTTCGCATGTCCTGGATTGCTACGTATGATCCCGGAATTTATTACCGTTTTGTAATTTTTTCTCCTAAATTATAATAATCTGCCAGAAATCCCGGAGATCATCCTCAACTCCCAATGAACACAAGATTGGTCCCCAAAAACTCTGAAGACAATCTGGCAACCATAATTGTCGAGCGCCTTCGGCGACGATTTTCTCTTTACTTTATGACTCGAGTATAGTCTTTCCAATAATCGCTCGAGCGGTTTTTAAAACCAATGAATTCCGATTCAACGAGCGATAATGTCACCGAGCGCGCTCGAACAGCAGCGGTTCTTATTGCGGCGGCGAGTATCGAGTGAAAAGTTATAAGTGACGATTATCGCTTGAATTTATAACTCGAGCGGTTTTTTCAATAATCGAGCGATGTCGGTTATTTCAATAGAGTACTCGAGCGACCCCAACACTGATAACAATGTCAAAAGTTACTGCTTATGTACAATTTTTCCACTGAAGATGATGGTAAGTTCGAAACATGTAAGTATCCTATCTATAAAACTGAACTTTTATTAAACGAGAGCGGACGTTTCTTTTCCTCTCTCATACTTTCACGCCATTGAGAGATGGCGACTATTTAAAAAAAAAATAAATAGAATACTGTTTTTGCAGCGGTTCTGCACCGGCGCTTCTGTGCCCCTTGTGGGGCCGGGTCCATGTTCTCCGCACACATAGAACACCAGTAGATACGCCGCTGTCGTGTATCTTTTATCATGACAATATGTGAAAGTTTTTCATAAAAGTTTTTTGAGATTGTAATTTTTATCTCTTAAGTTTGGAATAAAATGAAGCTTATCGGAGCTTATTGAGTAAAAAATGTGAATCATTGAAAGGAGGATAATTTGCTAGCAAAAGTCAATGAGTTTTCTTTTTTCCTATATATTGTGCTTTTTCTACTATCTGACCGGGTAGCTAGGGCCAGGGTCGGATTTACGATCTGTGGGCCTCTAGGCTGAACCTGTGGTGCGGGCCCCACCGTGAAATTATACAATCAGGTGGACGTGTTGTTGGGCTCTGATCATTGTTGCCAATTGACGCGTAATTACACGATTAGCGTGCATTTGCATTGCCTTATGTGTACTTTTTGTGCAGCACAAGGTGTGTGTAATTAGCGTGTGGTGGCTTCCACACCACCTAAGTGTGTTGCTATTCAGTTTTGTTGACCTTTTTTTGGTAAATACATCAGAGTCCACGTAATATACAAGTTAAGTTATGCCTAAACATAAATTTATTTTCCAACATTAAAATAATAGCAATAGTAACAAAAATTAATTATCTAACATTAATTTCGGTTTAAGCACTATTAGCTTGTAAACCGTAATAAAAAACTTCCACTCTTCTTGTTTTGTCTGGAATCTCAAGATGTATCAAAATTTGCTCAAAAAATAAAAAAATAGCGCCCAATCTGGTAACAACGAGTTTATTATTTCCACTTATTTCCCTTAGTTGAACTAAGTAATTCCTAAAACTTTGCTTCAGAAACTATAGGTCTATCTTTACAAATAAACAACTTAGCCTATGTGAAGTTTTAAAAAAATGGTCGCCGAATCTGAGGGTTATTACTTTCAGTTTTGGCTACCATTTGTTTTACAAATCAGAGCCAAACAGTACCTGTAACACTTCAGGTAAATTGCGTTTCTACCAGGAAAGATGTGGGGTAGTTTCGATTTTTTCCAGTCCACTGAATCCGAATTAGAGTTGTGCTAATGAAATTTCTTGACGAAACATTGAAAAATAAAAAAAAGATAATCTCATTTTTGGCGGTTTTTTGCTTACAAGGAAACTTTTTTTTCTCATAAGGAAACTTTTTTTTTCTCCGACTGACCCTTGGGGCTCAAGCGATAGTTGAAAATTAACGTATTTCGGATATCTCCAGAGAAACCCACGTTTTACACCCAAAACTCGAATTTATTATTAATGGGCTGTCAAGGTTATTTACGATAAGTTGACAGTTTCAGAGTTATAATCAAAAAAAAGCCAAAAAATAAGACTTTTTTTTACCTTTTTTGCATTTTCTTAATGATGAGTCACGAAATTTTGTTAGGTAAACCACAGGTTCGGATTCAGCCCAAACAACACGTAAAATTGAAGAAATAAAAACTCGCAAAACAGTCTTTGTGAGCTTTAAAATGTGTAATTTGTCCAGCTAATTGTGTAATTTCACAAATTCAGCTTGGCTCTGATTTGCAAAAAAAAACATCAACAAAAAAAAGAGGTCAATAAAATTGAATAGTAAATAATATTAAAAATTAAAGACAAAATATTCAATGTTTATAGTAATAGGTTTGAGAAAAGGATTAACAAATGACAAACTCTTGGAAGATATTATTGAATTAAATGAGGAAATAAAAATGGATTTGGGATGTACAATAAACAATAAAATAAAAATTATGGCAAAACAGACATGCAGGAACCAAAGCAAAGAAAACTGGTTGATGTTGATAAATGGTATCTAAAGAAGTAAAAAATTAATCTGGATTTGATCGATATATGCTCAAGAGTACCTCAATTTGGCCATTTGCTTTAGTTCTTCACAATTTGAACATGTTGCCAAATGCTGCAACGAAAAGCAATGCTGCCATAAGTGTGGTCGGGAACATAAAAGCAAAGATTATATCCACAAAGGAGAAAAGTCTCCAGCCTGTACTAAATTGAAACTAAAGCTACATGAAAGTAAACACTCGGCTAGACACTTTCAGTGTCCTGTATATGAAAGAAGATTCGGACAATACCAGAGAAACTTACAAGATAGGTAAACCAAATATTTTTTTACAAAGAACACATTAAAGTAAGTAAGCATAATTCATCAAAATGTACAATCCAAAATCCACTTAATCACCGTAAAAATTTTAAACTCCTGTGCATCACTGAACACAGTTATTTGTAAAAGTAATAATTAAGAATTATGGAATTGTATAAAGGGTGTTGTGAAAGTCAACGCTTCTATCTCCTTAATTTTACAAATAAAGGATTGATTAAGAAGTTGAATAAACCCGGCCTGAAACAAAATTAAAACTACACAAAGCTGAAATGTTCACTTACGATATAATTATATCTAAATACTTACTTATCGTCACGTTGGCTAAAGGTACTGTTCTTATAGTAATTTATAGTTCCAAGTGGAATATTTTCAATCTCAAAATTATCTACTTCAGGCTCTGCTTTAATTGCCGAAGTACTCACATAGTTGGCGTCTGTAAAGAATACGTTATGAGAAAAATTTAATAAATCATTTTCCTCAGTTTTCAATATGTTAAAAATATTTGGGTTGCTACAATCGTCACTATTTTTATGAATACTTTCTGTAGCATGTCCTAACAAAACACCTTGAACTGAATTATCTACGATGCTAGCTTCTGGAAGTAAATTGTTCAGCATTAAACCGAACATTTCGGTGGGCAGAGGGGTCTCCATGCCTTCGTTATATGATATTTAATAATTAATCTATGTTGACTACTCAAAGATCTCGAAAACCTCAAATTTGTCATTAGTGACTTTTGTAGTCGTGACTAGCCGTCTGTTTAACGGACAGTTCTTAGTTTCAATTCTCCGTTCATAAGTTATACAGAGGAAGAAAGCAATAACTGTCTTGAGGCGACAGTAACAGTCTAATTTTAGAACATAGACTGGGCGGCTTATGATGTACCGGTGGTAATGACGACGCCGCCAAGGTTGATTCTGGGTTAGAAAACAAAGGTCGAGAACGGCCGATGCGAAAGTTAATGCGCTTGGTTGCCTTCTTACTGGTGGTAGTATTTGTCAAGTAAAAGTATGGAAGATTTTCTAAAATCTTGTGTACGAGAGCTTTCAATACTCTCTTCTGAAACGAATCGTATTCCCGCCAATCTGAAACTATTTGCCAATTTCGAATTTGTGTAAACATATTCTTAAGGGTGGAATTAAAAACCTGCCTTGATTTCCTAAACAACAGATAATCGGGGCAATTGTAATAAAATGAATCTTCCGCCGTACGGACGGAAAGACATAGCTTCCATTATATTCCAGTGTTGCCAGATGTACAATTATCGTATTTGTACGATAATTCATGGTCGTGTACGATAGTGCAGTTTTGTACGATAATTTTGGCCATAAGGAACTAACCACATAAACTAAGTGATTTTAATGGCTTCCATATGATTTAAGGATTGAATTACCTTTTCTTTTTTAGATAGATACTGTTAATTAGCCATGGGTTACCTTTCGTAAAACCAGGCTCCTATTGTATTCTAGCAGTGACGTTACATGAATATTTTGTTAGTATTATTCCAGTACAAAATTATTTTGTATGAAGTAATATTTTTATTGAGTTGACTTCTTGCGTACCCTACTGAGGTTTGATATTAAACATGTTCTTTTGTTTCTCAATAATTTAGGCAATGCTTAGTAAATATTAATTTTATTCATCAAAAATATAATTTCATATTTGATAGGTTGTGAAATTTAAATATCTTTCAACATTACGGAAAATGTCAATTCAAATTGGTCGATTCAAAATTTATTACAAAGAGGCAACAAAATGTAATTAATAGACCTATTTGATAAAAAATATTGTTTATTGACTTACATAAAATATATGTACCTACGTATACCTACATCTTCACAACCATGACCAAAAACTTTTTAGAAATATGAAGATTTATAACACAAAAAAACGTGGACCCAATTGAAGTACCCCAGCTATGTATAGTTCAGCGTCATGTTGAGCTGACCTTGCTGTAGTTCGCCTTTTTATCGCCTGTAAAAAAATGAATTTTACCTTGCTTCTGTAATTTGAAATGTTTCTGTTTTTAAAATGAAGATTTTTTTATTCCAGAAATTAACTTAAAGTAAATACCTTCTTTGGCGGCATGTATTACTGGTAGTTCTGAAAATACTATTGGCACAGCACCTCCAAATAATCTCCGCAGCTTTATCAAGAAGGGACCTATCAAAATGCTTTGAACAAATTCTGTAGGCAGGAGAACGTGACCAATCTCTAATTCCCATGTTCTGCCCCCAAATGTTTGTTTTTATGGATCTTTCAGAAATCTAAAAACAATACAACAATGTGGTCGAGCTTAGGGCCAATTTTATAAAGTGGGTTTAAATCGCACTGTACGGTTTAAACCTCAGATTATTGGAAACGGTGATTTTATAAACTATAGGATTGACAGCGAGGCTCGACTTAAGAGCAACCATCCTGGTAAATAAGTTAATCGGTAGAAAGAGTATAGTCCATATGTGCATAATTTGAAAACCTAATACATACCTCTCTTTTTGGTCATTCCTGCTACTATCTCTATTTTTATCCCTATCTTCCTGTATCCTTCCATCAGCTCTAAAATATAAAAATATTTGTTTATATGAATATTTTTTAGGGCTTTTCCTATTTTACCTTTCTTTTTGGTCCTTGCTACTTGCATCCTGATTCTTTTCTTCAGTTCTAAAAAAATAAAATATTAGTTTTAAGAGTTAGTTACCTACTTAGTGAAATACTCTAACCGACAAAAAAATGTACGTACATAATAACTTTTTATTCTGTAGCCATATGTGCATAATAATTTGAAAACCTAATACATACCTCTCTTTTTGGTCATTCCTGCTACTATCTCTATTTTTATCCCTATCTTCTTGTATCCTTCCATCAGCTCTAAAATATAAAAATATTTGTTTTTCATTATATGAACATTTTTTAGGGCTTCTTCAATTTTACCTTCCTTTTTGGTCCTTACTTGCATCCTGATTCTTTTCTTCAGTTCTAAAAAATAAAATATTAGTTTTAAAAGTTACCTACTTAGTGAAATACTACTCTCACTGACGAGAAAGAAATTTATGTACAAGATAACTTTTTATTCCATAGTCCAATTGTGTCTATAGTTTCTTAATATTTTCAAAAAAAATTTGTACTCTTATTAAAAAATTTAATTTCGCAACAGCCCCAAATAAGGCAATGATTAAAAATATTTCTTCTACTTGGCTCCCCCTGTACAAAATTTCATCAAATTTAACAAAAATTGGGATGTAAATAAATTTTTCCCACAGTGTATACATATAAATAGTGAACATAGTACATTACAAAACTTACTGTTTTTCTAGAAGTAAAGCTAGTTTTGTTGTTAATAATGTCGAATTATTTGTTCCTAAGCTATCACTGCTTGTGCACTCGTCAGATTCATCATTTGAAACCAGCAAGTTTTCTGGTAGAAACTTGGGCCGATTTTTTTCTGCTTGTTCATTAATACTTTCTTCAGAATCTAGCAACATAAAAAATGTGCCGGAGGAGAATATGGAAAAAAAATTATATAGTACCAATAATTACCTCCAAAGAAAGCAATAGTTCCATAGTAGAACTGGTCTTGCCATTTCACTTTGTATTTTATTTTTGGCTCGTGCTTTATATACTCAAAATTTTTTATATGTTCAATAGGTACAATGTCCCGTTCGTTTGTACCGACATATGACACATAGGCAAATTTTGGTGTTTCGTTCATTTTACGCAACCTAAAACGAAATATGAAAGTATACATCTGTAAAACCCTTGGGAAAATTGCTTACATAACTACCAGGCTGCATATTATGATTTCCATATATACTTAAAAACTTTAAGATAAACAAATGGTCTGCAGGTGAACCCTGGTTTTGTCGAAATAATCGGCAGCTAATGTAAGTACAAATTAACATCTACAAAAATGATCTGATATCTAGATCATTGAATGTAACCTTATTTTTTAACTGCCATAGAACGACAAAATTTGCACTTTTTAATTCTTTTGAGAATGTATGGACAATCAGCTAATTACCTATATTAATTATGACAATATATCGTAACATATCAAGCATAATATAATCCACAATCAACAAATAAAATTCACCATAATCCAAATATAATGGAAATGGGAAACTAATAACTAAAAAAGCTAATTTAACAAATGAAAAACTTACCAAATTAAGAGTCTGGAAATAAAATGCCGCGAAAAATACAACACTTAAAGTCTGATCCAGTCTGATCACCAACGAATACTTATAACTTATAACTATTTTCTTTGCTTATAACCACTGATCACTCTGATCTAAGCCAAAAGCAAACAGGAAACAAAATGGCCCCGATGACCGCGACCGACCGATAAAGGGATCAAATATTAAACCGGCAAAAGGCGCGTTGCCAAATGTATATTTTCAAATTGGGAAGCTTGCGAGAAGCGGCAAATTTAAAAAGCTGTAATACCTACCACCTACTTCGTCGTTTTTCGTTTCGTTTTTTTTTTGTTTTCGTTTAGATTTTGTTTTTATCGGTGTTTAAGCAAAATACCGAAAAAGATTAGGAATAATCTATAATACAATAATACATAATACGTATAATATATTGGGATGCACAGTCAGATCGTTGTAAAATGAGAAGCATGGCAACCCAGCAGTATCCTGATACCGACTGGACACGGAATGACACGGATCTCTATTTCATAATCTTTAGTCGTTGGTGCGTTGATTGGTTGGTTGCCTATACGCAGAATCGTGTCGGATTGTACACATGACGAAAATTACTTAAAGTTAATAGAATTATTATATACATCCATTACCTACCTACCCTAAAATGCAGTCAAATATACCAAATAAGCGATATAAAACATTTATTGACCCGGATTGTAATCAAATGAGTCGTCAAACAAACTGGCGGTGGAAATCTCGTGCTAACAACCCCCCAAATATAATTCAGGCGGAATACCCATCACTTCCACCAGTGGATGTTGAAAATCTATCAGACGACTATGCATCCCAGATTCCAGGTATAAATATCACCTAAATAATAATATTTCAACCCCTAATATATAACTAACTCATAACTCGAATATAGGGGTTAATACCGATATTGGTAGAGCAAAATACGCTTTTTGTCGTAAAAAATTTCGAATTTTCGAAAAATTTTTCATTTTGTTTTAACATCACGTTTTGATTTGTCGGTCGGAAATTTGATTTTTCTATATTGTTTATACTAATAACAATTTAACGGCAAATTTTAGGGATTGTCAAAACAAATAATATTATTTGGGTGGACAAAAATTTCACATACTTACCTACATCTAATAAAACCTCAAATTTGCCAATAATTCTTATAGTTTTCTAAAACATATAGAAAAATTAAAATTAGCAGGTGAAGCAAAACCAAAAATCAAAATTTTCTTCTTAAGTCCAGTGGCACACCGAAGGGAAGGGGGAAATTCTGGACAAACCCGAACAAACCCCCTCCCCCCCCCCAAAAAAAAAAATTGGGTACGCCACTGAACTCGTCTAATGTATTATTTTGAGGTAGGTTAAACTTGTGAGCTTGAAAATCCATCAGACGCCGCTGCATGCTTCCTGTTAGTGAGCCATAATGAGGCAAAGTGTGTACAGTATATATACAGTGAGTCCCAGAAGAAATGTCTAAATTCATTTAAAATTCAGCGGTAAGTTTTTTCAAAAAACGCTCGTACCCGTCGATTTTGATTTTTTATTTTTATTTTTTTGTGGTAATTTCATGTATACAGGGTAGCTCAAAAATAAGTTACGACCATCAACTTAATTTTTTCAAATGAAAACATATATTCTTTTTTTCATTTTTGAATTTTGCATTGAATTCTAAGCATGTTTCATGTACCATGTCCTATACATACAACTTATTTTTGAGCTACCCTGTATACATGAAATTACCACAAAAAAATAAAAAATAAAAAATCAAAATCGACGGGTACGAGCGTTTTTTGAAAAAACTTACCGCTGAATTTTAAATGAATTTAGACATTTCTTCTGGGACTCACTGTATATATAAACTAAAATACCATATTTTCTGTTCACTTTCTAGAATTTAAAGAAGACAATTCATTAGACGAGGGTTTAGATAATTTTCAAGGCCAAGCAGAGAGTAAAGATTTCTTATTAAACTCATCTAGTGACAGTGACAATCAGAATAACAGAAATGAGTTTTTAGATAATTTGGACAATGAAGTTTTTAAAAATTTAAGTAATGCGGATCAATTAATTTTTACGGAATCTAATCTAACACTAAAAGATGTTGTATATATGGTTGAAGGGTATTCATTAAATTATGGATTAACTCAGGAGGCTCGACAGAGTTTATTTGACATGATTAAAATATTTTCGAATAAATTAAATTTGAATTTTTCAAATTATTATTTTTCAAAAACTTTTGATCCACCTGTCAACCTATTAAAACACCACTATTTCTGCTCAAAGTGTTCTCAGAAAATATTATTGACTTCATCAATTTTATCTCCACCTGAATTGTTGTCAAAAGTTTGTGATAATTGTCAGTCCCTAACTTCTATAAATTCTTCCAACCAATCGTACTTTAGTACAATTAATTTAAAACATCAAGTTCAGTTATTATTATCCACAGAGAAATGTCGAGAGAAAGTTATATCAAAGATTTTGCAACAAAAAAATTCAGTGGGAATACCTTCTTATATTACAGATATATGTGATGCAAGTCTGTACAAGAACAATATATTGAGTAGTAATAATTATTTCTTAACTCTTAATGTAAATGTAGACGGTGCAGCTATATTTATAAGCTCAAAGAGGTCAATGTGGCCGATTCAAGCTGTAATTAATGAATTACCACCTACTGATAGATTTTATAAAATATTATTATGTGGTTTTTTCATTACTAAGACTGAACCAAAACCGGCCTTAATGAATCTCTTTCTGTCTGAATTTTTAAAAGAAGTGGATGCATTTAACCAAAATCCTTTGTGTTTCAAATGGGGCAGTAATTCGCTCATCGTTAAATTAACCCCATTATGTTTTTGTGTTGATTCAGTTGCTAGACCAATATTACAAAATCGAATACAATTTAATGGGTATTATGGTTGCAGTTGGTGCATGCAAAGGGGTGTTTATATCAGTGGAATGGTGAGATGTCATCTAGAAGATGATATGACCCTAAGATCCCAAGATCAACATGTTAGGGACGTTAAAACTGCTACAAATATGATGAGACCTATAAATGGAATTAAAGGTTCATCCGTCTTATTGAATTTACCTTCATTCGACATTGTTTGGGGAATGCCTGTTGAATATATGCATGCTGTTTTATTGGGCGTAATGAAAACTATGTGGGAGCTTTGGGGTGCATCTAAAGAGAATTTTTCCCTCGCGGTAAACTCAAAAAAGATAATTGATGCCCGCATAATTAAAATAAAACCACCTAATGAAATCCATCGACTGCCGAGGGAGTTGTCCCAATACAAAAAATTTAAAGCTTCGGAATGGAAATCTGTGTTAATGTATTATGGATTACCACTTTTTGATGATATCCAAAAAGACGTTTATGTACGTCATTTTGCTCTACTAGTTGATGCTATATTTAAACTTTTACAAGAAAGAATATCCGTTAACGATCTTAATATGGCAGAATATAAGTTACTTCAATTTGTTGGAGAGTTTGAAGAGTTGTATAGTAAAAATCATGTTACCTTTAATATTCACAGCTTACTTCACATCGTTGACTCGGTAAAAAAGACTGGTCCGTTATGGAGCACTTCAGCCTTTCCCTTTGAAAGTAAAATTAGATTTTTAAATCAACAAATAAATGGTCCAAAAAATGTCCAATCTCAAGTAGTAAAAAAGTTTTTAAAAATTCAAACATTTAAATGTCTTACTGAGGACAACATTAAAAATGATAAATGTTCAAAGTACCTAAAAAGTCTATTTTATAGTGATACAATGGCAAATGTAACAACAAATGGTCAAGAAGTTAACAGTGAAATTGGCAATATAAAACTATTAGGAAAATGTAATGAAAATGGCTTTTTTAAAAAATGCTTAATGAAAAATGTCGTTTATTATTCAAAACTATGTAATAATAACTCTTTAAGGGACAATACATTTATCGAAACTGTTAACGATAATATTGGACAAATTGAATATTTTTATAAAAAAGATAATAAAATTTTTGTTTTCGTATCAATATTGGACAAAATAAATGATTTTAATATAACTTATGACATTGGCCATATCTTTAAAATATTTAAAAGTAGTACTAAAAACCAGGTAAGCTTATCTGTTTCTTCTATTCAATCAAAATGTGTAGTAATTGATGTGGGTTTAGAAGACTATTATTATGTTGCTAAACTTCCAAATACTTTAGAAGTTCAGTAGATTTTTTTGTTATAATATAAAAAACAACTGTATGGGATGTAAAGCAATATTCCCAAATACATAATACACGAAAAAAAACCATAGCAAATTTTTCTATAATTTTGTGCATGCAGCAATGTGCATGTATGTCTTAAAGCAATATTTGATATTTGATTAAAATGTTTTAGCAAAGTTGACAAAAATGTTAATTTTGTCAACTTGTGTCCTTTAAGAATAGAAACTAACTAGCCAACATACTTTAAAATATAAACACATAATACCTATCTTCTTACTGCTTTCACAACGCACACGGCCATAAAATTAAAAAGTTTTTAAAACAGTCGCGATCGTGGATATGGTAATAAACGGCAATAAACCCTTCTTGTTGCAGGGTGGCAATAGTTTATAGAAAATATTATATTGTTGTGAAATGTAAAAGAAATTTTAAGTTCATGTTTATTTTGCTGGTTAGACCATAGAATTTGTTCGCCGTTTACAATTTTATTTTTATGATTATAGTACTTAAAGAAGTCAACACTTTTTAGAGGATTGAACGGTATCTAAAAATTCATTAGAAAAACGACCAGTGCCAATACTTTTTACACAATTGATCAGTATTATAAAGCCTAGCTATTCCTTAAAATTGATTAAAATGTATAAAAACCTCAGGTATGCCAATACTTTTTTGATGATTAAAATGTATTAAAAATCACATAGGTTCCTGTAAGGTTTAAAAAAAAAATGTGATGTTTTGTATATCTAGCATACACATTGTAGGTAATTAGTTAACAGTTTACACCCCTACAATTCGATAGCAAAAATTTTAGATTTCTGTAATACTATTTCTTTTAACAATTTGTAGGTAAAAACCTTACAAATACCTATTGTACGCAATATAGTTTAAAATTTCCATCAACCATTATTTTCCGTGTACGTTAGTATGATTAAGAAACGATTATTAAGAACTTAGACCTCTGTATATATGAAAATAATAAAATTATATTCATTAACTTATTAGTCTTATTGGCATTAATTATGACGTTTTTCGCGTCGTTTTCGAAGCTAGCTTGGTCGCTGGTAGAGCGCGATTTTTTTACTAGCTGTCAGTAAACTAGCTCTTTATAATATCAAGGCAGGGTCTAAAATAACCGAATAGCTTACTCGCCAATATAATATGTGCTAGTAAAGTTGAAGAATGGTCACCTTTACGGTAGTGATAGAATATTTCGGAACAAAGTTTTTATTTTAATTTTGCAAAAGGCTGAAATGTGTAAATAAATACTTGATGCATAATCAAAACTGACTGCAGGGCCAGGGGGATGCAAGCAAGTGAGTCACGTGTAATTATGCGCGTTTTTAAATAGCCAACAATCTGACCAGTCGGGTAGTAAAAAAGCGCACTAGCTGCGAGCACACTAGTTCCATGTAATCGGTGCTTAGCTGTTTTTCGGTATTAATTTGTAAATTCAATCTATATTCACAAAAATGGATTAAAAAGATTTGATTTGTTAGGTATGCATAAAAAGGATTAAAATGCATTAACAATAATAGCGAAACTTCGGATTTGAAAGAATAAAATATTTTATTATATACCTTTAATCTTGGCATTAAAAAATATATACCTTTTATCCGTTTTTCGGTATTAATTTGTGAATTCAATCTATATTCATAAAAATGGATTAAAAAGATTTGATTTGTTAGGTATGCATAAAAAAGAATTAAAATGCATTAACAATAATAGCGAATCTTCGGATTTGAAAGAATAAAATATTTTATTATATACGTATCTTAATCTTGGCATTAAAAAATATATACCTTTTATCCGTTTTTCGGTATTAATTTGTGAATTCAATCTATATTCATAAAAATGGATTAAAAAGATTTGATTTGTTAGGTATGCATAAAAAAGAATTAAAATGCATTAACAATAATAGCGAAACTTCGGATTTGAAAGAATAAAATATTTTATTATATACCTATCTTAATCTTGGCATTAAAAAATATATACCTTTTATCCGTTTTTCGGTATTAATTTGTGAATTCAATCTATATTCATAAAAATGGATTAAAAAGATTTGATTTGTTAGGTATGCATAAAAAAGAATTAAAATGCATTAACAATAATAGCGAAACTTCGGATTTGAAAGAATAAAATATTTTATTATATACCTATCTTAATCTTGGCATTAAAAAATATATACCTTTTATCCGTTTTTCGGTATTAATTTGTGAATTCAATCTATATTCATAAAAATGGATTAAAAAGATTTGATTTGTTAGGTATGCATAAAAAAGAATTAAAATGCATTAACAATAATAGCGAAACTTCGGATTTGAAAGAATAAAATATTTTATTATATGCCTATCTTAATCTTGGCATTAAAAAATATATACCTTTTATCCGTTTTTCGGTATTAATTTGTGAATTCAATCTATATTCATAAAAATGGATTAAAAAGATTTGATTTGTTAGGTATGCATAAAAAAGAATTAAAATGCATTAACAATAATAGCGAAACTTCGGATTTGAAAGAATAAAATATTTTATTATATACCTATCTTAATCTTGGCATTAAAAAATATATACCTTTTATCCGTTTTTCGGTATTAATTTGTGAATTCAATCTATATTCATAAAAATGGATTAAAAAGATTTGATTTGTTAGGTATGCATAAAAAAGAATTAAAATGCATTAACAATAATAGCGAAACTTCGGATTTGAAAGAATAAAATATTTTATTATATACCTATCTTAATCTTGGCATTAAAAAATATATACCTTTTATCCGTTTTTCGGTATTAATTTGTAAATTCAATCTATATTCATAAAAACGGATTAAAAAGATTTGATTTGTTAGGTATGCATAAAAAAGAATTAAAATGCATTAACAATAATAGTGAAACTTAGGATTTTAAAGAATAAAATATTTTATTATATACCTATCTTAATCTTGGCATTAAAAAATATATACCTTTTATCCGTTTTTCGGTATTAATTTGTAAATTTAATCTAGATTCATAAAAACGGATTAAAAAGATTTGATTTGTTAGGTATGCATAAAAAAGAATTAAAATGCATTAACAATAATAGCGAAACTTCGAATTTGAAAGAATAAAATATTTTATTATATACCTATCTTAATCTTGGCATTAAAAAATATATACCTTCTATCCGTTTTTCGGTATTAATTTGTCAATTCAATCTATATTCACAAAAATGGATTAAAAAGATTTGATTTGTTAGGTATGCATAAAAAGGATTAAAATGCATTAACAATAATAGCGAAACTTCGGATTTGAAAGAATAAAATATTTTATTATATACCTATCTTAATCTTGGCATTAAAAAATATATACCTTTTATCCGTTTTTCGGTATTAATTTGTGAATTCAATCTATATTCATAAAAATGGATTAAAAAGATTTGATTTGTTAGGTATGCATAAAAAAGAATTAAAATGCATTAACAATAATAGCGAAACTTCGGATTTGAAAGAATAAAATATTTTATTATATACCTACCTTATATTTGGCATTAAAACATATAGACGGTTTATCCCTTTTTCGGTATTAATTTGTAAATTCAATCTATATTCACAAAAATGAATTAAAAAGATTTGATTTGTTAGGAATACATAAAAAAGGATTAAAATACATTAACAATAATAGCAAAACTTCGGATTTGAAAGAATAAAATAATATATTATATTGATATCTTAATCTTCGCATTAAATAGTATTGACTTTTTATCCGTTCCTCGGTATGAAATTAAAAATTGTATACTTGTGCTCAAAAAAGAATTATAATGGATTGGCTTTAATACTTAATGTCGAATTTAAAAGTATGTTTTCCTATTTAGAATTAAAAACGTATTAAAGTGGATCAGATTTGAATACCTAAAAGCTCGCAATACCTCCGAAGATTTCAAAAGAATTAAAACCTAATACAATTGAATACTTTTCAATACGTTCCAATTCATAGTTTTTTATAGGGTACCGCTTAAACTCAATAATACGATTTAAGACACAGTTCACACAGTATTATAACCCTAATATTTGAGTTTGTTTTTTATTGTTTCTGGCGGCACCAATTATATTAAGAGAAGTAATTAAATGGTACTCGAGCTGCGAAATGATTACTTGGTCAGTAAGATTTTACAATTGGTCAGTAGAAGAAAACATGTCGAGAAGCAGTTTAGTTCAGAGGTCCCAGGGCACTCTCAATTTTTGTAACTTTCTTGTGTTTTCTTTTGCCGAATACAGAAGGAAATCGGCTACAAAAGGCGGGGGGCGAGTTTTCACTTGTTTTCCCAGGGCACTGCACGATTCAGAAATGTTTGCTGTCCATAAGTTGCTGACCAACTAGCCATTTTGATTGACCGATTACATTTTTCTGTTCGCAAAAATAAGAATATTTTGCTAACCAGTTAAGTGATACCCTCCCTTATTTTATAATGGATATTTTTGAAATTTTTAATGAGTTATAAACGGACGACGAAGATGATTTTGTAAATATTATTGACCAGCGTAGGCGAGACAGAATATTTCGGATATATAACCTTAACCGATTTTTACGAATGTTCAGGATTTAAAAAAATTCTGTGGGACAATTATAAGGCCTCTAAATCATGTTTTATTACATGAAAACCTTAACCGATTTTTACAAAGGTTCAGGATTTCAAAAAATTCTGAGGAACAATTGTTAGGCCTCCTAAATCATGTTTTAGAGCGTCCAACAAACCCATGAGTATATACAATAATACATTTAGTTATAATTAATCCTCCTAGTAATAGTAACCCTCTATTATAAACTATACATAATTTACCTGAGTGTTAATCCCCTGATTATTGGTCCGTTTAAGGATTAATTTAAATCCAAGACTTAAATTCACTTTATAAAATTGGGCCTTAGCAGTTTAAGATACGTCTTAACAGGACGCCATCCTTGTGGAACGACCTTCTTGCGGTTGCGTTTCTCAAAGAATATGACCTACAACGATTCAAAGCTAACGTTAATCGCTTCCTTAAAAAAAGTAACACTGTATACATGCAAAATAATATAATGCTTTCACTAATAACAAATTAAAGCAAAATATGAAATAATTTAATTTTGTACAAATATCCAAATCATGCAGGTATGCCATTGATGAGTGAAACACCCTACCATCTTCAAGGGCAATTACCTGGTTCTTATTAGAAATCTTGAATGAAAAGACAAAAAAACAAATCTAGATCAAATGATAAAGGAAGACAGCTTCAACTATTGCCTTAATCATAGTTTCAAATGCATGCAAAAAATACAAGTAGAATATTTACCAATGGAAAGTAATTCCAAGCTCCCTTCGGTAATTATGGCTTTTACAGCCATAGGCACAATAATACAAAAATTTTTCTTTTTATAGCTTTTCACAACACAAATCACCGAAATACACTAGATGCCACCTCGAATGTCTGGCTCCCTATAAATGGCGTCGTACCAATTTCCAGAAACACTTCTGCGACTGCCCGTAAAGCGGAATTATCGAGGTTTTAATTTCCTTGTCTAAGAGCAAAATGAATGTCAGAGTTGGCTGTACGATAATTTTCAAAGGTCGAAACGATAATTCGTTCGGCGTTTGGCAACACTGTATCTATTCTTTACAACTATTAGTGATGCAAGAATTCGAATTAAAATAATCGAGTATTGAGATACTCGGATGCATCCGAATATCTAAATGGGATGCGAATTCGATATCGGATTAATCGGAAAATCACACGTTCAAAAAAAATATTGACAATATTATTAAACGTATGAGGGTTGCTTAAAGTCCATACACTCTACAAGACAGCCAAATCAAAATTAATTCATTCTCTTAATCTTCTCTTGGGGTTAATTGCATTGTTCGTCATCTAATTCGGGGTATAGTCGGGATTCGAATGGGCTCGGCTAACCGATGGCGTCGTCGAATCGGAATAGCGATGCTTCGGTGTTGCGGTTATAAATTCATTCGAATGATTAATCCGAAATCACAGTATATAGTGTCATTCGAACTCGGCCGACTGCCTCGAATCGGAATAAATGCTTCGGTGTTCGCCCGGTAAGTCGTACAAATAAATTTCTCCTGTCATGATGAACTTTGCTTAGGTGTATATTTTTTTCTCTAATTCTTTAAATATAGTAGTGGGGGTAACGAAAACATTGATTTGGAAAAAAATTCAATGTCTCAGGAACGCCTAATCGGAAAATATTAAAATTAGTGTAATTTAAAAGTTCTTCTAGCTCTATCAGCTACACTACGCGATGTCCACGTTATTTTTTATTGTAGTCGCTAGATGGAGATTTAACATATTTTCTTCTACACTTATGATTTCTCTCGAAAAATTTAAATGCGCGACATTGTCTGTTGCCGGATTGTGAATTCGAATGATTAATCTGAGTATCTTGTTCATCCGATTCCGTATGATCCGGTTATCTAAATCATCCGAGTAGTTACAACACTAACAACTATCCTTTCATTAATTCGTTTCTAGAATTTATCGCTATTGCTTTTTTTTATGATTCAATTCTGCCCAATGAACGGGCCGGGTGAGTTTATACTGCTGGATAAGTAAATAAGTTACGCTTGGACGCAGGGAAGCATGCACGGTAGGATTGTTTGAACGTGCTTATAAATATCAGTATGTGAAGGTTTGTGGTATATTGCAAATTCCTATTTATTTCTTGCTAGATCTAAAAAAATAATTGATTTATCCTATTTATTTTTAGAGTAATGTACGTATTATGGTGTGATGCAAATTATTGATGAAGTTTAGAAAACTTTGAAATTGGCGATCTGTACCAACAAAACAAGCTACAAATCAAATAATTTACATATCTAAACCAGTAAGAAATATACCACATACCAAGATTATTTAGATGAATATCATTTTCAAGATGATTCAATTTTTTAGAAAGTATGGAAATAAACAAACACAAAAAACTAAATATTTTATTAAATGACTAGTTGGACTGGAATGGATATACCATTTAATTTTCTATGTATTCATATGCCGACGTAAATGCCGCTTTAAATTACCGCTATAGATTGTTTCAAATGAACATTGATCGCATTTAAACTTTCTAACTTGATACGAATGCCGAATGTGCCACAACATATGAATCTTTAAATCACTGTTTCGGAAAGGTCCGATAGTTCCAGTCATTGCATTTGAACTTTTTAACGTCTTGATGAAGCCGCATATGAGTTTCAAATTACTTTTATGGAAGGTCCGGTAGTCCAGTTATTGCATTTGAAATTCTTAAAATCTTCTGAAATCATAGGTATGTCGTAATACATGGGTCATTAAACTACTCTTGTGAAATGTTCGATAGTCACAATCATTGCATTTGTTAATGCTGCCGCCGCATATGAATCTTTAACTAACTTTTTCGAATCGTCAGATACTCTCAGACGTTGCATTTGAACTTCTTATAGTCTTCTAAATTTACATGCCGCAGCATATGAATCTTTAAATTAGCATTTCGGAAAGCCCGATAGTCACAGTCATTGCATTTGAACATCTTAACGTCTTCTGAATTTATATGTCGCAGCATATGTTTCTTTAAATAACATTTTCTAGTCGTCAGGTAGTCACAGTCATTACATTTGAACTTCTTAACGTCTTCTGAATTTATATGTCGCAGCATATGTTTCTTTAAATTACATTTTCGAGTCGTCAGATAGTCACAATCGTTGCATTTAAACTTCTTAACGTCTTCTGACCTTGCATGCAGGAGCAGATGAGACTTTAAATCAGCTTTTCGAAACGTCCCATAGTCACAGTCATTGCATTTGAACTTCTTAACGTCTTCTGAATTTATATGTCGCACCATATGGTTCTTTAAATAACATTTTCGAATCGTCAGATAGTCACAGTCATTACATTTGAACTTCTTAACGTCTTCTGAATTTATATGTCGCAACATATGTTTCATTAAATAACATTTTCGAGTCGTCAGATAGTCACAGTCGTTGCATTTGAACTTCTTAACGTCTTCTGACCTTGCATGCATGAGCAGATGAGACTTTAAATCAGGTTCTCGAAACGTCCGATAGTCACAGTCATTGCATTTGAACTTCTTAACGTCTTCTGAATTTATATGTCGCAGCATATGTTTCTTTAAATAACATTTTCGAGTCGTCAGATAGTCACAGTCATTACATTTAAACTTCTTAACGTCTTCTGAATTTATATGTCGCAGCATATGTTTCTTTAAATTACCTTTGTAAATTGTTACATAGTCACAATCATTGCATTCGTACTTCTTAACGTTTCCTGAACTTATATGCCGCAGCATATGAATCTTTAAAGTATCTTTTCGAATCGATCGATAGTCACAGCTATTACATTTAAACATTTTAACGTCTCCTGAATTTATATGTCGCAGCATATGTTTCTTTAAATAACATTTTCTAGTCGTCAGATAGTCACAGTCATTGCATTTCAACTTCTTAACGTTTCCTGAATTTATATGCCGCAGCATATGAGTCTTTAAAGTATATTTTCGAATCGATTGATAGTCACAGCGATTACATTTAAACTTCTTAACGTCTTCTGAATTTATATGTCGCAGCATATGTTTCTTTAAATAAAATTTTTGAATCGCTAAACTTTTTCCTTGAAATGCTTTAAACTTGCAGCGATGACATTTTAACACTTGATGATCATTCGCAGACTTCACACTTCCAGACATTTTGTTACGTAAATTACTTTCAAGCACTTTTGGATCGCCACATTCATGACTTTCCTCGGATGTGTGCCCTGGCATATCTTGTCTAAGGCCTGTGGGCAAGAAACTGAAAATATAAAAAATAATGACATATCGTTGAACACAAAAAGTAGTACCTAGTCTCACACCATAAATGAAGGTTAAAATTCGTAAAAATGCGTAAAATTTTGACAAATTCAGGTTGATATGTTTTTAGATCTCTTTGGAAAAGGGCGTTGTTTTGACAGAACTTGTGCCAGTTACGATTTCCACCCTGTATATAAATATGAAGTTGGCACAAAATTATTTAGAAAAATATTAAGCCTTTTGACGCTTCCCTCCTTTAACTTCAACCCACTTACGATACCTGTGGTGCAAGAACTTCATTCCATAAAAAGATTGCTGTGGGTGCTTCAAATAGAGATCAATATTATTTTTTAATTGATTATTTATGGTCATCTGGAAAGCTCACGCCACTGTCTTTTGGGACCAAACAGGAATGTTGCTACGTCACGGTAACAAAATTACGTAAGGCTATTGACAAAAAACGTTCGCTAGGCACAACGACGTACGAATTCACAAAGCAGCTAAAGTTAAGCCATCCTACGCGCGTGCACCTTTATTCAGCTGGACCGGCTGCGTCGGAGAGAGATTTAAAAAAACACCCCAGAGAAAGTTATTGCGCAGATTACAACTATTATGCATATTTTTTGACGGCAAATAGAATCATCTTTTTGATGGTGGAATACAGTTCATTCCTGGTGTTATAACCCATCGTATAGCTATCTATAGAACTCCTCGTATATTGGTCATTCTTTTACAAACTGCATATTTTTTAACCTTGAGATTTTAGAATCGTCAGAATTTTTTGTTACAACTTATACAGGGTGTTATGGAAGTGACGTATATATTTAAACCGGCAATTCCTGAGATGAAAACAAATTGAAGAAAAATAACCAAAAATGGTGCTTTAATTTAATATGCCCTGTACCATGACCTTATGTCAAACCAAAAATTATCACGTAGTGCCCCCGTTCGGAAGGTAAACACAGCAACATATTGCAGTGAATCTTGAACAGTGTTGTCATATCTTCAGGGTAAACTCTTTAGAAAGTCAATAACCGTTTGACAGATTTCAAGTTGTTTATTTTTAAGGGTACATTATTATAAAATTTTACGTTCAGTTCGCTGGGAAACAATCTCTGATTTATAAACTTGAACTGACTCGAACGAACCGCTGCGGAGTTTATAAATGGTCAAATATGTTCTCATTTGTTCAATTCGAACGACACCTGTCAGATCTGGACAACTTAAAAGTTTATAAATGCCACTTACCCTTTAGAAAAAAAAATGCACTTTCATTTACCGTTTCGGACTTATTTAAAACCAACTTAATTTATAAAAAAAACACCAAGTACTCACATCACAAAATCACATTAGTTTTCGCGTCACAACACATCTAAGTACCGTTCAATCTGAATTAGTATTTTAAAGTGTTACTGTGTAGACAAAAATACGCCCTTAATGTCTGGGAAATAATGTATTTAACATCTAAAAATTTTAAAAATACATAACACGTTGGTTCTCTCGATCGATATCGGCCGGCTTCTTTAAACAGCTGATTATGGACAATCGGGCTAATATTTAAAAATACAGCGTTGCCACTTTCGATGTTTTATAAGCGACTATCATAAATTGCCGAATTTCCTTCTATAATTTTACTTTCCTGTATAATTATAGTCTCGAAAATGGCAACCGCGCTGACTCTACTAGCGGAGAGTTCTCGGAAAGAAAGTTCGACTGGTCCGAAAATGGTAATTTTTAAAATCAATTTAAGGAGGTGGACGAGCATGTCAAATTTAAACAATTAATACGATCAGTGCAACTGAAGATATTAAATTTCAAGTATGAGAAGAGTGGAGAAAATCCAGCAAATTATCAAAAATTCAGTTGTGGATATTTTTTAAAATCTGCAAAAAATTGAATGTAAGTATATAAGTTGTAAAAAAATTTTCGGACAACTATGAAATATCAAGGTTAAAAAGTGTGCGGTTTGTAAAAGAATGACCCATATGATGTAGATAGTACATAACTTGCAGGGTCTATCTATAAGTAAAAATGCTGACACCCACCACTCGATATATGTCATGTTTGAGACAACAGAGTCCTTGCTGCACGGATTTCAAGGGGACAACTTTGCTAGGAATCGCAACAATACTGTTCGACAGTATACATGATGCGACAACTTATAGTTTTGTCGTGTCAAAGACCATAGAAGATTTAACAATATAATCTATAACTAACAACAAAAATACATTTTAAAGTAAACAATACAAAAGTTAATAAAAAGCCAAAATGGACTAAATAAATGATCATGAACCATTCAATAATGTGTTGGTCACCCTCTTGATTTTAAAACGGCCACACACGGCCCATGGTTGAGATGCAGTTATTTATTTTTTCTTTGACGCGACAAAAATGTAAGTTGTCGCATCATGTATACATACGTATGAGTAGGTAGGTATACTTTAATGTAATGTTGTGGAAAAAGCGGTATAACTTTAAAACTGTTGAAGATAAAAAGACAAATAAAGAAGGAGAAAACAGACTAACCTTTACTCTCGTTTGTATATAATTACTTAGATATACACGAAAATCCCGGTGTAGCAATTTAAATTTTAGTAAAAAAATATCACTTTTTATTTTATCCCGTGTATTGAATTAATTGAACGGAAAAATACTGTTTGCTACGTCAATGTGTAGCTAAACAGTGTGGCTACCCGCCAGTGAAACGTATGTCAATCAGTGTATTTGTATGGGTATGTAAAAAACATATTTTCGCGGACCGGAACCGGATCGGCGGTTGGAGACCACTGGTGTCAAGGGCTACTTGATTCTTGATGGACTTCTTCCGAGTCCATCTCCGATGCGATTGCGGTTATCCACATATTCAACCGCGTGTCACGAAGGCTGGACGCAATGCGGTTACCCGCCTAGTGCGTACACGCGCTAGGACGATGCCAGAAAGGGAATATTGATGCATAGAAATAGTTTGGTCTGCTGAAATAAAGTAATTGAAACCATGATGCGCCGTAAGCACATTGAAGTTATGGGATTATGTTAAAAACTCAACTTATTAAAAAAATCTCTTCTTCCAGTATTGAAATCTTTACTGCAAAATCTAATTACACTTACCGGTCCAAATCAGGGCTACAAGCTCTAGGGGAATGTTCCATTACAAACTTCCCATTTATTTCCACAACATTTAGTTCTTCCAGTTTGATAATTAATTTCGATTCCGGCATGCTTCTAAAGGTATTGGAACTTGAACCATTAAGGGGAACGTCTTCTCTTTCAACGCTTTCCTGTCCTGGCTCCTTTTTTATTACAGTGTTGATAGCGCTTTTGGTGTCCCTTTGCGTCAAATGTTTCTCCCGAGGTTCCACTACACTAACAAAGTGAATAGAAATGAAGGATTCAGGGAAAGAAATGGAAATGGCTTTAATTTAAAAGTTTTCAGGAGCGCAAATGTAATGTATTCGGATGTTGCTCTTTAATTGTACGCTTAATGAGTGCAATTTTTTGTGATTACCAATATACTCTTGTTCTTACAAGAAAAGTAAAAAACAAGGAACAGACTCATTATGATTGTCCATAATTTCAATTGCTTCTCGAGGAATACACGAATTTCTTTTAAATAATTTAAGTATTTTCGGTACCTGGTTCCTTCTTGTTCCAGATCTTCTTTGATATCTAAGTCTTCATTTTTTACTGCCCAGTCTTCATAAACAATCCCACCTATTTTCCCGATATCATTTATTGTTTCACTTTTCACTTGGGCCTCATTCAGTGCCAAAGGGAATGTAGGGCTTCTATAATACACAAAATATTTATTTTAAAAGAAGTCAAGAATAGGGAAACATCAGGAAGTGCGTTAAAAAAAACGGATAAACAGTACCCGGGTATGAAAACTGGCCAGGTACCGAGTGTCCGACCACCGGGAAATATCCCAATTGTTCTCAGATGGCCATTAGGTACCTACGTTAAACTTGTAAACTGAAGAACAACTTTTACTATTTTATTTGAATCGATTTATCAGTGGCGTAACAAAGCAGTCTGTGTGAGAAAATTTGGCGGGTCCCCAACTCAAATATAATATGAGTTCATAATATTTCTTTTCCTCTTAAGATTCTGCTCAACTAGTTTAATAAAAGTTCAGTTTTTAATTGCCATACATGTTCTTCATCTTCAGTAGAAAAATTATACATCAGCAGAAACTTTTTACATTGTTAAAGCAAACTGTAAAAGAGGAAAAACATATATAAGCATTTTTTATGTAAAGAAGAAACTTATGACGGACATGTACATGAACCGAGTCTAAAATGGGAGGGCGCCCGTTTAATTTTGCTCTTTTTGAATATCCACAAATCAAATTTAGATATTTACACTTGGTAGTTTTAAGATAGGGATATTTTAAGGAGAACTGTCACATAAACTTTACTTCGAGTTGTGCAATCTGTGCAAAGTAAGCTTGTTTTAAGAGTGGTACTAAGAATCGACGGTAATAACAGTGAGTTATATGGCAGTTCTGTACCATAAATATGTTTTAATGGTAGTATTAGTTAGTTAGTATAGTTAGTTAGCGTATTTCGTAGGACTATTTATTTATTTATTTATTTATTTATTTATTAACGGGTTACAACCCATTTCGGAAAATTTAAGTACAAAGACTTAAAAACTAACAAAAATTAAAATTAAAATTTTAAAATTAAAAATTACAAGAGTAATACAATCAAAAACATTACAAAAAAAAATTCCAAAAACTTGACATTCAAAAACTAACTTAACATTCAACACACATGAAACACATCTCAGCCTATAATTATAGGAGTAGTAAAATTCAGTCTCAGATGTCTTTGAAATTCAGAATAGGAAACGCCAGCAAACTCCAGGCCACACTTCGCAACTGAAAGATTTGCCAATCTCAACATTCGGGACATGGAAGCATGATAAGCGTAATTTGTCCTATGGAATGGCAAATGAAACAGTGTTCCAGCTCTTGTGTTTCTGATGGGTACATGCAGATTTATCTTTGAAAGCAAGTAGGAGCAGTCCGTTCTGTAATTGAGAAGGTTGTAAATAAACCTAAGGTCTCTATGCTGACGTCTGGTTTCAAGGGATAGCAAGTTTAATTGGGACTGCAAGATCTGGTAATCGAGCACAAGATTGCTCTTAAAGGAAATATAACGTAAGAATTTGTGCTGTACACTTTCAAGACTACGAATGTGGACTGTATAAGAAGGAGACCATACACTAGAGCAGTACTACAAATAGGGCCTGACCAGCGCACAGTACAACAGTCTAATTGAGTTCGTGTCACGAAAGTCATGAGTGGCTCTCTTCACAAAACCCAGCATCTGCAAGGCCTTGCTGACTATGTTGCTGACATGTGGGATGAAAGAAAGAGAACTGTCAAGAGTGACACCCAAATCCCTAACAGTGTCCCTGGATTCCAGCTGAACCCCATTGAGGCAATAAGGAAATCTTACAGGATGTCTGAGGCGATAAAAACGTATAACATGACACTTTCGAACATTTAAATCCATTCCGTTATGCTCACACCACGCGCCAAGGGCATCAAGTTGTGCCTGCAGGTTCAAGGCGTCATCCATTGAGGATACCTTGGTGTAGATCTTCATGTCGTCGGCAAACAAGAGGCCTCTACAGGACAGGGATTTCATTATGTCATTAATAAAAATATTAAATAACAGGGGACCCAAATGGGATCCCTGGGGTACACCGGATGTTACCTCGATCCCTCTCGACAGAATGCCCCTCACCCGCACTGTCTGGACTCGACCACTGAGATAGCACCGAGGCCACTGCAACAGCGGCCCATGCAAACCCAAAGCCCCCAACTTATAAATAAGCAGCTCATGATTCACCCTATCAAACGCCTTGGAAAAATCAGTATAAATGCAGTCAACCTGACAACCCACCTCCACGGCGTATTATTTTTAATGTTGCAAATTTCTTATGAATTTAATGACACTGCTGCCTGTAACAGGGTAGGAAACTCGTAAGAAATGTCAAACTAAGCACAACTTTTACTATACAGGGTGTTATGGAAATGACGTATTATATTTTAACCGGCAATTCCCGAGATAAAGACAAATTGAAGAAAAATACCCATAAATGGCGCTTTCAAATCATTCAGCGGTAAAAGTGACCTGACGTCAAACCAGAAAAACACCTGTGTGGCACTGCGATGCATGTAAGCAATCAAGGAATTCTGGCTGGTGTTGTCATATGTAGGTACACCTTAAACTCTTTACGCAAAATAAAATAATTTAACCACTTTTCCATTCTGTAATACCTATTTGTATAATTAATTGAAGAACATTTACGACGGACTATGTTTTAAACATCCAGAACAAACATGGAATAGAATTAAATTAGTTCGAAATAGGCACATACGTCACTAGGTCAAATGCCAATGACCTCTTGACATCTTACAACGGCCGAGTAGAAGTGTTCATGCAGCGACGCACGCTTGCGGGTTGTTAATTGAAGACCAACCAGCGGCCGAATACGTTTAATTGTATATTTAATGTTTAATTGCCGCGTAATTAAAAAAAAACGGGTCACATGGTACACTTGTCTCAAGGTGGCCCACTCTCCCCTACATACATACTTATTTATAAGAATAAAATTTGACACTATTTCTACTCTTAAATAAAGTTAATTTATTATTATTATTATTATAAGTTAGATATGGAAAAAATACAGCAAAGATATAAGCACTAGAGGCAATCTATTCAATTTACTTATTTGGCATATTATTTAGTATACAGCTCGGTGAAAAGTTATCTACTTACTTGTTATATCCACTGAAGGCAGTACAATATGAGTGATCAAGGAGAATATTTTTTAGACTTGTCGGGTCTGCTAATTGGAGTAATAATATTGGTCCTCGATTGATTTCTTCACTGATATCGTTTTTTATAATTTCAAGTGGAACATTTTCTATCTCAAAATCTTCCAATTTTGGTTCAATTTTTATTGTCAAATTAGTGACGTTGTATTCCATATCCATACTTTCCGTACGATGTCCTAAAAAAACATTTTTCTTCGCGATTTCTGCTTCTAGAAGTATATTGTGTAGCATTAAACTGACCATTTCGTTGGACAGAGGGGTCTCTTTATCTGCATTACGTTCCATATTGAGGTGTATGGAGGTGTAATTTGGTCTCCTCACTACATTGTGTGGACTAAGTTGATTGAGCGAGTTCATCGTAAATTTCTCAAATGCATGTATTTTAAAAGGTTTGGTTATTACCCTGTGCAGGTATATGATCATAGAAAATTGCTTAAAATATTTAACAGACTATCATTGGAAAAGAGAAGGATTAAGACATGTCTGCTCACTATTTTTAAAATTCTAAAGGATAGTTTCGATAGCCCGGAGATCCTGGCCCAACTGCCTTTTGCTGTTAATAGTGTAAATACTTGTAGTAGGACAGTTTTTTTATTTGGAGTTCCCAAAAATAGAACTCTATAAAAATTCCCCCGTGTATCATATGTGTAATTTGTATAATGAGTTTGCGTCAGATGTTGATTTAGCTATGGTCAGTTTAAGACAGTTTGGTAAGCTTATAGACAGTAAGTTAATTGAAAATTAGTACTATTTATATGAATATACCTTGTTATTTGCCTATAGTAGTATAAGATTGGTTTGTCTGTTATTGGTAATATATTACTGTTGATACGTCATAAGATAAATAAATAAATATTTAATAATTTATCTGCATCGAAAAATGAGATCCCCAAAAGAACTAACAGATAATTACAATGGCAAGGCAAATAACATGAATGATAGAAACATAGAATAATATTTAGGTTTAATCGACGATCCGAGTCGTCGTCCGTTTAACGGACATTTACTTTGCCTTGTGATCAAGCGACACAGAGGAAGAAAGTATGTAAGTTGTCGCAAGACTTAAGGCGACTGATTGATCGGCGTTTCTATTGGCCGAAACCACACTTACACTTTAGCAGTATTTATTTTAAATTTGAATCAATATTGTCGCGTAGGTCAGTGGCGCAGCCAAGAGGGGCCAAATCCTCTCCAATTCTTTGCTTAAAGACTAAATAGTGTGTTAATGCTTTGAATATCGAAGTTTAAAGAAAAACGGAGCGATTGGGAGACAAACGCCTGGTTTACACGGATTTCGGTCAGATATATGGTGTTGGTATCCATGCGATACAAAAGGAAACTCCCGCCGAAGGTTTTTTTTTTCTCTGCACTATCAAAGTAAATAGATTATAGTTATTGTAGTTTTTATAAATTTTACCTTAAAATATATTGTAGCGGCCTACAGGCCTAATAGCATTCGTTACTGATAATAATTATAACGTAAGATTTATAGAACCCAATTAAACTTTCAAATTTCAACAATGGTTTAGTTATTTTAAATTATTAAATACTTATTTCTGTGAACCCAGATAAGTATGTACGTGATAGACCGTGCAGTAAAATAATATGGAATTTATAATTTAATATTGTAGACCGGCGATATAATATTCTAAAATGTCAAGAGTCAATTAAATCAAGTCTTCCAAAATTTTGTAACCTAGACCGTACAACAAAGAATATTATAAAATAACAGTGGACATTATTTTAATTGACCTTAAATTGAAATACAATAAACCTCAAATGAAAATGTCAAATATTCAAAGTAAATAAACTCACCATTCAAGTCGAGACGCAGCAAAAGAAAGAAAGCGCGCGACCCGCGTCTACTTGCTGGCAGCCGTCTCACAATCTCCCCTCTCAACTAAAGTTCCAACCAATCAGAATACTCAGAAATCAGTTCGCACAGGATTACCGCTGACGTGACTGTCTGGTTTTTATGACAATGAGAACCGAAACAAATGCATTCTCCGTATCGTTACAAATTGCTACAATGAAATACGATTTAAGGTGTCTGCGTACTAAGAATGCGCGCCATTAGTGTCACGGTGCATCCGCTCGAGCTGTTATTTATGGTCTGGGAACCACTTAACTTAATTATAAGGTCGTTGAATTGTATAATTCTTGGTAGTTTTAAGATAAGGATATTTTAAGGAGAACTGTCACATAAACTTACTTCGAGTTGTGCAAGCTGTGCAAAGTAAGCTCGTTTTAAGAGTGGTACTAAGAACTGACGGTAATAACAGTGAGTTATATGGCAGTTCTATCACATAAATATGTGTTAATGGTACTTTGTTAGCGTATTTCGTAGGACTATTATTTTTAATGTTGCAAATTTCTTACGAATTTGCTGACACTACTGTCTGGAAAAGGGTGGGAAAATGTTTAGAAATGTCAACCTAAGCATAAATTTTACTATATAACAGTGTTAATAGAAGTAAATTGTCACATGTCTAACGAAGTTTATTAGTTAGCATTTTAGTAGCTTTACCCTAGATAAGCGTCTTTTTGTGAAACTTGATTGTGTGAAGATATAGATGATGGGTTTGCGTCTACAACAAATAGGTTAGTGAAATACTTGTAAACTGAGACATTTTCGCCCGTACTAAGAACTGCTGACAATAAATGTATTATGTAGAACTGTATGATATTTACTTTCAATCGCCGCTCGTAACTACAAGCCCGTTGTAGGTCGATCATTGGAGACATACAATACCTTTAGATGATAGGATTTATTTTTAACAGTGTTTATATTGATATCATGACCCAACAGGCCGGCAAATAATACCCAAGGTCCCGAACCCACTAAATAAAACTTGTAGGTCTTCCCACGTGTGAAAATTGATAGATAGGCCAACATAGAGTAAGCTAGATAGCTTTAATAATCTGACGACATGGGTCGGCTATTACAATATTAATTTAATATATCTTTTTGTTATCTCAATTAGCCACATAATATATTAAGTGGATACTGTGTTGGTCTTTGCCTGTTTGTTATCCTGAATAAATAAATAAATATCAGATACCTAATTGCATGCTGGGGAAATATCCCCGACTATTTATTAAATAAAATGCAAAGGACACAAAATAAGACTATAAAAACTATATTCGAAATGGACTGTTACACCGCTACAGAACAGATTTATCAGTGCACAAAATTATGGGACATAAAAAACTAAGAATGTTTGAACAAATTAAATTTATACTGGGTGTCCGGGAACATCATGTGCTTCGGGTATTTCAATAAAATATACATCTTTGTTCCGATCCAATGTTCAACCTTCAAGATTCCGCTTTTTCATATTTAGCCCATGAGCAGTTAGGGGACTCAGTGTAAATAAAATGACGTTTTCTCGAAAACGGTTAGGATTAGCGACTTGAATGAAGAGTACTTAATTTTTAGCCAATAGTTAAAGGTATGTAAAAAACATTGTCCAAAGTTCTCATCATACAGGGCGTAAAAAAAATGAGCCCATGAGTGTTACAGCTAGTCCGTCCCTGCAGCTGTGAGTAATTCACAACAGTTTCTTGGGTAGTAATTTGACGGGTCTTACCTGGTATACATCATATTAAAAAATAATTGAAATATACCAGGAGGTTCAATAAATATGTGTAAAAAACTAGATTCCATTGGTGCTCTTTGGGAGCCCATATCTCCGAAGAGGAGGCCGATACGAAAGAAGTTTATATGAACCTATAGTATTCTTTTCACGTGTTTTCTTCATATCCGGGAGATTTCCCACATGTTCCCGGACACCCTGTATATTCCATAACCAATAAAAAACTTAAATCTAATTTAACAATAAAAAAAGTAAAAACATATCACAACTATAGTGTACGACACGCCACAAATTTCAGGAATGAATACTCTCGGACACTAAAAGCTCAGAATTCGCCCTTATTCAGAAGAATAAATAAATGTATTATTATTTTTATTATTAGAAAGCACTATTTTTCACAATAGTCAAAAATAAGGCAAAAATTCAGGGTTTCCGTAAACTAGGTGTAATTAAATTCAAGCAACGATGTAAAAACGAAATGTTAAAAAACGATACTTATTAAAAAAAGGACAAACATAAGTTCTCGTGAAATGAATTTAAAAGTAGAATTATAATGTCATTCAGGGCAGGCTAAATTAAGAAGTTACTTGAAATAAGTCGCAAGTTCTTTGTGTTGTCCAAACAATTGGAACTTACACCTTAAACCCAAGTAGCATATTTAGACACATTGTGGTACCATGTATCGTAACTATCATTTCTGTTTCCGATCAAAATTGGAAACTGTTGGCAACAAGAATGGAAATATTTTCGAAACGTATACATTTTAAATGGGACATTTACACCTGTTTCCAAGTGGTTGGTACTAGCTGTGACTTTCGCTGTTTCGATGCAGAATCGAAACTTTTATCGAAAATGTTACGTATTTGTATTTAAAAATTACAGCTAAAGGGGCGGGGCTATGTTAAACTATGCGCAAAACAATTAGGATACCTTCACTGTTGTAAAATAAAAGAAAAACAATATGAAACAATAATTTCGCCATGATGAATTCGTTATAAGTATATTTCCTATAAGTTATTTTATTTTTTATACCTAGTTATTGCACATTAGAACCAAAAAATCATTGTCGCAGTAAATTTTATCGTGCAGTTTAGTAATTTGGCTTTATATTTTTAACGTGCCCTCGATTTATTTTCATTTACAGAAAAAAATATACTTCGTCAAAAAAATAAAAATTAAAATATTATCAATATTTTATTTATTTCTTTTATAAATCGACTTAGCTAGGAAAATGGAACTTATGTAACAAGTTTTGGCTTTGCAAGAGATGCAGGAATTTCATTAAAACTCATTTTAACAAAATAAAAATTCATTTCCTAAAATGGCCGCTAGGAAGCAAGAAATTATTCTGGTCCAAAATGGACTCGACACACAATTTCTAGTCTTTGGCTTCTATAATGTTTCCATGATGCACAGAAGAATAAAAGGTTTGTAAGGTGAATGCAACAGAAAAAAAAGGTTTGCTTGCATGCACAGAAAAGGAAGGTTGGGTATGGACAGCCGAGGTGTGACGCCACGAGAGGCGTGGTTGCAAAAACATTTCCAAACTAAAATTATAAGGGATAAACAAGCAATTTCTGGTATTATTTGTATATCAGATGTTATTATTGATTAATTTTCAGAAACAGATTGACGTAAGTGTTTTTAAAGATCAACATCTTGTTTGAGGTTATGTTATTATTGTTTGCATAGGGAGATTTAAATTGTTATTTTTCTGTTAAAAACAGCTTATTGCACTGTATTTATCAACATAGAGTATATCCACCCTATAGCCATACTTTATGTTGATAAATCCAGTACAGTAAGCTTTTTATTACAGAAAAATAACAATTTAAATCTCGCTAAACAATAACATAAACTCAAACTTGTTCAGATGGTGATTAAAAATGTACCTAAAACACTTACTTTAATCTGTGGTTGAAAATGGATCAATAATAACACCTAAAATATAAATAATATCAAGAAGTTGCTAATTTATCGCTAATACACGTACACCGATGCTATAAAAAATCTCTTATGGGAAATTCAATGCAATCTTGTGTCTTACTAAAACTTTATAATTTTAACTAAATTTTTTTTCGAAAAATAGTTATCTTCGCGTGTCGTTAATATATCGACACCTCGATTTGTAAAATATTTCGAAACAAGCACGTCTTTAAGTGTTTCTAGTAACTGGATTCGAAAAAGTTTCGTAACACATATGTCTCGATACAAGTTTCTAATTCGAATCGAAAATGTGTCGAAACGTTTCTCAGCAAAGAATGTGTGTCCAAGTTGTGTCTGAAAATGCTACTTGGGAAGCCTCTTATACTTCCAACAAAAAACATTTTGACATTTTTTGTTATTTCATTCGGTTAAGCATTCACGACTAATTTTCCGACCAAATGTTTCTAAGCAGTTAATAATAATTTTAGTCAGTTGGCCATGGAAATAATTTTATAAAACGAAACAGAATTATTGATATTTCGATGAAATAAATGTAATTCATTACTCACCATTCCCTAAAATTTATTAAAAAATATGTGCAAAACAATATTAACATAAAAATAAATAGCTAAACTACACTCATGTGCAAATTTTCACTAGTTCATTATTTTCACTAGTTCATTGTTTTCTACGGAGATAAGGGCCAATTTTATAAAGTGGGTTTAAATCGCACTGTACGGTTTAAATCTCAGATTATTGAAAACGGTGATTTTATAAACTAGGATTGACAGCGAGGCTCGACTTAAGAGCAACCATCCTGGTAATAAGTTAATCGGTAGAAAGAGTACCGCTTAAACACAACAATACGATTTAAGACAAGTATTATATCCCTAATATTTGAGTTTGTTTTTTATTGTTTCTGGCTGCACCAAATGGATATTTTTGAAATTTTTAATGATTTATTAACGGACGACGAAGATGATTTTGTAAATATTATTGAGCAGCCTAGGCGGGACAAAATATTTCGGATACGTCCCAATTACATAAATACCTTAACCGATTTTCAGTTTTTACAAAGGTTTAGGATTTCAAAAAATTCTGTGGAACAATTCTAAGGCATCCTAAATCATGTTTTAGAGCGTCCGACAAACCGGCGAGTATATTATACAATATATTATAATACATTTAGTTAGTGCCAGTTTCTTCATCCTCGGTTAAATTTAACATTTATAACATGCTTTATGTGTAACAAATCAAATTTAACCAAGCAATAAAAATAACCGAGCTCCGAGGATGAAGAAACCGGCACATTAGTATACAGTGTGTCCCCAGATCGAGGCATCAATAGGTGCGAGATGAGACTGAAAATTTTTTAGTTCAAAATTCATCTTCAGGGGCCCAGCCCTGCTTGAATTGAAACTAATTTGAGTCATAATTTTAGTTTCGAACAATCAAGTAAGTATGCCTTGGAAATTTACAAAAACTTATTTTTTTGCTATTGCTTATTCTTTTCTAGGAGATACAACAAAATGTTATTAAGAAAAAAAAGTTGTTCAGAAAGAAAAACTGAGTAAGAATACAAAATTTGAAAGTGCCTACTTTGATAATTTGCATTATTTTAATTCCACCATCCCTATTGAAGAAATTGAAAATAATACAAAATATCAAAGTAGGCATATAATTTTCAAATTTTGTATTCTTACTTAGTTTTATTATTTTATGGCCATAGTATCAGCGAAAAGAGCCATTTATTCAAAAAGAAGCAGAATACAATCTCGCCGAACCTAGCAGCCTACTCTTACTCTGTGAAAAATATAAGCCTCTATTATAAAATTGTCATAATTTACCTGTAAGTTAATCCCCTGATTATTCCTCCATTTAAGTATTAATTTAAATCCAAGACTTAAGATTACTTTATAAAATTGGCCCTAAGAGGTATTGACGCAGATTTTGTAATTTCTTCACTTAGTGTTAGTGTCCAAGAAAGTAAACCTATTTATCCATTGATCTTGTAAAAAACACTAAAATTTTTAACAATAACTGTTAGTCTGCATATGTCTTCTTCTACATAATATCCTATGAAAATAATAACCCAACTAATTGATATGTTAAGTAGGTAACACGAAAACTCTCACTGGTGTAGTCAAGGCGGCTGAATAGAATAAATGAGAGATAAGGGAAAGATCCGTCCAAGCTACGTCTCATAACGGGGCAGCAGAATTTTGCGAAAATCGTCCTTAACATTTAGTTAACATAATATATATTATGTTAACTAATTGTACAAGTACGTATTTCCCATGAAGCAAAATTATCCTCGGAAATAAACTCGACCAAAACTATGACTACTGTGAGAATAGAAATAAACAATGTCTTTGAAATATATCGACGAGGCGAGACGGAAGATTCCCCCACAAAGTATTTTGCACCACGTCGTGATATCGCTAGTATGTTCAGCTCGCGAGAGTTTCAGCAGCTAAAAATTTTTTGCATAAAGTACGGCCATGAACTCATTGGTTATTCCGCCAGATTCATATGCCTGAGCAAATGCTGTTTTAAATTACCTTTCTGAAGTGTTTGATATTCACATTGACTACATTTAAACTTTTCTACTTCTTCGGGATTCATATGCCTGAGCAAATGCCGATTTAAACTACATTTATCAAGTGTTCGATATTCACATTGACTACATTTAAACTTTTTGACTTCTTCGAGATTCATATGCCTGAGCATATGCTGCTTTAAATAATTTTTCCGAAGTGTTTGATATTCACATTGACTACATTTAAACTTTTCTACTTCTTCGGGATTCATATGCCTGAGCAAATGCCGTTTTAAATTACCTTTATCAAGTGTTTGATATTCACATTGACTACATTTAAACTTTTTGACTTCTTCGAGATTCATATGCCTGAGCAAATGCCGTTTTAAATTACCTTTATCAAGTGTTTGATATTCACATTGACTACATTTAAACTTTTTGACTTCTTCGAGATTCATATGCCTGAGCAAATGCTGTTTTAAATTACCTTTCTGAAGTGTTTGATATTCACATTGACTACATTTAAACTTTTCTACTTCTTCGGGATTCATATGCCTGAGCAAATGCCGATTTAAACTACATTTATCAAGTGTTCGATATTCACATTGACTACATTTAAACTTTTTGACTTCTTCGAGATTCATATGCCTGAGCATATGCTGCTTTAAATAATTTTTCCGAAGTGTTTGATATTCACATTGACTACATTTAAACTTTTCTACTTCTTCGGGATTCATATGCCTGAGCAAATGCCGTTTTAAATTACCTTTATCAAGTGTTTGATATTCACATTGACTACATTTAAACTTTTCTACTTCTTCGGGATTCATATGCCTGAGCAAATGCCGTTTTAAATGACCTTTATCAAGTGTTTGATATTCACATTGACTACATTTAAACTTTTTGACTTCTTCGAGATTCATATGCCTGAGCATATGCTGCTTTAAATTATTTTTCCTAACTGTTTGATATCCACATTGACTACATTTAAACTTTTTGACCTCTTCGGGATTCATATGCTTGAGCAAATGCCGATTTAAACTACATTTATCAAGTGATCGATATTCACATTGACTACATTTAAACTTTTTTACTTCTTCGGGATTCATATGCCTGAGCAAATGCTGCTTTAAATAATCTTTCCTAACTGTTTGATATCCACATTGACTACATTTAAACTTTTTGACTTCCTCGCGATTCATATACCTGAGCAAATGCTGCTTTAAGTAATCTTTCCTAACTGTTTGATATCCACATTGACTACATTTAAACTTTTTGACTTCTTCGGGATTCATATGCCTGAGCAAATGCTTCTTCAAATAACCTTTAACATGTGATCGATATTCACATTGACTACATTTAAACTTTTTTACTTCTTCTGGATTCACATGCCTGAGCAAATGCCGATTTAAACTACATTTATCAAGAGTTCGATATTCACATTGATTACATTTAAACTTTTTGACTTCCTCGGGATTCATATGCCTGAGCATATGCTGTTTTAAATTATTTTTCCGAAATGTGTGATATTCACATTGACTACATTTAAACTTTTTTACTTCTTCTGGATTCATATGCCTGAGCAAATGTCGATTTAAACTAGATTTATCAAGTGTTCGATATTGACATTGACTACATTTAAACTTTTTGACTACTTCGGGATTCATATGCCTGAGCATATGCTGTTTTAAATTATTTTTCTGAAATGTTTGATATTCACATTGACTACATTTAAACTTTTTAACCTTTTCGGGATTCATATGCCTGAGGAAATGCCGCTTTAAATTACATTTATCATGTGTTCGATATTCACATTGACTACATTTAAAGTTTTTTACTTCTTCGGGATCCATATGCATGAGCAAATGTCGATTTAAACTAGATTTATCAAGTGTTCGATATTGACATTGACTACATTTAAACTTTTTGACTACTTCGGGATTCATATGCCCGAGCAAATGCTGCCTTAAATGACCTTTCCTAAATGTTTGATATTCACATTGACTACATTTAAACTTCTCGACTTCATCGGGATTCATATGCCTGAGCAAATGCAGATTTAAATTATCTTTGTCAAGTGTTCGATATTCACATTGACTACATTTAAACTTATTTACTTCCTCGATATGCATATGTCGGAGCAAAAGCTTCTTAGAACTACCTATTCGGCTTGCTTGAGTTTCACATTGATGATTTTTCTCTGACCTGTGTCTTATGGTGTCTAGTCTGTTTTGACAGACGTTTGGCGAAATCCTGCAAAGATAAATATATTAATTGTACCATATTTCTTGTGACCTTTGGCGGTTGCGTCATACTTTGTCGCTGTGACGATATGTCGAAATCATTCAAAGAATGGCGGCTATGTATTTCACAAAAATGAAACGTTTAAAATTGGAATAAACATATGGGAATTTTAACGCGACGCGACATACGCCTTCGATGGACAGGCACGAACTGAAATAATAGCGCCGCGTGGCGAATGATCAACGTTCTCGTTGGCTCGAAGTCGAGGCCCGCTTTTTGATCCCACATCGCGGGTGACCTAGTTACACTTGTTGGTTGAAACGTGTATGGCATTGCACTGGAAAGCACACACGTAACGTAAGGGTTTATTAAGTATTTAGGCATTGGATTAAAAAAAAGTATATAGTGTTTCCAATGAGTCACTCATTTAAATATAATAAACCATTTCCATAACACCCTGTTTATAAGATTGATTTTGTAGAGTAAGGGCAGACATATACAGTGATAATAAGATAGTAGACCGTAGATATATCGGAAAATATAGAGCCAATACACCTACATTTTCCCACATACATCGAATATCTCGTCTTTTATTCCACACGAACATGTACGTTTATTACATGGCGATTCTGCCAGTCGACATCCACTACAGGGTGGCTCAAGTCCTTTTAAACAAGGACACGGGTGTTTTGCTACAACCGCCATTTCAAGTCCCGTGGATTGGATTGCCTAATAGCTTATTGCGAAATAAATGATCGTGATATCGTTTATTTAGATTAATTTGCATTTTTAAATGCGATTCATTAGTTCATAATTTTGTCAGAAATAAATGGAAAATGGGTGCACTCAACAGTGCCTATCCATTTGTAAGCGATTTTTAATCGGTGACGTAACGATGCGTATATATTTGTAGTTCTGCATGCTGAATGCATATTTTTGACATCTGAATTTCAATTTGTTTTCAGTTTCTTTTTGTTTGGTTTCAAGATAATCTGGTTCTGTAAGGAGCGAAATAGAAAATAAATTTTTAACAAATTACACTAACATTTTAGGACTAGAAACTAAAAAAAAAAATTGTTTCCTTACCCAATAAACCGATGAAACAACTCGCTAATAAATCACAAATCGCTTTTTAAATTCGAATGGAAAAATGGCGTCAGAGTGGTCATCGATTAGTGAAATTGATTTTTTTTAGCGCATTCAGCATGCTATTGTATTCAATGTAAATTGATGCCATTCCAAAAATCGACAAAATTGTAAAATTTAAACGAACTTATCCTCGTAAGTGTGTTGAAGTTGAGGGAGATTATGTTAAAAAAATAAAATTATCCAAAAATGTTGTTTCATTTTTAGGGAGAAACCATTCTTGCCTCAACTAAACTTACCTAGCTAAATTAGTGCTGCGAGCCCCACACAAATGTTCCACTACAAACTTCCCATTTAATTCCGCAATATTCAGTTTTTCCAGTTGAACAATTAATTCCGGTTCTGGTTTGCTTTTGGTGTTCGTTTGTGTCGTATGTTTAACTCGAGGTTCCGCTAGACTAAAAAAGTGAATATGTAGTAATCAAATTCTGTAAAATATACCGGGTGTCATATTTACAAAGAAATAAATTTTATTCAGTGCCACTTCTTCGGGCCTCCCTGTAGATTGTAAAATATTTTTGGGTTATGCATCTTAGTAGACCCTTTAACTTTGGTACTTTTCTTCTAACTTTAATAGTTTAAGCGCTATCGAAGCCAGACAACTACTGACACACCCTGTAGAAGTTCTTGACGTATGTAAATTCTGGAGTTGTATATTGACATAAATAAATGATTTGATTTGAAGTTGTATTGCCGTTGTTGTTATAAACGGTGTTATGGGATAAAAAAACAAAATAAAACGATTGTCAAAATGAGAAATCAAGACAATCCAATAGAAGTAAAGTAATCAAGGAAAAAATATAACGAATAGTAACAAAATTACAGGTAATTTTAAAAATGTAAGGAAGTTGCAACGCGGCTGTAATAGAATGTGAAAATGATGACCAACAAAGGAAACTAAGGTAAATACTAGAAAATAATAAGGAACTTGAGCTGAAAGAAATACAAAATACAGACCCTATGATAATGTTAACGGGTATAGAAAAAGGCTATGAGGCTGAAGAATTTATCCAGTTCCTGGCTGAAGAAAATCCCGAATAATGTCAAAACATTAATCAAGGTTATTTCAAAAAAAGAATGTCGAAATAAATACAAAGAAAATTGGATACTTCAAACTAAACCAGAGATATTTCGTTGGTTTATAAAAAATGAGAAAATAAATTTTGATTTAACGAAAATATACCTAAAAGAATATATTAATGTTGCAATATGCTATAATTGTTGCTATTTTGGGCACATCGCTAAGCATTGCAAATCACAGTTATGTTGTTATAAGTGTGGGGGAAACACACATACCGAAGGAATGTAATGGAGACATAAAATTCGACTGTCCCAACTGTAAAAGGCTAAATTTAAAAGATCGAGTACACTCGGCAAGGGACCCAAAATGCCCAGCCTTAATACAAAAAATGAAAAAATATAAACAAACTACCAGCTATAGTGTACCAAATAATGACAGTTTTTTAGACAAACTATAGGAGCTGAAACTAAGTACTCGTTAGTTTACATTTTTCCACATTCATCGAATATCTCGTCTTTTATTCCACACGAACATGTACGTTGATTACATGGCGATTCTGTCAGTCGAAATCCACTACAGGGTGGCTCAAGTCCTTTTAAACAAGGACACGGGTGTTTTGCCACAACCGCCATTTCAAGTCCCGTGGATTGGATTGCCTAATAGCTTATTGCGAAATAAATTATCGTGATATCGTTTATTTAGATTAATTTGCATTTTTAAATGCGGTTCATTAGTTCATAATTTTGTCAGTTGTTAAATTTTAATGTCATACCAAATAAATGGAAAATGGGTGCATTCAACAGTGCCTATCCATTTGTAAGCGATTTTTAATCGGTGACGTAACGATGCGTATAGATTTGTAGTTCTGCATGCTGAATGCATATTTTTGACATCTGAATTTCAATTTGTTTTCAGTTTCTTTTTGTTTGGTTTCAAGATAATCTGGTTCTGTAAGGAGCGAAATAGAAAATAAATTTTTAACAAATTACACTAACATTTTAGGACTAGAAACTAAAAAAAAATTGTTTCCTAACCCAATAAACCGATGAAACAACTCGCTAATAAATCACAAATCGCTTTTTAAATTGGAATGGAAAAATGGCGTCAAAGTTGTCATCGATTAGTGAAATTGATTTTTTTTTTAGCGCATTCAGCATGCTATTGTATTCAATGTAAATTGATGCCATTCCAAAAATCGACAAAATTGAAAATTTAAACGAACTTATCCTCGTAAGTGTGTTAAGTTGAGGGAGATTATGTTAAAAAAATAAAATTATCCAAAAATGTTGTTTCATTTTTAGGGAGAAACCATTCTTGCCTCAACTAGACTTACCTAGCTAAATTAGTGCTACGAGCCCCACACAAATGTTCCACTACAAACTTCCCATTTAATTCCGCAATATTCAGTTTTTCCAGTTGAACAATTAATTCCGGTTCTGGTTTGCTTTTGGTGTTCGTTTGTGTCGTATGTTTAACTCGAGGTTCCGCTAGACTAAAAACGGGAATACTTAGTAAATCAATTTCTGTAAAATTTACGGGGCGTCATATTTTAAAAAAAATAATTTTTATTCAGGGCCACTTCTTTGGGCTGTAGGTTGTAAAATGTTTTTGGGTTATGCATCTTAGTGGACCCTTTAACTTTGGTACTTTTTTTCAATATCTAATAGTTTAAGCGCTATCGAAGCCAGACAACTCATTGGCACACCCTGTATAAGTTCTTGACGTATGTAAATACTGGAGTTGTATATTGACATAAATAAATGATTTGATTTGAAGTTGTATTGCCGTTGTTGTTATAAACGGTGTTATGGGATAAAAAAACAAAATAAAACGATTGTCAAAATGAGAAATCAAGACAATCCAATAGAAGTAAAGTAATCAAGGAAAAAATATAACGAATAGTAACAAAATTACAGGTAATTTTAAAAATGTAAGGAAGTTGCAACGCGGCTGTAATAGAATGTGAAAATGATGACCAACAAATGAAAACTAAGGGAAATACTAGAAAATAATAAGGAACTTGAGCTGAAAGAAATACAAAATACAGACCAGACCCTATGATAATGTTAACGGGTATAGAAAAAGGCTACAAGGCTGAAGAATTTATCCAGTTCCTGGCTGAAGAAAATCCCGAATAATGTCAAAACATTAATCAAGGTTATTTCAAAAAAAGAATGTCGAAATAAATACAAAGAAAATTGGATACTTCAAACTAAACCAGAGATATTTCGTTGGTTTATAAAAAATGAGAAAATAAATTTTGATTTAACGAAAACATACCTAAAAGAATATATTAATGTTGCAATATGCTATAATTGTTGCTATTTTGGGCACATCGCTAAGCATTGCAAATCACAGTTATGTTGTTATAAGTGTGGGGAAAACACATACCGAAGGAATGTAATGGAGACATAAAATTCGACTGTCCCAACTGTAAAAGGCTAAATTTAAAAGATCGAGTACACTCGGCAAGGGACCCAAAATGCCCAGCCTTCATTTCAATTCAATTTCAATTTCATTTATTGATCAATTTTTCAGTACAGCAGTACAAAAAAAGAACCATAAAGGTGTAGATCACAAATCCTATCACAATTTCTATATGTATTTATAATGGAACATACTAAATCAATAACAAAAAACAATCAACGTGCAACATACAGAGAACAATAAATTAACTAAACACAAAGTCGAAAATAGAATAAGATCAAACAAAATATGCACAATTGGGCAAGACAGCCAATAACATAACAGACTATAAAAATATTTAAAATATATAAAATATATACAATATAATAATATTCAAAAAATTTACTAAAACAATCCCCCCCAAGACAACCTGATAGAGTCGAGCGCTAGGCGGAAATCAATCTAGGGATGGAATTTTCCAAAAATTCATCAAACGAATAATTTGCTGAAGATATTAAAATTTTCTTAATTTTTGATTCAAATTTCCCGGGGCTTAACTGTCGCACACCATAGGGAATAGCATTATACCATACTTTGCCAGCATGAAAAACGGTCTCCATAGTTAACCTTAGGTGAGATTGGGGTACACGTACAGCATTTCTATTCCTAGTAGGGTACTCATGCGAACACTCACTTCTACCCAAGTACATATTATGAAGAGAGGTTACACACTCATAAATAACCAAGTCATAAAGGGTTAGGGTTTTTAAAGATTTGAATAAAGGTTTGCAGTGTGCTATTCTATTGGCCTTACAGATGACTCTGATAGCATTCTTTTGCATGAGAAATATACTGTGAAGCCTACCAGCAGTTCCAAACCCCCAGAACATCGATCCATATCTTAAATGCGATTCAAATAAAGCATAATAGACCTGGCGAGAGATGTGACCGTCGTCCAGTTCCTGCGATACAGTTCTTAACGCAAACATAGCAGATGCTAGACTTTTGGTCAACTTATCTATATGGTTATCCCACTTCAGGTTTTGATCCAACATAACTCCCAGGAACCTATAGTCTGAGACTCTAAGAACGGTCGAGTTATTAACAGTTAATGATAATGCAAGATTTTTATTAAAGATCATGAATTTTGTTTTATCGACATTTAGCACCAGCCTGTTAGCATCAAACCACTGACTTATCAGCGACAAATCTTTATTAATTTTAAGCTCCAACAGGGTTGGGTCCTCATCGGTCCAACAGATGGAGGTGTCATCCGCAAACATTGTAAAACTGCCAGAAATCTGCAAGTTACTAAGGTCGTTGATGTATAACAAGAACAGTAGAGGACCCAGGACTGATCCTTGCGGCACCCCATTTGCGATGTTTCTATTATCAGAACGAACGGTCCCCTCCCCATCGCCCGGGACTTGTACTGTTTGCTCCCTGCCCGATAAGTATGATTTAAACCATCTCAATGTAACCCCCCTAATACCATAATATTCCAATTTATTTAGTAATATATCGTGATTCACGCAGTCAAAGGCCTTCGCCAAGTCACAGAAAACCGCGGTAGTGAATTTTTTATCGTTCAACCCTGAGTAAACCTTTTCCAAAAATGAGTAGATAGCAGCACGAGTACTTTTTTTACTTTGAAAACCAAACTGTGAAGCCGATATAATATTGTACTTATCAAAAAAGCCAGTCAAACGTACTTTCACTGAAGTTTCCACAATCTTAGAGAAAACAGATAAAAGTGAAATTGGTCTAAAAATTGCTGGGCTTTTCACATTACCACCCTTATCAATGGGAATTACTAACGCCCTTTTTTCATTTTCATACAAAAAATGAAAAAATATAAACAAACTACCAGCTATAGTGTACCAAATAATGACAGTTTTTTAGACAAACTATAGGAGCTGAAACTAAGTACTCGTTAGTTTACATAAATTATCTGTTATAAAAATTGTAGACATCTTAAAATATATATTGAATAACTCATTAAAGTTTGGAATTTTTCCTCATCAACTAAAGTTGCATATATAAAAATAAAGGATCCTTAGAGGATTTAAACAAATATACACCAATAAGTATTCTTCCAAGCTTTTCAAAGATATTTGAAATGGTCATATGCTCTAGGCTTTTGGAATTCATGGAGAAATGTAATATTTTGTCTAGTAGACAGCATGGGTATCTGAGCGGTAGGTAAACCACAACAGCAATATATCAATTCACTACAGCGATTCTACAACACTTAGAAAATAAGGATATATCTCTAGGATTGTTTTTGGATTTAAGTAAAGCGGACGACTGATGACAATCATGATATTTTGTTTCATAAGTTAATTAAATATGGTATTAGAGGAAATACGCTTGCGTGGTTACAGTTCTACCTCTCAAACAGACCACAAAGAGTTGTCGTAAATAATGTAAAATCTAATATTAAGGTAAATAGCATAGGAATAGCACAGGGTAGCATTCTGGGTTCTATCTTGTTTGTAATTTATTTGAATGATTTAAGCTCGATAGAAGATAACTTTTTGGTAACCAAATATGCAGATGATACCAATCTGCTGATCCCCAGTTCCACGATTCAGAATGTTTTAGTGAAGTCTGAATATGCTTTACAAAATACAAGTGACTGGTTTACTTGTAACAAAATGATCATTAATGATAGCAAAACTAATTTAATTATATTCAGAACAAAAAACAATCAACTGATAATTCCCGAACATTTAAATATAGTAAACAATGATTACTCATTGGAACATAAAACAAAATTCTTAGGTCTTGTAATAGATGAATTTTTGTCATGGGACCAGCATATTGATAGTTTGTGGTTGAAACTGGGCAGAATAGGTTTTGGTTTGAGTGTTGTAACGCGCTATGTAAATACATGTTCTCAAAAAATTCTGTATTGCGTCAATTTTGAATCTGTTCTTAGATATGGAATTATATTCTGGGGTGGTTGGACGGGAATGCATAGAGTTTTTGTCATGCAAAAAAGAGTAATCCGAAAAATAAAAAAATTGGGATTTATGTGCTCCTGTAGGGGCAGTTTCAGGGAACTTAATGTTATGACAGCATATGCGTTATATATTTTTGAATGTATATTGTTTGTTTTTAGGGACAGAGATAAGTTTGATAGTGGAAACGACCATAATTATAGCACGAGAAATCAAAATTTATTGTATCCAATATATAGGTTAGCTATTACTGAAAAAAGCCCATACTATATATGTGTAAAATTGTTTAATAAAATTCCCCTTGCAATAAAAACTATATATAATGTTAAAACCCTTAAAAGGGAACTAAAACGTGTCTTAGTTAATATTGAACCATTTACAATTGCAGAATTTTTGGAATATAGCTTTTAAGGTTTTTTTATGTGACGCCATTTCATTTTATTAATTAATTTGATATAAAGAAGGTTTTTTTATTTATTTATTTTGGAAAATCTGTAAAAAATTGTATGTATATATGTTTTAAAAGTGTATTTCCGTCGTTTTAGTATAGTTTATTTTGTTTTGAAAACTGTGATTAACTACATATTGAGTTGTTTGTGTATCTGGTAAACCACAGTAAGTACTAGTCAGGTAACGAAAAATTTATAGGTTAATGTTTTATTTATCTGTTTTTAGGCGAAAATAATAATTATGCAGCATAATTATTGTCTGCCTTCTACATCAGCTGATGCCACCGTAAGAGAAACTAAGATGAATTTTAATAATAATAAAAAAATTTCTAGATGTTTTATTTCTTTCCGAGTGAGTTGAGATTTATTTCAGTTAAATATCAGGTAATACTTTTGTGTGGCGACTTGAATGTAGACAGTTTGGTTAGCTGGGAAAGTAGGATATATCTGCATGATATTTTTAATAGTTTTGGTCAGAACTCAAGCGCAATTATTGATCATGTAGTGTGTAATAATATGTAAGTTCACTATTTTTAGAACTTTGCAGAGAATACTAAATATATTGTTTATTAAAGTGGATGTTGAAATTTCAGTTTTCCTGGCATGCAATTATAGATACTGACTTTATTTTATATATTTGAATAAATAAATAACAAAAAAATACAATGTGTTTGTGTGTCTTATTCCCTATAATAAATAATAAAAAATGTATTTAAAAATATAAATAGACTCGTTTCATTTTAAAAATAAACGTACGTACTATTGTAGTACGGTCCTGGAAGGTCCTGGAATGTCATACAAGCCTAGGCAAAATAAATAACCAGAAATAAGCAGGCAAGTCATTAATGTCAGGTGACACTTGACATATCTGGCGCGAGGGTTCGCTGCAACGACTATATAAGTTGTAAAAAAAATTTCGGACAATTCTAAAATGTCAAGGTTAAAAAGTGTGCGGTTTGTAAAAGAATAACCCATATTATGTAGATAGAACATCCCAAGTAGCATTTTTAGACACATTGTGGTCAATGTATCGTAACTATCGTTCCTGTTTCGGATCAAAATTGGAAACTGTTGGCAACAAAAATGGAAATAATTTCGAAACGTATACATTTTAAATGGGACATTTACACGTGTTTCCAAGTGGTTGGTACTAGCTGTGACTTTCGCTGTTTCGATGCAGAATCGAAACTTTTATCGAAAATGTTACTTATTTGTATTTAAAAATGGCAGTTAAAGGGGCGGGTCTATGTTAAACCATGCGCAAAACAATTAGGATACCGTCACTGTTGTAAGTGCAGTTTAGTAATTTGGCTTTATATTTTTAACGTGCCCTCGATTTATTTTCATTTACAAAAAAAAATAAAAATTAAAATATTATCAATATTTTATTTATTTCTTTTATAAATCGACTTAGCTAGGAAAATGGAACTTATGTAACAAGTTTTGGCTTTGCAAGAGATGCAGGAATTTCATTAAAACTCATTTTTACAAAATAAAAATTCATTTCCTAAAATGGCCGCTAGAAAGCAAGAAATTATTCTGGTCCAAAATGGACTCGACACACAATTTCTACTCTTTGGCGTCTATAATGTTTCCATGATGCACAGAAGAATAAAAGGTTTGTAAGGTGAATGCCACAGAAAAAAAAGGTTTTCTTGCATGCACAGAAAAGAAAGGTTGGGTATGGACAGCCGCGGTGTGACGTCACGAGAGGCGTGGGAAAACCTTTCCAAACTAAAATTTTAAGGGACAAATAAGCAATTTCCTGGTATTATTTGTATATTAGATGTTATTATTGATTCATTTTCAGAAACAGATTGACGTAAGTGTTTTTTGAATATTTTTAATCAACATCTTGTTTGAGGTTATGTTATTATTGTTTGCATAGGGAGATTTAAATTATTATTTTTCTGTTAAAAACAGCTTATTGCACTGTATTTATCAACATAGAGTATACCCACCCTATAGCCATACTTTATGTTGATAAATCCAGTACAGTAAGCTTTTTATTACAGAAAAATAACAATTTAAATCTCGCTAAACAATAACATAACCTCAAACTTGTTCAGATGGTGATTAAAAATGTACCTAAAACACTTACTTCAATCTGTGGTTGAAAATGGATCAATAATAACACCTAAAATATAAATAATATCAAGAAGTTGCTAATTTATCGCTAATAAACGTGCTATAACAAATCTCTTATGGGAAATTCAATGCAATCTTGTGTCTTACCAAAACTTTATAATTTTAACTAAAAATTTTTCGAAAAATATTTATCTTCGCGTGTCGTTAATATATCGACACCACGATTTGTAAAATATTTCGAAACAAGCTCGTCTTTAAGTGTCTCTAGTAACTGGATTCGAAAATGTGTCGCAAAAGTTTCGTAACACATATGTCTCGATACAAGTTTCTAATTCGAATCGAAAATGTGTCGAAACGTTTCTCAGCAAAGAATGTGTGTCCAATGTGTGTCTAAAAATGCTACTTGGGATAACTTATTTCATATTTCCATTAAAAATGTTTTCCACACCTAGTCATAATGTATATGTAATGTAATGTAGTACGTAAGTAAGAATTCATTAACCCAAAAGACGAAAAAATTATTTCCACCTCTACAGAAGAACCTATTGCTGTCAGTAGTCGTTTAATATAATATTGCGCGGCAGGGTCTATCTATAATTGAAAATGCTGACACCCACCACTCGATATCTGTCATGTCTGAGATAACAGAGTCCTTGCTGCACAGATTTTAAGGAGACAACTTTTCATGGAATCGCAACAATACTATTAATAAAGTTTGAAACTCTTCGGCAGTATACATGATGCGACAACTTACAGTGTTATCGTGTTAAAGACCATAGAAGGTTTAACAATATAATGTATAACTAACAACAAAAATACCTATTAAAGTAAACAATACAAAAGTTAATAAAAAGCAAAAATGGACTAAATAAATGATCATAAACCATTCAATAGTTGGTGTGACTTGATTTTAAAACGGCCATACGTCGCCTGCCCATGGTTGAGATGCAGTTATTTATTTTTTCTTTGACGCGACAAAAATGTAAGTTGTCACATCATGTATACATACGTATGAATAGGTAGGTATACTTTAATGTAATGTTGTGGAAAAAGCGGTATAACTTTAAAACTGTTGAAGATAAAAAGATAACTAACCTTTAGTCTTGTTAGTATATAAGTACTTAGATATACCCGAAAATCCCTGTGTAGCAATTTAAATTTTAGTAAAAAATACCACTTTTTAAATGAACGGAAAAATACTGTTTGCTACGTCAACGTGTCAAGGCATCTTTTAGTGATTTTTTACGTATCCATGTCTTTAGTGAATTTTTGCTGCGTATGCATGTCGTTTAAACAGCCCAATATTTTTTCTGACTCTGATCATTTTAAAGCATTTTTAGGCATCAGTCATCACCGGTATCAGTTCAGTAGTTTTTAAATGACTATGTAATTTAAAAATTTCTGGATCAATTTGATGTTTACTGGGTATCCAAATATAAGGCCTGAGTATCCAAATGGATACTCAAAAGTACGTTAAAAGATGCCTTGCAATGTGTAGCTAAATAGTGTGGCTACCCGCCAGTGAAACGTATGTCTGTCAGTGTGTTTGTATGGGTACATAAAAAAAATATATTTTCGCGTACAGGTACCGGACCGGCGGTTGGAGACCACTTATTCTTGATGTACTTCTTCCGAGTCAATCTTCGATGCGATTGTGGTTACCCGCAGGTTCAATCGCGTCGGCTGGCCCCAATGCGGTTACCCGCCTAGTGCGTACACGCGCTAGGACGATGCCAGTAAGGCAATATTGATGCATAGAAATAGTTTGTTCTGCTGAAATAAAGTAATTGAAACCATGATGTACCGTAAGCACATTGAAGTTATGGGAGATTATGTTAAAAACTCAACTTATTAAAAAAATCTCTTGTTCCAGTATATTAAAATCTTCCTTGCAAAGTCTAATTCCACTTACATGTCGAAATCAGGGCTACGAGCTCTAGGGGAATGTTCCATTACAAACTTCCCATTTCTTTCCACAACATTTAGTTTTTCCAGTTTGACAATTAAGTTCGGTTCCGGCATGCCTCTAAAGGTATTGGAACTTGATCCATTAAGGGGAACGTTTTCCTGTCCTGGCTCCTTTTTTATTACAGTGTTGATAGTGCTTTTGGTGTTCGTTTGTGTCGCATGTTTCTCCCGAGGTTCCACTACACTAAAAAAGTAATTTAAAAGTTTTCAGGAGCGCAAATGTACTGTATTCGGATATTGCTTTTTAATTGTACACTTAATGAGTGCAATTTTTTTGTGATTACCAATATACCAATTACCAATATCTTCTCTTCTTACACGAAAAGTAAAAAACAAGAAACAGGCTCATTATGATTGTCAATAATTTCAATTTTGAGGAACCACACAAATTTCCTTTCAATAATTTAAGTATTTTCCGTACCTGATCCCTTCTTGTTCCAGATCTTCTTTGATATCTAGTTCTTCATTTTTTACTGCCCAGTCTTCATAAACAATCCCGCCTATTGTCCCGATGTCATTTAGTGTTTCACTTTTCAGTTGCGCCTCGTTCTGTGTCGAAAAGGATGTAGGTCTTCTATAATATAAAATATTTATTTTAAAAGAGGTCAAGAATAGGGATACATCAGGAAGTCCGTTTTAAAAAACGAGCAAACGGTACCCGGATATGAAAACTGGCCAGGTACCGAGTGTCCGACCGCCGGGAAATAACCTAATTTTTCTCAGATGGTCATTAAGTAGGTTAAATTTGTAAACAGAAACAACCCGAACAAACTAATATTCTGCTCAACTAGTTTAATAAAAGTTCAGTTTTTAATTTCCATACTTACATGTTCCTCATCTTCTGTGGAAAAATTATACATCAGCAGAAACTTTTTACATTGTTAAGGCAAACTATAAAAGAGGAAAAAAATAGTTAAGAATTTTTTATGTAAAGAAGAAAATTATGAAGGACATGAACATAAACCGAGTCTAAAATGGAAGGCCGCCCCTTTAATTTTGCCCTTTTTGAAAATCCACAAATCAAATTACTCTAGATAGATAGATAGATTCTTTATTCAAGCTTTTCAGTAATTTACTGAATTTATTAATGTAACTTTCACATATATTACCTTAATTTTCTGAACCTTTTTAATGTTTCCAAAAGCATAATTTTCTTCTACAAAAAAAATCTTAAATGTTTTTCCTCATTTACAGTTTGTCTTAACAATGTTAAAAGTTACTGCTTATGTACAATTTTTCCCCTGAAGATGAGGGTAAGTATATGCCTTACGTACATGTAAGTATGGATATTGAAAACTGAACTTTTATTCAGGGGTCTTCCCTTCTTTTTTGAAACTAGCAAAGGTTGTACCTTTGTACAAGGGAAGTGATCCCGAATCTGCTTCAAATTTCAGACCTATCTATATCTCTGTTGCCCACTCTGGCTAAAATAGTGGAAAAATTGGTAAAACGACGACTGCAGTCTTTCTTAAACAAACATAACATTCTTTGCGCAGAGCAGTTTGGTTTTCGTGAGTCGAAAGGCACAAATGATGCGATTTTTGCATTTCTCGAAGGATTGTATTTGGGTATCAGTGATGGAGAGCTGGCTGCAGCGGTGTTCTGTGATTTGTCAAGGGCATTCGACTGTGTCAATCATGGGATACTGCTGTGGAAGCTGGAGAAGTATGGGGTAAGGGGGAGATCCTTGGAATGGTTTAATTCTTACTTAACGGCGCGTTTTCAGAAGGTACATTTTAATAACCATTGTTCTGAACAATTGGAAATTCGATCTGGGGTGCCACAAGGATCTGTCCCCGGCCCTTTGCTTTGCCTAATTTATATTAATGATCTGACCAATGTTGATATAAGGGGTAAATTAACGATTTTTGCTGACGATTCTACCATACTTTGGAATAGTAAAAATACAAAGGAACTCGAGGTCCATATTCACAATGATCTTGCTAAAGTAAGGGAATGGACTGATACAAATTTCTTAGCAGTTAATATTTCTAAAACAAATACAATTACTTTTAAGTGTTCTTTGAATGAAATTAGTGTACGGAATCAGGTTGTTGGCAGTGAAACTTTTTTAGGTGTATATATAGATAATAAGTTGAAATTTGAGGCCCATATAAATTACTTGGCTAAAAAACTGGCATCTGATTGTTTTGCAATTAGGGTAATTGTTTAGACGTACAAACTATTAAAAATGACTATTCACTAATAGAATCTCATCTGATATATGGTATACCCTTCTGGGGAATTTGTTCTCGGTATTTATTTAATATGTTGTTTATTCTGCAAAAACGAGCCATAAAATATATGTGTAAGGCCAATTTTAGAGACTCAAGTAAGCCGCTATTTTTATTGAATAAAATTTTAACACTGCCATGTTTATTTTTGTTGGAGACGTCTTGTCTGGTTCACAAAAAATTCCCAGGTGCAATTAATTCCGTTTCATTATACAATACACGCCAAACATACACTGTAGATCTGCCTATACCTGTTTCTACTCAAACTAAGAATTCTATTATATACAAGAGTAAGAAAATATTTAATCACTTCACATTGAATATTCGCCAAATTGATAATTACAAAAAATTTAGAAAAGAAGTAAAATTTTTACTACTTTCGAAGGCTTACTACTCAGAAGATTAATTTTTCCATGATAAATTTTGATTGCCTTTGGGAAGTGATATATTATGTGTATTTGGTATTGTGTGTAATATTGTATTTATTATTATTGTGTATTAGTATATTATATTTTTACTTTTATGTCACTTTGTATTGTACTGGTGATTCATATCAATTATCTTTTATGTCTCTTATTTTCGTACTATATTTAGGACTCACAGTTTTGTTTATGGGAATATCTTCTTTTAAACAATAAAGCATATTTTGACTTTGACTATTCAACTAGTGGAGTAGACTATGAGTTTCTTTTCCTCTTCATAATTTCAGTCCAGTGAGACATGGCGACTATTATTTTTGCAACGGCGTTTCTGCACCGGCGCCCCTCGCGGGATCTGGCCCATGTTCTTTGCACACATGAAACACCAGTAGATACGCTACTGTCGTGTATTTTTTATCATGACAAAATGTGGAAGTTTCTGAGATCACATTAAAGTAAAGTAATTTTTATTAATCTCTCAAGTTTAGAATAAAATGAAGCTTATCGGAGCTCATCGAGTAAAAAATGCGAATCCTTGAAAGGAGGATAATTTGCAAAAGTCAATGAGTTTTCTTTTTCTTAAGATATAATTATCGTGCTTTCCCTACTACCCGGCCGGGTAGCTGGGGCCAGCGTCAGATTTACGATCTGTGGGCCTCTAGGCTGAACCTGTGGTGCGGGCCCCACCCTGAAATTACACAATCAGGTGGACGTGTTGCCAATTAGCGTGTAATTACACGATTTGTCTGGTGTAATTTTTGTGCAGCACAAGGTGTGTGTAATTTGCATGTAATTTGGAAGCCACCACCTCAGTGTGTTGCTATTTAGTTTTGGCGACCTTTTTTACAAATCAGAGCCCAACAGTACCTGCAATACTAAACTTAAATTGTGTTTTTACCAGGAAAGTTGTGGGGTAGTTTTGATTTGTTCCATTCTACATGCTTTTGGAGGTGCTGAATCTGAATTTGAGTTTTGCTATCATAATTTCGTGACGCAACATTGAAAAAAATCCAAAAAAAAATCAAAAATCTAATTTTTGGCGGTTTTTGACTCGTAAATAGCCTTGCTATCATAATAATAAAATTTCCTACAATTTATATTATTCTAGTTTTCTTCTCCGACAAACCACTCGGGCTCAAGCGACAGTTGAAAATTGACGTATTTCGGATAGCTCCGGAAAAACTCATTTTTTACACTCCAAAACAAGGTTATTTACGAAAAGTTGACAGTTTCCAAGTTATAATCAAAAAATGACAAAAAAATAAGACTTTTTACCTTTTTTTGCATTTTCTTAATGTTGCGTCACGAAATTTTGTTAAGCAAACCACAGATTCGGATTCAGCCCAAGAAACATATAAAATTAAAGAAATTTTTGGTTTGAGGAAGCAATTAACAAATGACGAATTCCTTAAAGATATTGTTAAATTAAGTGAGGAAATAAAAATTGATTTGGTATGTACAGTAAACAATAAAATAAAAGTCGTGGCAAAGCAGGCATGCAGGAACCAAAGCAAGAAAACTGGTTGATAAATGGTATCTTAAGAAGCAAAAAATTAATCTGAATTTGATGAAGGTATATGCTCAAGGGTATGGCCATTTACTTTAGTTCTTAACAATTTGACATGTTGCCAAATGCTGCAACAAGAAGCAATGCTGCCATAAGTGTGGTCGGGAACATAAAAGCAAAAATTGTAGGTATCCACAAAGGATAAAGTGTCGAAACTGTACTAAATTGGAGCTAAAGCTACATGAAAGTAAACACTCGGCAAGACACTTTCAGTGTCCTGTATATCAAAGAAGATGGGACAATACTAGAGAAACATAAAGTACTTAATCACAAGATAGGTAAACTAAATATTTTTTACAAAGAGGAACATAGAAAACAACACATGTAAAGTAAGTAAGCATAATTCATCAAAATGTACAATCCATAAGTAATGCAGGAGATTAGTTACACATTAAATCACCATAAAAATTTTAAAGTCCTGTGCATCACTGAACACTGTTATTTGTAAAAGTAATAATTAAGAATAACGCAATTGTATAAACGGTGCTGTGAAAGTCAATGCTTTTAATTTTAAAAATAAAGAATTGATTAAGAAGTTGAAGAAACACAGCCTAAAACAAAATTAAAACTACACAAAGCTGAAAGGTTTACGTACTATATAATGACATCTAAATACTTACTTATCATCAGGTTGGCTAAAGGTACTACTCGTATAGTAATTTAAAGTTTCCAGTGGAACATTTTCAATCTCAAAATGATCTACTTCAGACTCTGCTTTAATTGCCGAAGTACTCATATAGTTGTCCATAAAGGATACGTTGTGAGCAAAATTTAATAAACCACCTTTCTCAGTTTTCTTGGATTTCAAAATGTTAAAAATATTTGGGTTGCCACAATCTTGGCTATTTTTATGAATGTTTTCGGTAGCATGCCCTAACAAAACATCTTGAACTGAATTATCTACGATTTTTGCTTCTGGAAGTAAATTGTTCAGTATTAAACCGAACATTTCGGTGTGCAGAGGGGTCTCCATGCCTTCGTTATATGATTGACCGCTCACTCAAAGATCTCAAACACCAAAGAACTTAGAAAACCTCGCATTTTGCTTAGTGACTTGTAGTCGTGACTAGCCGTCTGTTTAACGGACAGTTCTTAGTTTCTATTGTCCGTTAATAAGCAACACAGAGGAAAAAGTATTACTGTTTTGGTGTGACAGTAACAAAGCCTAATTTAATGCTAAGAAAACCTAGACAGCAGTTTTCTGGAAAAATGTTAACATTGCAGAACCTGATATAGCCATGGGTGCACACGAAATTCCACAGGTTTCGCCAATTATCTAATTTGTTTGGCATTAGCCAGGGTGGAAGTATTTTTTGGCATAACCAAGTGTTTTGTCAATCGCAAAGAGAGCTTCGCAGAGCCGTGATGTACTTTTGCGGCTCAAATTGAATCAATAATATTGTATTTATATTTAGCTAGTCTGTATGTTATTAACTACTGGAATTGGTTTGCACGATGCAGTTTTAATGAAAACTTAGAACTATAATTACCGTTCGAGTTCTATATTTCCTGGTATACCCTTCTCATCAAGTGTGTTCTAATTAATGCGCTTGGTTCTCTTCTTACTGCTGGTAGTATTCGTCAAGTAAAAGTATGGAAGATTTTCTAAAATCTTGTGTGAGAGAGCTTTCAATGCTCTCTCCAGAAACGAATCGAATTCCCCCCAACTTCAACATGAAAATCTTTGCCAGGTCCAAATTGTGTAAACATATTGTTAAGGGTCTACTAAACCCCTGCCTTGACTTCTTAAAAGACGTATTAGAGTCTGCAATTATTTATCTTACGCCTGCAATGGCAATTATAATTGCACGTATTCATGCGCAGTAAACCGTGCTCGATTAGCTGGCACAATACTTCTTGCATTGCGAGAATGAAATTCGTATTACAGTAGCAATTCGACTCTTGTTGCAATTAAAATTAAACGGAATCATGCGCAGTACACCATTCTCTATCAGCTGGCGCAATTAGTATTGCATTGTTAGAAATGGATCGTGCGGTGTTTTAATTGCCATTGCCGATGCAAGTCTGGGTAGAGATGGATTATTCTGTTATTTTTAACTGTTTATTATTTGATCGAAGCAGCTATGAACAGCTAATGGCTATTTAAACTAACTGGTACTTAAATTAACAGTTCACATTCTTTATTAAGCATATGTACTGCTAATTCGTCGCAGCTTTTTTGAGCTGCTATTTGTAGTAGCAGACCTGCTATAACTGGTAATCAAAACGAACAGGTTTTCCCATTTCTAATTCTGGGGGTATATTAGGGATTTCGACAGTACCAACTGCTGTTCTGACTGGTGGCAATGCGCCAACTGATCGAGAAAGGTTTACTGCGCATGAATCCGTGCAATTATAATTGCGATTGCAGGCGCAAGACAAGAATTGTCGGCTCTAATACGGCTTTACACAACAGATCATCGGGGCAATTGTAATGAAATGATGAAAGACACAATACTTTCGTTAATTCGTCTCTAGTGTCTAGAATTTATTGCTATTGCTATTCAATTTTGTTAGATCTTTCGGTACCAAATAAAAATAAGGAGTATATGTATCACTGAGAACTCCGGAAGGAACTAGCATGGCTCGAGTAGATATCTCCGTTACCAAAAACCGAAAAATTTTGATCCAATAAAAAAAAAAGAAAACAAGAAAGATCGGAGAAACTTACATCTTCGCCGTATAAATCCGAACTTGAAACTAAATTAAGTTCTCAAAAAAGAAAAAAAGCTGTAACAAGAAATTTAGTGAAACAAAAAAAGACAGAAATTAAAATGGAACTAAAAAGAAAAACCTCTAAATCTAAGACCAAAGAAGAAGATGAAACAGTTTGCATCTATTGTCATGAAAATTACGAAACGACAGAGGAAAAGTGTTCAGTGTTGTCAGTGTCATCAATGGTCTCACACGAAGAATGTACTGATTTTGAAGAGACAAACGCATCCACTTTTTGCTGTGACTTTATGTAGAAATTAAATTTAAATTAAACCACATGTATAAGGAAATAGTATTTTAAGTTGAAATGGTGACCAATAGAATGTATGTATGTAGGTACCTATAAATCATATGCGAAACCTATTTTGGAATACGCCCAGAGGGTATGGATCTACCAATATGTTCACCACCAGGAAAATGTCATATGAAGTGAGACTAATTGGATTTAACATACCGACACTCCTAAAGATGCCTCAGAGGTGGCCTTATAAAAACATATAAAATAGTTCGTGACTTGTTACAGCTTACTGTCAAAAATTACTCCCAAATCCTGTATTTCAGAAACTCGATTCAGCTCAGAATTGCTGATCGAATAAGTAAATGATATAGGGTCACGATTCCTAGTAAAAGAGATTATACAGCATTTTTTATATTAAGAATAAGCTATTGCGCTATTGCTATTGTTTTCAAGGCGGGTCAGATCTTCTTGAATAAGCACACTTCTTGAATAAGTAAATGATATAGGGTCACGATTCCTAGAAAAAGAGATTATACAGTATTTTTTATATTAAGAATAAGCTATTGCGCTATTGCTATTGTTTTCAAGGCGGGTCAGATCTTCTTGAATAAGCACACTTCTTGAATAAGTAAATGATATAGGGTCACGATTCCTAGAAAAAGAGATTATACAGTATTTTTTATATTAAGAATAAGAATTGCTATTGTTTTCAAGGCGGGTCAGATCTTCTTGAATAAGCACACAATCAAGTAGAGTTATAATTTGTCTATAAAATTTGAGATCATCCGCATATAGGTAGTAAGAATTGACAATTAAGAAAACATTTATTGATATCGTTAATATATATAATGAATATTAATGGTCCCAAATGGGAACCCTACGGAACATCTGATGTGGCAGAGCCTGTCTTAGAAGTGAAACCATTTATAAGAACATGAAATTTGCGGTTTCTGAGATAGGAATGAATTCAAGTTAAAAAAGGGCCATCTGCACCGACGGTTCTAAATTTATTCAAAATAATTAGTTGATTAACTATCACACGCTTTACTGAAATAGGTGTAGATTGTATCTATTTAAATGCGTTTATCAAGATTTACTTTAATATCTTCTGTGTATATTGAAAGATTACTTTCGATTGATTTTCCTGAAAAAAAACACATTGTTCCAAATTAGTTTGTCCTCCGACTAATTGGAAAAGGTATTTATAGACCAATTTTTCTAGACGTTTCGCAAAAACACAAATTTTATTTATTGGTCTATAATTGGAGAAATTGCTTTTCTGACCGCTCTTGAAGATGGGAATTATAGTGGACAATCTCCAGGTATCCGAAAAAGTGCCCTCAATTACAGTACAGTTGATTAAATATCCCGAAAAAACTCTTTCCGCCTAAGCTTTCCGCAGAGGAATATCTTGTTGTCAAGCAAATGTCAACTTGTAACCTTCTGTCAATTTATACTAGAGATGTGGCTAATCTTTGGTTTTAAAATCCCGCTGTGACACGATCGATTTAATTTTTTTAAGCTTTTCGAATGAAATAAAAAGCACCAGAGCAGCGATTAACAAGTTTTTAATCTTTATTGGTATCTACAGCAGTGAAGGAAAACAATAAATAAGTGCTCTAGATTATTATAATTATTTATTTCAACCTTTTTTGGTGAATGCGCAGGAATCTACCGGAAAACATGCATTGCATTGCATTGCATTAATACATTTCTAGTTTTTGACAGTTCGTGTTTTAAATGTTTCGGTTCAGATGTCGTCATTTTTAGTTCAAAGAAATGTTATTTACATTTTACAATGTGTTTTATAATTAAAAACAAAAGTTCATACAAATCTAGGCGAGACAACCCAATGTTAATAAAAAACGATGTCTCCAAGTGAATTTTGTGTGTGTTTTGGCCAGTGTTCATGTGAAGTTTTCCGATTATGGTTATGGGTTATAATTGATTGTACAAAAGAAGTAGAGGAGTTGCGAGTCCCCGTTCACAGTTTTTTACAAATATTGCAGGAACTATGTCCTGCACCCTTTCTTGGATCCAACCCTCTAATACCAGTCATTACTTCAAGCTGAATGACAGTAAGTTGATTTTGATCACAATTTTTGTATTGATTATTATATTGACCGGTATCTGAGTCTTCAAATGCACTTTTAAAGTATGTTCTGATATCTACAGCGTTAGATACTTCCTCATTTTCCAGTTTCATAATAGATGACACACCTGAATTTCGCCTAATTACAGACACAAAACTCCAAAATTTTTATGATTAATTGACATTTATTCTATTTATTCTACATTACTAATATAATTCTCGAAATCCTTATCACATATTTAGAACTACTTCTTAGAACCTTGAACGTATTGGAATCGCAAACATTTCTGTAAATTTTCCATATTTTGTGAAATTAATTTTATTCCTTGATTACTTTTATAGTGGGAGCGGAAAAATATGGACGGAAAATTGATACTTTATGTATGATGGAACATTTTCTTTAATAATTTTATTAATTGAATTGTAAAATATGGCAACAATATCTTCTAAGCTATTGTTACGAAACTGATCCTCCCACTGAAAGGCTTGCAATTTAATATTTATAATTTGAACGTTTGCTTTTTTGTAATCAAAAAATGTAGTTCCCAAAGTTTTCAGTGATTTCACATCATTAAAAACAAACTCAATAGATGGATGAAAATTGTCTTCAGTCACACCAGGAGAACAACATCTGATAATATTGGAAACAAGAATATCATTACATAGAATTAAATCCAATATTCTATCTATTATTTTAATTTTTAAAACAATTATTGCATTAACCCTGGAAAAAGAAACTGTACGTATCAATTCTGTATTGTCTGTCCCTACATTTATAGGGTTTGTTTTGTTTAAATCCCAATTTACAGAGGAACAAATCATATCGCCACAAATTACCATAATGTCATTTTTAATTCGATCGCCTAACCAAGAAAGCTTAGAAATGAAAAAACATTGCACTGATTTGTACGTCGAAGATAAACACACAATACCTTTACTGCACCAAGTTTGATAAGAATCCATCCAAAATTTTATCGATATTATGTATTCTTGTGAAAATTTTGCATTTTTGCAAACTTCTCTTATGCTATAGTACAATAATGTATCCCACACTATAAAATCAAAAGTATAGTCTGAACATCAGGTAGGCCTCGTCCTACGTTCAACTAACTATACTTTTAAATTAAAATCATTCATTCTTTCTTATGACAAATTTGCCCTCATCTCTTCAATTGCTCTGGTGGACTGCTGACAGCTTCCAGTTAGCGGGGAAAGGATGGTGGGCCCACACAAGACCGACTGACACGTGCGTGTCAAGTTGGCAATGGCATTCGAAGATACTTTAAGTCTCTAAATTATCATGATTTTTTCATTGAATGTCAAGACTAGCGACATTACTGATAGTGATTCCAAATTTAATTAGATTGGATCAAAAAAAAAATCCTGGGTGGGTTTGTTCGCCTATGGATAAAATTCAGAAATGGGGACAAAATTAAATTTCCAAAAAATAGCCGTCTAATTAATAATCTGATTAAATTAAATTCAAATAAAACTTAAGGGGCACACTTGGCTATACGGGGGTTATCAAAAAACGTCTTACGTGAAACGCATATATAAGGAGAACGTTTAGAGTTACCTATCATTTATTAAATTTCGGGCTACGTACTCCACTCATATCATGGTATAATGTACGTACGTTCCGCTTGAAAAAATTCCTTCGTGTCTTTTCCTCAATTAGGCGACAGCATATCGATAAACCTAAATCCCCAAAGTTTCAGAAACATATATTCAGTAGGAATTAAAATAAAACAATTATTCACGATCAAAATGCGTCCGAATGTTGCGCGGCTCGATTATTTTGGCGGTGAGTGTATTTCATAATTTAAAACATAATATTCATGTTGACACTAAAAAACTTACATGATGTATCAAAATAATCACAGCTCGTTTCACAGTTCATTTTCTCAGCTGCCTGCTCAAAAGCTTTGCCAAAAAAACTAAAAATGACATTAACAGGAAAAGGTAATTAGACTAATTAGCATTGTAATAATTGTATTATTTTTTAAATAAAAACGATATAGAGGAGGGTATTGTTGTAGTGCGTACCCTACGTTTTTATTTGCATTGCTAGTGTAAATCAGTTATTTTAGTTTCTTCAAGTTTCGTCAGTATTTCATGCAGTTGGCACTGACTAGGGAGGGAACAATATGCGACAAATACTGAACTTTTGGAAAATTTCGATGCTACACAATTCGAAAATATCGATGCTACGACAAAAACTAGTGTAGAGAGAGAGAGCGACTGAGTTAGGTTGAAGACTTCTCCGCAGCGAAAAGGTTAAGTACATAGAAACCAATTGCAGGTGGATTCTGTAATATTATGCCACATTTGGTCGATATTTTCATAGCTAATATTTTAATGTGCATTATGTTTTAAATCATATTGATTTTATTTTTCTAGTGCATTTTTGTTTCGCTTTTATCCGGATTATCTGAGTTTTTAAATTAAAATATTTTATCTTGTATGAAAATAAGTAATTTAATTATGAAGTTTATATTGATTAAACTAAAAGTGATAGAAGAAACTTAAGTGTGTATTTGGTTCTGTGCAGTACCTATTGTTTGTGCACAATTTGAAATAAGCTGGACTTAAGGCAAAATACTTTATGTTTGCGGACGATACGGTGTTGGTGCTTTCAGCTAATGATGGTGGAGAACTTGAACGGTATGCTAACACCGACTTGAATTTATATTATAAATGATTGTGTCATAATAAGTTAACTGTAAATAAAAATAAAACAGCGTATATGATTATAAAACAAAAAAATAAACAAAATTGTACCTAATATTGAAGTGTACCTAAACAATTTGAAACTAAAAGAGGTCTCCGAATATAAATGCTTAGGGCTAGTGCTGAAAAACAACTTAAGCTGCAGGAATTCACACGTAGACAACGTTGTCCAAAAATAGTTCCAGTAGTGGGTGCTATAAGAAGGTTGCCACATATCAGGAGAGCAGTAAATGAATATTTATTGGAGTGATTGTTTAAGGTTTTTTTTTCTCTGCACTATCAAAGTAAATAGATTATAGTTATTGTAGTTTTTATAAATTTTACCTTAAAATATATTGTAGCGGCCTACAGGCCTAATAGCATTCGTTACTGATAATAATTATAACGTAAGATTTATAGAACCCAATTAAACTTTCAAATTTCAACAATGGTTTAGTTATTTAAAATTATTAAATACTTATTTCTGTGAACCCAGATAAGTATGTACGTGATAGACCGTGCAGTAAAATAATATGGAATTTATACTATGGTATCAAATTTAATATTGTAGACCGGGGATATAATATTCTAAAATGTCAAGAGTCAATTAAATCAAAAGTCTTCCAAAATTTTGTAACCTAGACCGTACAACAAAGAATATTATGGAAATTATTTTAATTGAACTTAAATTGAAATACAATAAACCTCAAATGAAAATGTCAAATATTCAAAGTAAATAAACTCACCATTCAAGTCGAGACGCAGCAAAAGATAGAACGCGCGCGACCCGCGTCTGCTTGCTGGCAGCCGTCTCACAGTCTCCCCTCTCAACTAAAGTTCCAACCAATCAGAATACTCAGAAACCAGTTCGCATAGGATTACCGCTGACATGACTGACTGGTTTTTATGACCATGAGAACCGAAACAAATGCATTCTCCGTATCGTTACAAATTGCTACAATGAAATACGATTTATGTGTCTGCGTACTAAGAATGCGCGCCCTTAGTGTCACGGTGCATCCGCTCGAGCTGTTATTTATGGTCTGGGAACCACTTAACTTAATTATAAGGTCGTTGAATTGTATAATTCTTGGTAGTTTTAAGATAAGGATATTTTAAGGAGAACTGTCACATAAACTTTACTTCGAGTTGTGGAAAGTAAGCTCGTTTTAAGAGTGGTACTAAGAACTGATGATAATAACAGTGAGTTATATGGCAGTTCTGTCACATAAATATGTTTTAATGGTACTTAGTTAGCGTATTTCGTAGGACTATTATTTTTAATGTTGCAAATTTCTTACGAATTTGCCGACACTACTGCCTGGAAAAGGGTGGGAACATCGTAAGAAATGTCAACCTAAGCATAAATTTTACTATACAATGTGTACATAAAGTAAGGAACAAATTCATTATCTAGGAATCTAAAAATATTTCGGAAAAATTCTCGGACACGTGTATAATAACTTTTAATGGCGCATTTTTTCCCATACAAACTTAATATACAAGGTGGCTCATGTAGTAGATATGACATTATCGACGATTTTTTTAAATGGGAACCCCTATATTTTAGTTCAGATCTGTAATCTCCAAGAACAGCTGATTTCAAAAACATACACACTTAGGGCCTAAAATACATAGTTTCGTTACTACAGGGTAAAACAAATAATTTTTTTTATGTTATTTTTTGTTGGCTTGGGAGGCATCAATTAATTACGTGAGGCGTTTTTAGCGATTTTTCAACCAAATAAAAGATTTTGTGACATTTGGTTCAATCCCTTCCGCCATCACCCAATTTTACCTGAAAGCCTTACGTAATTAATGGACGCACCATCATTTGCTGTTACTTATGTTTTTTCTCAAGTAGGCTTATTTGCTGTTATGTAACTATGGTATTTAGATAATGTCATTGTCATTACATTGTATTTTTCTAGTAAGTTTATTAGAAGTAATAAATTTTATTTTAAAACATATTGAGTTACTATGCGTTTATCTTTAACACAAAGAATAGAAATTCTTATGATGATTGGATATGGTGATAGGATCCGTACTCAACAAGAAGTTTGCATTTTGTTTAACACTAAGTATCCAGCAAGAACAATTACTAGATCAACTGTGAGTAAACTTGAAATAAAATTTCGGGAAACGGGTTCAGTGGAAGATATTCCCAGAAAAGCCCGTCCAACTATGATGATAAGAAATTAGATATTTTATTGGCTATGGAAGATCCCCACAACAGCGTCCGCCAGATTAGCATTGATCATGGGGCGGCTGCTATGACCGTTCATAACCTATTGACGGTAGAAAAATGGCACCTGTTTAAAATCCGATTGGTTCATGAGTTGAATGAAGATGATCCAGATCGTAGGATGGAGTTTTGTCAAATATTAATGGAAAGATGTAACTTAGATCCATTGTTTGTTGAAAATATCCTATTTTCGGATGAATCTACCTTTAAATTAAATGGAGAAGTGAACCGGCGAAACTGTAGATACTGGGAAAAAGAAAATCCCAGGTGGATGCGTGAGCACCATACTCAATATCCTCAAAAAATTAATGTTTGCGCTGGTATTGTGAAAAACAAAATTATTGGGCCATATCTTTTTGACAACAATGTAAACGGGCTAAATTATCTTCATTTTCTTCAGAACTTTCTTATCCCTACGCTAGTTAACTTATACCCTAGTAGAAATAATCCAGGAATTCTAGATGAAAATTTGTGGTACCAACAAGACGGCGCACCTCCATATTATGCAGCAGTAGTGCGCCATTACATAAACCAAGTTTTTCCGAACAAGTGGATTGGAAGACGTGGGTCTGTTGAATGGCCGCCTAGGTCTCCAGACCTTACACCACTGGACTTTTTCTTGTGGGGTCACCTGAAAAATGTTGTTTATAAAGTCAGACCTGCCAATATTGAAGATTTAAAAAATCGAATAACAACAGAATGCATTTCAGAAGAAACCATAAGAAAAGTCCAACAAGAATTTATTGATCGCTTGGGGTACTGTCAGGCAGCAGAAGGATTTCAACACTTAATTAAATAGCTTATTTAATTTTTTTACATTTTTTTAAATTAAAAATATCTTAAATAAAATTATTTGTTTTACCCTGTAGTAACGAAACTATGAATTTTAGGCCCTAAGTATGTTATGTTTTTGAAATCAGCTATTCTTGGAGATTACAGATCTGAACTAAAATATAGGGGTTCCCATTTAAAAAAATCATCGATAATGTCATATCTACTACATGAGCCACCTTGTATATTAAGTTTGTATGGGAAAAAAATGCGCCATTAAAAATTATTATACACGTGTTCGAGGATTTTTCCGAAATATTTTTAGATTCCTAGATAATGAATTTGTTCCTTACTTTATGTACACACTGTATAAACCGACGCGAGTGAGGTTCAAAATTCAATTCCGACTTCAGAACAATTCAGCAACAGTCCAGTTCGGCAATTAAATTCGATTCAGAAATGAATTAACATTCAGGCCTTCAGTTGACAGTAATATTCAGACATTCATTCAGTGAACGTTTAGTGACTAAACAGTGTTAATAGAAGTAAATTGTCACATGTCTAACGAAGTTTATTAGTTAGCATTTTAGTAGCTTTAACCTAGATAAGTGTCTTTTTGTGAAACTTGATTGTGTGAAGATATAGATATGGGTTTGCGTCTACAACAAATAGGTTAGTGAAATACTTGTAAACTGAGACATTTTCGCCCGTACTAAGAATTGCTGACAATAAATGTATTACGTAGAACTGTATGATATTGACTTTCAATCGCCGCTCGTAACTACAAGGCCGTTGTAGGTCGATCATTGGAGACATACGATACCTTTAGATGATAGGATTTATTTTTAACAGTGTTTATATTGATATCATGACCCAACAGGCCGGCAAATAATACCCAAGGTCCCGAACCCACTAAATAAAACTTGTAGGTGTTCCCATGTGTGAAAATTGATAGATAGGCCAACATAGAGTAAGCTAGATAGCTTTAATAATCTGACGACATGGGTCGGCTATTACAATATTAATTTAATATATCTTTTTGTTATCTCAATTAGCCACATAATATATTAAGTAGATACTGTGTTGGTCTTTGCCTGTTTGTTATCCTGAATAAATAAATATCAGATAATTAATTGCATGCTGGGGAAATATCCCCGACTATTTATTAAATAAAATGCAAAGGACACAAAATAAGACTATAAAAACTATATTCGAAATGAACTGTTACACCGCTACAGAACAGATTTATCAGTGCACAAAATTATGGGACATAAAAAACTAAGAATGTTTGAACAAATTAAACTTATACAGGGTGTCCGGGAACATGTGAGAAATCTCCCGGATATGAAGAAAACACGCGAAAAGAATACTATAGGTTCATATAAACTTCTTTCGTATCGGCCTCCTCTTTGGAGATATGGGCTCCCAAACAGCACCAATAGAATCAAGTTTTTTACACATAATTATTGAACCACCTTCTATATTTCAATTATTTTTTAATATGATGTATACCAGGTAAGACCCGTCAAATTACTACCCAAGAAACTGTTGTGAATTACTCACAGCTGCAGGGACGGACTAGCTGTAACACTCATGGGCCCATTTTTTACGCCCTGTATGATGAGAACTTTGGACAATGTTTTTTACATACCTTTAACTATTGGCTAAAAATTAAGTACTCTTCATTCATTTCGCTAATCCTAACCGTTTTCGAAAAAACGGCATTTCATATACATCATGTGCTTCGGGTATTTCAATAAAATATACATATTTGTTCCGATCCAATGTTCAACCTTCAAGATTCCGCTTTTTCATATTTAGCCCATGAGCAGTTAGGGGAGGGGGAGTGTAAATAAAATGACGTTTTCTCGAAAACGGTTAGGATTAGCGACTTGAATGAAGAGTACTTAATTTTTAGCAAATAGTTAAAGGTATGTAAAAAACATTGTCCAAAGTTCTCATCATACAGGGCGTAAAAAAAATGGGCCCATGAGTATTACAGCTAGTCCGTCCCTGCAGCTGTGAGTAATTCACAACAGTTTCTTGGGTAGTAATTTGACGGGTCTTACCTGGTATACATCATATTAAAAAATAACTGAAATATACCAGGTGGTTCAATAATTATGTGTAAAAAACTTGATTCCATTGGTGCTCTTTGGGAGCCAATATCTCCGAAGAGGAGGCCGATACGAAAGAAGTTTATATGAACCTATAGTATTCTTTTCACGTGTTTTCTTCATATCCGGGAGATTTCCCACATGTTCCCGGACACCCTGTATATTTAAATAACCAATAAAAAACTTAAATCTAATTTAACAATAAAAAAAGTAAAAACATATCACAACTATAGTGTACGACACGCCACAAATTTCAGGAATGAATACTCTCGGACACTAAAAGCTCAGAATTCGCCCTTATTCAGAAGAATAAATAAATGTATTATTATTTTTATTATTAGAAAGCACTATTTTTCACAATAGTCAAAAATAAGGCAAAAATTCAGGGTTTCCGTAAACTAGGTGTAATTAAATTCAAGCAACGATGTAAAAACGAAATGTTAAAAACGATACTTATTAAAAAAAGGACAAACATAAGTTCTCGTGAAATGAATTTAAAAGTAGAATTATAATGTCATTCAGGGCAGGCTAAATTAAGAAGTTACTTTAAATAAGTCGCAAGTTCTTTGTGTTGTCCAAACAATTGGAACTTACACCTTAAACCCAAGTAGCATATTTAGACACATTGTGGTAGGTACATGTATCGTAACTATCGTTTCTGTTTCCGATCAAAATTGGAAACTGTTGGCAACAAGAATGGAAATATTTTCGAAACGTATACATTTTAAATGGGACATTTACACCTGTTTCCAAGTGGTTGGTACTAGCTGTGACTTTCGCTGTTTCGATGCACAATCGAAACTTTTATCGAAAATGTTACTTATTTGTATTTAAAAATGACAGTTAAAGGGGCGGGGCTATGTTAAACTACGCGCAAAACAATTAGGATACCTTCACTGTTGTAAAATAAAAGAAAAACATTATGAAACAATAATTTCGCCATGATGAATTCGTTATAAGTTATTTTATATACCTATAGTTATTGCACATTAGAACCAAAAATCATTGTCGCAGTAAATTTTATCGTGCAGTTTAGTAATTTGGCTTTATATTTTTAACGTGCCCTCGATTTATTTTCATTTACCGGAAAAAATATACTTCGCCAAAAAAATAAAAATTAAAATATTATCAATATTTTATTTATTTCTTTTATAAATCGACTTAGCTAGGAAAATGGAACTTATGTAACAAATTTTAGCTTTGCAAGAGATGCAGGAATTTCATTAAAACTCATTTTTACAAAATTAAAAATTTATTTCCTAAAATGGCCGCTAGGAAGCAAGAAATTATTCTGGTCCAAAATGGACTCGACACACAATTTCTAGTCTTTTGCTTCTATAATGTTTCCATGATGCACAGAAGAATAAAAGGTTTGTAAGGTGAATGCCACAGAAAAAAAAGGTTTGCTTGCATGCACAGAAAAGGAAGGTTGGGTATGGACAGCCGCGGTGTGACGCCACGAGAGGCGTGGTTGCAAAAACATTTCCAAACTAAAATTATAAGGAATAAACAAGCAATTTCCTGGTATTATTTGTATATTAGATGTTATTATTGATTCATTTTCAGAAACAGATTGACGTAAGTGTTTTTTGAAGATCAACATCTTGTTTGAGGTTATGTTATTATTGTTTGCATAGGGTGATTTAAATTGTTATTTTTCTGTTAAAAACAGCTTATTGCACTATATTTATCAACATAGAGTATATCCACCCTATAGCCATAGTTTATGTTGATAAATCCAGTACAGTAAGCTTTTTATTACAGAAAAATAACAATTTAAATCTCGCTAAACCATAGACAAAGGAAGAGAGGGGACGAATAATTCCGGTTTACGGGCCGTCGCAGAAAGTGTTACCTAAAATTGATCGGCCGCCATTGATAGGGAGCCAGACAATCGAGGTGGCACCCAATGTATTTTGGTGATTTGTGGTGAGAAGAGCTATTATAAGAATTCAGTTTATTTACAGAAAAATGGTGAATTGTTGTGCCTATGGCTGTAAAAGCCGTAATAAACGAAAGAAGCTTGGAATTACTTCCCATCGGTAAATATTCAAATTGTATTTTTTGCATGCATTTATTTTATATTAGATATCTCCCTTGTAAGTTTAGCAGTATATATTATTTGAAACTATGATTAAGGCCATAGTTAAAGCTACCTTCCTTTGTAATTTGTACTAGATTTGTTGCACTTTTCATTCAAGATTTCTAATAAGAACCAGGTAATTGCCCCTGGAGAGGGTGTGTCACTCAATGGCGTACCTGCATGATTTGTATATTTTGACAAAATTAAATTATTTCTTGTTTAATTTTGGTTAATTATTAGTGAAAGCATTATATTATTTCGAATGTATACCAGTGTTATTTTTTTAAAGAAAGCGATTAACATTTGTCTTGAATCGTTGAAGGTCATAGTCTTTGAGAAACACTACTTCAGGCGAAGGTCGTTTCACAAGGATGGCGTCCTGTTAAAACTTATTTTAAACCACTAAGCTCACTCCGAAAGATCCACAAAAAGCAAACATTTGGGTGCAGAACATGGGACTTGGACACCTTCTCCTGCCTACAGGATTTGTTCAGAGCATTTTGAGAAGTCCTTTTTTATAAAGTTGAGGAAAGAGTACGATTACTTGGAGGTGCTGTGCCAACAATATTTTCAAAACTACCAGTAATTACATTTTGTTGCTTCTTTGTAATAAATTTTGAATCGACCAATTTTGTTTTTTATCTTACATTTTCCCTAAAGTTGAAAGATATTTAAATTTCACAACCTTTCCTATATGAAATTATATTTTTGGCTAATAAAATTAATATTTACTAAGCACAAGAACATTTATACTCAGTAAGGGACACAATATACAAATTCAATTCAATAAAAATATTACTTCCATATTCCATAAATAATAATTTTGTACTGGGATAATACTAAGAAAATATTCATGTAACGCCACTGCTAAATCCGATAAGGAGCCAGGCGGTAACAAAATAGCTTCTGGTTTTACGCGTCCCCTCTCTTCCTTTGTCTATGCGCTAAACAATAACATAACCTCAAACTTGTTCAGATGGTGATTAAAAATGTACCTAAAACACTTACTTTAATCTGTGGTTGAAAATGGATCAATAATAACACCTAAAATATAAATAATATCAAGAAGTTGCTAATTTATCGCTAATAAACGTACACCGATGCTATAAAAAATCTCTTATGGGAAATTCAATGCAATCTTGTGTCTTACTAAAACTTTATAATTTTAACTAAAATTCTTTTCGAAAAATAGTTATCTTCGCGTGTCGTTAATATATCGACACCACGATTTGTAAAATATTTCGAAACAAGCACGTCTTTAAGTGTTTCTAGTAACTGGATTCGAAAAAGTTTCGTAACACATATGTCTCGATACAAGTTTCTAATTCGAACCGAAAATGTGTCGAAACGTTTCTCAGCAAAGAATGTGTGTCCAATGTGTGTCTGAAAATGCTACTTGGGAAGCCTCTAATACTTCCAACAAAAAACATTTTGACATGTTCCGACCAAATGTTTCTAAGCAGTTAATACTAATTTTAGTCAGTTGGCCATGGAAATAATTTTATAAAACGAAACAGAATTATTGATATTTCGATGAAATAAATGTAATTCATTACTCACCATTCCCCAAAATTTATTAAAAAATATGTGCAAAACATTATTAACATCAAAATAAATAGCTAAACTACACTCATGTGTAAATTTTCACTAGTTCATTATTTTCACTACCTAGTTCATTGTTTTCTACGGAGATAAGGGCCAATTTTATAAAGTGGGTTTAAATCGCACTGTACGGTTTAAATCTCAGATTATTGAAAACGGTGATTTTATAAACTAGGATTGACAGCGAGGCTCGACTTAAGAGCAACCATACTGGTAATAAGTTAATCGGTAGAAAGAGTACCGCTTAAACTCAACAATACGATTTAAGACAAGTATTATAACCCTAATATTTGAGTTTGTTTTTTATTGTTTCTGGCTGCACCAAATGGATATTTTTGAAATTTTTAATGATTTATTAACGGACGACGAAGATGATTTTGTAAATATTATTGAGCAGCCTAGGCGGGACAAAATATTTCGGATACGTCCCAATTACATAAATACCTTAACCGATTTTCAGTTTTTACAAAGGTTTAGGATTTCAAAAAATTCTGTGGAACAATTGTTAGGCATCCTAAATCATGTTTTAGAGCGTCCGACAAACCGGCGAGTATATTATACAATATATTATAATACATTTAGTTATAAGTGCCAGTTTCTTCATCCTCGGTTAAATTTAACATTTATAACATGCTTTATGTGTAACAAATCAAATTTAACCAAGCAATAAAAATAACCGAGCTCCGAGGATGAAGAAACCGGCACATTAGTATACAGTGTGTAGTTCAAAATTCATCTTCTGGGGCCCAGCCCTGCTTGAATTGAAACTAATTTGAGTCATAATTTTAGTTTCGAACAATCAAGTAAGTATGCCTTGGAAATTTACAAAAACTTATTTTTTTGCTATTGCTTATTCTTTTCTAGGAGATACAACAAAATGTTATTAAGAAAAAAAAGTTGTTCAGAAAGAAAAACTGAGTAAGAATACAAAATTTGAAAGTGCCTACTTTGATAATTTGCATTATTTTCATTCCACCATCCCTATTGAAGAAATTGAAAATAATACAAAATATCAAAGTAGGCATATAATTTTCAAATTTTGTATTCTTACTTAGCTTTATTATTTTATGGCCATAGTATCAGCGAAAAGAGCCTTTTATTCAAAAAGAAGCAGAATACAATCTCGCCGAACCTAGCAGCCCACTCTTACTGTGTGAAAAATATAAGCCTCTATTATAAAATTGTCATAATTTACCTGTAAGTTAATCCCCTGATTATTCCTCCGTTTAAGTATTAATTTAAATCCAAGACTTAAGATTACTTTATAAAATTGGCCCTAAGAGGTATTGACGCAGATTTTGTAATTTCTTCACTTAGTGTTAGTGTCCAAGAAAGTAAACCAATTTATCCATTGATCTTGTAAAAAAACACTAAAATTTTTAACAATAATTGTTAGTCTGCATTTGTCTTCTTCTACATAATATCCTATGAAAATAATAACCCAACTATAGGTAACACGAAAACTCTCACTGGTGTAGTCAAGGCGGCTGAATAGAATAAATGAGAGATAAGGGGAAGATCCGTCCACGCTACCTCTCATAACGGGGCAGCAGAATTTTGCGAAAATCGTCCTTAACATTTAGTTAACATAATATATATTGTTAAGTAATTGTACAAGTACGTATGCTGTCCACCTCGCATGCCATAGATACCTTGTGCCAGCATATTCTGGGGGGTTTTGAGGGAGGAAAGTATGTTGGGACAACGACTACGACTTATCGAAGGCCTTCGACTGCATTTCACATTCTGTTCTCGTCGAGAAGCTTGGGTTCTATGGCCTGGATGGGGATAGTATAGCCCTACTGAGGAGTTACCTCTCTGGAAGAAGGCAGGTGACGTCTTTCAACCGTGCAGAGTCGGGCCAACGAACTCTGAGGCATGGTGTGCCTCAGGGCTCGATCTTGGGGCCCCTGCTGTTCCTAGTGTACATCAATGACCTGCCGGCAGCTTTAACTGTGGGTAGATTGATTCTGTACGCGGATGACACGACGGCTACCGATGAAGACTCTGACGTCGCTGCATTGCTGCTGAAAATGGAGGATAATCGCAGGTCGCTGAGTGACTGGTTCGCAGCAAACCGATTGAGCCTAAACGCCGACAAGACCGAAGACATGGTGTTTGGCCTTAGACCCCACAATATAGAGAACCCTGCGGCAGTGAAATTTCTTGGTGTGCAAATGGATCCCACATTAAAATTTAACATCCACATTGACTCGGTTTGTTCCAGGGTGTCGAGAGCGTACATTTATTAAAGCAACTTTCGAGAGTGGTGAGCCCTGGGGTGTGTATGATTGCCTTCCACGCTCTCGTACAGTCCCTCTGCTGCTATGCTTTGCTGACGTGGGGTCATTCTGTCCATATGGGCAGAGTGTTTGCGCTTCAGCGCAGAGCAGTAAGAGTTCTCGCGTGGCTTGATTACCGTGCTGATGTCAGGAACGTTTACAGAGATCTGGGGATACTTACCATTCCCTCCCGTTATATCTATGAATGCCTGCTGCACGCTAAAAGCTCTGGTAACTATCGGCCGGTTGGTGACAGTCACAATTACAACACACGTGGCAGGAATAATCTGCATGTGGGTTTCCTGCGATTGGGAAGATCATGGAATGCGACTCTGCACTACGCTCCGACCTTTTTTAATAAGCTCCCGGTGTCTATCAGGAACTTAGAGACGAACACATTTAAGAGGACGGTAAAAAAATATCTAACTTCCCATCCGTTTTATTCCATTCAGGAGTTCTTAGACCATATATATGATGTTCCCTTGCCTTGACTGCCTGTCATGATTTTAAATTATTTTAAATTGTCTGTGCTGTACTGTATTGTTTTGACCTTTTTAAACTGGTTTTATAATTGATTTTATCCAGACTCTGTCAATTAGGCATATGAATTGTCCTGTCTTGTACTATATCTTATTGATAACTAACTGCCTTAAGCAGTACATCGTTGACGTATGTAAAAAATTTTAAAAAACTTTTGCATATGAATAAAGAATTTGAATTTGAATTTCCCATGAAGCAAAATTATCCTCCGAAATAAACTCGACCAAAAACTATGACTACCTACTGAGAATAGAAATAAACAATGTTTTTGAAATATATCGACGAGGCGAGACGGAAGATTCCCCCACAAAGTATTTTGCACCACGTCGTGATATCGCTAGTATGTTCAGCTCGCGAGAGTTTCAGCAGCTAAAAAATTTTTGCATAAAGTACGGCCATGAACTTATTGGTTATTCCGCCAGATTCATATGCCTGACCAAATGCTGTTTTAAATTACCTTTATCAAGTGTTCGATATTCACATTGAGTACATTTAAATTTTTTGACTTCTTCGGGTTCATATGCCTGAGCATATGCTGCTTTAAATTTTTTTTTCGAAGTGTTTGATATTCACATTGACTACATTTAAACTTTTCGACTTCTTCGGGATTCATATGCCTGAGCAAATGCTGCTTTAAATTACCTTTATCAAGTGTTCGATATTCACATTGACTACATTTAAACTTTTTGACTTCTTCGGGATTCATATGCCTGAGCAAATGCCGGTTTAAATTACCTTTATCAAGTGTTTGATATTCACATTGACTACATTTAAACTTTTTGACTTCTTCGAGATTCATATGCCTGAGCAAATGCTTCTTCAAATAACCTTTAACATGTGTTCGATATTCACATTGACTACATTTTAACTTTTTGACCTCTTCGGGATTCATATGCCTGAGCAAATGCCGATTTAAACTACATTTAGCAAGTGTTCGATATTCACATTGACTACATTTAAACTTTTTGACTTTTTCGGGATTCATATGCCTGAGCAAATGCTGCTTTAAATAATCTTTCCTAACTGTTTGATATCCACATTGACTACATTTAAACTTTTTGACTTCTTCGGGATTCATGTGCCTGAGCAAATGATGCTTTAAATAATCTTTCCTAACTGTTTGATATCCACATTGACTACATTTAAACTTTTTGACTTCTTCGGGATTCATATGCCTGAGCAAATGCTTCTTCAAATAACCTTTAACATGTGTTCGATATTCACATTGACTACATTTAAACTTTTTTACTTCTTCTGGATTCACATGCCTGAGCAAATGCCGATTTAAACTATATTTATCAAGAGTTCGATATCCACATTGACTACATTTAAACTTTTTGACTTCTTCGAGATTCATATGCCTGAGCAAATGCTTCTTCAAATAACCTTTAACATGTGTTCGATATTCACATTGACTACATTTTAACTTTTTGACCTCTTCGGGATTCATATGCCTGAGCAAATGCCGATTTAAACTACATTTAGCAAGTGTTCGATATTCACATTGACTACATTTAAACTTTTTGACTTTTTCGGGATTCATATGCCTGAGCAAATGCTGCTTTAAATAATCTTTCCTAACTGTTTGATATCCACATTGACTACATTTAAACTTTTTGACTTCTTCGGGATTCATGTGCCTGAGCAAATGCTTCTTTAAATAATCTTTCCTAACTGTTTGATATCCACATTGACTACATTTAAACTTTTTGACTTCTTCGGGATTCATGTGCCTGTGCAAATGATGCTTTAAATAATCTTTCCTAACTGTTTGATATCCACATTGACTACATTTAAACTTTTTGACTTCTTCGGGATTCATATGCCTGAGCAAATGCTTCTTCAAATAACCTTTAACATGTGTTCGATATTCACATTGACTACATTTAAACTTTTTTACTTCTTCTGGATTCACATGCCTGAGCAAATGCCGATTTAAACTATATTTATCAAGAGTTCGATATTCACATTGACTACATTTAAACTCATTTACTTCCTCGATATGCATATGCCGGAGCAAAAACTTCTTAGAACTACCTATTCGGCTTGCTTGAGTTTCACATTGATGATTTTTCTCTGACCTGTGTCTTATGGTGTCTAGTCTGTTTTGACAGACGTTTGGCGAAATTCTGCAAAGATAAATATATTAATTGTACCGAATTTCTTGTGACCTTTGGCGGTTGCGTCATACTTTGTCGCTGTGACGATATGTCGAAATCATTCAAAGAATGGCGGCTATATATTTCACAAAAAAGAAACGTTTAAAATTGGAATAAACATATGGGAATTTTAACGCGACGCGACATACGCCTTCGACGGACAGGCACGGACTGAAACAATAGCGCCGCGTGGCGAATGATCAACGTTCTCGTTGGCTCGAGGTCGAGGGCCGCTTTTTGATCCCACATCGCGGGTGACCTAGTTACACTTGTTGGTTGAAACGTGTATGGCATTGCACTGGAAAGCACAAACGTAACGTAAGGGTTTATTAAGTATTTAGGCATTGGATTAAAAAAAGTATATAGTGTTTCCAAGGAGTCACTCATTTAAATATAATAAACCATTTCCATAACACCCTGTTTATAAGATTGATTTTGTAGAGTAAGGGTAGACATATACAGTGATAATAAGATAGTAGACGTAGATATATCGGAAAATATAGAGCCAATACACCTACATTTTCCCACATACGTCGAATATCTCGTCTTTTATTCCACACGAACATGTACGTTGATTACATGGCGATTCTGCCAGTCGACATCCACTACAGGGTGGATCAAGTCCTTTTAAACAAGGACACGGGTGTTTTGCCACAACCGCCATTTCAAGTCCCGTGGATTGGATTGCCTAATAGCTTATTGCGAAATAAATTATAGTGATATCGTTTATTTAGATTAATTTGCATTTTTAAATGCGATTCATTAGTTCATAATTTTGTCAGTTGTTAAATGTCATACCAAATAAATGTAAAATGAGTGCATTCAACAGTGCCTATCCATTTGTAACCGATTTTTAATCGGTGACGTAACGATGCGTATAGATTTGTAGTTCTGCATGCTGAATGCATATTTTTGACATCTGAATTTCAATTTGTTTTCAGTTTCTTTTTGTTTGGTTTCAAGATAATCTGGTTCTGTAAGGAGCGAAATAGAAAATAAATTTTTAACAAATTACACTAACATTTTAGGACTAGAAACTAAAAAAAAAAATTGTTTCCTAACCCAATAAACCGATGAAACAACTCGCTAATAAATCACAAATCGCTTTTTAAATTCGAATGGAAAAATGGCGTCAGAGTGGTCATCGATTAGTGAAATTGATTTTTTTTTAGCGCATTCAGCATGCTATTGTATTCAATGTAAATTGATGCCATTCCAAAAATCGACAAAATTGTAAAATTTAAACGAACTTATCCTCGTAAGTGTGTTGAAGTTGAGGGAGATTATGTTAAAAAAATAAAATTATCCAAAAATGTTGTTTCATTTTTAGGGAGAAACCATTCTTGCCTCAAGCTGAACTAAACTTACCTATCTAAACCAGTGCTACGAGCCCTACACGAATGTTCCCCTACAAACTTCCCATTTAATTCCGCAATATTCAGTTTTTCCAGTTGAACAATTAATTCCGGTTCTGGTTTGCTTTTGGTGTTCGTTTGTGTCGTATGTTTAACTCGAGGTTCCGCTAGACTAAAAAGGTGAATATCTAGTAATCAAATTCTGTAAAATATACCGGGTGTCATATTTACAAAGAAATAAATTTTATTCAGTGCCACTTCTTCGGGCCTCCCTGTAGATTGTAAAATATTTTTGGGTTATGCATCTTAGTAGACCCTTTAACTTTGGTACTTTTTTTCTATCTCTAACAGTTTAAGCGCTATCGAAGCCAGACAACTCATTGACACACCCTGTATAAGTTCTTGACGTATGTAAATACTGGAGTTGTATATTGACATAAATAAATGATTTGATTTGAAGTTGTATTGCCGTTGTTGTTATAAACGGTGTTATGGGATAAAAAAAACAAAATAAAACGATTGTCAAAATGAGAAATCAAGACAATCCAATAGAAGTAAAGTAATCAAGGAAATTAGACAAAATATAACGAATAGGATCAAAATTACAGGTAATTTTAAAAATGCAAGGAAGTTGCAACGCGGCTGTAATAGAATGTGAAAATGATGACCAACAAAGGAAACTAAGGGAAATACTAGAAAATAATAAGGAACTTGAGCTGAAAGAAATACAAAATACAGACCCTATGATAATGTTAACGGGTATAGAAAAAGGCTATGAGGCTGAAGAATTTATCCAGTTCCTGGCTGAAGAAAATCCCGAATAATGTCAAAACATTAATCAAGGTTATTTCAAAAAAAGAATGTCGAAATAAAAACAAAGAAAATTGGATACTTCAAACTAAACCAGAGATATTTCGTTGGTTTATAAAAAATGAGAAAATAAATTTTGATTTAACGAAAATATACCTAAAAGAATATATTAATGTTGCAATATGCTATAATTGTTGCTATTTTGGGTACATCGCTAAGCATTGCAAATCACAGTTATGTTGTTATAAGTGTGGGGGAAAACACATACCGAAGGAATGTAATGGAGACATAAAATTCGACTGTCCCAACTGCAAAGGCTAAATTTAAAAGATCGAGTACACTCGGCAAGGGACCCAAAATGCCCAGCCTTCATACAAAAAATGAAAAAATATAAACAAACTACCAGCTATAGTGTACCAAATAATGACAGTTTATTAGACAAACTATAGGAGCTGAAACTAAGTACTCGTTAGTCCATCAAAATGTGCAATCACTTGGAAATAGTGTAGATAAACTAGAGCAATTGCTGAAAGACTATCCAGTGTGCCTTTTTTGGGTATTACAGAACACTTGAAAACTAGAGCTCAACTTCAACAAATTGGTGTCCAAGGGTTTAAATTGGCGGCTTATTTCTGCCGAGGGCAAGGTCAACATGGAGGTAGTGCCATTTATGTGAAAAATGGGGTAAATTTTTGTGTGCAAAAAAATATTTGCAACCTATCTGTTAAGGGTGAATTTGAATGCGCGGCAGTTCAGTGCTTAATGAATAAACTATCTATCATATTTGTTACAATTACTACCACCACTGGGTAGTAAAGACATATTCTTTAGTAAAGTAGAAGAAATGTTATCGATTATTAATGTTAACACAACAATTTTTATTGCAGGGGATTTTAATATTGAAATGTTGATAGATAATCCCAATAAGAATATGCTTTCCTCTTTAATGAACTTTTATAATATGGAAGGAATCGTCATTGAAAACACTCGTATAACGCCTAATAGTAGTAGTTGCATAGACAACATTTTTACCAATCTTGTAAAAGTAGATACAAAAGTATTAGAATACCATATTTTCGATCACACTGCACAAAGAATGTCTTTTAGTGTTTTACAAGATTCAGTCAAACAATTTATACATAAGAGATTTTTCACAGAAAAAAACAAAAAAAAAATTTTTGATGCTACTACTAGAACAGAATTGGGAAAATGTTCGGCAAGTTAATGAACACGATGTTAATATGCAGTGGAATGTTTTTATTGACGAGTATAAAAACCTCTTTAATCAATGCTTTCCCTTAGTTATGGCGTATAAAAATAAAAAAAAATGCAAAATTATTGACAATGACCAAATAAAGGATTGTAAACGTAGATTAGATACATTACTGGTTTTATCAAAACATATTATAAATACTATAAATACTGTTATAAAAATTGTAGACATCGTAAAATATATATTGAATAACTCATTAAAGTTTGGAATTTTTCCTCATCAACTAAAGTATATAAAAATAAAGGATCCTTAGAGGATTTAAACAATTATAGACCAATAAGTATTCTTCCAAGCTTTTCAAAGATATTTGAAATGGTCATGTGCTCTAAGCTTTTGGAATTCATGGAGAAATGTAATATTTTGTCTAGTAGACAGCATGGGTATCTGAGCGGTAGGTCAACCACAACAGCAATATATCATTTCACTACAGCGATTCTACAACACTTAGAAAATAAGGATATATCTCTAGGATTGTTTTTGGATTTAAGTAAAGCGGACGACTGTGTAAATCATGATATTTTGTTTCATAAATTAATTAAATATGGTATTAGAGGAAATAGGACTTGCGTGGTTACAGTTCTACCTCTCAAACAGACCACAAAGAGTTGTCGTAAATAATGTAAAATTAAGGTAAATAGCACAGGGTAGCATTCTGGGTTCTATCTTGTTTGTAATTTATTTGAATGATTTAAGCTCGATAGAAGATAACTTTTTGATAACCAAATATGCAGATGATACCAATCTGCTGATCCCCAGTTCCACGATTCAGAATGTTTTAGTGAAGTCTGAATATGCTTTACAAAATACAAGTGACTGGTTTACTTGTAAGAAAATGATCATTAATGATAGCAAAACTAATTTAATTATATTCAGAACAAAAAACAATCAACTGATAATTCCCGAACATTTAAATATAGTAAACAATGATTACTCATTGGAACATAAAACAAAATTCTTAGGTCTTGTAATAGATGAATTTTTGTCATGGGACCAGCATATTGATAGTTTGTGGTTGAAACTGGGCAGAATAGGTTTTGGGTTGAGTGTTGTAACGCGCTATGTAAATACATGTTCTCAAAAAATTCTGTATTGCGTCAATTTTGAATCTGTTCTTAGATATGGAATTATATTCTGGGGTGGTTGTACGGGAATGCATAGAGTTTTTGTCATGCAAAAAAGAGTAATCCGAAAAAGAAAAAAATTGGGATTTATGTGCTCCTGTAGGGGCAGTTTCAGGGAACTTAATGTTATGACAGCATATGCGTTATATATTTTTGAATGTATATTGTTTGTTTTTAGGGACCGAGATAGTGGAAACGACCATAATTAAGCACGAGAAATCAAAATTTATTGTATCTAATATATAGGTTAGCTATTACTGAAAAAGGCCCATACTACATATGTGTAAAATTGTTTAATAAAATTCCCCTTGCAATAAAAACTATCTATAATGTTAAAACCCTTAAAAGGGAACTAAAACGTGTCTTAGTTAATATTGAACCATTTACAATTGCAGAATTTTTGGAATATAGCTTTTAAGGTTTTTTTATGTGACGCCATTTCATTTTATTAATTAATTTGATATAAAGAAGGTTTTTTTATTTATTTATTTTGGAAAATCTGTAAAAAATTGTATGTATATAGTCTTTGCAGCGAACCCTCAAGCTTTTTCGACAGTTGACATCAGCAATATGTCATCGATCAGCTGTTTGGGGACATAATCAAATACCCCAGTTTTATACGTTTTTATATTTTTCCAGTTTGATTGGTGCCAATAAGTTTTAAAAGTGTATTTCCATTGTTTTAGTATAGTTTATTTTGTTTTCAAAACTGTGATTAACTACATATTGAGTTGTTTGTGTATCTGGTAAACCACAGTAAGTACTAGTCAGGTAACGAAAAATTGATAGGTTAATGTTTTATTTATCTGTTTTTAGGCGAAAATAATAATTATGCAGCATAATTATTGTCTGCCTTCTACCTCAGCTGATGCCACCGTAAGAGAAACTAAGGTGAATTTTAATAATAATAAAAAAAATTCTAGATGTTTTATTTCTTTCCGAGTGAGTTCAGATTTATTTCAGTTAAATATCAGGTAATACTTTTGTGTGGCGACTTGAATGTAGACAGTTTGGTTAGCTGGATAAGTAGGATATATCTGCATGATATTTTTAATAGTTTTGGTCAGAACTCAAGCGCAATTATTGATCATGTAGTGTGTAATAATATGTAAGTTCACTATTTTTAGAACTTTGCAGAGAATACTAAATATATTGTTTATTAAAGTGGATGTTGAAATTTCAGTTTTCCTGGCATGCAATTATAGACACTGACTTTATTTTATATATTTGAATAAATAAATAACAAAAAAATACAATGTGTTGTGTGTTTTATTCCCTATAATAAATATTAAAAAATGTATTAAAAAAATATAAATAGACTCGTTTCATTTTTAAAATAAACGTACGTACTATTGTAGTACGGTCCTGGAAGGTCCTGGAATGTCATACGAACCTAGGCAAAATAAATAACCAGAAATAAGCAGGCAAGTCATTAATGTCACGTGACACTTGACATATCTGGCGCGAGGGTTCGCTGCAACGACTATGTAAGTTGTAAAAAAATTTCGGACAATTCTAAAATGTCAAGGTTAAAAAGTGTGCGGTTTGTAAAAGAATAACCCATATTATGTAGATAGAACATCCCAAGTAGCATTTTTAGACACATTGTGGTCAATGTATCGTAACGATCGTTTCTGTTTCGGATCAAATTGGAAACTGTTGGCAACAAAAATGGAAATAATTTCGAAACGTATACATTTTAAATGGGACATTTACACGTGTTTCCAAGTGGTTGGTACTAGCTGTGACTTTCGCTGTTTCGATGCAGAATCGAAACTTTTATCGAAAATGTTACTTATTTGTATTTAAATATGACAGCTAAAGGGGCGGGGCTATGTTAAACCATGCGCAAAACAATTAGGATACCGTCACTGTTGTAAAATAAAAGAAAAACAATATGTAACAATAATTTCGCCATGATGAATTCGTTATAAGTATATTTCCTATAAGTTATTTTATTTTATATACCTAGTTATTGCACATTAGAACCAAAAAATCATTGTCGCAGTAAATGTTATCGTGCAGTTTAGTAATTTGGCTTTATATTTTTAACGTGCCCTCGATTTATTTTCATTTACAGAAAAAAATAAAAATTAAAATATTATCAATATTTTATTTATTTCTTTTATAAATCGACTTAGCTAGGAAAATGGAACTTATGTAACAAGTTTTGGCTTTGCAAGAGATGCAGGAATTTCATTAAAACTCATTTTTACAAAATAAAAATTCATTTCCTAAAATGGCCGCTAGAAAGCAAGAAATTATTCTGGTCCAAAATGAACTCGACACACAATTTCTACTCTTTGGCTTCTATAATGTTTCCATGATGCACAGAAGAATAAAAGGTTTGTAAGGTGAATGCCACAGAAAAAAAAGGTTTTCTTGCATGCACAGAAAAGAAAGGTTGGGTATGGACAGCCGCGGTGTGACGTCACGAGAGGCGTGGGAAAACCTTTCCAAACTAAAATTATAAGGGATAAATAAGCAATTTCCTGGTATTATTTGCATATTAGATGTTATTATTGATTTATTTTCAGAAACAGATTGACGTAAGTGTTTTTTGAATATTTTAATCAACATCTTGTTTGAGGTTATGTTATTATTGTTTGCATAAGGAGATTTAAATTGTTATTTTTCTGTTAAAAACAGCTTATTGCACTGTATTTATCAACATAGAGTATACCCACCCTATAGCCATACTTTATGTTGATAAATCCAGTACAGTAAGCTTTTTATTACAGAAAAATAACAATTTAAATCTCGCTAAACAATAACATAACCTCAAACTTGTTCAGACGGTGATTAAAAATGTACCTAAAACACTTACTTCAATCTATGGTTGAAAATGGATCAATAATAACACCTAAAATATAAATAATATCAAGAAGTTGCTAATTTATCGCTAATAAACGTGCTATAAAAAATCTCTTATGGGAAATTCAATGCAATCTTGTGTCTTACCAAAACTTTATAATTTTAACTAAAAATTTTTCGAAAAATATTTATCTTCGCGTGTCGTTAATATATCGACACCACGATTTGTAAAATATTTCGAAACAAGCACGTCTTTAAGTGTCTCTAGTAACTGGATTCGAAAATGTGTCGCAAAAGTTTCGTAATACATATGTCTCGATACAAGTTTCTAATTCGAATCGAAAATGTGTCGAAACGTTTCTCAGCAAAGAATGTGTGTCTAAAAATGCTACTTGGGATAACTTATTTCATATTTCCATTAAAAATGTTTTCCACACCTAGTCATAATGTATATGTAATGTAATGTAGTACGTAAGTAAGAATTCATTAACCCAAAAGACGAAAAAATTATTTCCACCTCTACAGAAGAACCTATTGCTGTCAGTAGTCGTTTAATATAATATTGCGCGGCAGGGTCTATCTATAATTGAAAATGCTGACACCCACCACTCGATATCTGTCATGTCTGAGATAACAGAGTCCTTGCTGCACAGATTTTAAGGGGACAACTTTTCATGGAATCGCAACAATACTATTAATAAAGTTTGAAACTCTTCGGCAGTATACATGATGCGACAACTTACAGTTTTATTGTGTTAAAGACCATAGAAGGTTTAACAATATAATGTATAACTAACAACAAAAATACCTATTAAAGTAAACAATACAAAAGTTAATAAGAAGCAAAAATGGACTAAATAAATGATCATAAACCATTCAATAGTTGGTGTGACTTGATTTTAAAACGGCCATACGTCGCCTGCCCATGGTTGAGATGCAGTTATTTATTTTTTCTTTGACGCGACAAAAATGTAAGTTGTCACATCATGTATACATACGTATGAATAGGTAGGTATACTTTAATGTAATGTTGTGGAAAAAGCGGTATAACTTTAAAACTGTTGAAGATAAAAAGATAACTAACCTTTACTCTTGTTAGTATATAAGTACTTAGATATACCCGAAAATCCCTGTGTAGCAATTTAAATTTTAGTAAAAAATACCACTTTTTAAATGAACGGAAAAATACTGTTTGCTACGTCAACGTGTCAAGGCATCTTTTAGTGATTTTTTACGTATCCATGTCTTTAGTGAATTTTTGCTGCGTATGCATGTCGTTTAAACAGCCCAAACTCAATCATTTTAAAGCATTTTTAGGTATCAGTCATCACCGGTATCAGTTCAGTAGTTTTTAAATGACTATGTAATTAAAAAATTTCTGGATCAATTTGATGTTTACTGGGTATCCAAATAAAAGGCCTGAGTATCCAAATGGATACTCAAAAGTACCTTAAAAGATGCCTTGCAATGTGTAGCTAAATAGTGTGGCTACCCGCCAGTGAAACGTATGTCTGTCAGTGTGTTTGTATGGGTACATAAAAAAAATATATTTTCGCGTACAGGTACCGGACCGGCGGTTGGAGACCACTTATTCTTGATGTACTTCTTCCGAGTCAATTTTCGATGCGATTGTGGTTACCCGCAGGTTCAATCGCGCATCGCGACGGCTGGCCCCAATGCGGTTACCCGCTAGTGCGTACACGCGCTAGGACGATGTCAGTAAGGCAATATTGATGCATAGAAATAGTTTGTTCTGCTGAAATAAAGTAATTGAAACCATGATGTACCGTAAGCACATTGAAGTTATGGGAGATTATGTTAAAAACTCAACTTATTAAAAAAATCTCTTGTTCCAGTATATTGAAATCTTCCTTGCAAAGTCTAATTCCACTTACATGTCGAAATCAGGACTACGACCTCTAGGGGAATGTTCCATTACAAACTTCCCATTTCTTTCCACAACATTTAGTTTTTCCAGTTTGACAATTAAGTTTGGTTCCGGCATGCCTCTAAAGGTATTGGAACTTGAACCATTAAGGGGAACGTTTTCCTGTCCTGGCTCCTTTTTTATTACAGTGTTGATAGTGCTTTTGGTGTTCGTTTGTGTCGCATGTTTCTCCCGAGGTTCCACTACACTAAAAAAGTAATTTAAAAGTTTTCAGGAGCGCAAATGTACTGTATTCGGATATTGCTTTTTAATTGTACACTTAATGAGTGCAATTTTTTTGTGATTACCAATATACCAATTACCAATATCTTCTCTTCTTACACGAAAAGTAAAAAACAAGAAACAGGCTCATTATGATTGTCAATAATTTCAATTTTGAGGAACCACACAAATTTCTTTTCAATAATTTAAGTATTTTCGGTACCTGGTCCCTTCTTGTTCCAGATCTTCTTTGATATCTAGTTCTTCATTTTTTACTGCCCAGTCTTCATAAACAATCCCGCCTATTTTCCCGATGTCATTAAGTGTTTCACTTTTCAGTTGCGCCTCGTTCTGTGTCGAAAAGGATGTAGGTCTTCTATAATATAAAACATTTATTTTAAAAGAGGTCAAGAATAGGGATACATCAGGAAGTCCGTTTAAAAAAAAACGAGTAAACGGTACCCGGGTATGAAAACTGGCCAGGTACCGAGTGTCCGACCGCCGGGAAATAACCCAAACAAACTAATATTCTGCTCAACTAGTTTAATAAAAGTTCAGTTTTTAATTTCCATACTTACATGTTCCTCATCTTCTGTGGAAAAATTATATATCAGCAGAAACTTTTTACATTGTTAAGGCAAACTATAAAAGAGGAAAAAAATAGTTAAGAATTTTTTATGTAAAGAAGAAAATTATGAAGGACATGAACATAAACCGAGTCTAAAATGGAAGGCCGCCCCTTTAATTTTGCCCTTTTTGAAAATCAACAAATCAAATTACTCTAGATAGATAGATAGATTCTTTATTCAAGCTTTTCAGTAATTTACTGAATTTATTAATGTAACTTTCACATATATTACCTTAATTTTCTGAACCTTTTTAATGTTTCCAAAAGCATAATTTTCTTCTACAAAAAAAATCTTAAATGTTTTTCCTCTTTTACAGTTTGTCTTAACAATATTAAAAGTTACTGCTTATGTATAATTTTTCCCCTGAAGATGAGGGTAAGTATATGCCTTACGTACATGTAAGTATGGATATTGAAAACTGAACTTTTATTCAGGGGTCTTCCCTTCTTTTTTGAAACTAGCAAAGGTTGTACCTTTGTACGAGGGAAGTGATCCCGAATCTGCTTCAAATTTTAGACCTATATCTCTGTTGCCCACTCTGGCTAAAATAGTGGAAAAATTGGTAAAACGACGACTGCAGTCTTTCTTAAACAAACATAACATTCTTTGCACAGAGTAGTTTGGTTTTCGTGAGTCGAAAGGCACAAATGATGCGATTTTTGCATTTCTCGAAGGATTGTATTTGGGTATCGGCTGCAGCGGTGTTCTGTGATTTGTCAAAGGCATTCGACTGTGTCAATCATGGGATACTGCTGTGGAAGCTGGAGAAGTATGGGGTAAGGGGGAGATCCTTGGAATGGTTTAATTCTTACTTAACGGCGCGTTTTCAGAAGGTACATTTTAATAACCATTGTTCTGAACAATTGGAAATTCGATCTGGGGTGCCACAAGGATCTTTCCTCGGCCCTTTGCTTTTCCTAATTTATATTAATGATCTGACCAATGTTGATATAAGGGGTAAATTTACGCTTTTTGCTGACGATTCTACCATACTTTGGAAGAGTAAAAATACAAAGGAACTCGAGGTCCATATTCACAATGATCTTGCTAAAGTAAGGGAATGGGCTGATGCAAATTTCTTAGCAGTTAATATTTCTAAAACAAATACAATTACTTTTAAGTGTTCTTTGAATGAAATTAGTGTAGGGAATGAGGTTGTAGGCAGTGAAACTTTTTTGGGTGTATATATAGATAATAAGTTGAAATTTGAGGCCCATATAAATTACTTGGCTAAAAAACTGGCATCTGATTGTTTTGCAATTAGGGTAATGGCAGATTGTTTAGACGTACAAACTATTAAAAATGACTATTCACTAATAGAATCTCATCTGAGATATGGTATACCCTTCTGGGGAATTTGTTCTCAGTATTTATTTAATATGTCGTTTATTCTGCAAAAACGAGCCATAAAATATATGTATAAGGCCAATTTTAGAGACTCAAGTAAGCCACTATTTTTATCGAATAAAATTTTAACACTGCCATGTTTATTTTTGTTGGAGACGTCTTGTCTGGTTCACAAAAAATTCCCAGGTTCAATTAATTCCGTTTCATTATACAATACACGCCAAACATACACTGTAGATCTGCTTATACCTGTTTCTACTCAAACTAAGAATTCTATTATATACAAGAGTAAGAAAATATTTAATCACTTCCCATTGAATATTCGCCAAATTGATCCTAATTACAAAAAATTTTGAAACGAACTAAAATTTTTACTACTTTCGAAGGCTTACTACTCAGTAGATGAATTTTTCCATGATAAATTTTGATTGACTTTTGGAAGTGATATATTATGTGTATTTGGTATTGTGTGTAATATTGTATTTATTATTATTGTGTATTATATTTTTACTTTTATGTCACTTTGTATTGTTACTGGTGATTCATATCAATTTTCTTTTATGTCTCTTATTTTCGTACTATATTTAGGACTCACAGCTTTGTTTATGGGAATATCTTCTTTTAAACAATAAAGCATATTTTGACTTTGACTATTCAACTAGTGGAGTAGACTATGAGTTTCTTTTCCTCTTCATAATTTCACTCCAGTGAGAGATGGCGACTATTGTTTTTGCAACGGCGTTTCTGCACCGGCGCCCCTGGGCCCCTCGCGGGATCTGGCCTATGTTCTTTGCGCATATGAAACACCAGTAGATACGCCACTGTCGTGTATTTTTTATCATGACAAAATGTGGAAGTTTCTGAGATCACATTAAAGTAAAGTAATTTTTATTAATCTCTCAAGTTTAGAATAAAATGAAGCTTATCGGAGCTCATAGATTAAAAAATGTGAATCCTTGAAAGGAGGATAATTTGCAAAAGTCAATGAGTTTTCTTTTCCTTAAGATATAATTATTGTGCTTTCCCTACTACCCGGCCGGGTAGCTGGGGCCAGCGTTAGATTTACGATCTGTGGGCCTCTAGGCTGAACCTGTGGTGCGGGCCCCACCCTGAAATTACACAATCAGGTGGACGTGTTGTTGGGCTCTGATCAGTGTTGCCAATTAGCGTGTAATTACACGATTTGCGTGGATTTTCATTGCTTTGTGTGTAATTTTTGTGCAGCACAAGGTGTGTGTAATTTGCATGTAATTTGGAAGCTACCACCTCAGTGTGTTGCTATTTAGTTTTGGCAACCTTTTTTACAAATCAGAGCCCAACAGTACCTGCAATACTAAAGTTAAATTGTGTTTTTACCAGGAAAGTTGTGGGGTACTTTTGATTTGTTCCATTCTACATGCTTTTGGAGGTGCTGAATCTGAATTTGAGTTTTGCTATCATAATTTCGTGACGCAACATTGAAAAAAATCCAAAAAAATCAAAAATCTAATTTTTGGCGGTTTTTGACTCGTAAATAGCCTTGCTATCATAATAATAAAATTTCCTACAAATTATATTATTCTAGTTTTCTTCTCCGACAAACCACTCGGGCTCAAGCGACAGTTGAAAATTGACGTATTTCGGATAGCTCCGGAAAAACTTATTTTTTACACTCCAAAACAAGGTTATTTACGAAAAGTTGACAGTTTCCAAGTTATAATCAAAAAATTACAAAAAAATAAGACTTTTTACCTTTTTTTGCATTTTCTTAATGTTGCATCACGAAATTTTGTTAAGCAAACCACAGATTCGGATTCAGCCCAAGAAACATATAAAATATAACATATTTTTGGTTTGAGGAAGCAATTAACAAATGACGAATTCCTTAAAGATATTGTTAAATTAAGTGAGAAAATAAAAATTGATTTGGGATGTACAGTGAACAATAAAATAAAAGTCGTGGCAAAGCAGGCATGCAGGAACCAAAGCAAGAAAACTGGTTGATAAATGGTATCTTAAGAAGCAAAAAATTAATCTGAATTTGATGAATGTATATGCTCAAGGGTATGGCCATTTACTTTAGATCTTCACAATTTGACATGTTGCCAAATGCTGCAACAAGAAGCAATGCTGCCATAAGTGTGGTCGGGAACATAAAAGCAAAAATTGTATCCACAAAGAATAAAGTGTCCAAACTGTACTAAATTGGAGCTAAAGCTACATGAAAGTAAATACTCGGCAAGACACTTTCAGTGTCCTGTATATCAAAGAAGATGGAACAATACTAGAGAAACATAAAGTACTTAATCACAAGATAGGTAAACTAAATAATTTTTACAAAGAGGAACATAGAAAACAACACATGTAAAGTAAGTAAGCATAATTCATCAAAATGTACCTACAATCCATAAGCAATGCAGGAGATTAGTTACACATTAAATCACCATAAAAATTTTGCAGTCCTGTGCATCACTGAACACTGTTATTTGTAAAAGTAATAATTAAGAATTACGCAATTGTATAAACGGTGCTGTGAAAGTCAATGCTTTTAATTTTAAAAATAAAGAATTGATTAAGAAGTTGAATAAACACGGCCTAAAACAAAATTAAAACTACACAAAGCTGAAAGGTTTACTTACTATATAATGACATCTAAATACTTACTTATCATCAGGTTGGCTGAAGGTACTACTCGTATAGTAATTTAAAGTTTCCAGTGGAACATTTTCAATCTCAAAATTATCTACTTCAGACTCTGCTTTAATTGCCGAAGTACTCATATAGTTGTCCATAAAGGATACGTTGTGAGCAAAATTTAATAAACCACTTTCCTCAGTTTTCTTGGATTTCAAAATGTTAAAAATATTTGGGTTGCCACAATCTTCGCTATTTTTATGAATATTTTCGGTAGCATGCCCTAACAAAACATCTTGAACTGAATTATCTACGATTTTTGCTTCTGGAAGTAAATTGTTCAGTATTAAACCGAACATTTCGGTGTGCAGAGGGGTCTCCATGCCTTCGTTATATGATTGACCGCTCACTCAAAGATCTCAAACACCAAAGAACTTAGAAAACCTCGCATTTTGCTTAGTGACTTGTAGTCGTGACTAGCCGTCTGTTTAACGGACAGTTCTTAGTTTCTATTGTCCGTTAATAAGCAACACAGAGGAAAAAGTATTACTGACTTGGTGTGACAGTAACAAAGCCTAATTTAATGCTAAGAAAACCCAGACAGCAGTTTTCTGGAAAAATGTTAACATTGCAGAACCTGATATAGCCATGGGTGCACACGAAATTCCACAGGTTTCGTCAATTATCTAATTTGTAATTTGTTTGGCGTTAGCCAGGGTGGAAGTATTTTTTGGCATAACCAAAGTGTTTTGTCAATCGCAAAGAGAGCTTCGCAGAGCCGTGATGTACTTTTGCGGATCAAATTGAATCAATAATATTGTATTTATATTTAGCTAGTCTGTATGTTATTAACTACTGGAATAATTCCAATATTGGTTTGCACGATGCAGTTTTAATAAAAACTTAGAACTACAATTACCGCTCGAGTTCTATATTTCCTGGTATACCCTTCTCATCAAGTGTGTTCTAATTAATGCGCTTGGTTCTCTTCTTTCTGGTGGTAGTATTCGTCAAGTAAAAGTGTGGAAGATTTTCTAAAATCTTGTGTGAGAGAGCTTTCAATGCTCTCTCCAGAAACGAATCGAATTCCCCCCAACTTCAACATGAAAATCTTTGCCAGGTCCAAATTGTGTAAACATATTGTTAAGGGTCTACTAAACCCCTGCCTTGCCTTCTTAAAAGACGTATTAGAGTCTGCAATTATTTATCTTAAGGCCGTATTAGACTAGGCAATTTTTTCTCTTGCGCCGGCAATTATAATGGCACGTATTCATGCGCAGTAAACCGTTTTCGATCAGCTGGAGCATTGTCAACGGTCAGAACAGCAGTGGGTACTGTCGAAATCCCTAAAATATCCCCAGAATTAGAGATGTGCAAACCTGTTCGTTTTGATTACCAGTTAAAGCAGCTACTGCTATTTACAAATAGGAGGTGCAAAAAGTTGCTGAATTAGCAGTCCATAAGTTTAATAAAGAATGTAAACTGCTAATTTAAGTACCAGTGGGTTTAAATGGCCATTACCTGTTCATACCTGGTTCGGCCAAATAATAAACAGTTAAAAATAACAGAATAATCCATGTCTACCCAATTGCGCCGGCAAGGGCAATTAAAATGGCGCCTGTCCCATTTCTGGTAATGAGAGACAGCTGATCGGGAACAGTGTACTGCGCATGAATCCGTGTCATTTTAATTGTCAGAAGAGTAGAATTTCTGACTGTAGTACGGAGAACGGTGTACTGCGCCTGAATCCTTGAATATAATTGCCATTGCTGGCGCCATAAAAATTCCCAAGTGTAATACGGCCTTTACGCCTGCAATGGCAATTATAATTGCACGTATTCATGCACAGTAAACCGTGCTCGATTAGCTGGCACAATACTTCTTGCATTGCGAGAATGAAATTCGTATTACAGTAGCAATTCGACTCTTGTTGCAATTAAAATTAAACGGAATCATGCGCAGTACACCATTCTCTATCAGCTGGAGCAATTAGTATTGCATTGTTAGAAATGGATCGTGCGTTATTTTAATTGCCATTGCCGATGCAAGTATGGGTAGAGATGGATTATTCTGTTATTTTTAACTGTTTATTATTTGATCGAAGCAGCTATGAACAGCTAATGGCTATTTAAACTAACTGGTACTTAAATTAACAGTTCACATTCTTTATTAAGCATATGTACTGCTAATTCGTCGCTGCTTTTTTGAGCTGCTATTTGTAGTAGCAGACCTGCTATAACTGGTAATCAAAACGAACAGGTTTGCCAATTTCTAATTCTGGGGGTATATTAGGGACTTCGACAGTACCAACTGCTGTTCTGACTGGTGGCAATGCGCCAACTGATCGAGAACGGTTTACTGCGCATGAATACGTGCAATTATAATTGCGATTGCAGGCGCAAGACAAGAATTGTCGGCTCTAATACGGCTTTACACAACAGATCATCGGGGCAATTGTAATGAAATGATGAAAGACACAATACTTTCGTTAATTCGTCTCTGGTGTCTAGAATTTATTGCTATTGCTATTCAATTTTGTTAGATCTTTCGGTACGAAATAAAAATAAGGAGTAGGGGCTACACACTGAACGGTCCGGGTGAGCTTAATGCTGGATAAGTAAATAAGTTACGTTTGGACGCAAGAAAGCATGCAAGGTAGGATTTTTTGAACGTGCTTATAAATATAGTATTTGTAAAGGCCGTATTACACTTGGGAATTTTTATGGCGCCAGCAATGGCAATTATAATTCAAGGATTCAGGCGCAGTACACCGTTCTCCGTACTACAGTCAGAAATTCTACTCTTCTGACAATTAAAATGACACGGATTCATGCGCACTACACTGTTCCCGGTGAGCTGTTTCTCATTACCAGAAATGGGACAGGCGCCATTTTAATTGCCCTTGCCGGCGCAATTGGGTAGACATGGATTATTCTGTTATTTTTAACTGTTTATTATTTGGCCGAACCAGGTATGAACAGGTAATGGCCATTTAAACCCACTGGTACTTAAATTAGCAGATTACATTCTTTATTAAACTTATGGACTGCTAATTCAGCAACTTTTTGCACCTCCTATTTGTAAAAAATAGCAGTAGCTGCTTTAACTTGGTAATCAAAACGAACAGGTTTGCACATCTCTAATTCTGGGGATATTTTAGGGATTTCGACAGTACCCACTGCTGTTCTGACCATTGACAATGCCTCAGCTGATCGAAAACGGTTTACTGCGCATGAATACGTGCCATTATAATTGCCGGCGCAAGAGAAAAAATTGCCTAGTCTAATACGGCCTTAAAGATAAAGTTGTGAAAAGCCAGAGGGTTTAAATATGGTCCTTTATTATTTATACTGTATACGAATGAACTGTTTGATTCGGTCGCAAACTCCTGAATTCAAGCTTATGCTGATGATACGCAAATATATCCGAGTTTTAGATTGGATCAAGTTCGAGATGCAGAAAATAAATTCCGATTTGGATAAAATAAGTAAACTATCTGCCGCGCACAACTTGAAACTTAATCCAGCCAAGTCATGCCTAATTGTTTTTGGAAATAATAACGTCAGACAAGGCCTTTGTGGTAATTTTGATATTAAATTGGATAATAGAAGGTTGGATATTGTGAACTCAGTCAGGAATCTTCGGGTATTTTTTGACTCGAACTTAAAGTTTAACTTGCATCTTAATCATTTAGTGAAACGTTAATTTTCAGTTCTTAAAACTTTGTATTCCCACCGACATGCTTTATGTGGTCCGCTAAAAAAACTGCTCACCGAATCTTTGGTCCTTTAACAATTTAATTATTGTGATTCTGTATATGGATCTTTCCTAGATAAATTTCAACAGAATCGAATACAAAAGATTCAAAATTACTGCGTGCGTTTCATCTTCGGCCTTCGTAAATATGATCATGTATCTACTAAAATATCTCAATAGAATTGGCTTACTATGGAACAAAGAAGGTATGTATATTTCTGTTGTTTCGTGCATAATATTATTATAACTAAAATACCTACAACTCTGTATAACAACGCTCAAGCCAGATCGAGACATTTCATGCATATTTATTCAGTCATAGATCAGCATTTTTCCAAAAGTCTCCAAAGTCATTTAATGGGGTTATTGTAAAGTTCATGGATTTGTCGCTAAGTTATTTTAAACATAAAATTAAATGTTACATTAGAAGTTGAATAGTATCCGGGGTTCGTATTGTTTTCTGTCATTCATCAAGTTAGTGTATTGGTTTGTTCTACTGTATTTATTTTTTATGATCCTATTAGTTTACTAATTATTATTATTATAATTTCGTTGTTTTTCAGTTCATATAATTGGTTAAGTGCTGGGAGTAGCTATGTAGCTAAACTTCGCCTTTTTCTGTATGTGTGCTAATATCTAATAAATAAAGACGATTTATTATTATTATAATGATATCAAAAGAATAGATAACTAAAAACAGACAAAGACAAATATTTTTATTTTTCTATTGGAAATTGAACCATACAATGTGGATGAATATTAGGTCATGGATAAGATCTTCGTCTGGATATGTAGGATAGAGAATATGTTATTTGTCGGCACATGTACAGGGTGGCCAACTAAGCGAGGTAAGCGGCTATATCTCGGAAACCGTTCACCGTACAGCTTACGGAAAAAATATTTATAGGAAAAGTTGCCAAGAGAAATGCTGGAAATTATTTGCAAGTTTCTAGGCCGGCCGCTAGGAGTAGTAACACGAATAGTAATTTGTTGCCAGTCGATTTCTCTACAATTGGCATAGGTAAGGTATATTGATAATATTTATAAATAAATCTCACTTGTATCGTGAACAACTTTGCTTAAACACTTTTCGATTTGCAAAAAATGCAATATCTCAGGAACGCCTTATCTGAAATATTCAAATTGGTGTTATTTAAAAGAGCTCTTCTTGCTTTATTAGCTACACTGCAAGCGATGTCTATGTCATTTTTACTGTAGTCGCTAGATGGCGCTTTCAACAGATTTAATATTTTTATCGTTTTTCTCGAAAAACTTAAATGCAATGGTTAATATGTTATTACACCAGTACAGAGAGGAATAAAGGGCAGAGAAAACGGTGGAAACCGCAAGTTCCTATCTTTTTTCTAACCGGAGATATCAATGAAAAATTAATTTATATCCTACTAAATCTCCCGCCCAGGTACTTACATATGTTGCAAAAAATAAGAAGGCTTTGGAAACAAAATACATATTATACAGGGTGTTATGGAAATGACGTATTATATTTAAACCGGCAATTCCTGAGATGAAAATAAATTGAAAAAAAATAACCAAAAAGGCACTTTCAATTAATAACCGAATTATAACACCTTATGTAAAACCAATTAAACACACGTTACTACTGACCAAACGTAAACAAACTTTAGCCATATGTAAACAAAGCAAAATTGAGATAGGTTATGGCCAAAAACGTCACTGAAATTTGAGCAATGTTGTCGGTTAAAATCTTTAGAAGGTCAATAACCGGTTGACAGAAGATGTTTATTTTTCAAGGTACATTTCTAAACTTTACCTTCAGTTGTTCGTTGAAAAAATTTTTTTTAATTTAAGCTCTGTTACCTTTTCGGTATTATTTAAAACAACACATAAATGCACATTAATTAACGCACACACAACACTTTTGCTGGTTAGAAATGCTCCCATCTACGTTTTTTGCATGGATGAAGGATTTATGAACATAACATTTTTTAGAACTACTTTCAATATTGTTCTAATGGTAAATAACAGATATACAAGTTGATGAAGGTAATATGTACTGATGACTGTGCCAAACAAAACTCAATTTTCTCTAAATAATTAGTAAACAAACAAATCCGTTACTGAGTTTGATTGGACATTTTCGTTCTTCTTCTTTTTTTTCTGTATGGCATCACTACACAACAACACTACAATGTTGCCACCTGCTGGCGTCTTTTTTATAATATGCTGTTTTATAAGATTATATTTATAAATTATGTCATTTGCTTTTGAATATTACTTCTCCGTATAATTTTCAGTCATGCTTTAGGACAAAATTCATATTTTTTAATCGAATTTTCAATTTAATGTTTTGCCGCGAAAAATTTCGATGCCAGTTTCAAAACTGGCAACAGCGCAATAGTTGTGGTATTTTCCTAAATGTGCAAATTGCGATAGAGGGATATAAATTATTTTCTAATATTATAAATTTGCTATTCAAACTCAAAATGCCAAGAACTTCAATCGAACTAACGGACATGGTCTTATGCTATGGAGCAGCACAGGAAAATGCCTTATACATGGAGCTTGGCTTTACCCGAGATGGAATATTTAATCAGCGAGTTATAGAGGAGAGAGAAACCCAAACACGTTAGCCGCTGTACTACAAAAGTTAAAAAGTTGAGACTACAAGACTTCCTTTACTTTACAAGAAGGTTACAACAGTGGTACATACAGTCAAGTCGAAGTACCTGACTAATTCCGAAGGATAGTTCACAGATGAGGTTGGCTTTACCCGAGATGGAATATTTAATTAGCGAGACCAATAGCCAGATAAGGTTTTTCTTGAACATATCAGCAGGTATTATTGATAATCAACTAATACGACCACATATCCTGCAAAACGACCTGCCAGAACTTTTAGAAAATGTTCCTTTAGGTCGGATAAGGGACATGTGGCTTCTGCAAGCATAGTTTACGGATTGTCCCTGAAATTTGGACGTCCTATTTGCGTTTATTCTAGCGTACGGTAGTGTTTATAGTGGTTTTGTGGGTGTCTGTCTGTTTCTTTAAGTGATTTAGTTAGTTTTGATATGCCGGTCACGTCCCGAGATTGGAAAGAAGAGGACAAAGCAGTTATAGTGGGTATAAGCAAGCAAGGAGTAGACTGTGACTTTGAGTTTACTTCTTAATAGCTATTAGGCAGTCCCACACTATTATCAGGGCACGTATAGAGCATAAAGTGTGAGCATAGAGTATCCTCGATTTACTTCCCTTGTATCCTAAGGTAAGCTAAATAATAAATTTTATAAGAAACTAAAAGTTCTACAGTTTTACAAAGTTTGGCAACATTGTAGGAACATGTGTTTGTCAGACAGCTCCGCCGGATAATATCATATGGTGCCGCGGAGTCACCGGTAGGTTTAGGGGTGAATTATACCACTTTTTAAACGTTCGATTTAAAAAAAAAAAAAATGTAGCGCTTTTCTAGGACACCCCAGGAGTCACCCATTTAAATATAATACGTCATTTCCATAACACTCTGTATAGAATAGAGTATTGGGAAGAAACGTCAAATTATTCATTTTGAGATCCGTTTCCATTTAATTTTTTAATTTTAAAAATGCCGTTTACTAACGAAGAAACAGTTGATATGATTGCTGTTTACTTCGAGTGCTTTCAAAATGCAGCAATCGCTGAAAGGAGTTATGCATTGGGATATCCAAATCGCTGTCATTATGGCAGAAGAGTTTTTCCGCGCTTGGTACAACGCTTACGTACCACTGCCCAAGTAGCATTTTTAGACACATTGTGGTCAATGTATCGTAACTATCGTTTCTGTTTCGGATCAAAATTGGAAACTGTTGGCAACAAAAATGGAAATAATTTCGAAACGTATACATTTTAAATGGGATATTTATACGTGTTTCCAAGTGGTTGGTACTAGCTGTGACTTTCGCTGTTTCGATGCAGAATCGAAACTTTTATCGAAAATGTTACTTATTTGTATTTAAAAATGACAGCTAAAGGGGCGGGGCTATGTTAAACCATGCGCAAAACAATTAGGATCCCTTCACTGTTGTAAAATAAAAGAAAAACAATATGTAACAATAATTTCGCCATGATGAATTCGTTATAAGTATATTTCCTATAGGTTATTTTATTTTATATACCTAGTTATTGAACATTGGAACCAAAAAATCATTGTCGCAGTAAATTTTATCGTGCAGTTTAGTAATTTGGCTTTATATTTTTTAACGTGTCCTCGATTTATTTTCATTTACAGAAAAAAATATAATACTTTGTCAAAAAAATAAAAATTAAAATATTATCAATATTTTATTTATTTCTTTTATAAATCGACTTAGCTATTAAAATGGAACTTATGTAACAAGTTTTGGCTTTGCAAGAAATGCAGGAATTTCATTAAAACTCATTTTAACAAAATAAAAATTCATTTCCTAAAATGGCCGCTAGAAAGCAAGAAATTATTCTGGTCTAAAATGGACTCGACACACAATTTCTACTCTTTGGCTTCTATAATGTTTCCATGATGCACAGAAGAATAAAAGGTTTGTAAGGTGAATGCCACAGAAAAAAAAGGTTTGCTTGCATGCACAGGAAAGAAAGGTTGGGTATGGACAGCCGCGGTGTGACGTCACAAGAGGCGTGGTTGGAAAAACCTATCCAAACTATCAATAAGCAATTTCCTGGTATTATTTGTATATTAGATATTATTATTGATTCATTTTCAGAAACAGATTGACGTAAGTGTTTTTTGAAGATTTTTAATCAACATCTTGTTTGAGGTTATGTTATTATTGTTTGCATAGGGAGATTTAAATTGTTATTTTTCTGTTAAAAATAGCTTATCGCACTGTATTTATCAACATAGAGTATACCCACCCTATAGCCATACTTTATGTTGATAAATCCAGTACAGTAAGCTTTTTATTACAGAAAAATAACAATTTAAATCTCGCTAAACAATAACATAACCTCAAACTTGTTCAGATGGTGATTAAAAATGGATCAATAATAACACCTAAAATATAAATAATATCAAGAAGTTGCTAATTTATCGCTAATAAACGTACACCGATGCTATAAAAAAATCTCTTATGGGAAATTCAATGCAATCTTGTGTCTTACCAAAACTTAATAATTTTAACTAAACATTTTTCGAAAAATATTTATCTTCGCGTGTCGTTAATATATCGACACCACGATTTGTAAAATATTTCGAAACAAGTACGTCTTTAAGTGTTTCTAGCAACTGGATTCGAAAATGTGTCGCAAAAGTTTCGTAACACATATGTCTCGATACAAGTTTATAATTCGAATCGAAAATGTGTCGAAACGTTTCTCAGCAAAGACTGTGTGTCCAATTTGTGTCTAAAAATGCTACTTGGGTGGAAGCTTTCACTCACTGACATTTCGGAGACGTCGTACTGGCAGAACAGGAACGAGCATTGCGAAAACCGCGCACGATTTAAGCGAGAGACAGAAACGGCCATCTTGAAGCTCCACGGATGACTCATGTTTTGCTTCTTGATCGTGGATGTTGGAAACAAATTGGATTTTTGATAGTTTTGAGCAGTTTCAAGTGTTAATAGTCGTTGTAATTAGTGTAATAAAATAATTGTTTGGTTGTTTTAGTGACAATATCTATCATTTAGCAATTATATCTAAATAAATTGTTAAAAAATTTTCATTATAATATTACTGGGACCATAACGAAAAATATGGTTAGTTGTGTATCTATGGTTGTTCCCCGACACCAAAACATCAAAATTCTGGTGTAACATTTCACAGATAAGTGTTTTTATGCCAATTTTACTGAATATTCAGAAATAAATACACATTTCGTTTGAATGACATTTAAAGGTTATCCAATAAACGTATCACATAGGCGTACCTGGGGATAAAATTATTATTTTGCATTAATTTTATGTTACATGCAATATATATGCTCTACGTCACTGACCAGACAGAAACAATAGTCGGCCATATTGAAGCTCCATTCCGGTCTCACTTATCTTAACATATGATCCTTCCTGTTCGTTTTATATTCAAAGGGCAGAACTGAAGAAAATGTTATCAATGTTTTAGCATATATAGAGTTTAATCCCCATGTTAGTACTAGGACATTGTCTTCCGATTTGGGAATATCACGAACTACCATTCAAAATATTTTAAATGAGCATAGGTAAGTTTATTATATTTTAAAATATAATATATTGTTACACAAAAAATGTTTCATACAATAATAAAGAATAAAATCCAAAATGCAATTCTTCGCCTGCCAAGAGCGGAAGTGGAAGCTGCTGTTCTTTCTACTATAGGAAAGCTCAGACAATGTGTGGGCCAGAATGGCAGACAGTTTGAGCATTAAAGGAAGCACTAGAATACGTTTCTTTTGGTATATAAAATTTAAACTTGGCGATGTTGGACCAAATGATGCACTCTTAAACTATTTTTATAAATCGTTTCAAATTCACATTGGTTACATTTAAACTTATTAATTTCCTCTACATTCTTATACATGAGCAAGTGCGTATTTAAATTACCTTTGTCAAGTGTTTGATATTCACAGTGACTACATTTAAACTTATTGACTTCCTCGGGACGGATATGTCGGAGCAGATGATTTTTTAAACTATTTTTATAAATTGTTTGAAATTTACATTGGCTACATTTAAACTTATTGACTTCCTCTGCGTTCATATGACTGAGCAAATGTATATTTAAAGCACCTTTCCGAAATGTTTGATATTCACACTGGTTACATTTAAACTTATGAACTTCCTCGGGACGCATATGGTGGAGCAGATGAATTTTTAAACTATTTTTATGAATCGTTTGAAATTAACATTCGCAACATTTAAACTTATTGACTTCCTCTGGATTCATATGCCTAAGCAAATGCAACTTTAAATTATATTTCTGAAGGCTTTGAAATTCACATTGGCTACATTTAAATTTATCGACTTTCTTTGGATTCATATGCCTGAGCAAATGCTGTTTTAAATTACTTTTATCAGGTTTGTTCGTATATGAGTGAGTAAATGCCGCTTTAACTTAGCCTTTTCAAGTGTTTGATATTCACATTGGCTACATTTAAACTTATTAACTTCCTCCGGATTCATATGCCTGCGCAAATGCTGCTTTAAATTACTTTTATCGAGTGTTCGATATTCACATTGGTTGCACTTAAACTTATTGACTTCCTCGGGATTCATATGCCTAAGCAAATGCAACTTTAAATTATATTTCTGAAGGGTTTGAAATTCACATTGGCTACATTTAAATTTATTGACTTCCTTTGGATTCATATGCCTGAGCAAATGCTGTTTTAAATTACTTTTATCAGTTGTTTGAAAATTACATTGGTTACATTTAAACTTATCGACCTTTTCTGGATTAATATGAGTGAGTAAATGCCGCTTTAACTTAGCCTTTTCAAGTGTTTGATATTCACATTGGCTACATTTAAACTTATTAACTTCCTCCGGATTCATATGCCTGCGCAAATGCTGCTTTAAATTACTTTTATCAAGTGTTCGATATTCACATTGGTTGCACTTAAACTTATTGACTTCCTCGGGATTCTTATGCCGGAGCAGATGCTTTTTTAAATTATTTTTATGAATTGTTTGAAATTTACATTGGCTACATTTAATCTTTTCGACTTCCTCGGGATTCTTATGCCGGAGCAGATGCTTTTTTAAACTATTCTTATGAACTGATTTAAAATCACATCGGTTACATTCAAACCTATTGACTTCCTCGGGACGCATGTGCTGCAGAATATGTTTTTTTAAACTATCTCTATAAATTGTTTGAAATTTACATTGGCTACATTTAAACTTATCGACTTCCTCAGGATTCATATGAATGCGCAAATGACGCTTTAAAGTGCGTTTATCATATGTTTGATATTTACATTGGCTACATGTAAACTTATCGACTCCGTCGAGATTCACATGCCTGAGCAAATGCCGCTTTAAAGAAGCTTTCTGTAGTGTTTGAAATTTACATTTGCTACATTGAAATCCTATTTTTCCCTCGGGATTCATATGCGGGAGCAAAAGTTTCTCCGAACTACCTATTTGGCTTGCTTGAGTTTCATATTGATGATTTTCCTCCGGTCCGTGTCGTGGTGTGTCTTGTCTGTGCTGACAGTCGTTTGCCGAGATTCTGCGAAGATAAATAATTATTAATTGTAAGGTATTCTTATGATCTACTCATGTATTGATCATTGATATAAATTCATCCAATGGAGGTAATGTAAAATTATTTGAAAAAGGGCGACTCGTAGATTAGCCAATCAAACGCTATGTAGAAAATCGCAGTTAACAGAAAAATTAAATTTTAGCTACATGCAAAAAAATACACATTAATAAGAATTTATAATAGCTTTCCAGAGAGTGCATGTAGGACGTAACCTGTTTCAAAACAGATTTAAAACTGATCAAGAATTATTTAATAAGAAAGGCTTATTACAATATGTGTTAAATGTATAATAACCTTGATAGATCTAGTTTGGCTTACTATGCCTCATTGTTTTTTCTGTGAGATGTATTTGGATTGATATGTTACACAAGGTGTTATGGAAATGTTTTATTATATTTAAACCGGCAAATCATGTCATATGTAAACAATCAACAATGCAGTGTGAAAAGACGTCAGTGCATTTCGGCCGGTGTTACACGGCAAATTCTTTAGAAAAAAATATAATTTTAACAATTTTTCATTCCATCATTTATGAACAATTATTATTCCAGAAAGCCGACGGCGAAAAATGTATTGCGACACAAATAATAGTACCTAATATCACACACAAAGCACAGGAAGCAGATAAGTCAAACGTTATTGACCTTTTGAATTATTATCTTTCAAACTCTTAAAAAATCAATTTTATTTAAGACACATGCTCTTTTACATTTAAAAAAAGATTAGTTTTATAATATCTATAAAAAAAACCACACAAAATCTAAGTTTTAGGAAAACTCCACACATAACCTCACAAATAGCAGCAATTCATATCGGTACGGTATTTGTATCCTAATAATAGGCGATACGGGACGGACAAAGGTCGCTTAAATGCGTATTTTTCTTATGCTTCTATTATTTGGCTATTTACCATAAGGCGCGAGATCTCTTGCAAGGCGTGTAATTTATATGGCGTTAATGGAATTTCGACCAAATTGTATAAAATTATAGTAGCAGCCCTCGGCTGGCGTGTTCTAACACGGAATATATCCATCAATTAAGGTAAGGGATAATACTGCGACTGTACTTTTTCCTTTGAGAAACTTAAAAAATTTAATCATTTCACAGCGTGAATCACAGTCTAGCTCAGCTCTACTCGAAATGACAAACCCGAACGAAGGCTGATGTTAGCGCGATTTAATTTTCTTTCTCACAGCGCCTAAGCACGGCATCATCTCTCCATCTCTTTCACACAATCAGTTGACGGCGGAGGTCTTATTCGACCGAGCGTACTAGCATGCGGCTTGCAATTGTCAGTCTAAGAAGAAGAGCGTTAAGGTACAGTCGATTTTGTTGATAACCATTTATACTCTCGGCCATCCACTCTGTTTTCAGGAGGTACTCGTATAATAGTTGTGCTGTAATAATTTTTGGTCCATACGTCCAATCTTTGTATATTATTTGACATTGTTTTTATTGACGAACCTGTTGTTCAGTTAAAACGGGTAGATTGTTTTGGACGCAACAGCTGACGTTTGACTTGACAGAAAGTCGCCGACGAACAAGTCAAATTTCGTCGCGTCGCGTGTAATAAAATCTACTAATCCGATTTTCAAAAAACTAACTTTTGGTTCTGTTTCAAAATTACTATGTGTTCTGTGTTGCTCTCAAGATCTAAGATGTTTCGAGCATAAAGTGTTCCCATGAAAAAGATAAAATAACTGATTGTATTTGTGCTTCGATTTCCCCGCTCTTTAGGTATACAGATAAATACAAGTAGGTAGATAAGTAATTTATTTTTATTATTTTATAAGGAATTTTAGTTTTGCATTAAGTTTGGCAACATTGCACGTAACACGTGTTTTGTGACATGCGACACAGGGTGACATGTTACAGTGACGCGGAGTAAGCTGTGACTTTAAGGGACTATACCTCACTTTTAAAACGGTCCATTTAAAAAAAAAGTTATTGGTCTATTTTAAAAAAAAGTTATTTCAATAACACCCTGTATATTACTCGTGTCGCTACTATTTGTGCTGTATTTGTAAGAAAAAAGTATTGTTTCATGTTTAATTTTTGATATAGTCTCAAACTAAAGAAACAGTTCTATCTATCTATGACAAGTGCCAATTGTCTACAGAACAGCAATTTTTATTCCTGTAACGATCCGTTCTTGAATTCATTTTTCTTCTCAAGAACGGAGACAAGTATGTTTTTAGTGCCAAAAATTGACTTTATGGATAAAATTTTATATTTTGTAAGATAAAACCAATTATTTTTACCGAGCTTGCGGGTAAAATTATAAAGAGGGTGAATAATCGGGAATTTCGGATAAAAAAAATATGTCTGCTCTTAGTACTCTTAAATGAATTACGTCGTAGTGAATTGTTGGATGTAAGAAAAGAAGAAAAGATGTTAGATTAAAAAGTTCATTAAAATGTGATTGCTACCTACATTACAAGAGTGAAAGAATACAATAATTAATAAATTTGATCGTGCTGCAATGATCTGGCAAATGAGCTGGAATCTCTACAATATCTAAGCGGATGTTCCACTTTTTTGAGCCACCCTATAGAGCAAAAAATTATTTGGCGTTATAACTCACGTAGGTACTATCCATCAACTTTTGTATTAACATCTTTGATGTATTTGAAATAGTAACGGAGCTATTGTACTTTGCCATGCTAAACGGTCACTCTGAGTATTTCAAAGTGCGCAGCTGCCAGGTGACGTTGCGAGTGGATGCTGACTCATGTACACCCTGAATGTTTAGAAGAGTGTAGGGCCATGACAAAATAACTAAATGTAAGATATCTAACCGTCCCAATTTCATCTGCCGCGCGCAGCGATTACAAAGGGGGAGCGATTTTTTAATTTCTTATGGGGATTTATATTTCTATCAGCGTTTTTAATTCTATTTTAAAGATATTAAATGGTTTTATGCATGTAATAGTATATGAAATGAAAGAATAATTATGACAAGTATTTACGTATATTAATTTCATAGAAATATAACATACATTACAGCTTAAATACCACTAAAATAAGAAAAGATTCCGACAAACTTTTAAAACATCCGCCGCGCAATTCGAACCGGTAGTCGATAGCCGAAGCTGCTCGGCCACCTCTGCTTGTTACCACCAGCGTTGTCAGTCTTTTACAATTGTAATATATCCATTACTATTTTAACAATTCTTGAGATTTTCATTCTTGTTGTGGGGCTCCCCATATCATAGGAAAGTAACGACATTTTTTTTCGTACTCTTCTTACTCTGACACCGTTTTTTATTACTCTATTAGGCTTTGAACCGTCAACCTATTACTTTTGATCAAAGATTTCTGGCAACACTGGTCGCCACGTAGTGAGTGCCGTTTGCGGTAGTTTTCAATGGATAATTTGAAAGTTCACCAAAACTGCTCCTTATTTAGTCGTGTGTGTTTATTAAAATAAATATCTGAGTTTTCATAAAATGGGGTGCACTGTGTTCGGTTGTGATATGGATAACCAGGCAAAGAAATTTGACAGAAATATAAGTTGTTTCCGCTTTCGTAAGGATAAAAACAAAAAATTAGAATGGATACTGTTTTATTTATTTTATTAACATTTACTTCTTAAGTATTTTCCACTGAAGCTGATGAGGGTATATGCATTCGAAACATGTATGGAAATTAAAATATTGTTCATTTAACTACTGAATCAGACTATAAGTTTCTTCACCTCTACATAATTTTACTCCACTGAGAGATGGACTATTTAAAAAATAGTTTAATTTGTTTGTAACTAGGTTGTATTTTAGCTTTAATCTTTGTTGTATGTTCATAAAATAAATATACCTAAATACCATGATATTATTCTTTCATTTCACATATCATTAAATGCGTAAAACCTTTTAATACCTTTAAAAGAGAGTTAAAAACGCTGATAGCAGTATAAATCTCCATAAGAGATTTTAAAATCACTGGCCCAATTACAAAATTGGGTCCTTCCACGTCAAGTACTTTTTGAGCGTTGGAATCGACGGAAAGTAGACAGATACAGAGCCACAGCGGAAATGAGAAATATATATTTTTACGATCCAGACACCATATAGGTAATAATGAACGGTTCTGTTAAAAAATAAATTAAAATTAATAATACAAAATGTATGATTTCTGGTTCTAAAGTAGGGTTATTTTTAAACATAAATGGTGATATTGTTGATTATGTTCTTGAGTTAAAAAATTTGGGAATGATTTTGGATCCACAATTAAGTATTAATAACTAACCGTGCAGATCACATTTGTAAAAGGAACGGCAAAACGATTGGTTTATTAAAGCTTGTATCAAAATGTGTCTCAGTGAACTAACAATGTTCTCAATCAGTTGTTATCAGTTTCAGTTCAATCAGTTTAACTAACTACAAATTTAAATCGATTGTAGATAATTTTTAAGGTTACGACACGCCGGTTCTTCGTTGTCCATACATTGAGTAACTTTTTTTGGAATACTTAGAATTATTTATGTATTTAGAGCTTTCTAAGCCCGAGTACATTAATTTCTTAACTTTATAGCAGATCTTACATTATTATCTTTTCTGTGTAATGTGTTCCGTTCGTGTATATGAAGTTATAAGTTTGTGTCCCATTTCCATTTATTTTTTTGAGACGAATCGCTGTTTTAATGATGTCCATAGTAGTATTGTTAAGGAAGCACCTAATTTGGAAATTGATAATAATCAAGTAGGTATTGTCCAACTCACGAAATCTCGACAACCTAAAGCATGCAGCAATGTTGCCAAACTTACAAACAAAACGACTAAATAAGTTACTTAAAGTTGCCGGTCTGGAACTTCGTGAAGATTAAAATAATATATGAATCTTGTAAAAATAGGCAACGTCGTAACACATGTATTGAATTTTCGGTAGCGCGAAATTACATTCGCTGCAGTTTGCGTCCTGCGAGTCTACGCATAGACTTCCTAGAGCACAGGGGCGTAGTGAGCGGTAGTGAAATGTGAAGTATTTTTGCTAGTGAATTTGTGTCTTGTTATCTTTACTTAATATCCGGTTTTTGGATATTTTATTCACAAAATGAATGTGCATCTTGGTGGAAAACCCTTGCATAGTCAAGCAAATGCAATATTTGCTAATGTGTACAAAGTGTGTAAAGAATAAGCTACTAACAATGCGTTTAAGTTGCAGCTAAAGTAGATTTTAGAACTGACTGTTATGTAAACAGGGATCAGAAGATCATATCATCATAGAACCACTGTAGCAAAAATTCTTATAGAAAAGACGAGGAGAGATTAGAGACTTCTGCGAAGAAAGTAAAAGACGAGACAAACTCAAAAATGGTTGTCGATTGAAAATATCAATATAAGCAACCACATATATTTACTTTGAATGATTTATGTATGTTCATTTTTACCTGGTTCCTGTTTGTTCTAGATCTTCTTTGATGTCAAGTTCCTCATTTTTAATTTTCCAGTCTTCATAAACAATCTCGCCCATGTCATTTGTCGTTTCACTTTTCAATTGGGCTTCATTCTGTGCCGAAATGAATGTAGCGCTGCTATAATACACAAAATGTTTATTTAATTTTTTTGAAAGAATTTATTTTTTGTGAATATTTCAGCAAAATATGTAAAATAAATATAATTTAGCTATTTCTGAACTAGTTCCGCAAGGTAAGGTAAAACGACCAGTGATTTTTGATACCCATCCAGTGATTGATAGGTTGAACTTGGTACACGTTTATTAAGAAAACTATTATTATTATAATTTATTCATTTAAAAAAAATGTCTACATAACAATAAAATATATAAAATAAATACATGTAAATATATCCTAAAAAATATTTCTAAGGCACCAAAGTGTTGAAACACTTGTATGTGTCATGACAAATTATTAAATATTTAAAACAAAAACTAAAACCAAACTAAAAATTAAAAAAAACTAAAATTTAAAAATCATACAACTGAAACTAACAGACCAAAATTAGGAAGAACAAAATCAATTAAAACTCATCAAATACTAGTTCAAGAATATTATAGTTCTGGAAAATAAATTTTTTACATTCTTTTTTAAATTTAAACCTACTCGTTAATCGTCTTATTTCAGTGGATATTCTATTGTAAACTTTAGGGCCTATATAGCTAATCAACCTCAAATGAACATTATTGTGATTAACAGGCATTTATATATTTCCATCTGCTCTAATACGGGTGTTATAAACATGATCTACAGTATGTCCACGGATAGGGTTTACAAGAGGACAAATGGACTAAAAATTGAAAGATACGAAAAAAAGTCACTATAAATGAATGTGTTTTCTACACAACAAACTTACTCACTTAAGGTGATAGGTACTTGTTGTCAATGTCTTTATTTAATGAAGTTATTATTTAAGTAGAAATGCTGAACAAAGAGTTTTTATAATACAACGTTATGGTCAAGTTTCATACTGCTACGTCATGGAACAATTTGCCGAGAAATTTGTAGGAATCCCAATAACTAGGAAGACAATCTGCGAGAATAAAAAAGTTCAAGAGAACTGGTTCGGTTTTGGACCTCAAAAAAAAAGAAGAAATACGACCATGATGATGCTGCTACAGTCTTAGTTCTTCATTCTGTTAAGAAAATCCTATGACGTCCCTTAGAAATCGTGTTACTCAGTTGGAAGTTGTGAAAAAAAGTCAAATTTAGAAGATCCTTAAAGCAAATAAATTGTATCCGTATAAACCGCACTTTACTCAAAGATTGGAAGAGGGAGACGACGCGAAACGACTTGATCTTTGCCTGTGGATAGGAGACAAATTTTAAGTGGAAATGTTGATTTTTATAAATGTATCATGTTTTCTGATGAAAGTACATTTGCAACAAATGGAACCGTTGCAACCCAGCACGTTAGGTACTGGTCTTTAGAAAATCCCGAATTCAGAATTATGACGAGAAGACAATAGTTCACAAAAGTGAACGTGTGGTGTGCGATATCCTTCCATGACATTATAGGGCCATATTTTTTTGATAACACGTGCAATAGATTATCATACCTTGGCCGATATGTTTTTATGATATTGAAGTGCTGAAGGGCAGAATTATCCAGGCTGTCCAATCGATATCTCAGGAAGAAATCAGAAGTTCTTTCACTTATTTGAAAAAGCAATTAGAAAAATGTGTCGAGTATGGGGTGGAGTTTTTGAATTATGAAATCGTTATCGTATTCTTTTCATGTTAATAAAAATGTTCGTATTATTATTATAATTACTTCATTAAATAAAGACATTGACAACAAGTATCACCTATTCATTATTCAAGTAAAAACGTTTATTAAGAGTGACTTTTTTTCGTATCTTTCAAAATAAAGTATATTTACTATTTAAGCAAAATAACATTTTTGCAGTTTTTACCCACCCTGTATAAAAAAATTGAAGTTTCTTATGATGGATCGTATTTTCTAGACAAGCAAAAACGTTTATTAAGAGTGACTTTTTTTCGTATCTTTCAATTTTTAGTCCATTTGTCCTCTTGTAAACTCCATCCGTGGACATACTGTATTTATTTATTTATTTGCAATTAATCAATTTATTCACAATTCAGAACATTATATCATTTTATCGATAGAATAACTTTTAACATGATAGAATATTAATAAGCACCTAGATGTAAAACATCTGTATGTGCTGTATTGCTACATAGGTCTTAACTTAAAATAATAACATTACCACCATCAAAAAGTCACAGTTTCCGCAAAAAAGTCATAGTTCACTAATTTATAATCTTTAATCACCAAAATCAAACACAGACGATATGTCTGCCAATACACAACACAATACAATTAGTTGAAGAACCTTTCAAATTGATACACATTCTCAAAAATCACCTTCCTACTTAATAATTTAAAATTTTTTACTTTAGGGCAATTTCTTACTTTATCCGGCAATAAATTATAGAGTTTAGGACCAAAATAATTCACGTATCTCAGATTAAGATTATTATTACTTATTGGTAGTTTAATCTGCTTGCTGAGCCTGATCCTTGTTCCATATGCATGATCAACAACAAGTCTCAAATTAGATCGCGTATGCATATGATAGCAAATTGTATGAATATAAATTGTTCGAATGCTAAAAATATCTTTATTAAATAGTAAATGTGTAGGGTATAATCTATTTTTTCTGAAAATAATTTTTAATATATATTTTTGTATGATGTTTAATTTGTATAGGCTATTATTATAAAGTCCACCCCATACCAATATTCCATATCTTACTATTGATTCAACAAAAGCTTTGTAGACCATTACAAGCGTCTTCCTATTTAAAAACTCTCTTAACAAGTAAAATTTATGAATGAGTTTACGAATCTTGTTGGAGACATAATCAATATGTGGCTGCCACTTAAGAAAGCTATCAATTACAACTCCAAGGTATTTTGTAGATGATGCCTCCCTGATACAATGATCATCCACCACAATGGAATTATATTGTGGTCTGCTTGCATTAGTAAGTGAAAAAGCTATGTAGTTTGTTTTTGTTAAGTTTAAGGTTAGTTTATAGGTCTGAAGCCAGTTCTTAATTGTTATTAAATTATTTACAGTTTTATCTCTCACATCATCCCACGAATCTCCAGATACAACAAGGGCTGTATCATCTGCGTAAGATATGGTCAAACCATCAACATGCAATTTCAATAATGAGTTAATATAAGTTATAAAAAGTATTGGGCCCAAGACCGTTCCCTGTGGAATACCAATTTTAATTTTTTTTTTGTCACTTAAAATATTATTTAATTTGACCATTTGAAATCTTTCTGACAAGTAGCTCGTAAACAGTTGCAAAGCCACTCCTCTAATTCCATACCTTTCAAGTACATTGAGAAGTTCATTATGCGGTACAGTATCAAAACTTGGCTAGGTCTAAGAACACAGCCAAACATTTTTTATTTGAATTTAAATTATTGACAACTTCGGTTATTAGTCTATGCATGGCGTCTTCGGTACTACACGCTTCTAGAAATCCAAATTGATTTGCAGATAAAACATTATTGATTTTAAAAAAATTGATTAGTCTAGTTTTTATATATTTTTCACATAGCTTTGCAAAATTACCAATAAGGCTGATAGGTCGATAATTATTTATGGAGATCGAGGTACCTGATTTGTGAATGGGCGTTACTATTGAAGTTTTAAATTCAGGGGGTATTTTCCCAGTTTCAAGTATTAAGTTTAATATATGTAGGAGCGGTTTAATTATTTCGGAATGCGTCTGTTTTAAAACATCTGCTTGGATACCATCATAACCATTCCAAAAATATCCCTTTTTATGTATATACAAACAGATAGTGGATATGTATATAGTTCTGATGTAACATATTTTTTCTGAAAATATTAAGTGTGATGGGTATAATCTGTGTTTTTTATAACTAATTTTAAGTATGTATTTTTGTAAAATGTTCAGTTTGTATAGACAATTGTTGTGAAGAAAGCCCCACACCAAAATACCGTATCTTAGTAGCTGCTCAACTAAAGGTTTATAAATAATCTCGATAACTGCCCTACTCAGGAATTCCCGTAAAAGATAGAATTTATGTATAAACTTTCTTATTTTATTGGTCAAGTAATCCACGTGTGGACCCCATTTAAGATGCTTGTCTATCATTATCCCGAGATATTTAATATGTGGAACTTCACTTATTTCATGTTTGTCGATTGAATGTTTACAAAATCGGGTCTGTTCGCAGCAGTCAGCGAGGAAGCTATATACTTAGTCTTCATCAAGTTCAACGTTAATTTAAAGGTTCGCAGCCAGTTCTGTATAAACGATAGTCCACCCACCACTTTATTTTTTACATCATTCCAATCACAACCACTAAAGACAATAACGGTGTCGTCGGCATAAAAAATAGCTTTACCACCCCTATTTAATTTTAACAATGAATTTATACAGATAAGTATAGTATAGTAGATAGTATAAAGTATAGGGCCCAATACCGTGCCCTGTGGTACACCAATTCTTACCCTGAGTTCACCACTCAATGAACCATTAACCCTAACCATCTGAGCTCTATCACTCAAATTTTTTTTACCAACTTTAATACGGTTTCTCTTACTCCGTTATGTTCCATAACTTTAAGTAGTTTGTCACGAGGAACAGTGTCAAAAGCTTTTGCTAAGTCGATGAATAGGCCAATGCATCTGTTCCCCATATTCAAATCCCTAACAACTTCAGACACTAGGATATACATCGCATCAGTGGTACTACTGCCCTCAATAAACCCGTACTGATTAGGTGAAATAATTGAGTTTAAAGTCAAATATCCGCTCAATCTAGTCTTAAAACTCTTCTCAAAGATTTTCGCAAAATTACTAATTAAGCTAATTGGTCTGTAGTTCTTAACACTACCAGTATGACCGGATTTATAAATTGGAGTTACAATAGATGTTTTAAAAGCACTTGGTACAACGCCAGTTTCGAATATTAAATTAATTATGTGCAGAACCGGATCGATAATCTGAATATGAGTCGATTTTATAATCCTCGAAGTTATTCCATCATATCCAGGAGAACCATTGGTTTTTAGGGTAATTATATGTTGAATTAATTCATTTTTCAATACTTAACTATTTTTATTTTTAATTTCCCACCAAGCTTATTTAGGTAACATATCTGGCAACAGGGTGTTACTTCTTCCTATAACTATTTGGACCGCTTTGTCATACCAGACAAATTTGTATGTGATTGTGTATGTTTTCAATTTTTTATCAATAATCATAACATAAATATGAAGGCGAGTGTATTTTTCGATAGCATTTTTAATGAGATAACAATTAACAAAATAATAAAATTCTGATAGGTTATTATTCATAGAAACCTGAAGAACATCTTCTGTATTCTTTTGATACCTAACCTAATTAACTAACATTAAAAATTAACGTATCAATTACTGAAATTCAAAAATGCTAAGTTTGCTAATGATTGATACCAATCACTAGTAAATTACAAATTTTTATCGTTTTATGTACCATTGGTTGGTGAATGGCGATCTTGCCAATATTTATTCTTTAATTTAAAAATTATTTTGTCCAGTCTTTGATAGGGGATATCAATAACTGGAAATGAACAGGTATCAATAACTGATTCCAAAAACAAACAAACAAACAAGTCAAATGTTGCAGGCTGTATTGGATGTAGAATGAATAATATCAATTAATGAAGCAGTAAAAAAATGCTGGTGTACTATTTACCACCTTAAACTACTTGGTTAGAGGAAAAGTACCGAGGGTATGTAATATGGGCCCTCCTAGTATTTTGTAGCTAGAAGAGGAAATAATTTTAGTTAAGTGGATAATAGAATTAGGAAGAATTCAATTACTAAAGTTCAACCCTTTGATAGTATTGAACATATTAAAAAATCTGGAAAAATTACTCCTTTTAAGAACGACAGGCAACAGGGTCAGAAATGGTACACAGCCTTTTCGAGGAGACACCCATTAATTTCTGAGAGAATATCACAAATGTTAATAGTTTCAAGAGTTAAGAAAATGTTACTGAAAAACAAATTTGTGGATGGTTCTTATACACGCATTACAGTTAGCAAGTCTTTCTGCTTGCAACAAACTTGAAGCACATTAAGAAGTCAGCCGATTTATTTTTCCAATAAGGTGACAAAGTGTTAATAAGGGGACAAACATGTTTATTCAGTGGGTGGGGATGAGGAAAATGTAACTGTTCTTATAACAGCTAATGAAAGTGGAAAATTTGTTCGTCCCATGGTGCTGTTTAGTTGCCAAAGGATAGCTTGTTACATTTCCACCAACATTCCAAAGCAGTGGGCCATTGGGACCTAGGGAAACGGGATGGATGTGTAGATCAACATTTTATGAATTTGTGCCCTGGCTCGAAAAGGAACAAATCGAACATACCGTTCGTCTATTTGTTGACGGCCATGTATCACCACATATGACCTTGCATTGATGTTTTAATCCTAATTTTAGTTTAATTTTTTTAGTTATTATAATTAATGTTTGCTAATAAAAAAATATAAATCACTGGGTTATCAATTATTGGATTTTATCTCAAATTACTATATCTCTGGGCTCTAAAACCTTAATATTTAAAAGATATTTTTTAGGTATTAAAAATACTTATTATATTAATCATATGGTTAAATTTATTAAATAGAAGCCCAAAAATTATTGTTTCAATATTGGTATAATTTTTTTTTTTTAATAACTCGGAATAACTCGTTTTACCTTAAAATGATGTGAAGTAAATAAAAAAAATTATTGAATTATGAAAAATTAACAGCATGGAAAAATTTATATTTGTTCTCATATCTCATGAGCGGTCTGAGGGTCTGGTTCCGGGCGAATCTGCTGGCTCTGAATGAGGCGAAGACTGAGCACATCAGGTTTGGATTAAGAGAGATTGAGGAGGTGGGCGCTGAGGAGGTCAGGTTTCTGGGGGTGTACCTTGATCCTCATTTGAGATTTGATAAACAGGTTGATCATATGGCTAAGCGCCTATCAAAAACTATATTCCTTTTGAAAACTCTTAGGGGTGTGTTGCCATTTTCCTGTCTACTCCGGACGTACCAGTCTGTGGCCTGCTATGCAGTGATGGTCTGGGGGCACTCGCGCAGGCGGAGCGTGTTTTCGGGTTGCAACGAAGGGCGGTGAGAGTGATTGCGAGTGCCGGATACAGAGAGGACGCAAGGGAGATTTTTAGGCGGCTGGGGATCATGACGATTCCTAGTCGATACATATATGAATGCCTTATTTACTGTCACAGGAACATAAACTCGTACAATCTGAATCAAAATTTTCATGACTATTCGACCAGGCAGGGTGATAATATCAGGATCGATTACCATAGATTAGAACGGTCCAGAGTCTCAACGAATTATTATGGTCCCAAATTATATAACAGTCTCCCTCAGTACGTGCGGGGGCTACCTGAAAAGTCTTTCAGAGTCTGGGTGAGGGACCATCTGGTTCGGAGAGCTTTCTACAGTATACAGCAATTCCTCGACTGCGATGGTCATTGACCCTCTGGTGTTTGCGCCGGCTTCCATGCTCAACAGTGCGTCACTATTGTGACTAAATTTTATAATGATTGTATTTTAATGTGTTGTTATGTTTAAATTCGTCATAAGTGTCTTTTTAGGCTTAGTATTTTAAAGTGTAAAATATTCTTTGAATGTTTTAATTGTGTTAGTTTTGATTTTTTTTGGATTGACGTCGGTCAAATTGTTTGTTACATTTATGCCGTAATATATTTGAATTTGAATTTGAATCATTGTGTTCTCTTTCTACTTAAAATATAATTATTTTTAAATATTTTTCTACTACCCAGTACCATACTCACACTACTGGTAATTGGTCAGGTAACCATCAGGTACCTGTTGAAACTGGACGGGCACCCGGAATAAGCTTGTCAAGAAGATAATAGTGGTCAAGATCTGATAACAAGACGAACACACTCCTTGATTCAAACTGTGAACAAGAGTACACCCATAATAAAACTTAACTATCTAAGCCTTTGCAGTTTCCTTGCAAGGAAATCCATCTGGTAGTATTCCGCGATTAATGATAGGAAAGCTCTATTGGTCACAAGTCCACAACTGTTCCTGTCATATTTATTTAACTATAAGCTATACAACTTTCACTTGTCACCGTGTTGATACCGATTTTAAGTTAATACCTACTTAGTGAATAAACATAATATTATCTTTTTAACACATCAAGTGATAAGAAATTCAAAATATGCAAGATAAAAGGTTCACTTACTAAGTACATAGTAGGTCCTACTTACTTATAAGCAGTTTGGTTCAAGGTCGTATTGCAATAGTAATAATCGGGAACACAATTTTCGATTGTTTCCTGACTGAGTTCAAGAAATAAGTTACTTTCTGGTTTAGTTTCTTCAAATTTTATTATTTCAAAGGGAGCATATTCAATCTTATCATCCACTTCTGACTCTGCTTTAATCGCTAAAGTACTCACATACTCCGGATCAACAGAGGTTAGGTTTTCAGTAACCTCAAATGAATTACTTTCTTGATTTTTTTCGGTTTTAATCATATTTAAAACCTCTGTGTTAACATGACTTTGTCTATCTATATCAATACTGTCTTTATAAGCGTGTTTAAACAAAGAATCCTCCATTGGACCCTTTTTAACGATTTCTGATTCCAATAAAAACCTATCCGGCATTAAATTGAATATTTCGTCGGGCACGGGTGTCCCCATTTCTTCGTTATGTTTATCTCGTACTGAAAGGTATCTAATATATTAAAATTAGAAAATATTCACCATATGAAACGGTCCAACGGATGGCGTGGCTCCAATCCGCTAAAGGAATATTTATTTTATTATAATTGTCCCGATTGTCAGTTGTTCACGAATGCCAACTTAAATACCGTTCGTTGCTGTCAGGGCAAGTTTCTCATACCACCCTTGACATCGAATATGTTTATACAAGGAAGTCTTTCATTTAAAAAAACAGAGAAAGAATAATTGGGTAATGGCAAAGGGTATCATCGTGAGTTTCGGAAACGCCTATGACCCATTTCTAAACTTAACAAGACGTTCGTTGACATCGGTGTGAATATTATTAGAAGAATGTATAGATCATGAAGAAACCATTATTTGTAGACAACATACCTACTTTCAATATTCATCAACAAAACTACAATAGCTGCTTACGAACAACCACTTGTCTTACCTAAATTCAATTTAGTTTCTGACCTGATCTAAATTGATTGTTTGTACAACTAAGTTACTTTTCTTGAATTTGTGCTCTTCGTAAGCAGCTTGTACAGGGTGTTACAAACTCGGCCTTCACCATTGGGATTTCGGAAAGGGTAGCAGATACGAAGTCGGTGAAAAAGTTGCGTAATTACGGGCCCAATAATACCTATGTCGCAAGAAAATCAAAAATAAATAAATAAATAAATACAGGAGCTTTTGAAAATATTTAGAAAAATCAAAAATTTTGGGTATCGGTTTTTATTCTTTCCTGACTTTGTTGAAGAAACGTCCAGAAATAAATTTTACATTCTCATTGTTACTTTTTATTCTCCACAAGATGGCATAATCAGATATCCACGAGGTGGCATCATGCGACGTTTCGTCTTTAGGTTACCATCATCAACTTATTTTTTTTAAATACGGGCCTGAATTTTTTTGTTTAAATTATGAAAGAGAACCGAAATCTACGTTCAGTGGTATACAACACTTACTGGTTTTCTGACATTTTGTTCCTTAAATTGACCATATTCATTGAAAATAAAGTTTCAGTCATTAACATTTATTTCGAAGAAACTGAAGATTTTAAAAATATTATTGCTATTTCTGTCTCTAATTGTTCTTGTTACTACGTACTACCGTTTTAATACTAATACTACTAATACCCTTTTTTGTCTTATTTTAAACTAATAGTTTTATAAATAAATGATTACCTACTTAGCGTAAGTACAAATAATTTATTTTATTAATATAAATAAAATTTGACTCTTAAACCCAGCACTTTCTTAAAACTTTTAAAAGGGGCATTGCAATTTACAATTTCGAATTAAAAAAATACAGGAACGTACTAGGGGTATGTTAATGAAGATCGTCAATTTAAGGAACAAAACGTTGGAAAACCAGTAATTGTTGTATACCACTGAACGTAGATTTCGACTATCTTTCATAATTTAAAAGCCGTATTAAAGTCGGGAATTTTTGTTGCGCCAGCAATGGCAATTATAATTGCAAGGATTCATGCGCAGTACACCGTCCTCGATCAGCTGGTCCAATACTGCTCGTATTGCGGGCGAAATGCGAGAATGGAATCCGTATTTCAGTCGGAAATTCTACTCTTCTGACAATTAAAATTACACGGATTCATGCGCAGTACACCGTTCCCGATCAGCTGTCTCTCATTGCCAGAAATGGGGCAGGCGCCATTTTAATTGCATTGGGTAGAGATGGATTATTCAGTTATTTTTAACTGTTTATTATTTGCTCGAAGCAGGTATGAAAAGCTAATGACCATTTAAACCCACTGGTACTTAAATTATGAGTTATTCTTTATTAAGCTTATGGACTGCTAATTCGTAGCAAATTTTTTGACCTCCTGTTTGTAAATAGCAGTAGCTGCCTTAACTGGTAATCAAAACCAACAGGTTTGCCCATCTCTAATTCTGGGGGTATTTTAGGGATTTCGACACTAACAACTGCTGTTCCGACTGTTGACAATGCTCCAGCTGATCGAAAACGGTTTACTGCGCATGAATACGTGGCGCAAGAGAAAAAATTGCTGACTCTAAAGGCCGTATTACAGTCGGGAATTTTTATGGCGCCAGCAATGGCAATTATAATTCAAGGATTCAGGCGCAGTACACCGTTCTCCGTACTACAGTCAGAAATTCTACTCTTCTGACAATTAAAATGACACGGATTCATGCGCAGTACACTGGTCCCGATCAGCTGTCTCTCATTACCAGAAATGGGGCAGGCGCCATTTTAATTGCCCTGGCCGGCGCAATTGGGTAGACATGGATTATTCTGTTATTTTTAACTGTTTATTATTTGGCCGAACCAGGTATGAACAGGTAATGGCCATTTAAACCCACTGGTACTTAAATTACCAGTTTACATTCTTTATTAAACTTATTTACTGCTAATTCAGCAACTTTTTGCACCTCCTATTTGTAAATAGCAGTAGCTGCTTTAACTGGTAATCAAAACGAACAGGTTTGCCCATCTCTAATTCTGGGGATATTTTAGGGATTTCGACAGTACCCACTGCTGTTCTGACCGTTGACAATGCTCCAGCTGATCGAAAACGGTTTACTGCGCATGAATACGTGCCATTATAATTGCCGGCGCAAGAGAAAAAATTACCTAGTCTAATACGGCCTTAATACAGCTTTAAACAAAAAGATCCAGGCCCGTATTTAAAAAAATGAAGTTGATGATTGTGACGCAAAAGCGAAACATCGGATTACAGAGCTGATAAGCTATCTTGTGGAGAATAAAAAGTAGTAGCTATGAGAAAGTGACATTTATTTTTGGACATCTGGAATAATGTCGTTAAAGTCCCTGTATTTATTGCTGATTTTTGTGCGGCCCACTATTACGCAACTCTACCTCAATTTAACCGACTTCGTATCTCTTACCGTTTCCGAAATCCCATTGTTAAAGACCGAATTTGCAACATCCTGTATACCTAATCTCCTGTCCGCAGAGTTACCGGAGCATGAGAAATTACGTATGGTATGCAAACTTTACATTATTTCTATTGAGCCCCAGACAGGATTTCAGAGCATCGAGCGCTCTCCTACACAAGATTTTAGAGAAACCTTGGTACTCTTACTCGAAGACACGACTATAGACGGCTTTATCAGTGGAGTGTAAAGGTCGCTTAGCTTAGAGCTAAATTGTAACTCTGAGGTAAACTGTTTATCTATGTCCGTGGTACACCATGGTAAGTGTTAAATTTTGGGTTAGTCAGTTCCTAACAGTCCTAACCTGAAATGTTTTAATAATTTTCGAATAAATTGTGACAAAAAAATCAAATACATCCGGATATACACTTTCACTGGTCTCACCAACTTTAACATAAAGCTAACGATAGGTCTGGGCCAAGTAACACGCAGAGATAACACTCCACTGATAAACTCGTCCTTACACCAGAAAGAAGACAAACAAGCGTGTTATATAAACAGTAATTGGAAGATAGAAAATCAGATTTAGTCCAAGCTTATTTTGCAAACTGCGCACAAGCATAGTTTGACGATACTATATATGTACGGCGTGACAATATGGCCGAATTAGGCTCCGTCAATGATACACGTTTTTGGGTATGTCTCTAGACAATCCGCTCTCTTCGGACTGTCATGTCGATTATGTTGTAAATAAATTGAATAGGATACGTTATAGTATGCGTATACTAGGTAGATATATTCCTCCAGAAACCAAAAAAATGCTGTATCATGCGAATTTTGAATCACATATAAGGTATGAACTTATCATTTACGGGAATTGCAAGAGATATAGGAACAGTTTTTATTTGCCAGAAACAAGCTCTTCGAATCTTAATGAATCTAAATTATTGCGTGTCATGTAGGGGAAAATTTAGGGAGTACATGATATTGACTGTGTCTGCAATTTTGCATGCATACTCTTCTTCTTTAGGAATAGGTCGTTCTTTGTTAAGTGTGAAGTACAACAAATATATCCAACAATAAGTCTAGAATATACATACCCAAGACATAGATTGGCAATGACTGAAAAGGGTGCATATACTATCAATGCATAAAACTTCACAATCACTTGCCAAATGTCAACGATTATGTTTTTATAAAAGAGAATGATCATAATGTTTTGTTGTCTAGTTATGATGATCGTCTGCATCCAGGATTACGTGATGGCCAATTTTCTTTCAAACTGTTGTCAAACTAAATTGCTGTCTACCATCGAATCAAAAGCTTACGGATCGGATAACATCTCAATTAGTATGTTACGTTATTGTAGTCCATATTTAGACCCGTACATCACGTATATTATTAATTGTTGCTTGGAATTTCGTTACTTTCCCATATATTGGACAGAATCTATTGTAAGGCCAATTCCAAGCTTCCATGCCCAAAAGAGTTCTCTGATCTACGACCTATAAGTATATTACCTGCAATTGCAAAGGTGCTGGAGAGCGCTGTGCATTTGCAGATTACTGGTTTCCTGACTGAATTCAAGGTATTGTCCGATTTTTAGGCTGGTTTTAGAGCGAATTATAGTACGTCCTCCGCCTTAGTGCTAGTAACTAACGATATTGTTAAAGGCTTCGATAAGAAGAAACTGACAGCTTTAGTAGCCTTAGATTTTTCCAAGTCCTTCGACACAATCAATCATAATCTCTTATATGCCAAGTTGCCGTATTACGGTTTCTCTAATTCTGCTGCTAATTTCATAAAATCCTATCTTACTGGCTGTAAACAGAAAGTTCATATTGGCAGTCGTGTCTCATCTGCAAGGGATGTGTGCTCTGGTGTCCCACAAGGATATATCCTGGGTCCTTTATTATTTATACTGTATACGAATGAACTGTTTGATTCGGTCGCAAACTGTCGAATTCAAGCTTATGCTGATGATACGCAAATGTATCTGAGTTTTAGATTGGATCAAGTTCGAGATGCGGAAAATAAATTCCGATTTGGATAAAATAAGTAAACTATTTGCCGCGCATAACTTGAAACTTAATCCAGCCAAGTCATGCCTAATTGTTTTTGGAAATAATAACGTCAGACAAAGCCTTTGTGGTAATTTTGATATTAAATTGGATAATAGAAGGTTGGATATTGTGAACTCAGTCAGGAATCTTGGTATATTTATAATCATTTAGTGAAACGCTAATTTTCAGTTCTTAAAACTTTGTATTCCCACAGATATGTTTTATATGGATCTTTCCTAGATAAATTTCAACAGAATCGAATACAAAGATTCAAAATTACTGCGTGCGTTTCATCTTCGGCCTTCGTAAATATGATCATGTATCTACTAAAATATCTCAATTGAATTGGCTTACCATGGAACAAAGAAGGTATGTACATTTCTGTTGTTTCGTGCATAATATTATTATAACGAAAATACCTACAACTCTGTATAACAAGCTGACCCTGCGCAACTCCTTCCACAACGCTCAAGTCAGATAGAGACATTTCATGCACATTCCACGTCATAGATCAGCATATTTCCATTATTATTCTAGTAGTTTACTAATTATTATTATTATAATTTTGTTGTTTTTCAGTTCATATAATCGGTTATATTTTTAAGCATGATTTATAGATTTGCTGCCTCATGCAGATTAGGTTAAGTGCTAGGCGTAGCTATGTAACTAAACTTCATCTTTTTCTGTATGTATGCTAATATCTAATAAATAAAGACGATTTATTATTATTATAATGATATCAAAAGAATAGATAACTAAAAACAGCCAAAGACAAATATTTTTATTTTTCTATTGGAAATTGAACCATACAATGTGGATGAATATTAGGTCATGGATAAGATCTTTGTTCTGAGATGTAGGATAGAGAATATGTTATTTGTCGGCACATGTACATACTTATTTACAAGAGTATTTGAATTCGACACTATTTAATTGTTTCTACTCTTAAATAAAGATAAATATTGATCGGCGCTCGTGGTGCAATGGTCAGTGCAGCGGCCTTGTACCGTGGCGACCCGGGTTCGTTCCCCGGCTCATACAAGCGTCGACGTTAAAATTTGGAATTTGGTTTTAAGCAAGTTGCACCGTCCTTCGGAAGGGACGTTAAACTGTGGGTCCCGTGTCCATGGATGTTGGGCACGTTAAAGAACCCTACCCTCGACAAAGAGGGATTCGGCAAAATTCCCAGATAGGGTGTGACAAATTCCCTGGCGTCGGTGATTGGCCTTAGTCGCGGAAATTAGACTGACGTAAAAATAAAAAAAAAAAAAAAAAAAAGATAATTTATTATTATTATTAATTTTTTTTCTCATTGACGTACAAACTTCATTTTTACTTAGATTGTTTATTTCATGCTTTTTTGATAAACTTTGTGCTTTTTGGTTGATATTTTTATGTCTTTACAAGCGGTTCGATATTCACACTGATTACGTTATTATTATCGACTTCCTCTTCACTGAGCAAATGCCGCTTTAAATTGTATTTCCGGTGTGTTTCGTATTTACATTTAAAATTTAAACTTGGCGATGTTGGACCAAATGATGCACTCTTAAACTATTTTTATAAATCGTTTCAAATTCACATTGGTCACATTTAAACTTATTGATTTCCTCTGCATTCTTATGCATTAGCAAGTGCGTATTTAAATTACCTTTGTCAAGTGTTTGATATTCACAGTGACTACATTTAAACTTATTGACTTCCTCGGGACGGATATGCCGGAGCAGATGATTTTTTAAACTATTTTTATAAATTGTTTGAAATTTACATTGGCTACATTTAAACTTATTGACTTCCTCTGCGTTCATATGACTGAGCAAATGCGTATTTAAAGCACCTTTCCGAAATGTTTGATATTCACATTGGTTACATTTGAACTGATTGACTTCGTTTGGATTTATATGCCTCGGCAAATGCTGCTTTAAATTACTTTTATCAAATGTTTGATATTCACACTGGTTACATTTAAACATATGAACTTCCTCGGGACGCATATGGTGGAGCAGATGCATTTTTAAACTATTTTTATGAATCGTTTGAAATTCACATTCGCTACATTTAAACTTGTTGACTTCCTCTGGATTCATATGCCTAAGCAAATGCAACTTTAAATTATGTTTCTGAAGGGTTTGAAATTCACATTGGCTACATTTAAATTTATTGACGTCCTCGGGACGCATATGCTGAAGCAGATGCAATTTTAAACTGTTTTTATAAATTGTTTGAAATTTACATTCGCTACATTTAAACTTATCGGCTTCCTCTGCATTCGTATGCATGAGCAAATGCCGCTTTAAATAATCTTTCCGAAGTGTTTGAAATTCACAATGGGTACATTTAAACTTATTCACTTCCTTTGGATTCATATGCCTGAGCAAATGCCGATTTAAACTACTTTTATCAGTTGTTTGAAATTCACATTGGCTACATTTAAATTTATTAACTTCCTTTGGATTCATATGCCTGAGCAAATGCTGTTTTAAATTACTTTTATCGGTTGTTTGAAAATTACATTGGTTACATTTAAACGTATCGACCTCTTCGGGATTAATATGAGTTTGTAAATGCCGCTTTAACTTAGCCTTTTCAAGTGTTTGATATTCACATTGGCTACATTTAAACTTATTAACTTCCTCCGGATTCATATGCCTGAGCAAATGCTGCTTTAAATTACTTTTATCAAGTGTTCGATATTCACATTGGTTGCATTTAAACTTATTGACTTCCTCGGGATTCTTATGTCGGAGCAGATGCTTTTTTAAACTATCTTTATGAATTGTTTGAAATTTACATTGGCTACATTTAAAGTTAATGATTTCCTTAGGGAGCATATGCTGGCGTTGGTGAATTTTTAAACTATTTTTATGAAGTGATTTAAAATCGCATTGGTTACATTCAAACCTATTGACTTCCTCGGGACGCATGTGCTGCAGCAGATGTTTTTTTAAACTATCTCTATAAATTGTTTGAAATTTACATTGGCTACATTTAAACTTATCGACTTCCTCGGGATTCATATGAATGCGCAAATGACGCTTTAAAGTGCCTTTATCATATGTTTGATATTTACATTGGCTACATTTAAACTTATCGACTCCGTCGAGATTCACATGCCTGAGCAAATGCCGCTTTAAAGAAGCTTTCTGTAGTGTTTGAAATTTACATTTGCTACATTGAAATCCTATTTTTCCCTCGGGATTCATATGCGGGAGCAAAAGTTTCTCAGAACTACCTATTTGGCTTGCTTGAGTTTCATATTGATGATTTTCCTCCGGTCCGTGTCGTGGTGTGTCTTGTCTGCGCTGACAGTCGTTTGGCGAGATTCTGCGAAGATAAATAATTATTAATTGTAAGGTATTCTTATGATCTACTCATGTATTGATCATTGATATAAATTCATCCAATGGAGTTAACGTAAAATTATTTTAAAAAAGGCGACTCGTAGATTAGCCAACAAACGCTATGTAGAAAATCGCAGTTAACAAAAAAATATATCCATCAATTACCGTAAGGGATAATACTGCGACTGTACTTTTTCCTTTGAGAAGCTTAAAAAATTAAAAATCATTTCACAGAGTGAATCACAGTCTAGCTCAGCTCTACTCAAAATGACAAACCCGAACGAAGGCTGATGTTAGCGCGATTTAATTTTCTTTCTCACAGCGCCTAAGCACGGCACCATCTCTCCATCTCTTTCACACAATCAGTTGACGGCGGCTGATCAACGTAGGTCTTATTCGACCGAGCGTAATAGCATGCGGCTTGCAATTGTCAGTCTAAGAAGAAGAGCGATAAGGTACAGTCGATTTTGTTGATAACCATTTATACTCTAAGCCATCCACTCTGTTTTCAGGAGGTACTCGTATAATAGTTGTGCTGTAATAATTTTTGGTCCATACGTCCAAACTTTGTATATTGTTTTTATTGACGAACCTCTTGCTCAGTTAAAACGGGTAGTTTGTTCTGGACGTAACAGCTGACGTTTGACTTGACAGAAAAGATGGAATGTCGCCGACGAACAAGTCCAATTTCGTCGCGTCACGTGTAATAAAATCTAATAATCTGATTTTCAAAAAACTAACTTTTGGTTCTGTTTCACAATTACTATGTGTTCTGTGTTGCTGTGATGTTTCGAGCATAAAGTGTTCCCATGAAAAAGAAAAAATAACTGATTGTATTTGTGCTTCGACTTCCTCGCTCTTTAGGTATAAAGATAAATACAAGTAGGTAGATATGTAATTTATTTTTATAATTTTATATGGAATTTCAGTTTTACATTAAGTCTGGCAACATTGCACGTAACACGTGTTTTGTGACATTAAGGGACTTGACACCACTTTTAAAACGGTCCATTTAAAAAAAGTTATTGGTCTATTTAAAAAAAAAGTTATTTCCATAACACCCTGTATATTACTAGTGTCGCTACTATTTGTTCTGTGTTTGTAAGAAAAAGTATTGTTTCATGTTTAATTTTTCATATAGTCTCAAACTAAAGAAACAGTTATCTATCTATCTATGACAAGTGCCAATTGTCTACAGAACAGCAATTTTTATTCCTGTAACGATCCGTTCTTGAATTTATTTTTCTATCAAGAACGGAGACAAGTATGTTTTTAGTGCCTAAAATTGAAACTTTATGGATACAATTTTATATTTTGTAAGATAAAACCAATTATTTTTACCGAGCTTGCGGGTAAAATTATAAAGAGGGTGAATAATCGGGAATTTCGGATAAAAAAAAATATGTCTGCTCTTAGTACTCTTAAATGCATTACGTCGTTGAAGCCGAATAATTTAGTGAATTGTTGGATGTAAGAATTTTTTTATTTTGTCAGCTTTTTTGCCCACTCCTGAACATAGAATAAAAAGTTCATTAAAATGTTAATGCTACCTACATTACAAGAGTGAAAGAATACAATAATTAATAAATTTGATCGTGCTGCAAAGATCTGGCAAATGAGCTGGAATCTCTATAAAATCTAAGCGGATGTTCCACGTTTTTGAGCAACCCTATAGAGCAAAAAAATATTTTGCGTTATAACTCACGTACTGTCCATCAACTTTTGTATTAACATCTTTGGTGTATTTGAAATAGTAACGGAGCTATTGTACTTTGCCATGCTAAACGGTCACCCCCTGTATATTTAAAAGTGCGCAGCTGCCAGGTGACGTTGCGAGTGGGTGCTGACTCATGTACACCCTGAATGTTTAGAATAGTGTAGGGCCATGACAAAATAACTAAATGTAAGATATCTAACCGTCCCAATTTCGACTGCCGCGCGCAGCGATTACAATGGGAGAGCGATTTTTTAATTTCTTATGGGGATTTATATTTCTGTGAGCGTTTTTAATTCTATTTTAAATATATTAAATGGTTTTATGCATGTAATAGTATATGAAATGAAAGAATAATATATGATAAGTATTTACGTATATTAATTTCATAGAAATATAACATACATTACAGCTTAAATACCACTAAAATAAGAAAAGATTCCGACAAACTTTTAAAACATCCGCCGCGCAATTCGAACCGGTAGTCGATAGCCGAAGCTGCTCGGCCACCTCTGCTTGTTATCACCAGCGTTCAGTCTTTTACAATAATTGTAATATATCCATTACTATTTTAACAATTCTTGAGATTTTCATTCTTGTTGTGGGGCTCCCCATATCATAGGAAAGTAACGACATTTTTTTTCGTACTCTTCTTACTCTGACACCGTTTTTTATTACTCTATTAGGCTTTGAACCGTCAACCTATTACTTTTGATCAAAGATTTCTGGCAACACTGGTCGCCACGTAGTGAGTGCCGTTTGCCGTAGTTTTCAATGGATATTTTGAAAGTTCACCAAAACTGCTCCTTATTTATTTTAATCGTTTGTGTTTATTAAAATAAATATCTGAGTTTTCATAAAATGGGGTGCACTGTGTTCGGTTGTGATATGGATAACCAGGCAAAGAAATTTGACAGAAATATAAGTTGTTTCCGCTTTCGTAAGGATAAAAACAAAAAATTAGAATGGATACTGTTTTATTTATTTTATTAACATTTACTTCTTAAGTATTTTCCACTGAAGCTGATGAGGGTATATGCCTTCGAAACATGTATGGAAATTAAAATATTGTTCACTTAACTACTGAAGCAGACTATGAGTTTCTTCACCTCTTCATAATTTTACTCCACTGAGAGATGGACTATTTAAAAAATAGCTTAATTTGTTTGTAACTAGGTTGTATTTTTAATCTTTGTTGTATGTTCATGAAATAAATATATCTAAATACCATGATATTATTCTTTCATTTCACATATAATTAAATGTGTAAAACTTAATACTTTTCAAAGAGAGTTAAAAACTCTGACAGCAGTATAAATCTCCTTAAGAGATTTAAAAATCAATGACCCAATTACAGAATTTGGTCCTTTCACGTCAAGTACTTTTTGAGCTTTGGAATCGACAAGCAGACAGATACAGAGCGACAGACCGGCGGAAATGAGAAATATATATTTTCTACGATCCAGACACCATTCGGTTCTGTTAAAAAATAAATTTAAATTAATAATACAAAATGTATGATTTCTGGTTCTAAAGTAGGGTTATTTTTAAACATAAATGGTGATATTGTTGATTATGTTCTTGAGTTAAAAAATTTGGGAGTGATTTTGGATCCACAATTAAGTATTAATAACTAACCGTGCAGATCATATTTGTAAAAGGAACGGTAAAACGATTGCTTTATTAAAACTTGTATCAAAATATGTCTTGGTGAACTAACAATGTTCTCAATCAGTTGTTATCAGTTTCAGTTCAATCAGTTTAACTAACTACAAATTTAAATCGATTGTAGATAAATTTTAAGGTTATGACACGCTGGTTCTTCGTTGTCCATACATTGAGTAACTTTTTTGGAATACTTAGAATTATTTATGTATTTAGAGCTTTCTAAGCCCGAGTACATTAATTTCTTAACTTAATAGCAGGTCTGACATTATCTTGTCTGTGTAATGTGTTCCGTTCTTGTATATGAAGTTATAAGTTTGTGTCCCATTTCCATTTATTTTTTTGAGATGAATCGCTGTTTTAATGATGTCCATAATAGTATTGTTACGGAAGCACCTAATTTGGAAATTGATAATCAAGTAGATATTGTCCAACTCACGAAATCTCGACAACCTAAAGAATGCAGCAATGTTGACAAACTTACAAACAAAACGACTGAATAAGTTACTTCAATATTTTTTTAGCAATAATGTATAGCTAATTTGGTTTAATATACACAGTATTTAATAATATTGAAAGCAGAATATAAGTAATAAAGTAGATACCTCAATATTATGCTTATGTTTATTAAAGTTGCCGGTCGGGAACTTCGTGAAGATTAAAATAATATATGAATATAAAATAGGCAACGTCGGTAGCGCAAAACTACATTCGCTGCAGTTTGCGTCCTGCGAGTCTGCGCATAGAGCGACTTCCTAGAGCACAGCGTCGTAGCGAGCGGTAGTGAAATGTGAAGTATTTTTGCTGGTGAATTTGTGTCTTGTTATTTTTACTTAATATCCGGTTTTTGGATATTTTATTCACAAAATGAATGTGCATCTTGGTGGGAAACCTTTGCATAGTCAAGCAAAGGCAATATTTGCTAATGTGTGCAAAGAATAAGCTACTAACAATGCGTTTAAGTTGCAGCTAAAGTCCAATTTAGAACGGACTGTTATGTAAACAGGGATCAGTAGTACCACTGTAGCAGAAATTCTTACAGAGAAGACGAGGAGAGATTAGAGACTTCTGCGAAGAAAGTAAAAGACGAAAGACAAACTAAAAAATGATTGTTGATTGAAAATATCAATTTTCGCTTAAGCAACCACATATATTTACTTGGAATGATTTATGTATGTTCATTTTTACCTGGTTCCTATTTGCTCTAGATCTTCTTTGATGTCAACTTCCTCACTTTTAATTTTCCAGTCTTCATAAACAATCTCGCCCATATCATTTGTCGTTTCACTTTTCAATTGGGCTTCATTCTGTGCCGAAAAGGATGTAGCGCTGCTATAATACACAAAATGTATATTTAATTTTTTTGAAAGAATTTATTTTTTGTGAATATTTCAGCAAAATATGTAAAATAAATATAATTTAGCTATTTCTGAACTAGTTCCGCAAGGTAAGGTAAAACGACCAGTTCAGTGATTGATAGGTTGAACTTGGTACACGTTTATTAAGAAAACTAACTAACTTTTATTTTTAATTTCCCATCAAGCTTATTTAGGTAAAATATCTGGCAACGGGGTGTTACTTCTTCCTATAACTATTTGGACCGTTTTGACATACCAGACAAATTTGTATGCGATTGTGTATGTTTTCAAATTTTTAACAAAAATCATAACATAAATAGTAAGGTGAGTGTATTTTTCGATAGCATTTTCAATCAGATAACAATTGGCAAAATAATAAAATTCTGATAGGTTATTATTCATAGAAAACTGAAGAACATCTTCTGTATTCTTTTGATACATAACCAAATTTTATAACAATAAAAATTAAGGTATCAATTACTGAAATTCAAAAATGCTAGGTTTGCTAATGATTGATACCAATCACTAGTAAATTACAAACTTTTATCATTTTATGTACCATTGGTTGGTGAATGGGCGATGTTGCCAATATTTATTTTTTAATTTAAAAATTATTTGGTTCAGTCTTTGATAGGGGATATCAATAACTGGAAATGAACAGGTATCAATAACTGATTCCAAAAAAACAGTATTCTCCCCATCAAATGTTGCAGGCTGTACAGGATGTAGAACGAATAATATCAATTGCTGCAGCAATAAAAAAATGCAGGTGTACTATTTACCACCTTAAACTAACTACTTGGTTAGACAAAAATACTGAGGGTGTGTAATATGGGCACTCCCAGTATTTTGAAGCTAGTGGGTTTAATTGCCAAAGGATAGCTTGCTACATTTCCACCAACATTCCAAAGCAGTGGGCCATTGGGACCTAGGGAAAAGGGATGGATGTGTAGATCAACATTTTATGAATTTGTGGCCTGGCTCGAAAAGGAACAAATCGAACATGTACGTCTATTTGTTGACGGTTTCAATATTGGTATAATTTTTCAATTCAATTCAATCTCTTTATTAGTTCTAATAAAAATACAACAAAGCATAGAACATGTCATTCTTTAAGAATAGGACTAAAGGTACTAAAGATACAGACAAATACATAACAAAATTAAATAAAATAAAAGACAGAAATTTTACAAGATCAAGGACGGACTCTTTTACAATATTTGGCTCAACGTGAAATAAGTCATGACAAAACTTTGAAATTGACTGTGAATACTCAGTCATTACATGTTCACATCACTGAAGAACTCCTCCATCGTATAGTAGGCCTTAGAGGTAAGGAAGTGTTTGAGTAGGGGTCGGAGTTTAGCAATATTATTGTTTTTAATATAATTAGGTAACTTGCTGACTATCTTTATTATCATGTAGTGAACATTTTTTTGCAAGTAGGTATAATTATATCTTGGAGTCAGGGGATCGTGTCTGTGTGTGTGATTTTTTTTTTAATTGTCGGAGAAACATTATTATTTATCCAAAATTGGCTCTAAAGCTATCAATAACTCATTTTACCTTAAAATGATGTGATGTAAATAAAATAAATTATTGAATCATGAAAAATTAACTGCTTGGAAAAATGTATATTTGTTCTCATATCATTGTGTTCTCTTTCTACTTAAAATATAATTATTTTTAAATATTTTTCTACTACCCAGTACCATACTCACACTACTGGTAATTGGTCAGGTAACCATCAGGTACCTGTTGAAACTGGACGGGCACCCGGAATAAGCTTGTCAAGAAGATAATAGTGATCAATATAAGAAAATCTGATAATAAGACGAACACACTCCTTCATTCAAACTGTGAACAAGATACACCCATAATAAAACTTAACTATCTAAGCCTTTGCAGTATCCTTGCAAGGAAATCCATCTGGTAGTATTCCGCGATTAATGATAGGAAAACTCTATGGGTCACAAGTCCACAACTCTTCCTGTCATATTTATTTAACTATTAGCTGTACAACTTTCACTTGTCACAGTGTTGATACTGATTTTAAGTTAATAATTACTTAGTGAATAAACATATTATTATCTTTTTTATTTTACAAATTAAGTGATAAGAAATTCAAAATATGCAAGATAAAAGTTTCACTTACTAAGTAGTAGGTGATTACATCTCACTTACTTATAAGCAGGTTGGTTCAAGGTCATATTGCAATCGTAATAATCGGGAACACAATTTTCGATTGTTTCCTGACTTTCTAGTTCAAGAAATAAGTTACTTTCTGGTTTAGTTTCTTCAAATTTTATTATTTCAAAGGGGATATATTCAATCTTATCATCCTCTTCTGACTCTGCTTTAATTGCTAAAGTACTCACATACTCCGGATCAACAGAGGTTAGGTTTTCAGTAACCTCAAATGAATTACTTTCTTGATTTGTTTCGGTTTTAATCATATTTAAAACCTCTGTGTTAACACGACTTTGTCTATCTATATCAATACTGTTTTTATAAGCCTGTTTAAACAAAGAATCCTCCATTGGACTCTTTTTAACGATTTCTGATTCCAATAAAAACTTATCCGGCATTAAATTGAATATTTCGTCGGGCACGGGTGTCCCCATTTCTTCGTTATATTTATCTCGTACTGAAAGGTATCTAATATATTAAAATTAGAAAATATTCACCATATGAAACGGATGGCGTGGCTGCAATCCGCTAAAGGAATATTTATTTTATTATAATTGTCCCGATTGTCAGGTGTTCACGAATGCCAACTTAAATACCGTTCGTTGCTGTCAGGGCAAGTTTCTCATACCACCCTTGACATCGAATATGTTTATACAAGGAAGTCTTTCATTTAAAAAAACAGAGAAAGAATAATTGGGTAATGGCAAAGGGTATCATCGGGAGTTTCGGAAATGCCTATGACCCATTTCTAAACTTAACAAGACGTTAATTGATATCGGTGTGTTTATTATTAGAAGAATGTATAGATCATGAAGAAACCATTATTTGTAGACAACATACCTACTTTCAATGTTCATCAACAAAAATCAAAATACCTATCTACAATAGCTGCTTACGAGCAACCACTTGTCTTACCTAAATTCAATTTAGTTTCTGACCTGATCTAAATTGTTTGTTTGTACAACTAAGTTACTTTTCTTGAATTTGTGCTCTTCGTAAGCAGCTTGTACAGGGTGTTCCAAACTCGGCCTTCACCATTGGGATTTGTGAAAAAGTTGCGTAATTACGGGCCCAATAATACCCATGTCGCAAGAAAGTCAAAAATAAATACAGGAGCTTTCAAAATATTTAGAAAAATCTAAAATTTTGGGTTTAGGTTTTTATTATTCTTTCCTGACTTTGTTTGAAGTAACGTCCAAAAATAAATTTTACATTCTCATTGCTACTTTTTATTCTCCACAAAATGGCATAATCGTTCCGTCTTTAGGTCACCATCATCAACTTATTTTTTTCTAAATACGGGCCTGAACTTTTTTCTTTAAATTATGAAAGATAACCGAAATCTACGTTCAGTGGTATACAACACTTACTGGTTTTCTGACATTTTGTTCCTTAAATTGACCATCTTCGTTGAAAATACCCCTAGTAATTAAGTTTCTGTCATTAACATTTATTTCGAAGAAACTGAAGATTTTAAAAATATAAATATTATTGCTATTTCTGTCTCTAATTGTTCTTGTTATTACGTACTACTGTTTTAATAATAATAATACTACTAATACCTTTTTTTGTCTTATTTCATAATAATAGTTGTATAAATAAATGCCTACTTAGCGTAAGTACAAATAATTTATTTTATTAATATAAATAAAATTCTACTCTTAAAACCAGCACTTTCTTAAAACTTTTAAAAGGGGCATTGAATTTTACAATTTCGAATTATACGAATTAAAAAAAATACAGGAACGTACTAGGGGTATTTTAATGAAGATCGTCAATTTGAGGAACAAAACGTTGGAAAACCAGTAATTGTTGAATACCACTGAACGTAGATTTCGACTATCTTTCATAATTTAAAAGCCGTATTAGAGTCGGGAATTTTTGTTGCGCCAGCAATGGCAGTTATAATTGCAAGGATTCATGCGCAGTACACCGTCGTCGATCAGCTGGTCCAATACTGCTCGTATTGCGGGCGCAATGCGAGAATGGAATCCGTATTACAGTCGCAAATTCTCCTCTTCTGAAAATTAAAATTACACGGATTCATGCGCAGTACACCGTTCCCGATCAGTTGTTTCTCATTGCCAGAAATGGGACACGCGTCATTTTAATTGCCATTGCCGATGCAATTGGGTAGAGATGGAATATTCTGTTATTTTTAACTGCTTATTATTTGGTCGAAGCAGGTATGAACAGCTAATGACCATTTAAACCCACTGGTACTTAAATTATCAGTTCACATTCTTTATTAAGCTTATGGACTGCTAATTCGTAGCAACTTTTTTGACCTCCTATTTGTAAATAGCAATAGCTGCTTTAACTGGTAATCAGAACGAACAGGTTTGCCCATCATTAATTCTGGGGGTATTTTAGGGATTTAGACACTAACAACTTCTGTTCTGACTGTTCACAATGCTCCAGCTGATCGAGAACGGTTTACTGCGCATGAATAGGTACGTGCAATTATAATTGCCGGCGCAAGAGAAAAAATTGCTGAAGGCCGTATTACAGTTGGGAATTTTTATGGCGCCAGCAATGGCAATTATAATTCAAGGATTCAGGCGCAGTACACCGTTCTCCGTACTACAGTCAGAAATTCTACTCTTCTGACACTTAAAATGACACGGCTTCATGCGCAGTACACTGTTCCCGATCAGCTGTCTCTCATTACCAGAAATGGCTCAGGCGCCATTTTAATTGCCCTTCCGGCGCAATTGGGTAGACATGGATTATTCTGTTATTTTTAACTGTTTATTATTTGGCCGAACCAGGTATGAACAGGTAATGGCCATTTAAACCCACTGGTACTTAAATTAGCAGCTTACATTCTTTATTAAACTTATGGACTGCTAATTCAACAACTTTTTGCACCCCCTATTTATAAATAGTAGTAGCTGCTTTAACTAGTAATCAAAACGAACAGGTTTGCACATCTCTAATTCTGGGGATATTTTAGGGATTTCGACAGTACCCACTGCTGTTCTGACCGTTGACAATGCTCCAGCTGATCGAAAACGGTTTACTGCGCATGAATATGTGCCATTATAATTGCCGGCGCAAGAGAAAAAATTGCAGAGTCTAATACGGCCTTGACTCTAAAAGCCGTATTACAGTCGGGAATTTTTGTGGCGCCAGCAATGGCAAGTATAATTCAAGGATTCATGCGCAGTACATCGTTCTCCGTACTACAGTCGGAAATTCTACTCTTCTGATAATTAAAATCACAGGGATTCATGCGCAGTACACCGTTCCCGATCAGCTCCCACTAAGCAAGAAACATCTTTTTCACGTTTGATAACGTTATTTTAAAGGAACTTAGAAAACGTTTTTTCTCAAACAGACCATTGATGTATCAATGATGATTTTATTTAACATTTTAAAAAATAACGTCATTCATATGTTAATTTTAATATGTAATTATAATATTATTAACGGAACTTGTTAGTAACGTATAAATCATGTTAGTTGAATATACGTTTTATTTCTACCATCACAGACATGTTTTTATTTCAATCTTTTTGTTATGTTATGAATAAACGCAAACTTGTTTCGTCAAATAATGTAATTTTCTTAACGTTACTGAAACGGGTTTCGATCCACTACTGGACAACACCGACAATGGCCAAATATAACCTAACTTTACTTCCTTCCTTCTCCTTCATGTCGTGGGGTGATGGTGTGTTGTGTTTGTTTAGCCGTCATAAAATTATATTAAGAGCTTTTTATTTAAAAAAACAAGATAAAGTAAGGTAAGTACCTATTATATCAGTATACTAATTTGGAAATCTCGATATTTTGTAAATTTTCATAGGCTCATTAAATAGATAGATTATTACAGCTCGGTCGGTCGCGGCCATTTTGCAACCATAAAATTTTGAGGCCCAGATTACGAATCTTGGGAAAAATATTCCCTTTTTTTATTTAAAATTAAGATTTATTTATAGGTATGGTTAAATTAAATTAACAAAAACCAGTCAAATATGATTGTAATCTTTTAGTGAATATTATTAATAAGTATTTTAAATATTTTAGTACAACAAGTATCTTCAAGTGGCAGGAAAGAATGAGGCCGAGTTTATACGGAGGGGCTTGATTAGCGTATTCGCAAATAAGCAGTCAATTATTTGTGGACAGGCCAGAAACAAAACTGAAAGATTGCAAAATCATCTATCTCTTAAGAGGTTTGTTTTTAAATTAATACCTATACAATCAAATGTAAATGTATTGCGTTTTCTCAAACAGATGCAGCTCAAACGGTGCACAACATTATCAATAAAAGCTGGAGACATGTATAATGGAGTGGTTTAGGAACTCCAATCAGAGGCTTAAACGAAAAGAACTAAACAATTGGTAAGTTATTAAATTAGTTTAAGTTAAAAACTAGCAGGTACCCGCAGCTTTCTTTTGCGCAATCCAATTATTCAATTCGTTATACAAGCAAAGCTGCGGATAACATTCAAATATGTATTTATTTCTACAATATGGCTTATTTTGACAGAAAATTTTTAATCATAGATCAATTGTTAGAAGATGAGTGCTTCCCTTTAAAAAATAATCATCAAGCTACGTTTTGTAGTAGCTCCAAAGTAAGAAGGACAAATATTTTGAAAACAGATAAACTTACACAAAAAACATTTTCGTAATTACTGAATCCAATAACATCTTAATATAATACACAAATATTGCCAATCAACACAAATCTTCCTTTTTTTAGTTGGCCCCTCAATTTTCTGGATTCTATGAAGAATGTTCAAATTTAGAAACACCCTTGAATAGTTTTAAATTTCTTCCAAATAAAAAAATTAAGGGGCAACAAATTAGAGACAAAAACTGAAAATTCCATTTTTTAAAATCTCTCGGGTACTTATTCAAAAATTATTTTCACCAAATTAATACGCCCCAAAATATGAAACGTTTCCTCGGTATCGCTTACCTTTTCAAGATAAATACAACAGAGTAGATACCTCAAACCATTTTTTTTTCAGAATATCTACATTTTCAGTAAGCAGCAGCGTTGCTAGATACAATTTTTACAAGTCGCCATCAGAGCTGGCGAAAGTTGCCAAGGTGGAATTAAAGTCGCCCAATTTTCTTAAACTTTATTGTTCAGGTTTGTTAGTGGAATAAAAAAATACCTCAAACTGAACGATTTTTATTTTGAAAAAAAAATCTTATTCTCAATATAATATTTTTGTTAACCCTTAAATGTCATTTTTTCTTAGTCTAAATTAGTACCAAGATAACAAAAATTATATAGATCAAGGTAGCTCTAAAATGTCAATTTTCATAGTTCCATAGAAATGATGTGATATTGTCAACTTCTTCCTTATTCTTTATAAAAAAGTCATCGTCCAAAACCTAAAAAGCAACCATGCAGGTTTGTCAATAAATATGAAAAGTTGTTCGGTATAAAAACTATGTTTTAATATGCAATTACATCCTTCTACAAATTTTTAGAAATAAATTTTCTTTTGAGAGACTTTACAGGCGAAGATTATCATGAGTTTAATATGTAATTGCATATTAGAACTAAGTTTTGTATACTGAACAACTTTTTATAATTACAGTTTTCGATATTGTCACAAATAAGTATCTACTTTATATAGGTATGGGTACCAGACCTACTCTTGAGCCAAATTCATATTTTTTTAGAAACCTCGTATACGACTGAAAAAAATTAATGCCTGATGGTTGCATTTTATGTTCTAGACCATGGAGACCTTTTTTTTTTATGAAGAACAACTTTTCTCATAAAATTAATGATCAAAAAGTTTTCTGGCTCAAAATATTAATTTTCAAATTCACATTTCTATGCAAAACTATCAAAACTGACATTTTAAAGCTTGATCCATATAATTTTTGTTATCTCGGTACTAATTGTTGTGTACCTAATTTAGAATAAGAAAAAATTACATTTAAGTGTTCACAAAAATATTATATTGTCAAAGGATGAATCTAATCTGTCATCAATATAATGAAATTTAGCCTGCATTTATTCCTTTTAAAAACGAAATTGGTTCGTTAAAGTTTCGAAACGAGAACGTTTTATGTACAACATAATTATAACGTTTTGACACGTCCTTAAAATAAACATCTTAAGAACGAAACCAGTTCGTTATAGTTTTCGAATCAAACACGTTATTTCATAAATGTAAATGCGATTTTGTTATGTTGGCGGACATTACGACCAGTACGTTACGTAATAGTGCCGTAACAAATCCTTTTTGTACAACGTAACATGTAACCTAAAAACATATATGTGACGAAATTGGGATGTTTTTTTGCTTAGTGGGCTGTCTCTCATTACCAGAAATGGGGCACGCGCCATTTTAATTGCCATTGCCGGCGCAATTGGGTAGACATGGATTATTCTGTTATTTTTAACTGTTTATTATTTGGCCGAAGCAAGTATGAACAGGTAATGGCCATTTAAACCAACTGGTACTTAAATTAGCAGTTTACATTCTTTATTCCTTTATTCCATAAGTTTATATGAACTGCTAATCCAGCAACTTTTTGCACCTCCTATTTGTAAATAGCAGTAGCTGCTTTAACTGGTAATCAAAACGAACAGGTTTGCCCATCTCTAATTCTGGGGATATTTTAGGAATTTCGACAGTACCCACTGCAAGAGAAAAAATTTCCGACTCTAAAGGCCGTATTAAACTTGCGCCGGCAATTATAATGGCACGTATTCATGCGCAGTAAACCGTTTTCGATCAGCTGGAGCATTGTCAACGGTCAGAACAGCAGTAGGTACTGTCGAAATCCCTAAAATATCCAAAGAATTAGAGATGTGCAAACCTGTTCGTTTTGATTACCAGTTAAAGCAGCTACTGCTATTTACAAATAGGAGGTGCAAAAAGTTGCTGAATTAGCAGTCCATAAGTTTAATAAAGAATGTAAACTGCTAATTTAAGTACCAGTGGATTTAAATGGCCATTACCTGTGCATACCTGGTTCGGCCAAATAATAAACAGTTAAAAATAACAGAATAATCCATGTCTACCCAATTGCGCCGGCAAGGGCAATTAAAGTGGCGCCTGCCCCATTTCTGGTAATGAGACAGCTGATCGGGAACAGTGTACTGCGCATGAATCCGTGTCATTTTAATTGTCAGAAGAATAGAATTTCTGACTGTAGTACGGAGAACGGTGTACTGCGCCTGAATCCTTGAATTATAATTGCCATTGCTGGCGCCATAAAAATTCCCGACTGTAATACGGCCTTAAACGGCTTTAAACAAAAAGATCCAGGCCCTTATTTAAAAAAATTAAGTTGATGATGGTGACCCAGAAGCGAAACGTCGGATTGCAGATCTGATAAGCCATCTTGTGGAGAATAAAAAGTAGTAGTAGCTATGAGAAAGTGAAATTTATTTTTGACATCTCTTGGAATAATGTCGGGAAAAAATAAAAACGTTGTTTCGATGTTTCCAAGTATTTTAAAAGTCCCTGTATTTATTTCTGATTTTTGTGCGGAACACTATTACGCAACTTTACCTCAATTAACCTCGTATCTCTTACCGTTTCCGAAATCCCATTGTTAAAGACCGAATTTGTAATATCCTGTATACCTAATCTCCCGTCCGCAGAGTTACCGGATCATGAAAAATTACGTATGGTATGCAAACTTTACATTAATTCTATTGAGCCCCATACAGGATTTCGGAGCATCGAGTGCTCTCCTACACAAGATTTTAGAGAAACTTTGGCACTCTTACTCGAAGACACAACTATAGACGGCTTTATCAGTGGAGTGTTAAGGTCGCTTAGCTTAGAGCTAAATTGTAACTCTGGGTTAAACTGTTTTTCCATGTCAGTGTTATACCAAGGTTAGTGTTAAATTTTCGGTTAGACGGTTCCTAACAGTCCTAACCTCAAATGTTTTAATAGTTTTCGAATAAATTGTGACAATAGCTTGACAAAAAATCAAATACATTTAAAAACATCCAGATAAACACTTTCACTGATCTCACCAACTTTGACATAAAGGTAACGATAGCTCAGGGCAAATTAACACGCAAAGATAACACTCCACTGCTAAAGCCGTCCCCTTACACCAGAAAGAAGACAAACAAGCGTGTTATTTAAACAATAATTGGAAGATAGAAAATCAGATTTATAATCACTGGTCACCATTTTCCTTTTACATTACAACGAGGCGGGCGATATCATTTCTTCCAGACAGATAGTTAGGGCGTATACGCACTAGGCGGGTAACCGCATTGCGGCCAGCTGTCGTGATACGCGGCTGAATCTGTGGGTAACCGCAATCGCAGCATTCGGTTCAAAAACCGTTGTTGTTTGCGGCCTGTTTCAAAAGGTTCGCCGCTCTTCTGTTAGATCGCAACGTCGGGCGGCGTTCAAAACAGGTTGTTCCGGAGAAGCAGACTGCTTCAGCGAACCAGACGCCTCCAGCAAAAGAGACTGTTCCAGGGGAACAGGAAAACCTGTCGACCCATACCCGTTCCGACCTGATTCACATAAAAATCTGTTTCGAAAAGAACAGATCCTGTTCCAAAGCGACATCCCTAATCCAGACTGTATATTTATGTTTATTTGAACCTCACAGGATTTCAGAGCAATGACAAATCGTCTATACAGGATTTTAGAACATCTTTCATCGACAAACGTATTAATTAATCGAAGGAGACGTGAGAGTGAAAGCGCTAAATATTGTAGCCATGTTAAAATAAAGGTCCTGTAATTTGACAGGTAAAAAAAACGTTATGCGCGTACCAAAAATTGAGTCAAAATAATTAAGTAAGTACTTACTTACTTAAATAACATTAATAAATGTTAGTAAGTCCAGGCTGTCCCATTTTCAACACTTCTATAGGGTATCTCCGTAATTGTTAGTGCTATCAAAAAAGTAATGTGTGTCATAGGCTCTTTTTGGGTCAAACTTAAAATGGTAAAATCAAAATTTGAAAAGGTTCGCTTGCTTAAGAGATACGGGGGAAAATCAAAAAATAGACAATTTCATAATTACCCTATATTTTCTTAGTTAAAAGAGATACAGAAAAAATTTTTATACATAAGTTTCTTTATAATGATTGTTGAATAATCTACCGTTTTCAGAATAAGTATACGGGGTCAGGTAAAAAAGTTATCGGACCTAAACTCATTTTTTAAAATGGAACACCCTGTATATTTTAATCTAAAAATATAGCATTTTAAATTCTCTTTTCAAATATATAACACACCATGGATGATATGGCCCCGGGTTTCCTAGCCGATTTAAACTTTATTATTTTAAACCACAGTAGGCCATGAAACAAAAGCTAATATCATAGAAACAACTATGTTGACATTCTAGTTGTTATTAACATTTAACGTCAATTTCATTTGTGAAAATGACTTATCAGCATTTTGAAAAATTTGATACATCATTTTATATTTAAAGTGGAAAAAACGAGAAATGGCGCAAAACTTATATTTTGTTCGGTATCCGGAAACCATTTAAGGACATATCCCGAACATTTGCGATGATTCCCGTTATTATTTACCTTAATCTGAATCTTTTATTTCGTTTCAAAGTAATAAAGTTTAAATAAATCGCTTAGGAAACCAATATCATCGGTGTGTTATATATTTGAAAGCAGAATTTAAAATGCTATCTTTTTAGATTAAAATATACAGGGTGTTCCATTTTAAAAAATTAGGGTAGGTCCGATAACTTCTTTACCTGACCCTTTTTTATACTTCTGTATAAAACATTTTTCTGTATCTTTCTTAACTAAGAAAATATAGGGTAATTTGCAAATAGTAAATTTTTTGATTTCCCCCCGTATCTCTTAAGCGAGCGAAAATTTTCAAATTTTGATTTTACCATTTTAAGTTTGACCCAAAAAGAGCAAATGACACCAACATTACTTTTTTGATAGCACCAACAATTACGGAGATACCCTATAAAAGTGTCGAAAATGGGATCCCTGTACATACTCATTTTTAATTTTTGGTGCATATATATGTATTAAAGTAAACAAAAAAATATTTTTAAACGAAACTTTTATTATAAAAATGGACACGAAATGAATAACTACAAATGAAGTTATTTAAATAAGTTCACTTATGTTATAACAAAATTCAAATATTTTTGGAGTTCGGACACAGCAAAACTGCCTCTATTATTTAGAGAGATTCAAAATATTTGGAAAAATCTAAAATTTTGCGATTAGGTTTTTATTTCTTCCTCACTTTGTTCGAAGAGATGTCCAAAAATAAATTTCGTTTTCTCATTGCTACTTTTTAATCTCCACAAGATGGTATCATCAGATCTTTCATGCGACGTTTTGTCTTTGGGTCACCAAGCAACAAGTTATTTTTTTTAAATACGGACCTGGATCCTTTTGTTTAAATTATGAAAGAGGACAGAAGTCTACGCTCAATGGTATACAACAGTTACTGGTTTTCCGACGTTTTGTTCTTTACATTGGCCATCTTCATTAAAATACCCCTAGTACATCTGTAATTTATTTTAATTCAGTATAATCGAAATTATAAAACTCAATGCATCTTTTAAAAGTCTTAAGAAAGTGATGGCTTTAAGAGTCAAATTTTATTTGTATTAATAAAATAAATAAATAAAATAAAAAACAGTGGTAGTACGTAATAACAATAACAATTAAAGTGTTGTATACCGCTGAACGTAGATTGTGGTCCTCTTTCATAATTTAAACAAAAAAATCCAGGTCCGTATTTAAAAAAATTAAGTTGATGATGGTGACCTAAACACGAAACGTCGCATGAAATTTGATGATGTCATTTGTGGAGAATAAAAAGTAGCAATGAGAAAGTGGAATTTATTTTTGGACATCTGTTCGAACAAAGTCAGGAAAAACTAAAAATCAAAACGCAAAATTTTAGATTTTTCCAAAAATTTTGAAGGCCCCCTGTATTTATTTTTGATTTTTTGCGGAATATTATTGGGCCCATAATTATGCAACTTGGCCCAATTTAACCGATTTCGTATCTCTTACCGATTCCGAAATCCCAAAGGTGAACCCCAAAGGGAATGTGAATTTGTAACATCCTGTATACATACAATTAGTTGATACGTATTTCAGGATTTTGCTGAAAAAAATTTATTTTCCAAAATATCCACACATGAATTTGTGGTATGAGAAGATTGGAGAAAATCCAGCAAAATTTCTCCAATAAATGTTGGAGGATAAATGGTGGATAAGTGGAGGTGTTTTTTTAGCTAACACTTTGTTATGTTAGCTTTCATAGTGTATAGTAACTTTTTCAATTTTAAAAAATACCGTTTTGTCCTTTATTCTCATCAACAAAACCCATTTTATTAAACAGTGGCACGTCTATTAGATCGGTAGTTATTAAATATTTTCGATCGCGAGTCACTTGGAATGCACCAGCGCGACCGGTCGAGGCATCTAAAAACGAGCTCGGTCCATTGTGAATCGTTATAATTTCCATGTTTTTCCTCGATCGAAAGCGTAGTTCTGCCACTCGTCGAACCGTCGAGCGCTTCGCTCTTCACGCACTGGTGACTTGCGATCGGAAATATTTAATAACTTCCGATCTAATAGAGGTGCCACTTTTTCGTAAAATGGGTTTGCAGATAAGAAGATAAAGAGCACAATGGTATTTTTTACAATTAATTTAAGGTGGATTGGGAGCATGTTATAACTATTTAAACAATTAAATTGTTATTATTTTTCATTTGTTCACAATGACATTTTTTTGATACACTTCGAAAGCTAAGGCCTGTTTCAGATGGACGCGTATTGTACGCGCGCGTAGTAAAGGTCACGCGTATGTGTACGCGTGGTTTTACTTTCACATGGGGCGTACAGACGGTCGCAGACAGTAGTAGCAAAAGAAACATGCAAGGGGAAACATCAAGCGTTGTTGCCATTACTGCATATTGCCTTTTAAAAAAAAGTCTAAAAAAGAAAAGGATATGGGTGCACCCTATTATTGAAATGCGATTACTGAGGTTTTTAGGTGCGTTCGTTACGATGTATTCGGAGTTACGTGAACACCCTAGAAAATTCTTTAATTATTTTCGTATGTCAACAGCAACGTTTGATACGCCTTAAGTCCCGATTTTTATATTCATCGTTCGAACTATCCCATAAATTGGGTCTCTGTTCAACTTCGCTAATAAGAATTTCAGTATCGATAAAGCTATTAGCATTAGCCATTTTCTGTTCACAACGTAAATACATTATTTTTTGGTTAGAATCGGCAACAAAGACAAGCACTCTCAAGTACATACGCTCGTGTACGCGTCGTACCATCTGAAAACAACAACTGAACTACGAGCAATCTGCGCCTCGCGTTCCTACGCGGGGCTGGGCCGTCGCCGCGCGTATAAACGAAGCGCGCTCACGGCCATCCGCTCTACGCGTCCATTTAAAAACCAACAGTTAAGTTATGATATACGACCTCGCGCGTATCGTACCCGCGCGTTCAATACTCGTCCATCTGAAACAGACCTAATATATCAAAGTGTTAAATAACAAAAGACGGACATTTATACGATCAGTACAACTGGAGATATTAAATTTCTAGTATGAGAAGATTCCCAAGTAGCATTTTTAGACACATTGCGGTGAATGTATCGTAACTATCGTTTCTGTTTCGGATCAAAATTGGAAACTGTTGGCAACAAAAATGGAAATATTTTCGAAACGTATACATTTTAAATGGGACATTTACACGTGTTTCCAAGTGGTTGGTAATAGCTGTGACTTTCGCTGTTTCGATGCAGAATCGAAACTTTTATCGAAAATGTTACTTATTTGTATTTAAAAATGACAGCTAAAGGGGCGGGGCTATGGTTAAACCATGCGCAAAACAATTAGGATACCTTCACTGTTGCAAAATAAAAGAAAAACAATATGAAACAATAATTTCGCCATGATGAATTCGTTATAAGTATATTTCCTATAAGTTATTTTATTTTATATACCTAGTTATGGCACATTAGAACCAAAAAATCATTGTCGCAGTAAATTTTATCGTGCAGTTTAGTAATTTGGCTTTATATTTTTAACGTGCCCTCGATTTATTTTCATTTACAGAAAAAAATATACTTTGTAAAAAAAATTAAAATTATAATATTATCAATATTTTATTTATTCTTTTATAAACCGACTTAGCTAGGAAAATGGAACTTATGTAACAAGTTTTGGCTTTGCAAGAGATGCAGGAATTTCATTAAAACTCATTTTAACAAAATAAAAATTCATTTCCTAAAATGGCCGCTAGAAAGCAAGAAATTATTCTGGTCCAAAATGGGCTCGACACACAATTTCCACTCTTTGGCTTCTATAATGTTTCCATGATGCACAGAAGAATAAAAGGTTTGTAAGGTGAATGCCACAGAAAAAAAAGGTTTTCTTGCATGCACAGAAAAGAAAGGTTGGGTATGGACAGCCGCGGTGTGACGTCACGAGAGGCGTGGGAAACCCTTTCCAAACTAAAATTATAAGGGATAAATAAGCAATTTCCTGGTATTATTTGTATATTAGATGTTATTATTCATTTCATTTTCAGAAACAGATTGACGTAAGTGTTTTTGAAGATTTTTAATCAACATCTTGTTTGAGGTTATGTTATTATTGTTTGCATAGGGCGATTTAAATTGTTATTTTTCTGTTAAAAACAGCTTATAGCACTGTATTTATCAAGATAGAGTTTACCCACCCTATAGCCATACTTTATGTTGATAAATCCAGTACAGTAAGCTTTTTATTACAGAAAAATAACAATTTAAATCTCGCTAAACAATAACATAACCTCAAACTTGTTCAGATGGTGATTAAAAATGTACCTAAAACACTTACTTCAATCTGTGGTTGAAAATGGATCAATAATAACACCTAAAATATAAATAATATCAAGAAGTTGCTAATTTATCGCTAATAAACGTACACCGATGCTATAAAAAATCTCTTATGGGAAATTCAATGCAATCTTGTGTCTTACCAAAACTTTATAATTTTAACTAAAATTTTTTCGAAAAATATTTATCTTCGAGTGTCGTTAATATATCGACACCACGATTTGTAAAATATTTCGAAACAAGCACGTCTTTAAGTGTTTCTAGTAACTGGATTCGAAAATGTGTCGCAAAAGTTTCGTAACACATATGTCTCGATACAAGTTTCTAATTCGAATCGAAAATGTGTCGAAACGTTTCTCAGCAAAGAAAGTGTGTCCAATTTGTGTCTAAAAATGCTACTTGGGTTGGAGAAAATACAGCAAATTATCAAAAATTCATGTGTACATATTTTGTAAAATAAATTATTTTCAGGAAAATGCTGAAATAAGTGTCAACTAATTGCATGTATATAAGTTGCAAAAAAAATTTCGGACGATTCTAAAATGTCAAGGTTAAAAAGTGTGCGGTTTGTAAACGAATGGCCCATTTGTGACCTTTCCAGGAAATTATTCGCCCTCATACTCAACTAACGTAATCATTGACATTATTTTTTATAAAGTTGTTTATTAGATTCCTTTGTTTCTTCCGTTTTTGTTTAGTTTGTTTCCGCTCCCTTTCTGACTGAAAAATTTCAGTAACAACGTGAATCATCGAAAAATATTATTTTTTTGGTTTTTCTCGTGCGTCAGTGGATTCCTCAATTTGATCGGGTTTGTTCATAATTATTTCGGGGTGGCTTTCGTCACTTGATTGAGTTACTGGCTTGATATTTGGATTTACTAATATTTAACGTCATCTTCTTTTTCTTTAAAAGCAAGCAAACAATAAAAAATGAATAAACGCTCCAACGTTTGAAGATAATTTGAATTTCACTTATGTTGTGCTGTCGTTACGGGCAGTTGGCATAAAATCCGTATGAGTATGTCGTTCCTTGACAATCTATCTCATTTCTTTACATGTCAGCAAATACCTACAATTCGCAAACGTCAATCGGAGTTCTTATTGTGCTAAAGGGACGGATATTTTACGATTCTAAAACACTTTTCCATTTATCATCGACAAATTTAGAACATAAATGATTATCAATCAGAGATAAACAGCGTCTTTAGCCAATCCATGAATAAATGGCGCCTTTCTGATAGTGCTTAAAGAACTAAATTTATCTAAAATAATGTTTATTTACTCCTTTTGTTTTAATACGGTTGAAGAAATTCTACTGGTGAGGTGTCAAAATTCATTTTGACTAGATTTAATCTCAGTTTTTGTGGTCTCTCCCAATTTTTTCAACTCGACTCGATCCGACTTATCATATTTAATTGCTTGAAAATGTGACTGAAATGGCTCATGCAAACGCGCGGAACGCTTGGTCGATTAACCTCTTCGTTTGAAATATAACCTTAATGACATCATTTACAATAGATACATTCATATTTTTCTTCCTCTGAATTCATATGACAGGCCAGATGCATCTTGAACTACTTTTGTGTCTCTTTGACATTGGGATTGATTAATATTACTTATTTACTTCATTAGGATTCACATGCCTAAGCAAGTGCAACTTTAAATTGCCTTTATGAAGTGTTTCAAATTCACAGCGACTACATTTAAATTTATGTACTTCCTCTTGATTCATGTGCATGAGCAAATGGCGCTTTAAATGATATTTCCGATGCGTTTCATATTTACATTGGCCACATTTAAACTTATTTACTGTCTCGGGATTTCCATGCTTAAGCAAATGCAACTTTAAGTAATCTTTATTAAGCGTTTCAAATTCACAGTGAGTACATTTAAACTTGTCGACTTCCTCGGGATTCATATGACTGAGCAAATGCCGCTTTAAAGTCCTTTTCTGCAGTGCTTCAAAGTCACATTGGCTACATTTAAACTTATCGACTTCCTCGGGATTCTTATGCCTAACCAAATGCCGGTTTAAATGATCTTTATCCAGTGTTTTATATTCACATTGCTTACATTTAAACTTCTTGACTTTCTCGGGTGATATATGCAGAAGCAGATGCCTTTTTAAGCTATTTTTATGATTCGTTAGAAATGGACATCGACTACACTTAAATTTTTGAACTTTCTCAGGATTATACCTGAGCAAGTGCCGCTTTAAAGCACCTTTCCAATGTGTTTGATAGTCACAATTGCTACATTTAAACTCTTTATCTTCCTCGGGATTTATATGCCGGTGCAAATCCCTCTCAGAACTACCCGTTGAACTTGCTTGAGTTTCGTATTGATGATTTTTCTCCGGTATGTGTTTTGGTGTGTCTTGTCTGTTCTGATAGACGTTTGACGATATTCTGCAAAGATAAATATACCGTGTTAGTAATTGTACGGTATCTCTATGACCTACAGGCCGACAACTTTATCTGTAGCTACAAAAGGAAGGCGGGCAAGAAAATTTCTTGGGTTAACAATGTTGTCACACATATTAAATTTTAATTTAATAACATGTTACCAAGTAAACCCTAAAATTAAATTTACCCATTTAAAGTAAATTGTCATAAGTATATAAGAAACTAATATTCTATTATAGTTTTAATGTTCTTAAAACTTTCTTTTCATACTATTTACTTTAATATTTAAATGCAAAATAAAATATTTTTTTATGAAAGTACTTATAATCGAAAAATAGGGAAACATGGTGCAATATCGACGGTAACCATGGGTAACTGGTGGCTAGAGCTAACTTGATATGTAATATCCCAGACAGAGGATGTGACACGCGTCTGGTGACACGCTTATTGTGCCGACGTGGTTATTCGGCGATGTCCAATATGCTTCATCCAGTTGAGCAGTGATGGGGTTTGTTTTAAAACTGTGATAATAAATGAATATACCCTGGTAAAACCCTTCATAGTCAAACCCGTGAAGTGATTAACAAAGGGGAACAGGGTGTGTGAAGAGGAATCACAAATTAATACATTTAAATTGCCACTTAAGCGAAAGCTAGAAAGGTCGCAATGTATACGGGAGTAAGCGTGGGTGCAGTAAAAAACTTTCACAAAGAAGATACTGAAAGGAAAGAAAATAACCCGGATAAATTGTTGTCATCTCCTGTCAAAAAAAGGCCCGTCTCTCTGCTGTCGGAAAAATCGAAGGCTTCGACTTTGGCACTGTTAGGAGAACAATGCAAACTTTTATTTGGAACTAAAAGTGATTCCAACCTTAAAAAAGTTGCTACAACAGCTGAGAAGCGACATAAACTCTCCGTTTTCCCGTGAAACTTTGAAGTGCATGTTGAAATCAAATGGATTTTATTGGCGAAAATGCCGAAATAAGTGAAACATATTAATGGAAATTCTTAATATATTGCACTGGTATACAAATATACTCATGCCAGGAAAAATATATATTATTACATTATTAAGATAATAATAGTACGCCCATGACTCGGCCATGTTTTAAAAGATATAGACGGGATTAATCTTAAAATGTTCGAAAAACTTCTCACTACATTATTTATTAAATAAATAATTCTCAATCTTGGGTAAAAACATATTAAAGTCTGCCCTATTCCGATAGATGCCAGGCAGACGTTCCATGTCTCTCTAGCTGCCATAGGAACTTCGAAATTCTCCAGATTAGTGGAGAGCTGTATACAGGGAAGAGATGACACGATATTAGCGGATCGCTACATTGTCGAGGTATTTTTGATACCGTCGTGTCACGCTACGCAGGTTGAAAGTAGGGATGGTTGGAACAGGGTATCTTAAATAACAAGTGCATACCTGTTTCAAAAAACCTAAACCAGCTTCGGTATTTTATACATGGTGTTATGGAAATGACGTAGATTTAAACCGGCAAATCCCGAGATGAACATAAATTGAAGAAAAATAACCATAAATGGCGCTTTGAATTTTAAGCGAAATATACTATATGAAGTCTCAAAATTTACGTGGCCGCTCCTCAGGCCCTTCGCAATCAATATTTTATTGAGGCAGTCTCAAGTTTCAAAAGAGGTCAGCGCATGGTAGGCGGTGTTGTCATTCTTATTCTAAGCGCACGTGTTCAGTTTTTGACAACAAGACGTCTTGGCGCGCGTTATCACTTCTTTTTCAAACTTTTTAGACAAAGAAAACTACAATTTTAAGGTACATACTTTCTTACCTTCGATCTTATTTTAAAATAATCCGTTTTATAATTAAATTCCATAAAAAATAAAATACAAAAGTATGCTTTTCAACAGAACTAACAGTAGATAATATCACACAAATTTGAAATCACATCACAACATTTCTTATTATGAATTATTTCACAACAAAAAAAAATCGGGCAATACAACTCACCAAACGTTTAAAATTCGTATACGTGAAGCACGTGGAACGCTCGACGTCGTTCCACTCCATAGTCGCGAAGCCTACTGAAGTATGAAGGGCGCGCCGAAAGTATTCAAGTAAGGGCGAGACACGCGGTGTGATCTGACAACACTGTTAGTATACTCTAGTGACTCACATTGTTGCTAGGTGAATCCAGATGTAACGGCGCGATAGTATGTGGGTAAAAAGGGTTTTTACCTTAGTATTTAGATATTCAGAGTGTTATGGAAATGACTTATTATATTTAAATGGGTGACTCCTAGGGTGTCCTAGCGAAAGTCTACATACTTTTTTTTTTAATCGAATATCTAAATACTAAGGTAAAAACCGTTTTTACCCACACACTGTCGCGCCGTTCCATCTGGATACAGTTAGCAACAATGTGGGTCACTAGAGTATACTAACAGTGTTGTCAGATCACACCGCATGTGTCGCCCTTGCTTGGATACCTGCCGCGAGCGACTATCATTGCTTCAGTATGTTTCGAGACTCGGGGATGGAATGACGCTGTTGAGGGTTCCACGTACTTGATGTATACGAATTTTAAACGTTTTGTTAGTTGTAGCATTACCCGATTTTTTTTTTGCTGTGAAATAATTCATAATAAGAAGTACTGTGATGTGATTTAAAATTTGTGTGATATTACCTACTGTTGGTTCTGTTGCAAAACATACTTTTAGTGTTTAATTTTTTTATGGAATTTAATTATAAAACGGATTATAAGATCGAACGTAGGAGAGTATGTACCTTAAAATTATAATATTTTTTTTTTCTAAAAAGTTTGAAAAAGTGATAACGCGGGTCAAAGACGTCTTATTGTCAAAAACTGAACACGTGCGTTTACAATTATGTGTTGCAATATGACAACACCGCCTCAATAAACCATTGATTGCGATCGTCCTCAGTAGCGGCCATGTAAATTTTGATGTTTCATATTAAGTGTACACTTTGTACAATAATTCAAAGCGCCATTTATGGTTATATTTCTTCAATTTACTTTCATCTCAGGATTTGCCGGTTTAAATAACACCATAACACCCTGTAATAATTTTTTTAAAATAAATATTTCTACGATACTGCATAGAGGCTATGGACACAAACTTTATCTTTATACATTGCCAAAGATTTTTTATTTTATATAATTTAGAGTTATTTTTGTGTTATAAAAAGAATTCTTGATAAATAATTAGTTTTAATTTTTTTCCGTTTTTCCGAAAAATATAAAACATCGGCAACACCGCGCACTTCATTCCCTATCGCATTTAGCTGCCATCTGCTTCTGCTCCGTTGCAACAGACAGTGTCCGAGCATTCGAAACAGGTTGTTCCGGCCGCTTCGGCGAAACAGGTTGTTCCGGCAAAGCAGACCGCTTCAGCGAACCAGCGAAGAGGGAAACAGACTGTTCCAGCAGAACAGGGAACCCTATCGACCCATACCCGTTCCACATTAAAACTAGTTGGAAGTAAGTGGGTATTTTCTCTGGGTACGTATTTTATTTCTTTGGACGATTGATTTATGTTTAGACATGAATATTGTATGTATTAACTTTTTTTTGCACAGTAACCATAATTTCGCGCTACAGCTACCTGAAGGGGGGACTCTGGCGATAGTTTTAACTAAATATTTTGGAAATTATCAAAGATGAAAATATGAAATTGGGAAATATTGGTAACTTTCCACGCTAGGACGATGTCGACATTTAAAAAGTATTGTCAAAAGGAGGTGTAGTGGAGTAAAAATTAGACCGAACTTATTTCTAGATAACATTTAATTTTGCACTCTTTTATGTTGAGCTAAAAAATGCAATGCATTTAATATACCGTTTTCGAGATAAATCAATTTAAAGATTGCCTTGCGTCGGAAAAAAACAGTGAAAAGGAAAACATAATTTAAAAAAAAAATACATAAAATCAAATTTGTTTAATGGAAACTCCTTTTTATGTATTGCAGTTTTCTTGCCTTGCCTTGTCTGTTTAAAGAAACTATTTTCAATTATTAGAACTCCTTTAAAAAAATAAAGAAATAAAAGTGATATTTTTAATATAAGATACAGATTACACATGAAAACTATTAATTTGTTCTAACGAGCGTAAAAAATAAAAGCAATGTAATAACAGCCATTCATTCGTTACCCCAGAATTCCCGCATCAGAAGGCTGTAGATCGGTAACGAGGGGAACAAAAGACATAATTTTATATAAAGTTCTAACCTTGTTTTGGCCGAAGAATAATTATGCCTAATTATTGCCCATACCTTTGAGGACACCCCGTAATTACCGATTTCGGTTTGTTACCGCTTGTTAGCGGCCATACCATATTGATATAAGAATTCTCATCTGATCAGTGAAAGTAAGTAATGTAGGGTACAGTTAGTACTTGGATGGGTGTCCGCTCGAGAACTCCATGTGTGCATTTTTATGAGGCCATCATGCTTATATTATGGTTTTGGATTTAAGACGTTCGTTCCATATCCTTAACACCATCTTGCGAGATCAAAATTTACTTACCCGGTTTCCCCTACTTCCAAATCTTCCTCCTTTAAAACGAGTTCTTCTTGTTTAACTGTCCAATTTTCAATAGCCGGGATGTAATCAGATGCGTCTATAGCTTCTTCATTTTTAACTCTGACCAGCTCATCAATTTCGTCACAAGAAATATTTTTGTTCCTGTAAAACATAAAAATACCACTCATGTGAGAAAATCGATATTTCGATTGTGAATAGACAAGTTTTTGTCAAGGGTGTTACAAATTCGGCCCCAATGGTGGGATTTCGGAAATGGTTAAATTGGAGTAAAGTTGCGTAATTATGGGCCCGATGATATGCCGCAAAAAAATAAAAAATAAATACAGAGGCTTTCAAAATACTTGAAAAATCTAAAATTCTGCGTTTTTTATGTTTTCCCGACTTCGAAGAAATGTCCAAAAATAAATTTCAGTTCCTCATTGCTACTTTTTATTCTCCACAAGATGGCATCATCAGATCTTTCATGCGACGTTTCGTCTTTAGGTCACCATCATCAACTTAATTTTTTTAAATACGGTCCTGGATCTTTTTCTTTCAATTATGAAAGAGAACCGAAATCTACGTTCAGTGGCATACGGCACATACTGGTTTTCCGAAGTTTTGTTCCTAAAATTGACCATCGTCATTAAAACACCCATAGTAGGTTCCTGTAATTTACTTTTGTTTTAAAGAAACTGAAGATGTTAAAATTATTATTGCTATAATAATAGCTGCAAGAATAATAAAACTTGAAATAATAAACATATTATATTCATTTTGAAAAAATTATAATAGACTACAGATGTGACTCCCCCCATCTCTTTTTTGTTGTGTTTATTTTCGTAATAACAGGAGCATTGACGTGTACAACACATATATATAAATACCGGGTCCATGTTTGTGTCAAGCCAATGTTTTTAGCACATCCTTACCAATGTTTGGTCAGCATTTCTCTTGTTTTTGCTTTTAAATCGCTGGATAAATTACTTCTTGATATTTTGTTTTAAATAGTGGAAAATTCTACTAAATGCAAAACACTGTTGATGAATAAATTATATTTATTATTTGTATTAATTAAAACAAGATCATTACTGTGAATCAAGCCTCAGGTTAAGTCATACTGATAACGATGGTCGAGTCCTATTTCAAGTCAAAAGTTATTTCGATAATTGAGCAATTTTAAAAAATGGTATGGCTAGATGAAAGAGAGCGAATAGATATGAATGAAAACAGTTAAACTTAGGAATAGGACATGATATATGAAATATGTTTAGAATTTTATGCAGAATTAAAAAATATATATAAAGGATGTTTCCTTTAAGGCCGTATTACAGTCGGGAATTTTTATGGCGCCAGCAATGGCAATTATAATTCAAGGATTCAGGCGCAGTACACCGTTCTCCGTACTAAAGTCAGAAATTCTACTCTTCTGACAATTAAAATGACACGGATTCATGCGCAGTACACTGTTCCCGATCAGCTGTCTCTCATTACCAGAAATGGGGCAGGCGCAATTTTAATTGCCCTTGCCGGCGCAATTTTAATTGCCCTTGCCGGCGCAATTGGGTAGACATGGATTATTCTGTTATTTTTAACTGTTTATTATTTGGCCGAACCAGGTATGAACAGGTAATGGCCATTTAAACCCACTGGTACTTAAATTAGCAGTTTACATTCTTTATTAAACTTATGGACTGCTAATTCAGCAACTTTTTGCACCTCCTATTTGTAAATAGCAGTAGCTGCTTTAACTGGTAATCAAAACGAACAGGTTTGCACATCTCTAATTCTGGGGATATTTTAGGGATTTCGACAGTACCCACTGCTGTTCTGACCGTTGACAATGCTCCAGCTGATCGAAAACGGTTTACTGCGCATGAATACGTGCCATTATAATTACCGGCGCAAGAGAAAATATTGCCGAGTCTAAAGGCCGTATTAGACTAGGCAATTTTTTCTCTTGCGCCGGCAATTATAATGGCACGTATTCATGCGCAGTAAACCGTTTTCGATCAGCTGGAGCATTGTCAACGGTCAGAACAGCAGTGGGTACTGTCGAAATCCCTAAAATATCCCCAGAATTAGAGATGTGCAAACCTGTTCGTTTTGATCACCAGTTAAAGCAGCTACTGCTATTTACAAATAGGAGGTGCAAAAAGCTGCTGAATTAGCAGTCCATAAGTTTAATAAAGAATGTAAACTGCTAATTTAAGTACCAGTGGGTTTAAATGGCCATTACCTGTCCATACCTGGTTCGGCCAAATAATAAACAGTTAAAAATAACAGAATAATCCATGTCTACCCAATTGCGCCGGCAAGGGCAATTAAAATGGCGCCTGCCCCATTTCTGGTAATGAGAGACAGCTGATCGGGAACAGTGTACTGCACATGAATCCGTGTCATTTTAATTGTCAGAAGAGTAGAATTTCTGACAGTAGTACGGAGAACGGTATACTGCGCCTGAATCCTTGAATTATAATTGCCATTGCTGGCGCCATAAAAATTCCCAAGTGTAATACGGCCTTTATACGGCCTTTTATAACATGCTAATATTTAAGGAGGATATTCTTGGATCCATTTCCAGAAAAAAACTTCTTAATAACATATTTCCTAAACGTTTGAAATTGAGATACAGGGTGTCAAAGATTTTCATGTTTTTTAAAATAATTTGTTAAGGTTAATGACTTAAATACGTGACAACTAGGCTAGGTAGACAACTGCCAAAACTGTTTACAAACCAAAATCTGCTTCTTACCTACTAGATCCTTTTTAATCGTTGTTAATATTACAATACAATACAATACAATACTTTATTTCTTTTCTTTATCAACAAATATCAAAATTCAATTGTAAAAGTTTACAATAATATAATTTAATCTAAGGATCTTAAACTAGAAATTACTTAAATTATTTTAAGACATCATTAATAAAGAGAAAGAGAGAGAAACCGGAAAAAAGCACCTAGATGACTGAACATCTGTATGTGCTTAGAAAATAGGAATGATATAAAAAAAAAAACCAAGAACAAACTCTATACAAAAAAAGACCTAGGTTAGTTCGAACAGACAACAGTAAACCTGTTAGCATCTAAAAAAGTGACATAAAGACTTCCATATTGTCAAAAATAAATCTCCGACATTTTATCTTAAACAATCTAATTCTAGTGACATTTTTTTATGTGTAACGGTAGAAGATTAAAGATTTTTGGCGCCAAACAATTGACAAACCTGAGATTAACATTAGTGTTACTATTTGGTATGATAATTTTCCTATTAGCCTTGCCTCTAGTATGATACGGATGGAAAATGTAATTTTTCAGTTTATGATTTTTATAAACAAAAGAACATACTTCAATGACATACAAAGCTCAAACATTAAATACTTCCCCCGTGTAAAGAAGTTGTGTTGAAAAACGTTTATGTTTCTTATAAAGTACCTTAAGAATATAATTTTGTGCCAAATTTAAGGGTTTTAGGGCATTATTGTAGAGACCACCCCACACAACTATGCCATACCTTATTAAGGACTCGACAATAGCTTTGTAAACTGCAATTAGAAGTTTCTTACCAAAGATTTCTCTTAGGATGTAAAACCTGTAAATTAGCTTTCTTATACTTTTTGCCAAGTGAAGAACATGCTGGTCCCACTTTAAGTGTTTGTCAACAGTTATTCCTAAATATCTTGTCGATGGAACTTCATTAATTAAGTCATCCAAATTATCAATTTTAATATGTTCAAAACCGGGGCGATTAGGGCCTGGATTAGCCTCATTTAAGGAAAAGGCGATATAGTTTGTTTTCTTAACGTTGAGGGATAATTTAAAAGTATCAAGCCAATTTTTTATTTTATAAATTCCATTAATTGTATTATGTTAATTTCACAACAGAGTGCAAATGAATGAATTTAATTTTTTTATCCGAAAACTGTAGTACGTCAAACCACAAAAAATCAAGCGACGACATTTGCTCAGTAAGGAATGAGAATTTCAAAAATAATTTTTATTTAAAAGAAAAGAAGTTGCGTACCATTCTTTCCTTACAAAAATACCGAGGGCTATTCCTGGACGAACGCCACTGGACGGAATAAAAAAACATGTTATACATCATAAATGTCTATTGATGAATGGAAAGTGTGTACCAAATCTCGCAAAAATATCTAGAGCAGTATCGCAGATATTAATAAAAAAGGACACCACACCCTATGTCTCAAAAGTTAAGACGTTTAGGACATATGTTCATATATTAAGTTTTTTCCTGAAAATGGACCCAAGAATAACCTCCTTAAATATTAGCATATTATTAAGAAACACTCTGTATGAATATATCAATTTAAAAAAATTAATTGAGTTGTCCTAACTTATTTTTGGGCCACCCCGTATACAAGTAATAGTTTGAATTATATGCAAAAATGTATGATGGAAATGATTTTCCATTCAACATATTTATATGAGAACAAAAGGGTTTGAAACTGTGTGTGATGTAATGACATCCTAATAAAATGGAGGGAGAGTCATTTTCTTGGTAGTACCATTCAATCTGAATAAGGAACCACATACGCTTCCTTTAAATAAGCTATGTTAATTCCTACCTGGATTCTTTTTGTTCCAGATCTTCTTCTTTGATGTCTACTTCCTCTCTTTTAATTTTCCAGTCGTCATAAATAATCCCCCCCGTTTTTTCAATGTCATTTCGTGTTTCATTTTTGAGCTGGGCGTCATTCTGTGTAGCAAAGTATGTAGGGCTTCTGTAATACACAAAATATTTATTAAAAAGGGTAAAAAATAGTAATTGGCCGATAAGGATTCTTTTTGCCGATAATCAGCAAATTTTATGTGTATTAATAAAATAAATTATTTGTACTTATGCTAAGTAGAAATTTGATACAACTATTAGCTTCCAATAAAAAAAAACAGTAGTAGTATGTAATAACAATAATAATTAAAGACAGAAGTAGCAATAATAATTTTTAAAACCTTCAGTTTCTTCGAAATAAAAGTAAATTATAGGAACCTACTAAGGGTGTTTTAATGAGGATGGTTAATTTAAGGAACAAAACGTCTGAAAATCAGTAAGTGTTGTATACCACTGAACGTAGATTATAACAAAAAAATCCCGGCCCGTATTTAAATAAATTAAGTTGATGATAGTGACCTAAAGACGAAACGTCGCATTAAAGATGATGCCAGCTTGTGGAGAATAAAAAATAAAAAGGACCAATGAGGAAGTGAAATTTACTTTTGGACATTTTGGACTCAAAACCGAAACGCAAAATGTTAGTTGCTCGGGCTTGATTTTTTGCGGCATATTATTGGGCCCACAATTACGCAACTTTGCCTGAATTTAACCGACTTCGTATCTCTTGCCGTTTCCGAAATCCCATCAATGGTGAAGGCCGAATTTGTAACACCCTGTATAAAACAATTTCCTTATTTGGTTTGAGAATGCTTGAATATCTTTCATGTAACTTCTTTTAGACATTATTGAGTGAGATATGTAAAGATAGTTTCAAGTATTTACATGGTTCCATAGGGTAAAATGATGTAGTGTCATAAAAAAAGTTTTGAGTTTGAGGATAAAATCTGATTTGTCATAATAAGCCGGACACACTCCTGTGGTCAAGCTATAAACAAAAGTATACCAATAATAAAATTTAAATAAGAATTTCTTTTTCTTGCAAGGTGATCATTTGAAGTATATCCATCCAATATTGGTAATTAATTATAAGAAAGCTTCATAAGAATTTGTTAAATGATTTAAAATAAAAATATACTTTTTGACATTAGCTTCACAACCTTATTGTGACTTGACGTGATATACTTTTACTGACCAAATACCACCCCATAGGTTCAAGTATCTAAGAAAAGATCTACCGAAAGAAATTATAGCATAAGATTATTTTTGGTTTCATCTGAAACGCTGAGTAATAACAAATTAATACTATGCAAGTTGGAAGAAGGTTCAATTACTAACTTTATCTACAACTACTACTTACTTATAATCAGGTCGGCTGAAGGTAGGGCGGCAATAGTACTGATCGAGGTCAACATTTTCGATCGTTTCCCGATTTTCTAGTTGCAGAAATAATTTACTCTTTGGCTTAGTTTCTTCAAATGGAACATTTTCGGTCTCATCCTCCAATTCTGATTCTGCTTTAATTGCTAGAGTACTCATACTCGATTTCCATAGAGGCTCGTTTCAAGCAACCTTTAATAAATCACTTTTTTGATTTGTTTCTGCTTTGGTCATATTTAAAACAAACCTGTGTATTAACACAACTTTCTCTATCTTTATAAATGCTATTTTGATCAGCCTGATGAAACTCCTGTATTGTATTCTTTTTAACGTAACTTATAAGGCATTAAACTGACTATTTCGTTGGGCAGGGGAGTCCCCATTATTCGTTATATTTTTTCGTGCTGGAACTGGAAGATATCTCTAATGAATGCCGACATAAACATGAATCGAAGCCGAAGGTTGGGACTTGGGAGACACTCGTTCGTGGCTTCCGTCCGTTCAACGGAAGATTTATTTTATTAGAATTGTTCTGACTGTGTTCAAGAATCCCAACCTAAGTACCGCTCCTTTGTGCAGTCAGGGCAAGTTTATATTCCACCTTTAACATCGAATATGTTTATAAACTTTTAATTGGAATATGTAATATATATACCCTTATAGACTTTAATTTGGAATAGCGTCCCATGGCTAACTGTCAAATGATTAGGCGGTCATATTGTAGGTGTATAAGAAACTTTGACATTTACGATAGCTACTCTAACGGGATACGTCTATTAATCGTGAAGACACATCACAGATTGCGATTTTAGTATGCATAATCATAGCCATTTGGGTGGTATTTTAATTCATGTTTAATGTATATCTCCAAAATAATTAGAAATAAAGATTATTATAACAATTTTTGCTATTATTAAAAGTCCTGTCACGAAATGATAGACTTAATAATTGCTTCCTGAAAAAAACATTTTTCATGTATTTTAATAATAAACAAATTACAACAGACGTCGGGTTTGTTTGGGTTTGTTCGTTTCTCTTTTAATACAAGGCTACCTTATATAACCATATTCGATGGTGGATTAAAAAACCTGCCCTGACGCACAAACAACATTGACGGACAATCGGGATAATTGTAGTAAAATGAATCTTCCGTTGAACGGACGAAAGCCACGCCCATACTTTCCTTTCATATGACGGGGATCGCTATATTTTTTTTCATTTATTATATATATCTTCTAGTACGAGATAAATATAACAAAGAAATGGGCACAACCTTGTCCAATGAAAAGGTCAGTTTAAATGCCTGATAAGTTACTTCTGGAAGCAGGAATCGTCGACAAGAAGGGTTTTTGTCTGAACACGCTTATCAAAATTGTATTTATATAGATAGAGAAAGTTTTATTATTAATGCAGAGGATTTAAATATGATAAGAACCGAAACAAATCAAGAAAGTAATTTATTAGAGGTTGCTCGAGACATATCCTCTATGGACACCGAGTATGTGAGCACTTTAACAATTAAAGCACAGCCAGAAGTGGAGGATGGAATCGAAAATGTTCAATTCGAAGGAAATGAACCAGATAGTAACTTATTTATGCAACTACAAAATGGGGAAACGATGGAAAATGTTAAACTCGATCAATACTATTGCCACACTGCCTTCAGCCAACCTGATTATGAGTAAGTACTTAGTTGTAGATATTTAGTAAGGGGAATAACCTTTCAGCTTGCTTAGTATTAAGTTTGTTATGACTCAGCCTTTCTGATGAAACCAAAAATAATCTTACAGTATTATTGCTGGTACATCTTATCTTCTCTTATAGTATTAGTAATTATGTCACGGCAAGTGACAATGTTGTAACACTTGTGTCAGAAAAAGTGAACTTTCTGAATTCTTATGAAGATTTATTTAACTACTTGTGACCTACAAATCTTTCACTAATCACTAATCATCAATATCAGATGTCAGTCACTCCAAATGATCACCTTGCAAGGAAATCAAAGGCTTATTTAAGTTTTATGATTATTGGTATAATCTCATTTACAATCTGAACTGAAGAGTGTGTTCTGCCTATTTTGACATATCTGATTTCTTATCTTGACAATTATTATATGTATTCATTATTAATGATGTGTCAGGTGGGGTACTGGGTAGTCATTATATTTTAAGTAAAAAATGGAGAATTAAAATTTTTCAATATTTATTTTCCAATGGTTCGATATATGTTATTTATAACATCACATCATTTTACCTTGGGGAACCATGTACCTAAATCTATATTATTAACACATTTTTCTTAGACAAAAGTCCAACAGGCTATCGACCTAGATTTTATACTAAAAATGAGTATAAATCACAATAAATAGTCTTATATAAAACAGCAAAATCGTCACAAAAGAATCATGTAGGAAAAAAACACTAATTCGGTTATTATTTCAAAAACTGTCCTTGCAGGATATTGTCGTTTTCTGGAATAATGATAATGATAATAATTTCATAATACACGGTTCCATTATATCTAAATTCATTGCCTTGCTGGTAAATTTTGTAGTAAGTTTCTGAAATTGTTGAAGAATTGGTTCAACATCTGTTTTTTCGTACAGGTATTCATTAGATGGATTTTGCAGTTGGTTGGCAGGGTGTCTCATCTTTGTAATTTTGCGTAGAGTTATCGTTTCAGCTATTTCTATAATATTCACCACTGTCTTCTGTAAGAACTGAAAATTATATGACCATACTCCACCATTGGTCGAGCAAACATTTTATATACATAGTGTCCACGGATGAGGGTACCCAATAGGGAAAAAATCTTTATTAGTCATTTTACGACCAAAAGTCATTCTTTATAAAAAGTTCTGCTTGTTGAGAAAATGAATTGACGATAAAAATTTTTTAGATCCGATGTACAGGGTGTTAATAAATTAGGAAAATATGAAAATGCTTCAAGAGAGAACTACCATTATTTATTATTTTTTACAAAAATGTTATAAAACAAAGTTGTTGATAAACTAACGTAAAGTGTAAATGCAAATTTTGAAATAAAAATTCGAATTTTAAAAAATAAAATAATAACAGTGGTGTTTATGTAATTATTTGCATTTTACAAAAAAATCAAGATACGTTCATGTTACGTCAGCATCTTATTTACATCTGTCAGTATTCTGATTTCGTGAAGGCATTTTCGAAAATGTTAACCAAAGAAGAGCGTATTTATTTAATACAATGTTACACCACTGTTATTATTTCATTTTTAAAAATTCGAATTTTTATTTCAAAATTTGTATTTAGACTTTACGTCAGTTTATAAACAACTTTGTTTTATAAAATTTTTGTAAAAAATAATAAATAATGGTAGTTCTCTCTTGAAGCATTTTCATATTTTCCTAATTTATTAACACCCTGTACATCGGATCTAAAAATTTTTTATCATCAATTGATTTTCTCAACAAGCAGAACTTTTTATAAAGAATGACTTTTGGTCGTAAAATGACTAATAAAGATTTTTTCCCTATTGGGTACCCTCATCCGCGGACACACTGTATGTACATGTGAAGCAGTTGTTAAATTAATTAATTTATTTTGTCCATGTGAGACACTGAGAATGTTTACTTATTGTTAGGTGCCCGTTTAAAATTCAGTTTGTGATCAAAATGAAGGCCCAGCTATTTAATTTGTGTCTGTGGGTTTATTTGGTGGTTCAGAACATCTATAGTTGATAAAGAACTTTTTAGTTTATGATGGCAAATTATAAACTTTGTTTTCTCGGGATGTGCTTTTAATTTCCATTTGTGAAACCACAATATAACGACATTAAGTGCCATTTGTAGTGCTTGCACTGCTATTGCTGCATTTTTGTGATGAACTACCTTTGAGGTATTATCAGCAAAGTAATAATGTAATACTATTGGGTACCTGGCGAACAGGTGCTTTTTTACCCTTTTCAAATAAATCTTTTATCTATTACAGAAGCCCTACATACTTTTCGGCCCAACTGAAAAGTGAAACAACAAATGACATCGAGAACATGGGGGGAATTGTTTTTGAAGACTGGAAAATTATAAATAAAGAAGAGAGCATCAAAGAAGATCTGGAAGAAAAAGAAACCAGGTAGGAATGAATATAGTTCTGCTCACTAAAGAGTACTCAATACTGATTTAAGAAGTTATTGATTGATAAGTGGATTTATCAAATTAGGGTTCTCATAACGAATACAAAGTCGGTAAGCCTATTTAAGAAACGTATTTAAAATAGAGACCATTGATAAGTAATGCTTAAGCGGTATTTTTATGTTTTACAGGACCGAAAATGATGAAATTGATGAGCTGGTCAGAGTTAAAAGTGAGGAAGCTATAGAGGGATCTGATTACATCCCGGATATTGAAAGTTGGACGATTAAACACGAAGAACTGTATTTAAAGGAGGAAAATTTGGAAGTAGGGGAAACTGGGTAAGTTTAAAAATTTTTTTTTTAAGGTTTATGCTTATCTATGGAGAGTGTTGTCAATTTGCAGTGCCAGTGCCAGGTTCAAACTTAGAGTTATATCCCATAAGGAATCAACTTTGCGATTCAGCTGGTCGCATGAAAAATAGTATGACGATTCCGAAATTTTTTTATGATCAAACACAAGCACTATAGGAAAAATCCTTTAGGGCACTCTGGGAGTGGTGCGTGTGCGCAAAAAGCGATTCACGTTGGTTTATAATCGTTGGAGGTTATATTCGTTGGAAAAAGCGACCTCTGGAAGGTCGTTCCACAAGGATGAAGTCCTCCAGATGAAAGAATTCTTAAATAATGAAGTTCGAGGAGTACTAAGCTTAACCACATATGGATGGGCGGCAGTGGTTCGTCGTGTATTTCTGCTATTCGTCGCTCTGGGCGGAATTAAGAGGGCAAGGTCAGCCGAGCACCTTCCATGAAAGTATCTGTAAAAGAGAGTCAAATCCCCAACCTGTCTTCGATGTTCTAGGCTGTCGAGGTTCTTCGTCAGCTCGTGGTCTCAGATCAGACGAATAGCCATCCTTTTAAATGGAATCCAGTAGCCGAAGAGTATGTTTGGGTGCAGAGCTCCAGACATGAGAGCAGTACTCTAGTGATGGTCGAATCTGGGCTTTGTATAGTGTCAAAAGTTGTTGAGGTGTGTACAACTTTCTGGTTCGGAAGAGTACCCCAAGCTTCTGAGAAGCTATTTGACGATTTCCACAACGTAGTTATGCCAAGACATATTTCCTCCCAGATTGACTCCCAGCAAATTAATAGATGAAGCCAGTGGGATTGCGTGCCCGTTCATGACTATATCAGGAGTGGGAGACAATATGGACCCTTGAGGAACACCGGCATTGATGGTGAAGGTGTCTGAGAGAAATCCGTCAATCGCCACTTGCAGTAGCTTTTTTGACGTCGAGTCCTTTCAGGATTCGTTTGAACGGAACACGATTTCGGTCATATCGGATTGAACTGCAGGAATGTCGGGTGGTATTCTTCCCTGGAAATCTACAGTGGAATGTGAAGAAAATAGTTCAGCAAGTAAGTTGGCTTTGTCTCCGGCTGTGGATGCTATTGTACCATGTGTTTCTCAGAAAAAATACGTGGCCACGCGCCGACCCGAAATTGACCAGTTCAAAATATAAGAAACTCATAGTCCGCTTCAGTTCTATCCTTAGGAAACACGGACGCACCTTATATTTTTATCAAATTTCTTTGCCTGGTTATCCATATCACAACCGAACACACCTCACCTCATTTTATGAATATTCAGATATTTATTTTAATAAACACGCACAACTAAATAAGAACAAATTCTGGTGAACTTCCACATGAAAAACTACGGCAAACGGCACTACGTGGCGATCAGCGTTGCCAGAAATCCTTGATCGAAAGTAATAGATAGACGGTTCGAAACCTAATACAATAGTAAAAAACGGTGTCAGAGTAAGAAGAGTACGAAAGAAAGGTCGTTACTTTCCTATGATATGGGGGCCACATCTATATGGAACATAAATTTCATATGGGGAGCCCCACAACAATAATGAACATCTAACAACTTGCTAAAATAGTAATGGATATATTACAATTGTAAAAGACTGACAACGCTGGTGGCAACGAGCAGAGTTCGCCGAGCAGCTTCGGCATCGTCGACCGGTTCCGATGGCGCGGCGGTTGTTTTAAAAGTTTGTCGGAATCTTTTCTTATTTTAGTGGTATTTTAGCTGTAATGTGTGTTATATTTCTATGAAATTAATATACGTAAATACTTGTCATATATTATTCTTTCATTTCACATACCATTAAATGCTTAAAACCTTTTAAATAGAATTAAAAACGCTAACACCGTGTAAATCTCCATTGGAAATTTAAAAATCACTCTCCTTGTGACGTCACTGTGCGTGACAGATGATTTTGGAACCGTTAGATATCGTACCTTTAGTTATTGTATTATGGGTGCTGGCAACATATTTGACATTATGTGACTTATTTGTTGTGTAAAAGCAACGTTAAAAACTAAGACGATATATACTCTATATCATTGATTTTTGCTCTAGACGGAGCCATCCTACAGACTCTAATTAGGTTATGGAAATACAGTATGAGTAATAATTTATTTCTCCTTGTAGAATTTCGCCAAATGGCTGTCAAAACAGAGAAGACACACCGATATATAGACCGAAGGAACATCGTCAATATGAAACTCAAACACGTAAAATAGGTAGTTCTAAGAAGCATCGGGTCCGGCATATGAACGCCGACGAAGAAAAAGAGTTTAAATGTAGCAATTGTGAATATAAAACGCATTGGAAAGGTGCTTTAAAGCGGCATTTGCTCAAGTATATTCCCGAGAAACTTGAAAAATTTAAATGTAGTCAATGTGAATTTGTAACAAATCATAAAACTAGTTTAAAAAGGCATCTGATCCTGCATTTACCTTCCGAGAAAGTCAATAATTTCAAATGTAAGCAATGTGAATATCAAACAATTCACAAAACTGGTTTAAAGAGGCATCTGGTCACACATTTACCTCCAGAGAAAGTCACTAAGTTTAAATGTAACCAATGTGAATTTCAAGCACTTGAGAAAAGAACTGTAAAACGGCATTTGCTCACCCATATGGATCCAGGGGAAGTCCATAAATGTAGCATATGTGAATTTCGAACACATCGAATATCTGATTTAAAGCAGCACGTGTTCGGACATATGAATTCCGTCAATACGTTTAAATGCAGTCATTGTGGATTTGAAACGTTTAATAAAGGCTATTTAAAGTTACATTTGCTTAGGCATGGGAATCCCGAGGCGGTAAATAAGTTTAAATGTAGCCAATGTAAATATGAAACACTTCAGAAATGTCATTTAAAGCGACATTTGCTCAGGCATATGAATCCGGAGTTAGTCAATATGTTTAAATGTAGTCATTGTGAATATCGAACACTTTACAAAGGTAATTTAAAGTTGCATTCGCGTAGGCATGTGAATCCCGAGGAAGTCGAAAAGTTTAAATGCGAATATAAAACAAAAAGAACTTTAAAGCGGCATTTACCCAAGCATATGAACCCCGAGGCGGTAATCAATGTAAATGTCAAAGATCCGTAAAAATAGTTAAAGATGCATCTGGTCTGGCATATGGACTTTTGCCTTTGCCTTTAGCCGTTCTTATCTGACAACGTTTAGTTCAACAAAATCCGTGGAACCGCTCAGAAAAATCTAAATATACATGATGGTCGGAAATGAATGCGATATACAGCGTGTATCAGCCAAATGGAATAAATTCTATAATAAATAAATGGGGGCGTGTGCGAAAAAACGCTCGGACACGTCGATTGGTATTTCTAGTTGCGCATTTTTTTAAATAAAAACTTTTCATACAGGGTGTGTCGTGTAGCAGTGGCCAATGCCAACTTTCTTATTTTAAATGCCATACCCTGTATATTATTCAATTTTAGACATATTTAATGTACAATATCCTATACCTATCTTCAACTGTTTCGGAAATGTTAAGTGTTTTCAGATTAATTGCAAAAATTAACAACACACTCAAAAAGTAATACTGTTTATTTTTTGATAATGTAAAAAAACAAAAAAAAAGGTTAATGTAGGAGATGTTGAAACTGCTCGCCGCGAACGTCTTGGCAACATCGTAATCTTAAATAGAAAATAATTATCGCCATTTAAATTGCCGTTAATGAAAAAGGGACCTATGGTATGATCTCCAACAATGGCCTGCCCAATCATTAACCTTTTCAGGATATTACGTATGTTCTTCTCTAATCCAGTGAGGATTTTCCCAAGACCAATAGCGGCAATTCTGACGATTAGCATGACCGTGAAGTGCAAAGGTGCACTCATTCGAAAACAAAACATTTTCTAATTGGATCACATTGTTATCTAGCATTGCCATTATTTGTTCACAAAAATACATTCTCTATAGAGATACATTTTATTTTCTTGTATAATGTTCGAATAATCGATGAATGGCCGACATCGAATATTGAGGATGCTTCTCGACTTGAAGTATGTGGGTTTTCCTCAAACTTAAGCATAATATCTAATTTTCTATCATCGCTTATTGCATTGGCACCTAATTTTTTTTTCTGCTTTGCATGTCCAAGCTGAAGAAACTGCTTTATTTTACTAATTCTCCCGTGAGTTATAGGCGGCAAATTTGGAAATTTTTCATGAAATTGAACTTCTATTTGTATCTCCATAACCGATCATCTGTAGAATTGTTATTTTGTGCATTTCTGTTAAATAAAACATCTTTCTGATATGCGAAATTCAAACGATTATAACACTGACAACTACTCTCATGCACTCTCTTTTTCTTAATTTCATATCAGTAAAAGGAAACGCTGAAAATACTTAATATTTCCGAAACAGTTGAAGATAGGTATAGGATATTGCACATAAAATATGTCTAAAATTTTCTGAGGAATCCTAAAATTGAATAATATACAGGGTGTTGTATTTAAAATAAGAAAGTTGGTATTGGTCACTGTTACATAACACATCTTGTAGGAAAAGTTTTTATTGAAAAAAATGCGCCACTAGAAATACCAATCGACGTGTCCGAGCGTTTTTTCGCACACGCCTCCATTTATTTATTCTAGAATTTATTCCAGTTGGCCGATACATGCAGTAGACTAACCACAGACTCTACACATGAAAATAATAGATTGGAGCTAAACATGCCTTAGTAAAATCTTGGTCGTTAATGAGATACAGTGTATCAAGTTTAATTTCTAAATGAAGTTTTTCTTCTAGCTCAAGCTGTTTTTGAGATAGATATGAAAACTTGTAATAGGGGGTTTTTGAGGGCGCGTAACATGAATCTATTCCTGTTTTTCAAATAACTTGTAACTACCGGGTGTCAACGAGATTACTGCTACTGTAATATCCTTATGAAAAAAGTCATCGATTTCATATTTTGGGAATTGTTATGATAGGGTAAGATGTATATTTTGAATGTTCGAACAAATAAAAGTCGTTTCTGGTTTAACCGGAAGCGCCATCATCTTCGTTACTTTTGCTGTAGCTGTATTTTTCAAAAAATTTATATTCTACATTAAATTCTAAATATAAAACATGTATTACTTCCTATATCTCTGACAGTTGTCGAGAAAATGGCGATTGAATATGTTAAATGTATCAAGAATTATAACTTTTAGACAAGAAACAAATGAAGAGGAGAAACATTATGAGCGTATTTTATTATTTATTTGGTACTGTCTACTATCACTAAAATGCCACTACCGGTTTAACCGGGTGCTACGAAAATTGACTTTGATTCTCAAATTACTTTAATAATTTTAATGGAATTGCCCTATAATAAGTACTAAATTTAAATTCGACATACATTTCTCGATATTTTTTATTTATACTCTCCTATGTCCCTATATTATTAACAGATCAATTTGACGAGAACGACTAAACAATACCATTTTGATAAATATTAGGAAATAGGAAGTAATTTGATAAAATTAAACACAAAATCGTCGGTATTAACCGACTGTCAAGAAAACCTCTTATAAAGTATGCAAAAGTAATGGCGTCGGAAAACAAATGATAAGCGCAAACAAGTTGTCAGAGCCACCTTATATTAGAAATTGAACAGCCTAACATTGTTTCTAGTGTTGTGATCGCTCGAGCGAAAAACCGCTCGAGTACTCGATTATTGACATAACCGACATAGCTCGATTATTAAAAAAACTGCTCGAGTTATAAATTTAAGCGAAAATCGTCGCTTGTTACTTATTACCTTTCACTCGATACCCGAGCTTCGCTTGACGCCGACCGAAATGTGCTGCTTGGTAGTGTGATCGCTCGAGGTAAAAAACTGCTCATATATTCGAACATTTTTTTGCTCGATAGGAAATACTCTAGTTATAAATTCAAGCGAAAACCCGAAAATCATTGCTTTTCACTTGAAGTATGCCAATTCAATTAGTGGATTCATCGCAACATGGGTTTTGTTATGATTGGCTAGCCAGCGGCGATTGTAAATTTTTTAAAAATTAAAAACTCTTAAGACTAAACTTCTAAAACTTACAAAAACAACCTCTGGTGTTTTATCAACACATTCTTCTTAGTCATAAAAATTTCAAGTAATTAATCGCTCGAGCGATTCACTCGATTATTAAAATCGCTCGAGTTGGAATGCAGATCGTTTGATTGGCGATAACTCGAAAACTATTAGGTTGAGGCATATGAGAGTATGAATAAAAAATATCGAAAAATGTACGTAGAATTTAAATTTAGTACTTATTATAGCGCATTCCATTAAAATTATTAAAGTAAGTTGAGAATGAAAGTTACTTTTCGTAGCACTTCTGGTTTAACTGGAAATTAAATTTTCGTGATATTAGTAGATAGTACCACATAAATAAAATAATCGCATCATCATTTGTTTTTTGTCAAAACGTTATAATTTTTTAATAATTAAACATATTCAATCGTCATTTTCTCGACAACTGTCAGAGATAGGTATGGGACATGTTTTATATTAGAATTTAATGTAGAATCGAAAATTTAAAAAAAAAATACAGTGCGTTTCATTAAAAATAACAAAAATGATGGCGCTTCCGGTTAAACCAGAGACGACGTTAATTTGTTCAAACATTCAAAATATACATCCTACTCAAAATCATAACAATTCCCAAAATATGAAATCGATTACTTTTTTCATAAGGATATTACAGTCTTGCTAGTAATCTCGTTGACACCCGGTATATCACGCCCAAAATTTTTTGCGGGTAAATTTATTGGAATTCTGATTAAAATTTATAATATGTATAAAAAATTAAAGATACTTCATTTATCTCGTTAAATCAATCTATTTCGGAGATATTTGCATTTTTAAACAACATTGCATCCCTGAATAAGTGGATGATAAATCAAGTTTTGTGAAAATGAGATATTTTCACCTTTACCATCAATGATATCAAATTTCCACTGAGAATAAATTGGAAACTTAAAGTATTCCGTGAATACAGGGTGTTATGCTACTTTTTATTCTCCACCGATGGCATTATAAAATACTTCATGCGACGTTTCGTCTTTAGGTCACCGTCATTAACTTAATTTTTTTAAATACGGGCCTGGATTTTTTGTCTAAATAATGAAAGAGGACCAAAATCTACGTTCGGTGGTATACACCATTTACTGGTTTTCCGACGTTTTGTTCCTTAAATTGACCATCTTCATTAAAATACCCCTAGTACATTCCTGTAATTTATTTTGTTTCGAAGAAACTGAAGATTTTAAAATCAGTATTGCTATTTCTGTCTTAATTGTTATTGTTATTACGTACTACTACTGTTTTTGTTTTCATTTTAAACTACATATTTCAAACTATAGTTGTATCAAATTTCTCCTTAGCGTAAGTACAAGTAATTTTTTATTAATGCAAAAAAAATTTGACTCTTAAAGCCACTTTCTTTAAAACAGGCATTGAGTTTTACATTTTCGAATTATTCCGAATTTAAAGAGAAAAACTAATACAGGAACGTACTAGGGGTATTTTAATGAAGATGGTCAATTTAAGGAACAAAACGTCGGAAAACCAGTAAGTGTTGTATACCACTGAACGTAGATTTCGGCCCTCTTTCATAATTTAAACAAAAAGATCCAGGCCCGGATGTAAAAAAATTAAGTTGATGATGGTGACCCAAAGACGAAACGTTACATGAAAGATCTGATTATGTCATGTTATGGAGAATAAAAAGTAGCAATGAGGAAGTAAAATTTATTCTTGGACATTTCTTCGAATAAAGCCGGGAAAACAAAAAAACCGAAACGCAAAATTTTAGATTTTTCCAAATATTTTGAAAGCCCCTGTATTTATTTTAAATTTTTTGCGGCATATTATTCGGCCCATAATTACGCAACTTTGCCCCAATTGAACCTACTTCGTATCTCTTACCGTTTCCGAAATCCAAATGGTGATGGCCAAATTTGTGACACCCTGTTTAGGGACCTATTGAGATCGAGGCTGATTTTGGAAAATACGCCCCAATATGAAAATTGCTTTTTAAAGGGGCATTTTTAGACTTATCCACTTATTCAGGAATGATACAGAATCATTCAGTTTTGATAAAAAAATTATATAACAATGTACTGCATATTATGAATAAAATTATTTCCAATGTGAAAAATTTCCTTTACCTTTTATGAAATAGCGCATTACTTTAAACAAAGTTCTTTCTTTATTTTGAATTACGTTGGATTTCGCTATGCAACAAAATATTTAAATGCGAATATCTCGGAAACGGATTGATTTAACATAATGAATGAAGTTTACATTTTTCCTTTAGAAATGACAATTCTATTATAAATTTCAGAATCAGAATTGCAATAAAGCTACCGCGAAAAAATGTTGGGTGATAGTAGAAGTGTAGAGCGTAACTAGCGCCCTCTACAAGTTATTTGAAAAACATGAATTTTTAATTACATAATTTGATTTTTTATGTGATGTAGAAGTAGCATAGAAATATAAATTTATATTTAAAAAAAAAGGTTTCGAGTTTTTCTTACTGTCAAAACAACTATCACGTGATCTATCAAACTCAGAATGTTTGTGCAGAGTTGCATTAAGGGTCGACCGGAACTTTATTAAATTTTTGATTGTTTTATAACTTTTATGCATTTTTATAAAACTAAGAACATAAACGACATGCAAGTATATAAAAATTAATGAAAATTTAAGTCACGAATAAGAAAACAAACGACTTTTACGCCGGTAGCGTTTAACCCTGTCTAAATGCTACTGTAGAAAGAGAGTTTGTGCCTTATAGGAGCGGCATTTACACGGGTTTGAACCCAACCGACGTAAAAGTCGTTTGCGTTTTATAATCAACAATTTTGCAGGTTATACATTTTCAAAAATTTTATAAAGTTCCGATCGACCCTTAATGCAACTCTGCACAAACATTCTTACTTTGATACATCACGTGATATTTGTTTTGACGCCCCCGTTATTTCGTTGGATTTAGTATAGACTAGGATTGAAATAGGTAACAATAATAACTTTAGGGGTCTGATAAGATTAGGATTCTTCTAAAAGTAAAAATAAAGGTGTAGGGATAACAGGGCAAAATGTAGGACATATATTTTTATAGATAGGTACCCACTTTAATGTGTTTTTTGAAATTGGGGTAAGCTCGATCACTTCCCGTAAGTTTTCAATGGATGTGTTAATTTTAAAACTTTGCCGGACTTTGTCTTATTTTAGTGGTATTTTAGCTTTAATGTGTACTATTATATTTTTATAAAATTAATATACCTAAATACCAAAATATTAATCTTTCATTTCACCTACTATTTAATGCGTAAACCCTTTTAATACCTTCAAAAGACAATTAAAAGCGCTAACAGCAATATAAAACTCCATAAGAAATTTAAAAATTACTCTTCCACCACTGCGCTTGTGTATATGTGCTAGTTCCTCTATTTCGTGTTCTGAAGACACTAAAAGGCTTGTTTTTCGATCTAGAATGTATTTTAGAATAAAATCGCTAAACAAAGATTTCCACAAATTAAGTAATTCTAGGAAAAGAAAGATTAAAAAAGTGTTACTTTTAATTTTACCTACTTATCTAAAAATCTAAAACAAATAAGGTAGAAATAAGTTAAAAAATTTTTTTTTACAATTTTAATACCATGTATCTTAAAAATTAAGCATAAGTATAAAATAAAAATTTCTCTCAGTTATTTAGAAACGGCCCCGTATTACACAATGTATGTTTTGTCCAAAAACATTTAATACAGGGTGTTATGGAAATGATTTATTATATTTAAATGGGCGACTCCTTGGGTCTCCTAGAGAAACGCTACATATATATTTTTTTGAATCGTCCGTTTTAAAAGTGGGGTCCAGTCCCATAAACTCACAGCTCATTCCGCGTCCTTGTAATATGTCACCCTGTAGTAGCATTTCAGATACTCTCGATTGATTCGAACTGGTGAAAACAGGGATGGAATAGGATGGATAATAATAATAATAATAATAATGTTTTTATTCAGCATATACTTATATAAATAAATAATATGAATTACATAATGATAATAAATAAATACTTTAATAATTGACAAATACGGTCCTATGGTAGATAATAAATATCGATTCTTCCCCATAGGCCTGAAAAAGTATATAATATATATATTTCTAGAAAAATGTAATTAATTTAATTAAATCATAATAAAAGAAAAAAGAATATATATAGAGAAAAAAAAATACAAATATGAAAATAAACGGAGACCACTGTTATATAACAAATAACATTAGGTAAGTCTCACATAAACATCACACACATAATCCCACTTTCAATGAGTTCATTGAGTCCTAAAAATTTTGTCCTTTAAACCCTTTCTAAGCATGTTGCAAGATAAGTGAAAACTTGGATCAACCGCCGCAGGTATATTATAGAGAAATGACCATTTATAAGATTCTTTTTTATGGCGAGGTATTGTCAAAAAATGTCCAGTTCTCAAATTTAAATGATGAACATCCGTTCTGTAGGATATCCTGGTGAATAGATATTTCGGTGTTTTAGATTTAAGAATTTTATAAAAAAGACAAGACATGTGTAATCTTCTGCGATTGCTCATTGACAGCCACCGCGAGCTTCCCTCAGCTTATGGGAAATTCGTCGCCTTATACGATAAATTAGCCTCAAGCAACTGTTTTGAACCTTTTGTATTTGTCTTGTGTCCAGACTGTCAAGACACGGTCCATAGACACTATCACAGTGATTAAAGTGTGAGAGCACCAGAGAATCACAAAGTAATTTTTTTATTCCTGCTGTCAAATAGCGCCGTTGGTAATAAATGAGTTTTAAGGATGTATAAGCTCGCTGTAGACAAGATGTCACATGTTCACTAAATCTAAGTTTAAAATCAATAAGCAATCCCAGGCTTTTACAGCTAGACACGAAGGGAATGTCAGGGCCCAACCGCAATATCATTGTTTGCTGAGCAATGTTTCTTTGGTATTCATTACCAAATATAACGGCGCACGTTTTACTAGCATTAAGCTTAAGGCCATGATCTTCCGAAATTTTAAGCAGAGCTTGTAGATCAGTGTTAATATTATCAACTGCACTCACTATTGACATGCAAAAGCAAAAATGAGAAATAAAGTTGGGCATCGTAATCAGCATATAAGTGATGCTTAGTGTTTAAGACAGTGGTAAAAATTTGATGTAAAGATTGTTTCACGAAAAATGGATATAACTTAACGACTGCAGTAAAAGTACCTGTGGCCATCCCATTATTTATGACCGTTTGTTATTATTATGTGGAAAGGACCGGATTGTAATAATTATAATTAAATATAGACACATCAGGTAGGTTAGGTTGCTTAATTTATATTTAAATATCTATTTGTGGTAAAATTTGTTAGTTTTTGAGGAATGGTTCAAGAATTGTCTTTTACCAAACATTCCTCAGAATAGCGTGATAGTAATGGACAATGCGAGCTATCAAAGTCGCCAATTACATAAAGCTCCAAGCTCAAATAATACAAAATTGGAGATTCAGAACTACATGGCGGCGAATGATATATATTTTGAAGAAAGTATTTTGAAAAAAAGTATATGTTTGTGACATATTGGCAGAAGAAATTGGACATACAGTGCTACGGCTCCCACCCTATTATTGCATTTTTAACCCCATAGAGCATATGTGGCACCAGTTAAAATCACTGGTTAGGCCTGAAAATATTTCTCCGACTTTAAGTTCTAGTGTTGTAGAATTAATACGAAAATGCTTTAATGATATTCCCCCAGGTAGTTGGAAAAATTCAGTCCGTCACGTAATAACTGTAGAAAATTCGTATATTAGTCTGGATCGTATAATTAATCCAATTATAATTAATTTTGATGAGGATAGCGATAGCGAAACAGAACTATCTATAGAATGACATTATAAATGTAAATAAATATGACTAGTAATATTTAAAAAAAATGAGTACAGTAGAGGTCCAAGAATGCTGCCCTGAGGCACACCTTGTTTTAGCACGCGACCGTTGGAAACTTTATTACCAAGCTTGACTTATTGATATCTATCCGATAAGTATGATCTGAGAAGTTTTTGGGCGACGATCAGACGTTATTGTTTAATTTTTAATATTTTACATTTAATTTTTAATCGTAAAAAACGAAAAAACTTGAACATAAGCAACATAATAATATTTAAATACAATAAGAATTTAAAGAAGCGCAGTAAGAAACCGTCAGCAAACTGACGACGCATGCGCATTTGTTAAAAAACGTTCTCGCACGAGAAATCCCAAACCGTCGATAGAAAATCCGACGTTCGCAGAGGCCAAACTGTTGGTTACGGATCGGCAGCTAACTGGATTGTTAACAAAGATATTACAAGCTACAGATGGAAAATGTACATTTCTAGCCTACGCAACGACTGCAAACATTCCATGCCACCTCTTTCGTTCATTATTGCAGCATGGCCAGATTGACATATTTAGCGCAAAGGTATCTTGCACAATCCCAATTAATTTGTTAATTTGGCAAATACAACGGAATTGCTCTTAAAATAAATTTATTTTCCAATAATTTTACTAGAAACTGTGAAAAGGCGATGAGAGAATCTTTAAAAAAATATATTATTATACTTAAATATATCAAACGAATCTTGAACTAACCCAATTATACTCTGGCAACTTCTATTTCTATTTTACTACGATTCGGACCGAAAAGATAAGCAAGATGAATGAATACTAATCTCGTAAACATTGCGATGTTTGTTCTTTGATCTAACGGATCGTTATATAATTTGGTTGATTTGTGTTTTATGAATGGATTATGGGATCTGTAGTTTACAATACCTTCGGTTGCTAATATCGCAGAAAAAGTGTATTTACTACATTGTTACAATTGTTACGTCGCAAACGTAGTTTTGATTGGCGGAAAGTGTCAAAGATACAACATAACATCAACTTTATTATTATAAATTTAATGTTAAAAGTTGGACATTGGAATGAAAAAGTCGAAATAATAGTTTTTAGCGATTGTTCTTCTGTTGCATGAAAGAGGGAATCATTTGATAAGTGTAACAAAATACGTACTAAGAGCATACAGGGTGTTATGGAAATGACGTATTATATTTAAACCGGCAAATCCAGAGATAAATTGAAGAAAAATAACCATAAATAGCGCTTTGAATTAGTAAGCGAAATATACAATTTATATGAAATCTCAAAATTTACGCGGCCGCTCCCGAGGCCCTTCGCAATCAATATTTTATTGAGGCAGTCTCGAGGTTCAAAAGATGTTAGCGCATTATAGGCGATGTTGTCATCACACAGAATTCTAAACGCACGTGTTCAGTTTTTGACAATAAGACGTCTTTGACGCGCGTTATCACTTCATTTTCAAACTTTTTAGACAAAAAAAACTACAATTTTAAGGTACATACTCTCTTACTTTCGATCTTATTTTAAAATAATCCGTTTTATAATTAAATTACATAAAAAAATAAACACAAAAAGTATGTTTTTCAACAGAACCAACAGTAGATAATATCACACAAATTTGAAATCACATCACAACATTTATTATTATGAATTATTTCACAACAAAAAAAAAATCGAGCAATACAACTAACAAAACGTTTAAAATTCGTATACGTCAAGCACGTGGAACCCTCGACACGACGTCGTCACTCCCGAGTCTCGAAACATACTGAAGTATGAAGAGCACGCGGCCAGTATTGAAGTAAGGGTGAGACACGCGGTGTGATCTGACAACACTGTTAGTATACACTAGTGACCCACATTGTTGCTAAGTGAATTCAGATGGGACGGCGCTACATTATGTGGGTAAAAAGGGTTTTTACCTTAGTATTTAGATATTCGATTAAAAAAAAGTATTTAGACTTTCTCTAGGACTCCCAAGGAGTCAACCATTTAAATATATTAAGTAACTTCCATAACACCCTGTATAGCAAATTACATTTACTGCGGTAGTAAATTACGTAGTAAATGTTACATTATCTACTTTAACAACCTTGGTTGTTAACCGTCAGGGAAGCGAATTTTTAGTTGGAAACTTGCGCAGTTGTTTCTACAACCTGCCATGACGTTTTATTTGTTGTATGATAAATGAACCTCAAAACTTGATATTTCAAGGAAGAAAGTCCTTTCTTGAGCGTATTTTTTACTACCAAAGTAAGTGCAATGAAAATTATTGATACTTTACATTGCACTGTGTTACTATTAGTAAATTTAATTTAAGAAATAACATTAAACCTCCTTCTCCAACTTGCATATTGTCGATTTTATACGTCTATCAAACTTAGAGATTTCTAATCTTAATCTTGCTAAAAATGATTTTTTTATTACGGTAGGTTTCACTTATCTGTCATGTGTTCGCAAAGCAGCAAATCTGCAACCAGTTCCCAATCAATTATAAACCCCGCATGTGCAGAGAAAATTGGCAATCGGTTGGCAATTTGCTTGTGCGAACGAAGCTATTATATTTTTTTTCTTTGGTAGAAGGCGATTTCTTTTTCGGTCATTTTTGGTACTTGTAGTCGGTACTCGAATAAACACTCGATTCTGAAAATAATGATTCCTTCCCCTCACTACTGATTACATTAAACTTACTTCTTCGGGATTTTTGCAATTACATTTCTGAAATGATTGATAATCAAGTTCGCTACATTTAAACTTATTGGCTTCCTAGGGATTCGCGTGGCTGAGCAAATGCTTCTTTAAAATATATCTTTCAGGGGTACCAAATTCACATCGACTACATTTAAACTTATTGACTTCCTCGGGCTTCATATGCCTGCGCAAATGCTTCTTTAAACTATGTTTATCGTGTGTATCAAATTCACAATGGCTACATTTAAACCTATCGACTTCCTCGGGATTCATATGCCTGCGCAAATGCTTCTTTAAACTATATTTATTAAGCGTCTCAAATTCACAATGGCTACATTTAAACTTCTCGGGATTCATATGGTTGAGGAAATGCCGCTTTAAATACCTTTCCTGATCTGTTTGAAATTCACATTGGCTACATTTAAACTTATCGACTTCCTCGGGATTTCTATGTCTTAGCAAATGATTCTTTAAATTACGTTTATTAAGTGTCTGAAATTCGCATTGGATACACTTAAACTTATCGACTTCTCCGGGATTCATATGCCTGAGCATATGATTCCTTAAAGTACATTTATCAAATGTATCAAATTCACATTGACTACATTTAAACTTATCGACTTCCTCGGGATTCATATGCTTGAGCAAATGGCGCTTTAAAGACCTTTTCTGAACTGCTTGAAATTCACATTGACTACATTTAAATTTCTTCTCGACTTCCTCGTGAGGTAAATGTGTGAGCAGATGCGCTTTTAAACACGCTTTATAGAGTGTTTGAAAGTCACATTGCTTACATTTAAACTTCTTGACGTTCTCGGGAGGCAAATGCAGGACCACATGCCTTTTTAAACTGGTTTTATGAATTGTCTGAAATTCACATCGGGTACATTTATATGTTTGAACTTCCTCTGGATTCATATGCATGCGCAAATGCCGCTTAAAAGTAGTTACATATTCTGTTTCATATTCACAATGACTACATTTAAACTCTTTTTCTTCCTGGGGATCCATATGCAGGAGCAAATGCTTCTCAGAACTACCCGATGGACTTGCTTGAGTTTCGTATTGATGATTTTTCTCCGATATGTGTCTTGGTGTGTCATATCTGTTTGGCGAAATTCTGCAAAGATATTATATTATTAATTGTATGATAAACGCAAGGTATCTAGCAGCTCCAATTTTGTTTGGAGCGCGCAGTTACGTCATGGTGCGAACTATTTTTAATAATAATAATAATTTATTTATTTCTTCAATTTAACTGTAAAAATGAGAAATATAAACAATAATTGAAGAAAACGTCAAAAGATTTCTATAAAGTCTAAACAATAAAATAGTTGTAGGATAATTAAGCTAATAATATAAACGAACAAAGGTAATAACTACTAATTAAAATTGAAGCTGTCAACGATACAATACGATGACAGTCATTGATAGAATTCTTGAATGGTATAGCAAGTTTTTTGTATTAATAAATGTTCGAGTCTATTCTTAAAAATATTTATATTAGGAGAATTTCTTATCTCAGGACTCAACCCGTTGAAGAACTTGCACCCGTTACATGACACTGAGCTTTGAAACAAAGCAGTACTATGGATAGGTGGCAGCAGAAGTTCTCTTCTTCTGGTCTTATGTGAGGGATCCATTCTAGTGCGCAAAAAATTAGTTTTATTTTTAAATACAAAAACACAACTCTCAAAAATGTAAATACTAGCCACAGTTAAAATTGTTAAATCCTTGAACGCCGCTCGACAAGATTCCCTGTAACCTATTGATGACAAGATACGTACCGCATATTTCTGCAACAAGAACACTCTATTTACTTGTGAGCTGGAACCCCAATTTATTATAGCATAACGAATATGAGAGTGAATATTTGAGTAGTATAGTGGTAGTAAAACAGGTTGGCTACATTGCTTCGAGAGAAAATTAAGAGCATAACACCCACTACGAAGCCTGGCACATATTATTTCTATATGCTAAGGTAAAAAAATTATGTGGATTATTTCATCGCCATGCATTTGCCAAATAATTATAAAAGTCCAGATATCTCAAAAACTGGCAAAGTCAGACAAAAAGATGTTCTATAAAATTTGCTTAGAATTTAAAGGTTAATCGATAAATATAATAAAATTTACCATGTTGTAATTAAAAGAAACGTAAGTTGACAGCTACTTACGGTATAACCGAAAATGACAGGAAAATGTGAATATTTTAGTTAAAGAGGGCGTATCGATAAACCTAAATCCCAAAGTGTCAGAAACATATGTTCAGTAATTCTCCATAAAGTTCTAATGCAAGCTCCTCGTGAATTGTATTAATCGTTCGAAAATAAACTTTGTAAATTAAAAACATGTAATTTATAAATACGATTCTAGAATCAATGTCAAATCCTACTAACTCATAAAAGTATAACGGGTAGGTATTAACCTAGCATGCTATTAATGTCATGTGACTTGGCCACCATTTTGCAAGATCTTTCAAAATTTATACTTTACTTACTCGGTTATCCCCGCTGTCAAATCCTCCTCCTTTAAATCAAGTTCTTCACGTTTAATTGTTATATTTTCAATAGCCGGGATGTAATCAGATGCGCCTACAGCTTCCTCATTTTTAATCATGACCAACTCATCAATTCTATCATAAGAAACATTTTTGCTCCTGTAAAACGTAAAAATACTATTTAAGCATTACTTATATCGATAACATTTATCGAAATCTATTTACAATAAGGATAAGACTCGGAATAATATAAATATACATTATATTCAAACTAAAATCAAATGTGCAAAAGTTTAAAGTGGCCTCACAACAATACATTATTGTTTTTTAAAATATAGGGTATTATGGAAATTACTTATCCTATTTAAACAGGCAAATCCTGAGATGAAAGCAAATTGAACAAAAATAAATGGCGCTTTGAATCAATAAGCGAAATATACACTTTATCTAAAAATTCACGTGGTCGCTACCGGCGACGCACACAATCAATAATTTATTGAGGTAGGCCAAGTCTCAAGAGTTCAGCGCATTTTAGCCGGTGTTACACAGAATTGTAAACCCACGTGTTCAATTACTTAACTACAATTTTAAGGTACATACTCTCTTATCTTTGATCTTATTTAAAAATAATCCGTTTAATAATGAAATTCCATAAAAAAATAAAACATAAAAAGTACGTTTGCAACAGAACCAACCAGTAATATCACACAAATTATTTATTTCACAATATTTATTATTATGAATTATTTCACTACAGAAAAGAAATCGGGTAATGCTACAACAAAAAAAACGTTTAAAATTCGTATACATCAAGCACGTGGAACTTAAAGATACCCTCGGCGACGTCGTATTAGCACCGATCATCTAAACATACTAAACGTAAAAGCAAATTTACATACGCGCGCGGCTGTTATTCAAACAAGGACGAGACTTTGTCGACTCGTGACGAGTTTACTCTAGCCACCTACATATAGTTGCTAACTGAAACCAGATCGAGCGGGGCGCCGCACGTGGGCCAAAAAGGTTGTTACCAGTGGCGGCTCGTGACCTATGATAGAGAGGGTTCACAAGTATCGTGAAATGTTTTTTAAAATTTGATTTTTGTGTAACAACCAACAAGAAAAACAAAACACACGGTTAGTTATGCTGCATCCACAAAGCCAGTTCTTTTTTTCATTTTTCAACTTTCTAATAAAGTCCCTAGATTTACCCTAGATTTAGGTCTTCCGGCATTCTTCACTTCAATTTTTTTCTCCAAACTCAAAGAGCTAAACTTATTTTTTAAATAGTCCACCGTGAAACTATTTTAAAATATTAAAACATACACGCTCGAATTTCTAAATACATGCACCAACAGACAACAACGCGGCGCACACTAAAATTGTGCGCCTTTTCCATGTTAAATCGCCATAGACCCGCTGTCCCCCGCCACCTGTTACTACAGAGAAACTGCATTATGTTCCACTCACTTATTCGCATATGCGAGTAAATCGCGTCATTCGCGTCATTATCCTTGCTGAGTTGCCGGATGAATCGAGAGCCAAGTTTGGTTTGACGGTACAATAAAATTAGGGAGGGTCGGACTTTATACGATAAATAATATTCAATGAATATAAATTAATATTTTTTTATTCGTTTTGGGGGCGCACGTGCGCATGTGCTCATGTGGAAGAACCGCCACTGGTTGTTACTTTAGTATTTAGATATTCGATTTAAAAAAATGTACGTAGGCGTTCTCTAGGACGCCCGAGGAGTCACCTATTTAAATATAATCAGTCCTTTCCATAACCCTGTAGTATATACACACACTATACAAGTTATGAAATATTTTTTGATTCTATAAGGTTATCTCGGAGGCATCTTTCTCTCTTCATAAAACATATTTCTGGTGGTGGGAGACATTATGGTAGCTCGGTGCTGGAACCTAGCTTCCTATGGGCTTATTGAAGTAATTTCAATTAGGTATTATCATTATGTAACAAATATGAAATAAACATAAATATAATTAAATAGTAATAGTTAAATACACAGTGGTTGCCAGGTAAATGACAACAAAGAAATAAGGTAAGTCACTTGATTTTGAATTTTTATGGGTTTATTTTGAATTTGCTAGAATAGGTATTAACTTTCTTGTTCATTTTAGTGTCTGGTAAAACAGTGTTTGTAGATAAAATAATTTAAGCATGTCCAATCTTACCTAGCTGTTTTCTGTTCCAGATCTTCTTGTTTGATCTCTACTTCCTCATTTTTAATTTTCCAGTCTTCATAGACATTTATTGTTTCACATCTCGGTTCAGCTACACTCTGTGTCGAAAAGGATGAAGGGCTTCTATAATGCACAAAATACTTATATAGAGAAAAGGTAAAAAAGTGTTGGTGATGCTTACTATGCTGTCAGGTAATAACCCAATTTTCTTCAGACATCTGACCCTGCATTAGACATTAATATTAGGCCCTCTACGAATACGTTTTTAAACTGGAACAGGAACAATTCCCAAGAATTTATTTTGATTATTACAATTCTTTACACATTATTAGGGAAATATGTAAATATTGGTTCCACAAGTTTGCATGTGTTTGGGTTTCCTTTTGACTTAAAACAAAATTATTTTTAACTTATTTTCTACTGCCCAGTACCATACTGTTAATTGGGCGGGTACCTGTTAAATCCAGCCAGTTATCCAGCACAAACCCGAACAAACCCAATTATAATAAAATCTGATATATGGCAAAGTGGGACACACTCTTTCATTCACTACCTACACCAATAATAAAATTTAAATCCATCTGATATTGTTGATTAATAATAGGAGAGCTTTGTTGGTCATATTATTTAAAATAATAAGTTTCAAAAAATTATTTTTTGACATTAGCCTTAGAATTTTTCACTTACAGTATTGTTACCAATCTACCGTTTCTCAAACTGTGGTCCGCGGACCCCTTGGGGGTCCGCGAACCTTTACTTAGGGGTCCGCGAACCACTAAGTGGAAATAAATAACTAAAGGAAATTAGTTATGCATGACTTCCTCTCCTAGAATCAATGCTGTAGTAATGTAGCGAGCGGCTGGGGGGTCCACGACAAAATTCTATAATGAAAAGGGGTCCGCGGTCAAAAATGCTTGAGAAACGCTGTAATCTAGAGCGTACTTTTGTACCGAATTCGGTAAACTTCACACAGTTTTGGCACGTTGGTACCTCTTTCGAGTAACGTAACGTAACCGTAATGACCTTTTTTTTTAGTACTCTGTTTACTACTGGCGACCTTTTTTTAGTTGTTTACCGTCTTTTGATGAATGTCGGAACAACGCTGATTGTTACTGATTTTACATTTTACTACACTATATGAACTTTCTGATAAGTTTTTAAGTAAGTACCTATATAGTATACCTGGAATATATATACTTAAGACAAGATAAGTTCTTTGATTCTAACTGGAATGTTGAAAAGAATTTAACACTATTCAAATTGAAATGTTTATTTGCTAAGTAGGTAATCTAGGTGAATTCAAAAATTTTGGCCAATTCGAGCTGTGCTACATCCAATTTTTTTTTATGATATACTTATTGAACTTATAATTATAAGTTTTATAAAAGTCATTATTATATTTACCTAGTTTGATATGTGGCCATGAAATAAACTAAGAAGCTGAATTAGGAGGAGTAAGATTGTTTTATATTGCAGGCCATTACCGCAACGATAGGTAGGTACTAAATTGTGAATGTGTTTAACAAAGAAGACAGTTATTTTATTTTTTTTAACAAAAAATAGTAAATACCTCTTCTATGCACTTGATATTTTAGATGTAACAACATTCAAAAAATCGTAACTAATTTTAACAAAAATTTTATTTTTAATATATATACAGCAAATATACAGGGTTATTCACATTATTCGAGACGACATATTATAGCTAAGTTATTTGTTTTGGATAAAAACAAATATTCAGGGTCGATAGGGGCCTATTTGAGGTACATTTTAAAATTATTTTCATAATGTACAGGTTGTCCCAAAAACACGAAACGTATGAAAGTGGCATTTTTTTAAATGAAATGCCCAGTATATTATTTCATTTTCGGTTCCTATGATCAAAATAAATATTACTTTCATTAATATTTACCGTACTCACTTCACAGTTTGTAAAATATTTCATATTTTGTCAAAATGTAGTAACAATTTTAATGATTAAATTCTCAACATGTATTTTGTTTTTTAAACCCAATTTCTCAATGGACTCTACTCACTGATTAAGTTTTGTGTATCAGTTATGAAAAAAAAAACTCACTAACTTATACACAGTGTCCAAAAAGTACTACTAAATAATTACAAGTTTGAAATGGTAATGACTTGCTTAATTTAATTATAACACCCTGTATTTTATGTCACTAACAGATGTAGAATTTAATTGTCTATCAAAATTCGTAGCGCATAAATAATTCTAGGAGTCTTTCTTTGGTTAATATGGGCAATATAAGATTAGATATATCTTTCATTCAAATCCAATTTTACTTGAATAATCCGAATGAAGATGAAAAGCTTGGGAATGTTTTGGCCAAAATTCTTGCACCTACCAAGGTCTACTTACTTATAAATATCAGGGGTATTCTCCATTGGTGCCTGCCTTTCTAGTAGCAGAAAAAGTGTACTCTTCGGTTTAGTTCCTTCAAATTTGATATCAAATGGACCATTATGGGTATCGAAATCCTCCAGTTCCAACTTCCTTTTAATTGGTGCAGTACTCACATAATGTGTCCATTTCCGAGAAATTTCTAATAAATTACTTTCTTTATTTATTTTGGTTTTGATCATATTTAAAACCTTTGTATGAACACAACTCTGTCTCTATCTTTATAAACATTATTTTGAGAAACATGTTCAGACAAAAAATCCTACCTTGCATTCTTTTCAACGATTCCTGCTTCCAGAAGTAACTTATCCGGTATTAAACCGACCATTTTCTTTGGGTAGGGGAGTCCATATTACTTCGTTATATTTGTCCCGTATTGAAAGAAAGATGAAAACAGAAAACGTCGATTACGAAGAAAAATAATGGGGTTATGTGGGTGGCTTCCGTCCGTTCAACGGAAGATATTATATTATTCCAATTGTCCCGGTTTGTTGTTTAAAAACCTAAATAACATTCCTTTGTGCCGTCAGAGCAAGTCTTTTATTCCACTCTTAACATCGAATATGTTTATACTAATGAATGAAGTTTTTCGAATAATTCGGCCATGGCAAAGGGTATCATCGAAAGGTTGGCAAGATTAGAGGGGTACGATTACTTACGTTCAACATAAGTACGTTCGATGACAACGGTTTGTGTTTATAATTATACATTATACGATTGTGCAGATCATTCATTATTTTCAAAATCAAACGACGTAGGTAATCCTTTTTTGAAGATCTAATACTACAACCTTAATAAAACGTGATTCATTTATACTTACTGGATGCCAGGCGGAAATGTTATTTTTCTGACTGCTTCACGCACAGAGGGTTTATTCACCGACCTATATCTATGGATAGCCAAACTCTAAAAGCAAAAGTGGCAAATTTATGGCCTCACGCATGTAAACAAAAGTGCTCGTCAGGGTCATGCGCAATGCAGACTGATAAACTCTGGACCTTAACCGGTGAACAGGAACATACTTCGCTCTTAATGAAAATGATTACACGGCAATATTTTGGCTTCTTTATTGGGCAATAAACAATCTAATTTCTCGCATAAAAGAAGGCCTTGTGGCCATCACTTAAAATTAATTTTGATATCAATTGTCCACGTATCGATAGATTTTTAATATCGTTAAATCCCTACGACCGATTTCGGTTCTGGACGATCGTCGTAAGTTGTCAACCAAACGGGCACCAATACCGGCGGGGTTGCCTATATGACAGCGTCAGGACCAAAAAAACTGTATAGAACGGGGACAAATTAGCTAAAAATATATTGGGGGGGGGGGGACAAACCCCCCTCCCTATATACGGCCCTGGTTAGTTATACACTGAAAACGTAATGGCTGGAACAAATTCATGTGAAATTGATGCTTTATTTTTGAAAAAACGCACGACGCATAATTTTTTATTTTTGTTGCTCAATTTTCGAAGGCAATTTCACGTATACAGAGTGACCCAAAAACAAGTTAAGACAATTCACTATTCGCGGAAAAAACAATAAAATATACAAGTTATTTTGATTCGTTATACGGAATCATTTTATAGTAATTACCGCATTAAAACTGTTTCTGAATGCTAAAAATTTTATTAAATATAAAAATAGATATAAGCTATACAAATGTACGTAAAATTATATTTTCAGTACTATCTAGAATAATCATATCTTCTAGGCCATAAATTGTTACAAGAAAAAAGATTCACGTTAATTAAACAAATAAAGTATTGAAGAGGTGTAGGTATAGCTGCTCCACTAAGTTTAATACAGGATATTTAAATTGTAATTTCAAATATGCGTCGAAGGTTTAGGGTAGCTAAATTAAATTTTCCCCCAATATTCGGTTTTAAACGCTATTACATGTTTGGCAACAAAATGCTAAAGAAATGTATGAAGCAGTCACCATTTGAAAATTATTGATAACCAACAAGTTTACATAATCGTATTCGTTGATGACTATTAATAATTTTCAAATGGCGATAGCCTCGATCAGTTTCTTTTTAGAATTTGTCTGTTTTTCAACGCCGTCATAGCCAACTAGGAGTAACTGAACTTAAAATCCGCAGCAATATCGCGAAAACGGTTAGACATATTAAGTTTGAGTCAAGTATATACTTTTTACTTTAGCAATTTCCCTTCATTGAGAACAAATAAGAAAAAATCATAGATTTATTAAACCCAGTGTATGTAATTTGCGCCCTCTAATGTGAAACTTAAAAATTTCTACAAATTCTCATAATTTACCTCATAAAAATATCACACAGACAAATTCTAATCTGATACATTGAGCGTTTTCAAATTATTTTCCAACTTTCACTTTTAACACCCTGTATTTCTAGAATGAGAAACATTTCGAAAAACTGGTAGGGTAAGGTAATATTTATTTGCTTGGAAATGTGTATCAGCGTTTACAAAACAAGAGTGGTTTTATGCAAGGCTTTATCCATTTTACCTCTTTGTCTGAAATTTATGTTTAGTTAAATCTGCTGGATTTTCGGCTATTTAAATTATCTATCCGAGATGCTCGGGTTTGTTCGATATTCAGAGTGATTCCATTAAAATTACTGACTACGGATTCACATGACTACTACCGGCTACATTAAAACTTATCGGCTTCCTCTGCATTCATATGAATGAGCAAATGCCGCTTTAAATTAGCTTTACGAAGTGTCTGAAATTCACATTGGCTACATTCAAACTTATCGGCTTCCTCGGGATTCATATGCCTGAACAAATGCCTCTTTAAATTACGTTTGTCAAGTGTATAATATTCACATTGGCTACATTTAAACTTATCGACTTCCTCGGGATTCATATGCCTGAGCAAATGTCTCTTTAAATTACTTTTGTCAAGTGTATAATATTCACATTGGCTACATTTAAACTTATCGGCTTCCTCGGAATTCATATGCCCGAGCAAATGCTTCGTTAAATTACTTTTGTCAAGTGTATAATATTCACATTGGCTACATTTAAACGTATTGAATTCCACGGGATTTACATGAATCAGCATATGACGCTTTAAAGTATCTTTCCGAAGTGTTTGAAATTCACATTGACTACATTTAAACGTATTGACTTCCGCGGGATTTACATGCGTCAGCATATGACGCTTTAAAGTATCTTTCCAAAGTGTTTGAAATTCACATTGTTCACATTTAAACTTTTCGACTTCCTCGGGATTCATATGCCTAAGCAAATGTACCTTTAAATGGCTTTTCCGAAGTGTTTCATATTTACATTGGTCACATTTAAATTTTTTGACTTCCTCGGGATTCATATGTTTGAGCAAATGCAGGTTTAAATTACATTTATGAAGTGTTTGATATTCACATTGACTACATTTCAACTTTTGGACTTTCTCGGGATTCATATGCCTGAGCAAATGCTTCTTTAAACTATCTTTATCAAGTGTGCCATATTCACATTGACTACATTTAAACTTATCGACTTGCTCGGGTTTCATATGCTTGCGCAAATGGCGCCTTAAATACCTTATATCAGCGGCTTCAAATTCACATTGGTTACATTTAAACTTCTTGTTGGCGTTGTCAGGTAAATGTGTGAGCAGATGTGTTTTTAAACAAGGTTGAGAAAGAGTTTGATATCCACATTGGTTACATTTAAACTTCTCTACTTTCTCGGGAGGTAAATGCTGGACCAGATGCCTTTTTAAACTAGCTTTATGAATTGTTTCAAATTTGCATTGGCTACATTTATATGTTTGAACTGCCTCTGGATTCATATGCATGCGCAAATGCCGCTTAAATCTAGTTTTATAATCTGTTTGATGTTCACAATAACTACATTTAAACTCTTTTTCTCGCTCGGTATCCATATGCTGCAGCAAATGCTTCTCAGAACTACCCGCTGGACTTGCTTGACTTGCATATTGATGATTTTTCTCCCATGTGTATCTTGGTGTGTCTTGTCTGTTTGGCGAAATTCTGCAAAGATTTTATATTATTAATTGTATGATAAATGATACAATAAACAAAAAGTATCAAGCCACTCCAATTTCGTTTGGCATCCAGGTTCATTTCAAGTGACAAAAAACTCTTGCATGCCTTGGCGCCAATGATGAGAACAGCACGGTAAGTCAATTAGCAACAACATATAGGGTGTTACAAAGTCGGCCTTCACTATTGGGATTTCGGGTTTGTTCGATTGAGGCAAAGTTGCGTAATTATAGGCCCAATTAAATGCCGCAAAAAAATTTAAAATAAATACAGGGGCTTTAAAGATATTTGGCAAAATCTAAAATTTTGCGTTTTGCAGTTTTTATTTCTTCCCGACTTTGTTGGAAGAGATGTCCAAAAATAAATTTCACCTGGTCATTTCTACATTTTATTCTCCACAATATCGCATTATCAGATATTTCATGCGACGTTTCGTCTTTAGGTCACCAACATCAATTAAATTTTTTTAAATACGAGCCTGGATCTTTTTCTTTAAATTATGAAGGACGGCCGAAATCTACATTTAGTGGTATACAACACTTCTTAGTATTCCGACGTTTTGTTCCTTAAATTGACCATCTTCATTGAAATATTCATAGTACGTTCCTGTAATTAATTTTTTTTAAAAACTCGGTCTAGTTTGAAAATGTAAAACTCAACCCCCTTTTAAAAGTCTTAAGAAAGTGCTGGCTTTAAGAGTCAAATTTTTTTGTATTAATAAAATAAATTACTTGTACTTACGCTAAGTAAACATTTGATACAACTAACTAAATAAAACAGTCGTAGTGCGTAATAACAATAACAATACAATAATAATTAAAGACAGAAATAGTAATAATAATTTTAAAATCTTCAGTATTTTTGAAACAAAAGTAAATTACAGGAACGCGCTAGGGGTATTTTAATGAAGATGGTCAAAGTAAAGAACAAAACGTCGGAAACCAGTAAGTATTGTATACCACTGAACATAGATTTCGGTTCTATTTCATAAATTAAACAAAAAAATCTAGGCTCCTATTTAAAAAAAAAATAAGTTTTTGCTGGTGACATCAAGACGAAACGTTACATGAAAGATCTGGTGATGCCATCTTGTGGAGAATGAAAAGTAGCTATGAGAAAGTGAAATTTATTTTTGGACATCTCTTCGAACAAAGTCAGGAAACAATAAAAACCGAAACGCAAAATTTTAGATTTTTCCAAATATTTTGAGAGCCCCTGTATTTAGTTTTCATTTTTTTTTTGCGGCATATTATTGGGCCCATAATTATGCAACTTTGCCACAATTTAACCGACTTCGTATCTCGTACAGTTTCCGAAATTCCAATGGTGAAGGCCGAATTTGTAACACACCGTATACGTTTCAAAATTTAGATCTAGCGGACAAAGCGGGCATTAATATTTTTCAGATCATCGTAAACTCTGTTCTTAAAGCTCCTAACTGAGGGATCGCTGACAGGTTCGCCTCCTAAGCTATTCCAGGGATATATAAAACAATTGCTGAGGAAATGCTGTCTTGGAAGCCTGGCACATTTATCTTTTAAAAGTTTAAAGTTATGGCCTTACAGCAAAACATTATTTTTTAAATTAAATACGCCCACTATACAAGTTATGAAATATTTTATATAAGGTCATCTCCGAGGCTTCTTTCTCTCTTCATATGACATAAAGTATGTACGTTATATCTCAAAATTCACTCAAAAAAAGTTGTAAAGCTGTGGGTAATTCACAAACAACACTTTCTTGGATAGTAATTTGAAGGGTCTTACGTATACATCGTATTAAAAAGAAATTTAAAGCGTACGGAATGAAAGGTGGACATGTCTTCAAAAGTAGCATTTATATTAATAACAACGGGATAACTGGTACATTAATATACACCTCGGACACGTAAACTTGTGTTTTCAGGGGGACACGTTTCACTATTAATTTCATCCCTGTCACCTCAACCCCCCTAGCGGGGCCGGCTACTGCCCTTGTTTTTTCAAATGGGACTGGGTATTTTGTGATACATCTTTTTAAAGGGCATTAAATTCTCTTTAAAATGGCGCTTTGTTTTGTAAATTTTAGCTACGCGCCGCCGAGAAATTACGTTTTAAAAAATGTAATTTTATTGAGTAATACTAATGAATGTCAACAAATTACATCAGATGTTCTTCACAATGTCCGAGAACACTTTGAACAGTTGTTGTAGTATTGTATGGAGGTGAATGGCGGACATTTTCAACATTTAATAAGATAACATGTAAGTATTACTCAATAAAATTACATTTTTTAAAACGCAATTTCTCGGCGGCGCGTAGCTCAAATTTACAAAACGAAGCGCCATTTTAAAGAGAATTTAATGCCCTTTAAAAAGATGCATCACAACATATCCATTCCCATTTGAAAAAACAAGGGCAGTAGCCGCCCCCACTAGGGGGGTTGAGGTTACAGGGATGATATTAATAGTGAAACGTGTCCCCCTGAAAACACAAGTTTACGGGTCCGAGTTTTTTTTTTAATTTTCACATACACAGCCGTAAACCTTGCTGGACTGTTTTCGATGGGCCACCCTGTATATCACTATTTACACCTTATACTTAATATACTTACATCACGTGTGAATATCTATAGAAATACAATGAATATCGTAGAGCGTAGCTTTCAGGCTGTCGTCTAATATGGCGGACGTATGGGCTTAATAGGACTCGACTAAGACCTTGTCGACTTGCTATTTATACTGATCGTCCTTTGTTTAATTAGACCAGTATAAATAAAACAAACATATGTTTGTGTGCAGTTTGCAAACTTGGACTAGATTTAAGGTAGATAAAATAAGAATTATGAAACTAATATTAATTTAGGAAAATGCCCTATTTTCGTGACAATATATTACAAGATACTATATAAATAAATTAAAGGTTTAACTCATGAACAGATGAAACAGACTCTATGGTCCCCCATTTCTAGGCAAATTTTAAAGGTTACAAATCAATATTCAACTACGATTGTAACTTTTGTCTTCCTCTAATAACACGTTATTGCTTTCAAAAAGGATTGCGGAACTCCGTCATCGCACTATTATGTTTTTATTCACTTTTAAGTCTGTAATAAATAAAGATGAGGAGTATTCAGTCACCATGGCCCTTACATCTATTACGTGTATGTAAAGATATAACATACAGACTTTATTTCTGGTGGTGGGAGACCTCTTGGCAGCTCGGCGCTGGACGTTTTCTAAAAGCTCACACCGCTGACAAAATCATGAGCTTACATGTGCATAACATTTTTCAAAAAATTACTAGTACAACTTAGATGAATTGAAAGAACTGCGACTGTTTTTAAAAATGAACTTTGAAAAATTATTTGTTAACCTTAGTCATATACTTATGTAAACAAAAATAACCGTCAAAGCAGTAATATTTATTTAAGATAAGTATTTTCAATGTTAGCTTCCTATCCGAGTAATGACAGCAATTTCAATTAATATTTTTACGTAAGAAATATGAAATAAATATAAATATACTTAAATAGTAATAGTAAAATACGCATTGGTTGCCAGGTAACTGACAACAAAGAAATAAGGTAAGTCACTTGATTTTGACTTTTTATGGCTTAAATTTTGACATTGCTAGAATAATATAATTTGCTAATCCGGTTGTCTGCTTTCAACAGTTTGACAATTGCCATTTGCCTCAATTATTGACCTAGGTCAATAATGGAGGTAAATAATAATGATTTCAGGCAGGAGGCGAAGAAAAAATGATTTCACAAGCTGAAAATCTGTTAATAATACGTGATTAAATGGTTAGTACTTAGTGGAAGAAATAATGTAAGCATGTTAATTCCTACCTGGTTGGGTCGTATTCCAGATCTTCTTGTTTGATCTCTACTTCTTCATTTTTAATTTTCCAGTTTTCATAGGCATTTGTTGTTTCACATTTCAGTTGGGCTTCATTCTGTGCCGAAAAAGATGTAGGGCTTCTATAATATACAAAATATTTATTTAAAGAAGGTAAAAAACACCTGGCGTTGTTGACGAGTACCATGCTGCCGGGTAATAACCCCATTTTTTTCAGACATTTGTATTATGCCCTTTTGAAATAATATTTTTAAACTGGAACAGAAACAATTCCCAAGAATTTATTTTGATTACTACAATTTGCTACAATTTTTTCCACATAATTGAGGGAAATATGTAAATATAGTTTTAGCTAGATACATATTATGGCTCCACGAGGTAAAATGATGTGATGTAAGTAAAATAAAAGTGAACATACAATAAATGGCAGGAAGAAAAGAAGACAATATATGGCAGTTTTAAGTTGAAACAACAGATCCAAATAAATCAGGGTGTAGACGAATTGTAAAACTGCTCTGAATAAAAAAATAAAATAGTTACATAAAGAAAAATCAAATGATTTAAATCATGCGAAAATCAAGTGATTTAAATCATGATTTTATGGTGATTTAAGTCACTTGATATAAATCAGCACTACCCTGGATGTAATTAAAATAAATAGTCACAAAAAATTAACAGCCTTGAAAAATTAAAAGTTTGCATGTAATTGGCTTTCCTTTTGACTGAAAATATAATTATTTTTAATTTATTTTCTACGGGGGGGGGGGGGGGGGGGGGGTAACCACTCACCGCAATACATGTACCATCGTGCCGATAAAAACTAGGACAGCAAAATCTCAAAACTGGAAATGGAAATACATATCTCATAGACTATAAAAAGTGCTCGACAGCTGTAAAGGTAAAAACACCTAACTTTTAGAAAGTAACCTAGGTTACATAATTTAAGGTTTGTATTTTGCGATACGAGGTGGCATCAAAATATGTTACTTGTTTTATAAAGTTGAGCGGAAGTTTATATGGAGGAACTAAATGTATTACGCATTTTTTATTAAGAAAAAGTCAAATGCTTTATTTAAAGCAGGTAAGTTTAATGTCGCCAAAAAATGAAAATGAAATTGAATAATAAAAGAAATTTAACAGAACGTAAAAAACTATACCTACAAACACCAAATTTGTCGTAGCAATTAATTTTTTTAATATGTAGTCATAGAACATTCCTGTTTATTACTTCTTGATAATTAGTATTCTTCTATTTTTATCTTTAGCAAACATTCTAGAGGAACCTGAAACTGCTCCTAATAATAGTTCAATGCCTTGCTATTTTTTGTGTTGCCAACAACACAGTATTTCTGTTTACTCTCAGTTTGCCTGCAATATCCCTAATAAAAGCACTCTCTCGCAACCGACTGAATATAATAGCCTTTTGCTGGGGGGTTAATTATGGCATATTTTTAAAAAAATGTGCTTGACAAGACAATAATTCCTAATAGTCAATGAGAAAATAAGAAAATTTGCTGTCCTAGTTTTTTATCTGCACGATGGTACATCTCCTCTAAAATCAACCGCAATCACATGGAAATCTCGGAATTCTTCTCGCAATCCGGCAATCGCCATCCTGCAATCATATCCGCCATTCGCGTGTGGTGGGAGTAAGCGCGACATCCGCGCCTGCGATTTTAGTATTTGATTGCGCGAGAACCTATTCGGTTCTATCAGTGTAATTTGTGATTGTCTTTTTGTGAAGAAGAAATGTCTGTTGATAATTATTTATCTTGAATAATCATTATCCTAGTTGATATAAGGAAAATGGGTATTTCTTCAACAATGATCATTGTTCAATACAAAAATAGTCTTTAAAGTCCTAAAATTCATAAGAAAACTAAAACTAACTAAACTAAAATTATATGTACTCATACAATGCAAGGAATTAATACAATTCCTTGATTATCTTAATAAGATAAATTTTTTCTCTAATATTGAATCGCTTAACCTAAAAGATTCTAGCTCAGAAAAAGAATATTTGAATTGTTTTAAATTTCTAAAGATTAGAAGTCTCTAAAACTGCATTTAAAATTTCAGATTAAAAAAATTTGACTTGACGGTGGTAACTAAAGAAGGAAACGTCTAATTTTGAAACTAATAACGCTGTTGTAGAAAATTAAAATCGGCTATGAATAAGTGTTTTTTTTTCATTTAGGCGCAAAAAAAATCCAAAACTGAATTTTTCGTTTTTTTTTTTCGGATATTTCTGCAGGTATTCGGGATTCTTAAAATTTACTTCCACCAAATTATTAAGCCCAAAAATACGCAACTTCGATTCATTTTAACCATCTTCCTATGTCTCAACGTTTTCGAGATATCCGCGAATTTGTATCACCCTGTATACAATAACGGTTACAAATAAATTGAATCGGGACCTCCATCCTTTTTTTGAAGTCAAATAAATCCTAGTGTTGGGAAAAACCGATGATTTTAATAATCGAGTACTTGATACTCGAGCGATTTTAATAATCGAATTAATCGCTCGAGTGAATCGCCTGAAGTTCCAATTTACCAAGCGATAACGTCACCGACTGCTTAACGGGCTGCCTAGCCCTTTACATGTGATCAGGTCGGGTATTTAGCATGCACGTAACTACGGGTGGGCACATGTTTAGCTAAAAAATTATAGTGTCACCAAAAAAATTCCAGAAATTTATTTATTTGTGAATACCTAATGAATTTTTACCACGTGTCTCGATACCAAACAAAAAACTGCAAAAAATCACACAAATATGTATTTATTGTTCGGGTTTATTATTGTGCGTTTTTAACCCGAACAAAAAGTATTACCAAGAGTTATTTTTCTTCACATCTTTCTCAATCTTCGAGCATAAAATAAGTAGATATTTAAAATAGCTTGTCAAATTCTTCCACTTTAAATTATCAGGTGCCCACTGTGTGCACTTAAAAAATTTAAGCTTAGTTACGCGACTGGCAAAATAAGAAAATTGGCTATTTTTTTTTAAATTCATGTACTCATGTATTCATAGTTACCTAAAAGTTCCTGTTTAAATTTAAGAATGCTTACTTTTAATTACCAAAAAATTTGTCGATACCTATGTTTTGTTAACTATTTTGCTCGTTTTCTTATTTTCCATTAACATTTTCTATAATGTATGTTATTTTTGAGAAGTCTTCTTGAGTTTAATAATAAAAAGTTCCTGTTTAGATTTAAAAATGTTTACTATAAGATTACCAACGAATTTTTCTATATATTTTGTTAACCATTTTGTTCGTTTTGTTATTTTTCATTAACAATTTCTATTATTATGTTATTTTTGAGAAGTTTTCTCGTCTATATAGTAATTAAAAATTAGGAGACCTAAACTACTCCACTGGCTAGGCAGTTAAAACAAAACTTTACCAAATCATGTCGCGATGACTCCGCTAAGGGATTCAGCATACTTTTTTATACGCACCTTCTCGTTTATGTGCCTTTAAGAAAGACGTATGTCGTGTACCTGCTCAGCGTCAAGCTCGAACGTTTCCAAACGGATCGCGCGGCGCTTAGCCGGAGGTTGTCTATCAGATAACCGGCGATATTTTTCGGTTTTTCGCCTGATTTTTAACTAGAGTATTTCCTATCAAGCGAAAAACTGTTTGAATATACGAGCAGTTTTTTAATTCGATCACGCGACGGTTTTCGCCTGAATAGATAATTCGAGCGGCTTTTTTAATAATCGAGCGATGTCGGTTATTTCAATAATCAATCAGCGGTTATTTCAATAATCATCAAGCGGTTTTTCGCTCGAGTGATCACAACACTAATAAATCCCCGAAAAAAATCCCATTCAGTCTCAAAATTTTCACGCAATCAACCGTAATCATAGGATTTCCGCAATACATGTACATTTCTTTGATGAGTGGTGAGCCCAGTACCCTACTGGTAATTGGGCTGGTACCTGTTAATTGGGCAGGTATCCATTAAAACTGGCCAGTTAGGTATCCGGCACACCAGTCAAGATAATTAAATCTGATATGGCAAAACAAGAAGGGATACATGATCAAATTGGCTTTATTTATAATGTCTTTGCGATAGATCTGTATTTCCCACTAATATAGTTTGCTTTTACTATCTATATGGCACAGTCGGCAACACTCTCGGCAACAATGGAATGCGAAATATATATCAATGTAATTTTAATGCGAACTGTTTCAGAGGTTTAAATAATGAAAGTATTATTTTAGAAAAATTTAATTACACACAAATATACTCGCAAATATACTTAAATGTTTCAATTAATGTTCGGTTTTGGATTTTAATTTTTTACGCCTAAATTTTTGACTTGGGGAGAAAAAAACATTTATTCAGAGCCGATTTTTATTTTCTACAACAGCGTTATTAGTTTCAAAATTAGACGTTTCCTTCGTGAGTTACCACCATCAAGTCAAATTTTTTTAATAGGGGAATCTGAAATTTTAAATAAAGTTTTAGAGACTTCTAAGCTTTAGAAATTTAAAACAATTCAAATATTAATCAATCAATCAAATATTCACGAATATCGAATAACACCGAAACAAATGCGACGAAGAGCGAAGTAACTGTTGCTTTTGCAAAACTGCCCCAGCGACGGGGGCTTACGACAATCTGCACTGGAATGCAATTTCATCAAAGCATCCAGCCCTGTTGTATTCTCAGTCCAGATCATAAGGCTCGGCCACACGCGAATTTAAGCGATGGCTGATAAAGTTCAAGGATTGCGATAGCCCGATTGCAAGAAGAATTCCGAGATTGCTATGTGATTTCTAAGGAGACATACATGAATTGCAGCGTGTGGTCCATCCCCAACGGTAATGGGCGTTTTACCACTCTTGGTATGTAATATACTATTACGTTTTACTTCACTTTATGATTTTCTCGACAAATGAAATTTTATTATCTTATTGACCACCTATGTTTAAGCATATAAGAAAAGATAAGCTCTACGAAAAACAAGATTAGACTAAGATTATCTTTGGTTCACTTAAAATGCTTACAATAATTTTAACACTATTCAATATGAAAGGTTTATTTGCTAAGTAGGTAGGTACCTAAATCGACTTACTTATAATCAGGTGGGCTGAAGGCTGTACTGCAAAATTGATGGTGAGGCATATTTTCCATTGCTGCCTGCTTTTCTAGTAGCAGAAGTGGACCATATTTGATTTCAAAATCCTCCATTTCTGGTTCCCTTTTGATTGGTAAAGTACTCACATACTCAGGATCCATAGAGACTACGTTTCGAGCAACCTCTAATAAATTACTTTCTTCATTTGATTCGGTTTTGATCATATTGAAAACCTCTGTATCAACACAACTGTCTCTATTTTTATAAACATTATTTTGTGAAACACGTTCAGACAAAAAAGCCTTGCATTTTTTTCAACGATTCGTGCTTCCAGAAGTAACTTATCCGGCATTAAACCGACCATTTTCTTTGGGTAGGGGAGTCCATACTACTTCGTTATATTTGTCTCGTAATGAAAGATAGATGAAAATAAAAAACGTCGAAAAGAAAAATAATGGGGTTATGTGATTGGAAGGGTGTCGGGTGGCTTCCGTCGGTTCAACGGAGTTATACCTTAGACAAGGGAAGAGAGGGGACGGATAATTCCGCTTTACGGGCCGTCGCAGAGAGTGAAGCCTAAAATTGATACGCCGCCATTTTTTAGGTGCCAGACAATCGAGGTGGCACCTAGTGTATTTCAGTGATTTGTGGTGTGAAGAGCTATCAAAAGAATTCAGTGTATTTATAGAAATATGGTGTATTGTTGTGCCTATGGCTGTAAAAGCAGAAATGAGCGAAAGGATCTTGGAATTACTTTAAATCGGTAAATATTCTACTCGTGTTTTTTGCATGTATTTATTTTATATTAGATATCTCCGTTGTAAGTTTAGCAGTATATATTATTTGAAACTATGTTTAAGCCCATAGTTGAAGCTACCTTTCTTTGTAATTTGTACTAGATTTGCTGCACTTTTCATTCAAGATTTCTAATAAGAACCAGCTAATTGCCCTTGAAGAAGGTGTGTCACTCAATGGCGTACCTGCATGATTTGTATATTTTGACAAAATTAAATTATTTCTTATTTAATTTTGGTTAATTCTTAGTGAAAGCATTATATTATTTCTAATGTATACCAGTGGTTTTTTTTTAAGAAAGTGATTAACGTTTGTCTTGATTCGTTGAAGGTCATAGTCTTTGATTTCCGAAAGATCCACAAAAAGCAAACATTTGGGTGCAAAAGATTGGACACCTTCTCCTGCCTACAGGGTTTGTTCAAAGCATTTTGAGAAGTTCGTTTTTTTATAAAGTTGAGGAAAGACTTCGATTACTTGGAGGTGCTGTGCCAACAATATTTTCAGAACTACCAGTACCTATATACAGGTATTTACTAGTTAATTTCTGGAATAAAAGAATTATTAATTTGAAAAACAGAAACATTTTAAATTACAGAAGCATGTAGATAATATTAATTTTTTTACAGGGTTTAAAAAGGCGAGCTACTGAAAGGTCAACTCAACATGATGCTGAATTATATATAGCTGGTACTTCAACAGCTGGGTCCACGCAACCGAAGAAGAATATATTACTTCTAAATAATTTATAAAAAAAATGTCTTCGCTTTAAAAACATCTCAAATCATGTATGTAATATTAATTTTTTTACAGGCTACCGGAAGTTCAAATCAGCTTGATGAAGAACTAGTTTTACCTGGTACTTCATCTGGGCTAACTGAACAGAAAGAAGACACTCCGAGAAAGAAAAAACTGAAGAACTATTTGAGGAGGCTGTTAAAAGTCGTTGTTGCTTCTTTGTAATAAATTTTAAATCGACCAATTTTGTTTTTTATCTTTCATTTTTCCTAAAGTTGAAAGATATTTAAATTACACAACCTTTCCTATATGAAATTATAACTTTGACGAATAAAATTAATATCTACCAAGCATTCAATAAATTATTAAGAAGCAAACGAACATTTTTAATATCAAACCTCAGTAAGATACACAACAATTCAATCAATAAAAATATTACTTTCATATTCCATACAAAATAATTTTGTACTGGGATAAAACTAATAAAATATTCATGTTACGCCACTGCTAAACCCGGTTTGGTGCCACGCGGTAACAAAATAGTTTCTGGTGTTACGCGTCCCCTCTCTTCCCTTGTCTAAGGAGTTATACCGTTCCTTTGTGCTGTGAGAGCAAGTCTTTTATTCCACTCTTAAAGTCTGTTTCGTTGCCGTTGATAGCTCGATACCCTCATTAAAGATTCAAAACAAGGGCCCGGTGGCCTAAAATATTTTACCTATAAAATGGTCTTTTTACGTACATCTAGCATAAAGATGAAGAAATTTTGACCTATTCCACCGGGTAACAGATAAAGTAACAATAGAGCCATAAAATGAAATGAAAGGATAATGATTAAAACGGCCCATCATGGTCGGAGAGTTGGGTTTTTAATGTAACCGCTTATTATTTTATTTAAATGTAATAGATTTTATGATTTTATGAATTTATTTACAAGAAAACTAATTTATTTACAGATCAAAAAATATTGACAATTTCAATAATTATAACTCGATAAAATGGTCCTCAGAAGAATCTGAAGAGTCATCATGTCCTACGCTTATTACTAAAGGCTCAATTTCCATAGTTGTGTCAATTACGTTGTCAAGTTCCCACATTTTTTGTTCCTCTACTATAGCATGTTTTATGGCGTTTTGCCAATTTTCTGATGACACATTTGCTAAAGAATGAAGCAAGAGGTGTCGCACTTCTTGCATTTTAAAAGTTTTGTTATTTCTAGCAACATATCCTTTTACTTGAGCCCATATTAATTCGATAGGATTTAGCTCACAATGGTAAGGTGGTAAACGGAGCACTATAATACCTCGATCTCTTGCCATCTCGTCAATAACATACTTTTTATACTGTGATTTATGTAGCCTAACAATATCCAAAAGTTCTTTTTTTACCATGGTATTATCGTAACTCAATTCCTTTCGTTGTAACCAGTTTACGATTTCCGCCTTTTTCCATGAAGTTGTGGGAAGATTCTCTTTTAGCCTAGAGTGATAGCTGGCATTATCCATCACTACTACAGAATTAGCGGGAATGTATTCTATCATTTGCTTAAAATATTCCTCGAAAACATCAGCAGTCATTTCTTCATGATAGTCTTTAGTAGAATTCGACTGGAATTGTAATAATCCTTGATCCAAAAAGCCATTTGAACTTCCTATATGAGTTATAATAAGTCTGCGTCCCTTTCCAGATGGTGGTCTAAGTCCTGTTGACCAGCCTTCCATGACAGCTTGTCGAGAACTTAGGACATTTTTATCTTGCCAAACTTTAGATACGGTGTGCCCTTCGTTCAGCCAAGTTTCATCCAAATAGAAAATGTTTTTGCCTTCGCTGCGGTATTTTCGGATGGACCTTAAGTATTGACGTCTCCAGCAAATAATATCTGCTCTATCAATAAGAAAAGATTTTCTGTTTTGCTTCTCCCATCGAAAGTTCACATCATGAAGTATTTTCCATAGTTTCGTTCGTGATAGCTGTGGTAAGTCCTCGTCGTAGTTAATGGCTTGTAAAATTTTGTCTATAGTTGGTATTTCCTTGGCAAAATAAAAACTATGTACTTTTCTTCTAATACCATTTTTAATGAAATTGTCAATTTCTAACGGTTTCTTTCCTGGGAGTGGTTTTGGCTCACTGAGGTTCTTAGATTTTCTTTCACGCAAGAACCTATATATAGTAGCCTCTCCAACTCCTACCATATTGGCACACTCTGCAATGATGCTACGAACATCACTTGCAGGTTTCTGGTACACTAGAGCATCATGCACGTTTAATATTAATGTCTTTTCTCGGAGAGAATATGCACTCTTGCTAATTTGACGAAGACACGTTGGCGAAAAACTTGAAGCCATTGTTACAAGTATAGGAAATAATTCAACTTTGAGATAATGCAGTATCTAAATACAACTAAATACATAGTTTGACAAACGCACATCAAATGGCGTAATAACATCCTAAAGCAGGCAAAAATAGGTAAATTAATTACCCCTGTTGTACCTACTTTAACCCTAATCCTACTTAACAATGGACAGAGGCCAATTTTCTTATTAAATAAGGTAATTACTATTGGCAACGCCTATGGTTTACGGTTGTTTTATGGCTTCAACCCTCGATATGAGCTATCAACTGCAACAAAACGGACTATAGCATCAAATATGTGTATACCATGAAGTAATTCATTTTAAGAGAAAGAATAATTCGGCCATGGCAAAGGGTATCCTCGAAAGGTTGGCAAGATTGGAAGGGCACGCGGCACGATTACGTACGTTACTCAATGTGAGTACATTCGATGACAACGGTTTCTGTTTATAATTAGATGATTATGCAGATCATGAAAAATCGTCAGTTTCAAAAACAAGCGACGTCATCCTTTTTCGAAAGGATATAAATTTACAACCGTCGTAAACATGATAGATTTGCGGTTTCTTGACCCCCTCTATTTTAATTTTTTAAAAGCCGCATTAGAGTCGGGAATTTTTGTTGCGCCAGCAATGGCAATTATAATTGGAAAGGCCGTATTACACTTGGGAATTTTTATGGCGCCAGCAATGGCAATTATAATTCAAGGATTCAGGCGAAGTACACCGTTCTCCGTACTACAGTCAGAAATTCTACTTTTCTGACAATTAAAATGACACGGATTCATGCGCAGTACGCTGTTCCCGATCAGCTGTCTCTCATTACCAGAAATGGGGCAGGCGCCATTTTAATTGCCCTTGCCGGCGCAATTGGGTTTGTTCGAAGCTGCTTTAACTGGTAATCAAAACGAACAGGTTTGCTCATCTCTAATTCTGGGGATATTTTAGGGATTTCGACAGTAACTGCTGTTCTGACCATTGACAATGCTCCAGCTGATCGAGAACGGTTTACTGCGCATAAATACGTGCAATTATAATTGCCGGCGCAAGAGAAGAAATTTCCGACTCTAAAGGCCGTATTAGACTCGGCAATTTTTTCTCTTAAGGCCGTATATTAGACTAGGCAATTTTTTCTCTTGCGCCGGCAATTATAATGGCACGTATTCATGCGCAGTAAACCGTTCTCGATCAGCTGGAGCATTGTCAACGAGTCAGAACAGCAGTTGGTACTGTCGAAATCCCTAAAATACCCCCAGAATTAGAGATGGGCAAACCTGTTCGTTTTGATTACCAGTTAAAGCAGCTACTGCTATTTACAAATAGGAGGTGCAAAAAGTTGCTGAATTAGCAGTCCATAAGTTTAATAAAGAATGTAAACTGCTAATTTAAGTACCAGTGGGTTTAAATGGCCATTACCTGTTCATACCTGGTTCGGCCAAATAATAAACAGTTAAAAATAACAGAATAATCCATGTCTACCCAATTGCGAAGGCAAGGGCAATTAAAATGGCGCCTGCCCCATTTCTGGTAATGAGAGATAGCTGATCGGGAACAGTGTACTGCGCATGAATCCGTGTCATTTGAATTGTCAGAAGAGTCGAATTTCTGACTGTAGTACGGAGAACGGTGTACTGCGCATGAATCCATGAATTATAATTGCCATTGCTGGCGCCATAAAAATTCCCGACTGTAATACGGCCTTAATACATCGGTATGCAAAGATGGACCTTGTACCATAATATACCTACCTACTAGAGATGAGCTTAGCAGCGACTCTTAAGTCGCAGCGATCACACAATAACAGGTTACTTTAACAGCGACTTAAGTCGCTGATGGTTATATTAACGATCCGATGTCTATTAAGATTTAAGAATAAGAACTCGGCGCTGGCTCTTAAATAAAAGACATAAAGATCTCGTCGCTGTTTGCAAGTCGTACTACTTATTATTGCGTTGATATCCATATTAAATTTTAATCCTAGTTCATTGTTATTGCTTGATTCGTCATTTTTTTTGAAAATAAATCTTTATTTTTCCATCAAAACAATAATATACATTCATCTAAATATTTCTCTAAACAGTGCCTATAGCACTGGCCTCGAGAATAAATCAGTATTAATTTTACAGTGTTGGACGTGTTCCTAACTAAATCCCTAAAAACAATTTAACTCGTTTTACAAATTGACACAATTTTCCAAGATCTCTGATATCCTGTGGTATTCTATTGTAAGCCTTTGCCGCTCTTACAATCGGGTTACTCAATCCTATATTCGTCCTGGTACTTACATAATATATATTATTTTGTGATCTGGTTTCGTGACTGTGTATGTTATTGGAAATTAAAATATTTATATTACACCTTTGGTTATTTTTTAAAACTTTATACACTAATTTAACCTGTTCTAATTCTAGAAATATCTCCAATTTTGGTATTCTCAACTCTCTATATAAAGTTTCTGAACTTGTCAACCTATCATAGTTAAAGAGAATTTTTAATACTTTATTTTGGAGTACTTGGACCGCGTTAAAATTAGTTTTCCCACATGTTCCCCATATTGGCATTTGATATCTAAAGTGTGACAGGAAGAAGGCATGGTACACATTCAATTTGGTTTTATTAGTAAGATAGCTTCGACATCTGTATATTATAGGTATCATAGGTAGTATTTTGTTTGAGAGATGCCTAATGTGTTGGGACCAGTTAAGATCATTATCGATCACCAATCCCAGATACTTTACATTCTGAACCTCTTCTAAAATTAAGTCATTTATTTTAATATTGAAATGGTCTATTTGTTTAATTTTTTGTTTAAATATCATATATGTTGTTTTGTCAACATTTATTTTTAGTTTATTATAGTATAGCCAATTAAGATATAAATTTAAGTCATCATTAACCATATTATTCAATGCCTTCTCCTCCTCACCGATATACACTAATACTGTGTCATCGGCAAATTTAAAATATCTCGCCTTGAGATTTGCATACCTTAGATTCAATACATAAAGAGAATACAGCAGAGGACCCAATACTGAACCCTGGGACACTCCATACTCACTGCTAAGCACTTCACTATTCACCCCATTAAGCGTAACATACTGTCTTCTATCCACTAAATAAGTTTTTATAATATTATGTATAGTCCCTCTAAAACCCATCTCGTACAGTTTTTTCAACAATATATCTAGGCTGACAACATCGAATGCTTTTCTTAGGTCTACAAATACTGCTACCACTATCTGTTTTTTATCAAGTGCCTGAGATACGTAGTTTACAAAGTCTACCGTTGCGCTAAGCGTGCTACTGTTTTTAACGAAACTATACTGATACTGATCAATGGGGATATATTTATGAATAAAAGATGACATTCTATTTTTTATTATCTTTTCGACTATTTTCGAAAAGACGCTTATAACCGATATTGGTCTATAGTTATTCATACAATCCCTGTGCCCTGCCTTGAATATTGGAGTTATTTTACTTATTTTTAATTCACTTGGAAAGACCCCATCTATTAAAACTTTATTTACTAGGTTAGTAACAATCGGCACAAGGTATTGTTTAAGGTTAACTACATCCATCACTGTTATCCCATCATGCCCTGGAGCTGAATTCCGCTTCAGATCAGATATGATTTCGTCAATTTCTTGTTCATTAGTTGGTTCAATATACATTGTGTTATCACAGGTTGTCTCTTTAAATGTGGAGTTATGTTGACGCAATGTTTCCATTTCAGTATTGAGGTCCCTGACAATATTTTTACCTGTCTGCGCAAAATGAATATTTAAGTGTTTTACAATATCTTTTTTATTTTCAATTTTATCCTGGTTTTCCATTTGTAAGCTATCAATGACTGTTTCAATTTTTTTTTCTTTAAAGAAACTATTTATAAAATTCCATTGTTTTTTTGCATTTGTGCCTGTAAGTTCCCATTTATTTCTAAAGTATTGGTTTTTGAGAGCTTTTATTTTATTATTAATTCTGTTTTTTAGAGTTTTAAAATCTATTTCTAGCTTCTGATCATTAGGATATTTTATGTGTTTTTTATACATTTTATCTCGATCTTTCATCATGTTGAGCAATTCTTCATTAATCCATCCGTTATTTTCCCGAACTTTAATATTTTTAGTGTATTCGCATTTTTTTTTACTAGTGACAATAAAGTTTATCAGGTCTTGAAATGTTTTGATATTTGTATCACTAATGCTTTGCCTGAAAATATATTGAAACTTCCTACAATTAAGTAGTTTTATTTCATGGTTTATTTTAGCTTTATAGGTTTTAATATTTTCTTTAATACTTAATTTCAAGAATTTATGATCTGAAAGAGTATTATATGTTGAACACTAACTGAACCACAGACATCAATGCTTTTATCTATTAGTACATGGTCTATAATAGTTTTAGAATGATTTGTAACCCTAGTCGCATCTGCTTCCGAAACCGAATTAATTATTTTAAAATTATTCAATGCTACTAAGTATTTATAATAAATTATGCTATTTGCTTTACTATCCAGTAAGTTTAAATTAAAATCACCTATAAGAATATGTTTTTTTGGATATTTACACAATACAGTTTCAAGATACTTTAAGAAGTCCAAATATGGATATGAAGGTAGTTTATAAATTGCACTTACTTTTTGGTTATTTTCGCCCACAGTGACACATACCCAATTTATTACTTCATCTTTTTTTGATGTCTCCACTTCTTTCATATTAATGTTATTTCTTACATAAACAGAAACGCCACCCCCTCTTCCTTCTCTACATGAGTGCACAGCCCGATAATTATTTATTGAATAGATTGACGCTTCTTCGTTGTTCAGCCATGTTTCAACCAGAACTAATATATCACAGTCCTGATTTATCACAAAACATTGAAGTTCATCTAGTTTATTTCTCATACTCTGGACATTCATATATGCAATGCTTATTTTACTTCGAGGCCTTTCTAGTTTTTTAGCTGATCCATACTCTGTACCAAAATAGTTTTACTATTTTCCTCCTTTCTAAGCAGGATATTTCCGTTACTGATCCACAAGAATTTGTAACCCTTATCCTTTTTATATAGTCTCGCCGCCTTAAAAAGCTCTAGATTAGTTCTAGTTAGATCATGACTTACATATATCTTATTATTTTCGCTGAAGCCTAGATCCTTGCTGGTTAGGTTAAATCTCTTCTTAGATTTGATCATGTTCAGTTTTATGTTTTCGTCATCAAAAATAATTTTGATGGGCTTGGATTCAGTACTTCGGGAAGTATTTCCCACTTTTTTCTCATTTTCAGAAGAGTTTCCGATTCTATATGCTTTAAACCTACTTCCAACTTGCACATCCAGTCCCTCTGCAATTTTGGTTATAATTTCAGGCAAATTTTCATTTTGTTTTTGCGGTATCCCTTGAATTATTAAGTTATTCTTTAATTCAAGCTGTTCCCGTTTATTGAATTGTAACCTAATGTTGGTAATTTCGTTCTGCAATTTCTCATTTATTTCCAGTTGGTCGTTGTATTTTTTAAGAAGAATACCGTATTTTTTATCCATCTCATTTAATTTATCCATTATTATCATCAAGTGTGTAATGTTTTGTTTTTGGTCTTTGCTGATTTTTGCCATCATTGATTTTACACATTTCACATTTCCACGATTCAGTAGACTTGTTTATTATTTATAATTTATCCGCTGATATTCCCTTGAAGTTATTCCTGTACATACCCGATGCTTCCAAATATAGCATTCCTCACACATCAAACCATCTTGATTGTATCTTGTACCTTTTTATGACAAATATTGCACGTATCGATTTCGTTCATCTTGGCAATAACACTTTTCAATTTTCAATATTCTTGCAAAAATAAATTTAAACGGTGGGATGATTTAATTTGTTTTCGAATATAGAGTTTGTAGTTTTATAGGAAATTTATTTTCTTGCAAGTTAGGTTGTAAGAATACTAACAGGTTATCTTTGCAGTGTTGCCAAATGCAAGCAGCTTAATTAAATATTTCAATTCGGTTAGATTCTCCAATAACCTCACCGAATATAGTTCTCTATGAGATTAATATTTTCCTATGGTATATTCGATTTATTTAATAAAGAATATGTTCACGTAACCTATAATTTGTCTTATATTTTAATGTTTAATACATAGTTTTGCGGCAAAAATACGCACCTGCTCCATTCGATTCGATTCAAAAAGCCATTTACATTACATATCGCCGTTATTCTATTTAGTGGCACAATAAAAGCCAAATTGTATGTCACTGTGACGTAATTTAATTGCACTAACAAATACTTTTCATTTAACTATTCCAATATTCATGTAATATACAGAAAAACACCTCATATTTACCAATTACTGTTTCATTTGCCTTTTTTAAAAATATATTACTCGACATTTTTTTTTTACCAAAGGCGCTCTGTATCAATAATATACAGATCCAGTCGATCGTTTATATTTACTGACTTCATTTTTTAAAATATTAGCTCAAATAATAAAACATTTAACTTTACTTTCGGACTTTGGGGGACAAACAAATGAAAAATTGATCTACACAAAAAGTGATTCATTCAGGTTTATTTAGAACATCGAAAGATCCAGTAATACTGTATATTTAAAAATACTACAGATGCCACCTAACAGGGCCCACCATTATCCAACTTCTTCTTCTCTTTCTGTAGTCTTTGATTTGCCAGTCGAAACCACTCAGCAGCATGGTGCTCCACAGTGTTGCATTAATTACATCTATCAAAATTAATAAACGTTAAAATAATAAAATTAATTACATTCTAAATTTTTAACAATACTTACTAGTAATTTTATATGTAAATGCAATTAAAAAAAACTAACATTTTTTAAATATTACCTACACTTACTACCTACTGGGGTTTTGAACCTAAATTAGGTAGTAGCTCAGGAGCTTTTTCGAGTTAATGTTATATGATGTCAAAGCCTTAGTTTCCTAAGTTGAGGTTTAAAAAAGCCTTACGTAATGCCAGATGCAAATATTTAAACTTTACTTACCATTATTTCAATCGACACCACTTTTTAGGAAATTTACCTGCCTTGAAACGTACAACGGTACAACCGATCTTTGGTACAACCCAACACAGCACCTGAAATGAAAGAAAATGGCGGAAATGACGTTTTAAGGCAGACAGAGAACAAGCGACCGTCATGCATTACGTGGCGGGAGTTTTGAATTGAGTAACTACGGCAGTTAAAATTTACATCCCACTAACGTAATGTAAAGTAGTCACTTACACATTAATATTACGTAACAAAGCAATCAAATCCATTTGGTAACAACTGTAATATAAATGTGACAATTTAAATTAAGTATATTTTTTATATAAAACTTGTTCCTCTGGGGTGACGGTGAATTTACGTAGCATACAAGGAAAAATTGTTATATAAAAAATTAAGAATTGTAACATCGCTTTTACGTTATTATTATATAAAAGGTTTATATAATATTATTTGCCCTAGAATTAGGGGAGAAGGGGGTTCAATGTGTCATGGGGCACAGTGAATCATTTTAAATTTGGCGCCCTCTAATGTTTGCACAACTGTGAAATCCCGCGTGCAGAAGCATGTAGAGGTAACATATCGGTACAGTCCCCATTTAAAGATTCAGTTCATTTCGAACAGTTGAGTAGTGCGTTTGTTGATTTTCTAACGTGAAAAGTAATATTTTACAATCAAGGTTAAAAAGTGATTTAAGGGATAAAGTAATTTTCTATGAAAAAACTGTTTATTGTAAAGTGATGTGACATACTTTGACTACTTAATTTTAATAAGGTTAGTATAATTGCTTTTTAGAAAAAAATATCAAGACAACTTTTGTTTTTATTTGAAATATGGGGCACTTTGTGTCACAAAATAGGGGGGCACAGTGTGTCCGACACAGTGTACCCCATCGAGGTTATTACGTTTTTGTTTTATTTCAGAGATACACAAAATGGTTCGTAATAGAAAACGAAAGACGAAAATAGGCCTCACAGATCCTGCTGTTATGAAAGCCGCCGTTATTCAAGTTATCCATGAAAACTGTAGCGTAAGAGCCTTAGCGGCCAGACTAAAAATAAATAGAACAACACTTCAGAGATATGTTAATAAATATAATACTGAATCTGAACAAGAAAAGGAAAATTTTCTTTTTCAACCAAACTATAGCGTTAATAAAGTTTTAACATCTCAACTCGAAGAGGATTTAGCAAACTATATTATTATTATTGATGTGGCAAATATGCATCACGGTCTCACAAGAAAACAAGTAATGGAATTTGCCTATCAATTAGCCGTTGCGAATAATCTAAAAATACCCTCTAACTGGGAACAAAATAAATCTGCAGGATTTGACTGGTTTTACGAATTTAAAAAGAGATTTCCCATGTTATCTGTTCGTAAACCAGAGGGAACTAGCCTTGCTAGAGCAACTGCTTTTAATAGAAGTAGCGTTAAAGTATTTTTTGATAACTTGGAAGAAGTTTATCAACAGTTTGGTGACAATTTAACTCCTGGCGGAATTTATAATTTAGACGAAACCGCACTTACTACCGTTCATAATCCACCGAAAATTGTAGCAAAAAAAGGTCAAAAGCAAGTTGGCCAGATTACATCTGGAGAGAGAGGTGTTCTGGTGACAGCGTGCTGCATAATATCTGCTAATGGAAGCGCAGTCCCACCGTGTTTGATTTTTCCAAGAGTTAAGTATAAGGACCACATGATTAAAGGAGCACCTCCATGCGCTGCAGGATATGCTACGAAAACTGGTTGGATGAACGGAGATATATTTGTGGAGGTTTTGAAACACATTCAAAAAAATATAAGAGCCACTGTCCAAAACAAAGTGATTCTCATATTTGATAACCATGAATCCCATATTACAATTGGCAGTCTAAATTTTTGTAAAGAATATGGGATTGTTTTAGTTACTTTGCCCCCTCATACATCGAATAAGTTGCAGCCTTTAGACCGCACTGTTTATAAGGCATTTAAAACAGCTTTCAATGCTGCGTCCAATGACTGGATGATAAGTAATCCCGGAAAAACTATTAGTATTTATGATGTAGCTGGTTTATGTGGCAAGGCATATGAAACTTCATTTACTCCAAAAAATATTTCCCGTGGCTTCGAGGTTACTGGGATCTGGCCATTTAACAGAAATGTTTTTACAGAAGTGGACTATTTAGGATCTGAAGTTACAAATCGACCGCTGCAAGATCTCAAAGCCACTACGATTGGAGACCACGCCGACGGTTCAGGTACAAGCACTATAAACTTAGACCAAATCACAAATTTAGACACAGCCAGTCCCATAGAGCCAGCACGAGAAGAGTTGGTAGCAAAAGTTATTAAACCAGAAGATATAAGACCCTTCCCCAAAGCTGAACCACGTAAAAGCAACAATAGTAATACGCGCAAGAGAAAAAGTGAAATTCTAACGAAACCACCCATTAAGGATGCTTTGTGTAAAGGACTTGAAGAGAAAATTAGAAAAAAAGATTTGGAAAACAAGAAAGATGTAAAGAAAAAAGTTTTTGTTGAGGAATCAAAAGCAGTGAAGGGTCTGATGATAACATCAGCCTGCATGATGAAACCTCGTCTGCCTTTAGTGATGATAGTGATAATGCGTTTGATAAATACGAAATTATTTTTGGAAATACACAAGCAAAAATAAATCACTATGTTCTTCTTCTAAAAGAAGATGTTTCCCATAAGACACCAATATATTCTGTTGGAAAAGTCATTAATATTTTACCAGATGAATTTGAAATATTAAATTTAAAGCCAACAAGAAAGGGCAATTTTGTCGAAAACACGGTGTTTGTACTTGCCAAGAAAGACATTGAACTGGCGAAATTACCAAACCCAAAAACCATGGGTAAAACAACAAGAACTTCTGGAATGTGGTCGTTTCCCTTTAACTTTGACTGTTATAATATCCGATATTAACTTTGTTACATTCACCTTATTTGTCTTGTTTCCTAATTAAATTGTTTTTTTAAACAATAAGTTCATTTTTTTATTTGACACACTGAATACTACTGTGTGACACAACTTACCCCACGAAGGGGGCAACCTGTGTCATTTGACATTGGCATATAAAAATGATTTTTTATCCTTACAATCTGATATTTTATTCTCTTTGGGCATAAATATTAATTGCTCTAACTACCTATGTTACGTAGGAGTCAACAGTTAATGTATTAAGTCGAAAAGTCATAAACAAAAATAAAAAATACAAAAACTGACACACTGAACCCCCCTCTCCCCTACGTTAAACTAACATAAATATCACACGCGTGTTTGCTGAGTACTATCACAGGGCTTGCATCTGTAATTAATTTTAAGTCGAAATTTGGGTTATAATGAAACAAAACGTCAGAAGAAGTTAAAATTTGTTTAACTCTATTGAATGCCTTGTGACAATCTTTACTCCAGGACCATTTTACATTTTTTTGCAAAAGATTGTACAAAGGACTCAACAGCGTTTCCAAATTTGGTACAAATTTACCGTAATAATTAATTATACCTAACACCGATTATAATTCTTTAATATTTGTTGGTACCAGCGCATCATTTATTGCACTAATTTTTTCAGGAGTAGTATGGAGCCCATTTTTATCGATTATATAACGAAGGTATAACATACTTTATCCTGAAAAAAAGTACATTTTTCAGGTTCAATCTTTAAACCAACATTTTGTAGTCTTGTCAGTAATTTATGTAATCTGAATAAATGTTCTGAATCACTTCTAACGCAGATTAGAATATCATCCAAAAACACACACAACCTTCTAAATCCTGTGTCAAAAAATCCATAATTTTTTGAAATTTTGACGGAGCAGGTGCAATGCCATATGGTAATCTTTGATACTGGAATAAACCTTTGTGTGCAGAAAGTCTGACTAGCTGTTTGGATTTTTCATCTATACAAATTTGAGCATATGTTTGAGAAAGGTCGATTTTTGAGAAAACTATTCCCCCCCTGTAGTTTAGAAAAGAGATGTTCAATACGAGGCAATGGAAATTGATTGATTTCTAAAACAGGATTAAAGGTAACTTTAAAATCGCCACAAATTCTAACCGCATCCCATTTTTTAGAACCGGTACAATGGGTGTTGCCCAATGAGAAAAATCGACAGGTCTTATAATACCTAAATTTTCAATATGTAATTCGCGTTCAACTTTTTCCCTGATACCGTAAAAGGTAGTGGGCGAGGTCTGACAAATTTTGGCACAACCGAGTCATCCCTTAATTTAAGCGATATTGTACCCTTGATAAAAGTACCTATCCAGGGTGAAAAAAGTATATAATATTTCTTGACAAGAGATTCTACTCTATTCGATTCCTCTAAAAAATTTATTTGAGAAATATAATTATACAAGGACATACAATCTATAACTAATAGGTGGACCTCACTTTTTAATATGTTTGAGCAAATGCTGGTTTAAATTACGTTTATGAAGTGTTCGATATTCACATTGACTACATTTAAACTTTTTGACTGCTTCGGGATTTGTCGCCGAAATAACGCCTTTTTCCACTTTTGCAATCGTCGGTGGTGCGGTATTTTCGCCTGCGGCGCGTTGGTCAAGGAGCGTTATCATATGGCCCTCTTATTCCCATTTTTTCCCTTATTGATTTATCTAAGTCGTTGCCGTTTGTACTATTTTTGTCCCAATCGAATTCTATGCCCGAAGGCGGTGACTCCCCGCCAAGTGATTCATTAAACGCCAACAGCATAAGCTGGCGTAAGGCAGACCTAGCAGCAGAGTCATTGTACTGGCCATTCAGGTACTGGTCGACGGTAGTAAAGTCAACAGTTCTAAAATGGTCATCAAAGTCAACACTAGAGGCAGTATTTTCAAAATTACGATTTGCCGCCATTTTTGTGTTTCTCGATTGTATTGTCAGGGATGCCAGCCGACAGGGGTATGTCGGTCTTAGTGGGCCCACCACCTATCCCCGCTAACAGGAAGACGTCAGTAGTCCACCAAAGGAGAAGAAGATGAGGGCAAGAATTTTGTCTTAGAGTAAAAGGACGAATTTAATTTAAAGTATAGCTGTTAGAACGTAGGACGAAGCCTAACTGATGTTCAAACTATACTTTGTATCCTGGCATTGGTTAGGGCACATCCAATGACTATAATAGCAATGCAATCTACTATAGGGGAGATTGTCCCAGTGGCGGACACCTAAGCCTTTATCTACTTTTTTCAAAAACTTTATTAAATTTCAGAAAAGTGTAAGTTGTTTTTAATAGGGGACAATATATGTAACAAGGTGGTAAACATGTTAGACGATCTACGTTTAACATAGCGGCATACTTTTGAATTTACAAAAGTTATGCAATTGACACCCCTCAGAAAACTGTTCCCAGTACCGGACAGTATATATTTTATAATAAAACTAGATCATTTTCCACAAATCTTTTATTTATATATCAAAAATGGATAAAAGCAACAAAGATGGCTCTACTGAAAACGATAGGACAATGGTCACAGACGAAAAAAGCAATATTGTCGCTATCAACACATTTTTCATTTGCCCAGCCACGACATTTTAAACACTGAACCCAGGCCTCCTCAAAACTCTCATTGCAGATAATGCACTCCGCCTTACCGGTTTCCTTTTCTTCTATAACAAGTTTTCTTTTCGCTAACTCAATTTTTGTTATTGTGTTTTGTTGTTTCTTATTCTGTAGTTCACTAATTTTTGTTTTTTTTGTGCCCTTTCTTGTTTTTTCGTTTCCATAAGATGTTTTACTTCGGCTTTTTCTATTAACATATTTTTGTACGGAGTGGAAGTCAAGATTTCGCTTTTTTCTCCCTTGCGCTTTCTTAAAGTTTTTCAAAGTTGAGCATCGAAAATGCTTCCGACTGGAGCGTCTTTTGTGAGTTTCATATCCATTCGTTCTCTCGGAAATACAAAAAGAGGTGAAATAAACTGATCTCCTGCAGCATTAATGCAAAGCATTATTGTGATGTTCCTTCCGCGTTCGCCCGACGTAAGTTTGCTGACCTGCTTTTTACCCTTTATTGACAAAACGTTTAATGTATTGGAATGGACAACAGAAACGCCAGTTTCGTCACAGTTAAATATCCTACTCGGGGGAAACAAATATTTCCCCATCAGCAATTCAAGTTTGTTTAAAAAAGCGTCCACTTATTGCTTGTTAAAACCTTGTGCTCTCTGAAGACTAGTTGATTGAGCAGAACGCAGAGAAAATTCTGGATGCCGTTTAATGAATCCCCGATAACACTTGTTTCCAGCTGACTTTTTTGTTTTATTAAACTGATGTGGCAATTTGAAATGCTCAGCAAGATCATATGCTAATGATAAAAACTCCTTTTTGTTTACTGGCAAGAAACAACCATCTAAATGTTTGAGATGCTTGACAAGTTCATTTTCTAACTCAGAACTGAAAGTGTTCTGAAATCTGCCCATTGTAGGTACCATTTTAACAGCCTTGCCTTGTCGAAGAGCTTTAACGCGGTCCCCCAAGGAACTTTTGGGCACAGAAAAGTAAGAGGCGGCTGTTCTTGTACTAAACTTTCCAGAGATCACACCATCAACAGCCTTTTTCATGCTGCCCTCATCCCATTTTCCTTTTGTTTTGTTTGGCATTTCTGATATATCTGAAAATATAAGTAGTTATTCAAATATAAGCCGTACCATGCATTTAAAATGCTATTTATATTCTGTCCGGTAATGGGAACAGTGGCAGTGTCCGGTACTGGGCCACCGCGCCATGTTAGAAAAAAACGTTGCTCCTAAAAGTCCACAAATATTTTCGTAGGTTTGCTAGCATTTTTGCGGCCCCTATCAAAGTAAAATTTAAACTAACTTATACAAAAACCATTAAACTTACCTTTAGATACACAATAGGTGCAGTATAGTTTAGGTATGTCAGGATAAAATACTAAAAATTCACAAAATCACGCATATGTGTACACAACGGAGACAGACAGGCAAATGGCGCGGAACACAATCCGCATGTGGCATGTTACAACAGAATATAATAGGAAGATGCTGCCTTATAGCGCGGGAGCCGCTAAACCGGAACTGTCCGGTACTGGGAACTGTCCGGCGTTGGGGCAATCTCCCCTAGTGAACACGGAGGATTTTTGTTATTTATTTAGTTTTATGACTTCTGTCGATTGAGGGTTATTTTATGGGTAAGTCTTACGTAAGTCGAGTCTCACGACCGGGGCGGTTTGCGATTAATTTCTTAAGTATTTCTAATTACAATAAGAATTAACCTGCACTAATTCTCTACTAAGAGATTCCAACTAACCTAACTGTCTACTAAGATGGCGGTTCCCTAATTGGCCTTAAATATTTGAACTTAAATATTTTACAAACCGTTACTTTTCCTTTCTAAGGGACTGTTATCTTTTATTCCTGGCGCAAAACGTCTACAAAGGAATAAAATGATACGCAATATATGTTTTAATAAATTATTTCGGGCGCCAAAATGTCTATACGAAATAACTTATTATTTACGCAAATGTTTCTCTCACCTGCGATTCTCGAGAATAATTTGCGTAGCGCAATTTTAAGGGTTTCTGAGAAATTTAATGCCACGCTAGCCGGGCACTCCCCTCAGTTCAGGGAAAGCGCTGCTTTAATGGCCGAAAACAATGACTATCCCGTTTACTTCTCTACCTATAGCTTCCACCTTCAAAAGGCCGCTATTTTCCCGAGCGCTTGAGGAGCAAACTATAGTCTTACAACCGACCGAAAATCAAATCTTCAGTGATACTATACAGGGTGTTATGGAAATGACGTATTATATTTAAACCGGCAAATCCCGAGATGAAGATAAATTGAAGAAAAATAACCATAAATGGCGCGTAAGCGAAATATACACTTTATATGAAATTTCAAAATTTACGTGGCCGCTCCTGAGGCCCTTCGCAATCAATATTTTATTGAGGCAGTCTCAAGTTTCAAGTCATTGTAATTCTAAACGCACGTGTTCAGTTTTTGACAACAAGACGTCTTGGCGCGTGTTATCTTTTTTTTTTAACTTTTTAGACAAAGAAAACTACAATTTTAAGGTACATACTTTCTTACCTTCGATCTTATTTTAAAATAATCCGTTTTATAATTAAATTCCATAAAAAAATAAAACACAAAAAGTATGCTTTTCAACAGAACTAACACTAGATAATATCACACATATTTTAAATCACATCACAACATTTCTTATTATGAATTATTTCACAACAAAAAAAAATCGGGCAATACAACTAACAAAACGTTTAAAATTCGTATACGTCAAGCACGTGGAACGCTCGACGTCATTCCAGTCCAGAGTCGCGAAGGCTACTGAAGAATGAAGGGCGCGCCGCCAGTATTCAAGTAAGGGAGAGACACGCGGTGTGATCTGACAACACTGTTAGTATACTCTAGTGACCCGCATTGTTGCTAACCCACATAAGTATGTGGGTAAAAAGGGGTTTTACCTTAGTATTTAGATATTCGATCTAAAAAAAAAAGTATGTAGACTTTCTCTCGACTCCGTAGGAGTCACCCATTTAAATATAATAAGTCATTTCCATAACACCCTGTATACTATACCGCACTTTCAAAAAATAAACCGCCGGTATGTAATGATACCTTGACGGTTAAATTAATTCAGCCTGAACTGAAATCGCGGAGGACCTTTCCTGGGGTACGCACCAGTCTGCAAATCCTGCGTAGATAGACGTATTAAAAAGAAATATACAACCTTTTTCTCCCTCGTTGCGTCAACGGCTAGCAGGCGCCCAACAAAAAATTCATACAAAATATCACTCATCAAAGCTTAAAACTGTACTGAGTTTTTTTCAGCGAACGATGTCGCAGAGATCGATTTTCTTAAAGCCCCCAGAAATCAACTGCAGGACTCTAATCTTCTGCTGTCGCAGCGTTTCGATAACGGACAGCGGGAAATGCTGTTGACGTTGCAGAAATATAAAAAGTCCGTTTGATTTTTGCCTGTTGAAATATTACGTTATCTTGCTATAATAAATCGTGCAATATAATCGGTTATATCAAAACTAACATCGAGAAAAAATATTATTATTTATTTTTAATTGAAAAAAAAAACATTTTTTAAAACAGATTCATATGCCTAACCAAGTGTACCTTTAAATTAGCTTTACGAAGTGTCTGAAATTCACAGTGATCACATTTAAACTTTTCGACTTCCTCGGGATTCATATGCCTGAGCAAATGGCTCCTTAAATTACTTTTGTCAAGTGTATAATATTCACATTGGCTGCATTTAAACTTATCGGCTTCCTCGAAATTCATATGCCTGAGCAAATGGCTCCTTAAATTACTTTTGTCAAGTGTATAATATTCACATTGGCTGCATTTAAACTTATCGGCTTCCTCGAGCTTCATATGCTTGCGAAAATGCCTCTTTAAATTACTTTTGTCAAGTGTATAATATTCACATTGGCTACATTTAAACATATCGGCTTTCTCGGGATTCAAATGCCTGAGCAAATGCCTCTTTAAACTACCTTTCTCAAGTGTATAATATTCGCATTGACTACATTTAAACGTATTGACTTCGACGGGATTTACATGCCTCAGCATATGACGCTTTAAAATATCTTTCCGAAGTGTTTGAAATTCACAATGATCACATTTAAACTTTTCGACTTCCTCGGGATTCATATGGCTAAGCAAATGTACCTTTAAATGCCCTTTCCGAAGTGATTCATATTTACATTGGCCACATTTAAACTTCTTGACTTTCTCGGGAGGTAAATGCTGAACCAGATGCCTTTTTAAATTAGCTTTATGAATTGTTTCAAATTCGCATTGGCTACATTTATATGTTTGAACTTCCTCTGGATTCACATGCATGCGCAAATGCCGCTTAAATACAGTTTTATAATCTGTTTGATGTTCACAACGACTACATTTAAACTCCTTTTCTCGCTCGGGACTCATATGCTGGAGCAAATGCTTCTCAGAACTACCCGATGGACTTGCTTGACTTTCATATTGATGATTTTTCTCCGATGTGTGTATTGGTGTGTCTCGTCTGTTTGGCGAAATTCTGCAAAAATATTATTAACTGCATTATAAATGATACAATAAACAGAAAAGTACCTAGCCACTTCAATTTCATTTGGCGTCCAGGTTCATTTCAAGTGGCAAAAAACTCTTGCATGCCTTGGCGTCAATGATGAGAACAGCCAAGGCCTTCTGTATTTTAACAAGCCATGTGTAGGCATTCCGGCAACCCTACTGTTGTGGCGCGCGCACGCACGCATTGTCGTGCAGAGCACAAATACCAACGTGTGATGTCCGGAGGTTTAATAGGACGAGAGGCGCGGAACCGAAGGAACACGGGGAGTTTAGTCAGTAAGAATCTGATACTACCCTGACTACAGGCTGTATATGAAAGTTTCTCCTCGATAACAAAAAAATTTTGTGACAAAAATACTGTTCATATAGGTTCTGCATTTTAAATTCCATTCCATTTCCAATCCCACAAAATAACATTTGGCAACAGCGTATCGCTAGTCTCTTCACGGCTTGTTAAAATACAGGTGACGATGAAACAGCACGGTAAGTGAATTAGCAACAACCATTGGGATTTCAGAAACGGTAAGAGATACGAAGTCGGTTCAATTGGGGCAAAGTTGCGTAATTATGGGCCCAATAAAATGCCGCAAAAAAGTCAAAAATAAACCATCCTTCCCCCATCTTCATTAAAATATCCATAGTACGTTCCTGTAATTAACTTTTTTTTAAAACTCGGTGTAGCGGCCAACCTCACCTATTCTAACACCCAGTCACCTGTTAAGCAGCTGCGCGCCAGTTATAGGTGCCCTGCCCCGTAATTATCTAAATTCTGGAAATCCGAGCGGTCTAATTTCAATACGAGGTGGTTGGCTACAATAATTTACTTTTGCTGGGATCGGAAGATTCCTGTGTTCGTTTGCGGACTACTTTTTTATTCAAATATTAATTTCTCCTGCTAGAATCACAATGCCAATGTCTTCAATATCGTAGTTAACTTTCTTTATTTGATCATTAATTTATAAAATTTTATTGCGCCTAGAAATCAACACACAATTTTTAGGTTTTTAAAGCCCGTATTCCAGTCGGGAATTTTTATGGCGCCAGCAATGGCAATTATAATTCAAGGATTCAGGCGCAGTACACCGTTCTCCGTACTACAGTCAGAAATTCTACTCTTCTGACAATTAAAATGACACGGATTCATGCGCAGTACACTGTTCCCGATCAGCTGTCTCTCATTACCAGAAATGGGGCAGGCGCCATTTTAATTGCCCTTGCCGGCGCAATTGGGTAGACATGGATTATTCTGTTATTTTTAACTGTTTATTATTTGGCCGAACCAGGTATGAACAGGTAATGGCCATTTAAACCCACTGGTACTTAAATTAGCAGTTTACATTCTTTATTAAACTTATGGACTGCTAATTCAGCAACCTTTTGCACCTCCTATTTGTAAATAGCAGTAGCTGCTTTAACTGGTAATCAAAACGAACAGGTTTGCACGTCTCTAATTCTGGGGATATTTTAGGGATTTCGACAGTACCCACTGCTGTTCTGACCATTGACAATGCTCCAGCTGATCGAAAACGGTTTACTGCGCATGAATACGTGCCATTATAATTGCCGGCGCAAGAGAAAAAATTGCCGAGTCTAATACGGCCTTAATGCACACTATTTATTTTCATTAATTTTTAAAAATGCAATTTTACATCCTCTACACAGATATCTGTTACAACTCTTTTGTTATACCATAATTTTAAAATACCTTTATTATTTTAATTTGTTACACCCTTTTTATTATATCAAGCTTCAACAATACAGTTATTATTTTAAAAAGGGAATTATAACCTTTTATTAAAATTTCGACACACAATTAATATTATTAAGGAGTCACCTAACGATTTAATTTGGCCATAAATTAACACTTACTTCCGCTTAGTTTAATACAATTCGCAAATTATCAGAATTTCGACCGAATTTTAACAATTTTTTCCCAAGAGACCTTCAGGCATTAATTCGCACTTAATGCTTAATTTCACTTTTAATTTTCCGTAACACTGTCTACTTCCGTTTTACTTCCGGTCATTCGCGGTCTGTTCTGTGTTTGTGACTGTGACTTTTACTTATGATTCCGATCTTTCGATTTAAACTTCCCGATACAACTTCCGTTAAATTTCTTATTCATTATTTTTCCGCAATAATTAACTGTCGAGTCCCCGTTAAAAATTAAAGAACTTTTCACCGATCTACTAACTACATCTTAACTTTTCACTGTCCGTGTATAATCTCCGATTCCGACTCTTTTTAATTAACTATCTGTTCACCAATTATAACTTCATTGTTACTGTCCGCGTACACTTTCCGATTCGGACTCTTCTCTGGACGCTAGTGTCCCCGCTTAAATAGCCAGAGATCTCCCCTTTTCTCGAACGCAAGTTCCCTGTGACCCTGTTTATTACCGTATTTCCTAGAACAAGTGTCAGAAAACGATTATTTATAGGCATATAAGGTCCAAAATCGCATGTTTTCAGCTCAATTCGGTCGCAAATGTCCAAATTACGAATCATTCTCGAATCAACCCACGCTTCCCTTAAAAGGTCATAAGATTCCGCGATGACTCATCCGATCCCCTTTCGTAAGTTCGTCATCCCCGAGATTTTGAAGTGGGGTATAATTTAGGACATTTGACCGGTGATTTAACGCGTCTTCCCCGATAATTCCATTTTAATAGTTGGAACCTTATTAATAATTCTATTAATTCAACATTTATTGAAAGAAATTGTATTTATTTAAATTTTATTTTATAAAAATGTTTCGACACGATCCGGTTTAATTTATTCTATTTTTATTTTTTTTTATAAAAATTTATTTTTAAATTATTATTTATCTCGCGTTTCCCTTATCGGTCTAGATCGAAAATGTAAAACTCAATGCCACTCTTCAAAGTCTTAAGAAAGTGCTGGCTTTAAGAGTCAAATTTTATTTGTATTAATAAAATAAATTACTTGTACTGACGCTAAGTAGAAATTTGATACAACTATTAGTTTGAAATTTAAAAAAAACAGTAGTAGTACGTAATAATATCAATTAAAGACAGAAATAGCAATAACAATTTTAAAACTTCAGTATCTTCGAAACATAAGTAAATTACAGGAACGCACTAGGGGTATTTCAGTGAAGATGGTCAATGTAAAGGACAAAACGTCGGAAAACCAGTAAGTGTTGCATACCACTAAACATAGATTTCGGCTCTCTTTCATAAATTAAACAAAAAAATCTACGCTCCTATTTAAAAAAAAATAAGTTGATGATGGTGATCTAAAGACGAAACGTCACATGAAAGATCTGGTGATGCCATTTTGTGAAGAATAAAAAGTAGCTATGAGAAAGTGAAATTTATTTTTAGACATCTCTTCGAACAAAGTCAGGAAACAATAAAAACCGAAATGCAAAATTTTAGATTTTTGCAAATATTTTGAAAGCTCCTGTATTTAGTTTTGATTCTTTTGCGGCATATTATTGGGCTCATAATTACGCAACTTTGCAACATATTTTAACCTACTTCTTATCTGTTACCATTTCCGAAGTCCCAATGGTGAAGGCCGAATTAGTAACACAGCGTATATGTTTCAAAATTTAGATCTAGTGGACAAAGACATTCATGTTTTTCAGATCATCGTAAACTCCGTTCTTAAAGCTCCAAACTGAGGGATCGCTGACAGGTTCGCCTCGTAAGCTATTTCAGGGATACACAAAATAATTGCTGAGGAAATGCTGTCTGGAAGCCTGGGACATTTATCTTTTAAAAGTTTAAAGTTATGCCCTCACAGCAATACATTATTATTTTTTAAAATATATACGCCCGCTATACAAATTATGAATTATATTTTATTTAATGTTTCTATAAGGTCATCTCCGAGGGGTCTTTCTCCCTTTATATGACATAAAGTCTGTACGTTATATCTCAAAATTCACTCAAAAAACGTTGTCAAAAGTTCTTATCATACAGAGCGTTAAAAAAGGGGCTATGAGTGTCACAGGTAATCCGTCCCTGCAGCTGTGAGTAATTCACAATACTTTCTTGTATAGAAATTTGAAGGGTCTTACCTCATATTAAATCATATTAAATTTTTTTTTAAATATACCTGGTGGTTCAATAATTATGTGTAAAAAACTTGATTCCATTGGAGCTCTTATCTCCGAAGAGGAGACCTATATGATAAAGTTTATTTGAACTTGTAGTACTCTTTCGCTATGTTTTAAAACTTAAAAACTTACACGTGGAACACGGACCTGTGTAAAATTGCTAAAAACATTTAATAAGCCATATTTTAAAAGTAAAAGTTGTACGAATTGTTACAAGATACTATACAGCGTGTCCGATAAGTAATGGGATATGGAAAAACCACAGATTCTTTACGTAAAACCAAAATATTAGGATTTAATTATACTTACCTATATCCGAAAGTTGATATTAACTGAGATACAGGGTGTTAAAGTTAAAACCTAATTTTTGTTTTTCTCTAATAACTTTGCCAGAAACTAACGGTTTTTACAAAATTTGGCAATTATGGTTTTTTTAGGATGAGGAGCTGATTTTTTGTTGGAATTTTGATGTATAATGTCTGCGGCATTTTTTGCACATTTATTAGGTCGCAACTTTTTTGTGCCTGACTGTATTTAAGTTCTTTATAAAAATAATACTTTTTCTCATATTTATTACGTAAAAAAGGTGTACTAATTTTAGGTCGCCCAGAGTTACCGTTTCGGGGATATTTGCATTTGAATTGATTAGTGAACCCTGCCCAAATACTATTAATTTGCAAACAAATTTTTTTTTCTCAAAGTAACCTATGAGAAAACAAATGAAATTTAGAGATGCATGCTATGAATCCTCCATGTTGTTATTTGGTTGTTGATTATTGTAAGACAGCTGTGTGAGAAAATGTTTCATTTTTTAGTTATCGTAAGTAACAATGCCGAGACACAATTTGTTTTCAAACGCAGAAATGATGTTGTGTGTATACGCACAGGAACAAACCCGAACAAACCCGAGGTGCCAAGAGACGATATTCGAAAATCTATCCAAATCGAAGACAACCTAATTTTAAGACCTTCAAAAATATTTACGACCGATTAGGCGAAACAGGTACCTTTCATCCTAAACAGGACAAAGGGCGCCCGAAGACTTTAACTCCGGAACAAGAAGAAGAAATTGTGGCCCGTGTAACTGAAAATATATTTAAATTTATTAGAAGGAGATTTTGCAGCCAGGCGAGTATTTGCCCGTTTCTGCCGTGCCCGAATAAATGCCGACCCAATGTTTTTAAATAAAATATTAGTTACTGATGAGGCAACGTTTACACGCAGAGGAATCTGTAATTTTAGAAACAGACATGCATGGGAATTAGAAAATCGACATTTAGTACACGAACGTCATTTCCAACATGAATTTAAAATTAACGTTTGGTGTGGCATAATTGATAACAATTTATTGGGCCCTTTCCAACTACCACCTAATTTAAACGGCGAAGTCTACCTTGACTTTCTACAAACACAATCACCGGATTTTTTCGTTGGCCTTCCTCCATGCAGGATGGAGCTCCGGCACATTTCGCTAGACCCGTCAGAGACTACCTAGATTTTCCTGATCGCTGGATAGGCCATGGCCGGCACGAAGTCCCGATTTTAATCCGCTGGACTTTTGTGTATGGGGTTACATGAAGTCGCTGGTTTACAAAGAAATAGTGAATACCAGAGAAGAACTATGGCAGAGAATTGTAGATGCTGCACAAAACCTACGAAACGAACAGTTATTTTTTTAAATTAGGAGGTCTTAAGTGCATTGAAGTGAATGGAACATATTTTGAACAGTTTTTGTCAAAAGCAGAGCTCTTTTATTATTAAATCTCTTAATGATTTTAAAATGAAATATTACAAGTTACTAATCACTTAGTTTACGTTTGTTTTCATTGCTGTTGTCTCTCGACACGATATTTTCTAAATTTTATTATTAAAATTATTTTGAATAAAGTAAATTAAAGAACAATTCAATTGTTGTATTTATTATTCCCAATTACCATTACTAGAACATTAATTATCATGTAAAAGTTAATTGGTAAGAAGTAACAAAATATTATTTGCTTGTCTGAGCTAACGCACTAAGCAATTCAAATGTAAATTTCTCCGAAACGGTAACTCTGGGGGCCCTAAAATTAGTACACCTTTTTTACGTAATAAATATGAGAAAAGTATTATTTTTATTAAAAACTTAAATACAGTGAGGCACAAAAAAGTTATGACCTAATAAATATGCAAAAAATGCCGCAGACAGCGCCCCCTACATTATACATCAAAATTTCACCAAAAAATCAGTTCCTCATCCTAAAAAAACCACAATTGCCAAATTTTGTAAAAAACCGTTAGTTTCTCGCAAAGTTATTAGAGAAAAACAAAAATGAAGTTTTAACTTTAACACCCTGTATCTCAGTTATTGACTTTCGGATATAGGTAAGAATAATTAAATCCTAATATTTTTACGTAAGGAGTCTGTGGTTTTTCCATGTCCCATTACTTAGCGGACACCCTGTATAAATAAATTAAACGTTTATCTCATGAACAGATGAAACAGACTCTATAGGTCCCCCATTTCTAGGAAAATTTTTAATGGTTACAAATCAATATTCAACTACGATTGTAACTTTTGTCTTTCTCTAGCACGGTATTGAATTCTAAAAGGATTGCGGAACTATGTCAACGCACTATTATGTTTTTTATTCACTTTTAAGTCTGTAATAAATAAAGATGGGAAGTATTCAGTCCCGATGGCCCCTACATCTATTACGTATGTGTAAAGATATAAGGTACAGACTTTATTTCTGGTGGTGGGAGACCTCTTGGTAGCTCGGCGCTGGACGTTTTCTAAAAGCTCACACCGCTGACAAAATTATGAGTACTTACATGTGCATAACATGTTTCAACAAATTACTAGTACAACTTAGACAAATTGAAAGAAGTGCGACTGTTTTTAAAAATGAAATTAAAAAATTATTTGTTAACCTGGAGTCATATACTTATGTAAACAGAAACAACTGTCAAAGCAGTAATATTTATTTAAGATAAGTATTTTCAATGTTAGCTTCCTATAGGAGTATTGACAGTAATTTCAATTAATACCTTTATGTAACAAATATGAAATAAATATAAATATAATAGTAAAATACGCATTGGTTGCCAGGTAACTGACAACAAAGAAAGGGAAGTCACTTGATTTTCAATTTTTATGGCTTAAATTTTGAATTTGCTAGAATAATATAATTTTCTTGTTCATTTTAGTGTCTGGCATAATATTGTTTGTAGAGAATAGTATATTATTAAGTTAAGTCATCAAGTTACCTATGATTTGACGTTTCACCGAATTTTTGCCGTCACTTTATTATAATTTGCAGTAATCGGGTTGCCTGCTTTCAAGAGTTTGTCAGTTTGAATTGCCAGATGCTTCAATTAAATGGAGGTAAATACTAATGATTTCTGGCAGGAGGTGAAGAAAAATGATTTCACTGGCTGAAAATCGGTTAATAAGTGATTGAATGGTTAGTAGTGGCAAAAAAATTTACGTATATTCATTCCTACCTAGTTGCCTCGTATTCCAGATCTTCTTGTTTGATCTCTACTTCCTCATTTTTAATTTTCCAGTCTTCATAGACATTTGTTGTTTCACATTTCAGTTGGGCTTCATTCTGTGCCGAAAAGGGTGTAGGGCTATAATACAAAAAACATTTATTTATTTATTTAGTACATTACAGAAAACATCCAAATAGTACATTTAAACACTTGTAAACCTATTACTTAATATCTACTAAATTATATAATACATGCAGGTAGAAAGAGCAACATTACCAAATGACAAACCAGATCAAATTCACCAAATCTACAGGACATTACAGTGTTAATCTTTTGTTTATTTGTTTATTTTTTTGAGTGTAAAATCAGACTCAAGTTCCTTCTAAATGTTACCACAGAACAATTAAACTCAACCGTAAAAGGAATATATGTATTTAAGTACTGCATTATACGATTCATAACACTGTTTCTACCAACGCCGATGCGTTGGTACGACTTCTATTAATTGAGAATACTTCAATAAGACGCGTATCACGTGCGGGTACCCGATAAGCAGTCCATGTTATTAGTAATAATTTTAAACCCGAACAAAATAGTTAGGAAGATTCTTCGATCTTCCAGGCTATCCAGGCCCAAGATTGACAACCGCTGTGGATGTGATAAAGAGCTCTCTATACCCAATTTAAATAACAAGAAATTCGCAAACTTTGACCGAACGCGTTCAATTCGATTAATATGAATTTTATAGTTTGGGGACCAGACTACACAACAGTATTCTAGATGACTTCGAACAGTGGGGGGTGATGTACGTCGACAGTATTTAAAGAATACATTTTTAAACTGGAACTGGAAGAGAAACAATTCACAAGAATTTATTTTGATTACTACAATTTCCCAAGTAGCATTTTTAGACATATTATGGTATATGTATCGTAACTACCGTTTCTGTTTCCGATCAAAATTGGAAACTGTTGGCAACAAAAATGGAAATATTTTCGAAACGTATACATTTTAAATGGGACATTTACACGTGGTTCCAAGTGGTTGGCACTAGCTGTGACTTTCCATGTCGGGAATGCTTCGAAAATATTTCTAAACTGTTACTTCTGTTTATTCAAAAATGACAGTATAAAGGGGCGGGGCTATGTTAAACCATGCGCAAAACAATTAGGATACCATCACTGTTGTAAAATAAAAGAAAAACAATAATTTCGCCATGATGAACTCGTTATATGTATATTTCCTATAAGTTATTTTATTTCATATACCTACCTAGTTATTGCACATAAGAACCAAAAAATCATTGTCGCATTAAATTTCATCGTGCAGTTTAGTAATTTGGATTTATATTTTTAACGTGCCCTCGATTTATTTGCATCATAAAAAAATATACTTTGTCAAAAAAATAAAAATTGAAATATTTTCAAACTTTTATTTATTTCTTTTATAAATCGACTTAGCTAGGAACATGGAACTTATCTAACAACTTTTGGCTTCTCAAGAGATGCAGGTATTTCATTAAAACTCATTTAAACAAAATAAAAATTCATTTCACAAAATGGCCGCTAGAAACCAATAAATTATTCTCGTTCAAAATGGACTCAACACACAATTTCTAGTCTTTGGTTCCTATAACGTTTCCATGATGCACAGAAAAATAAAAGGTTAAGGAGATGGAGAATGCCACAGAAAAAAGGTTTACTTGTATGCACAGAAAACAAAGGTTGGGTATGGACAGCCTAAGTCTGACATCACGAGAGGCGTGGTTTCAAAAACGGTACACATTTAAATAAGCATATTATTTTTATATTAGATGTTACTATTGATTAATCGATTAAACGAACTTACCTGTGAAGTTCAATCGTAATTATATGAAGCGCTTCGTCCGAACAGATCACATTTACTGTGTAGTACCGCTTTTCGGTGCTAGATGGAGCCACTAATTCAAAGTCAAAAGTGATCCCTACATTACCTACCCGATACCCATGTACGCCATTATAGTTTAAAGTGTGCCCGCGATATTTGAATTTTTGGGTGGGCATAATCTCCCCATCTAGGGGGTGGGAGTGATCTGTTCGGACGAAGCGCTTCATATAATTACGATTGAACTTCACAGGTAAGTTCGTTTAATCGATTAATTATATTTCAGCGCTTCGTCCTCCAGATCACATTTACTGTGTAGATGTTTAGAGTCAAATATAGCGGGTAAGAACATGATGGGATAGAATAAGAACTCAACATCAACCAAGGTTTTATTATATATGTCTGCCCGATGGGTATCAAGGCATTGCTATGAAACTTAAATGAACATTCTTCATACATAAGACCCTCATAAACATAAATGAATAAAAGAAGGGAGTATTATAGTCCCTACTAAAAAAGGTAACTCCTAAAAACTAAATGCCTTACTAGCAACAAGAAATTAGTTTCATTCGGTAAAAACAGCATTAGCAAACTTAGATTTGGTACTTAACGGTCTGTTGTAAAACCTGGCGAAAGCTAAGGATTTTTCGGTCCATCCTGCGGTTTCCCTGATCAGGTATATAGATATGCCCGCTCTGCCCGGTAGCTGCGTGCCTTGTGGAATGTGGTGCAAACCTTTGTGTGTTCACACCTGCTTGAGCCAAGCTTTGTTTGACCCATCTTGCTAGGGTCTGCTTAGATATATTTTTATGGGGTACTCGTGTCGAGATAAAGAGGTATTCTCCTTCCCGTCCAATGCTGCGGATCGCCGAGGTCCTTTCAATATAGTGCAGCAAAATTGAAGCAACACAAACATTAGGGTCATCACTGAAAAAGGGAATATTCAAAACGGGCTGTGCTCTACGATGCCCGGATGTTTTAATCCTATCCTGTATCAGGATTTGGATGCCTTCTGGCTCTATAATGACGTTATTGACCCGTATTAGGGCCAAGGTTTGCAGTCTATGACCAGTTATTAAGGTAAGCAGTATAATCAGTTTTTTACTTAGGACCTCCAAGTTTAAGGTTTCATTTGGATATTTTCCTCTAAAATAGTCTATTACCGTTTTAGGGTCCCACGTAAAGCGGTATTTAGGCCTATTAGGCCTAATCCTTGAAATTCCCCTGAAAAATCTTCTTAGTATCATATTGGTGCCAATCTCACCAGGTAATACTAGAGCCAAAGCTGAACGATAGGTGTTAAAAGTACCATAAGACCATTGTGTGGTTTCTAATAATTTTTGAAAAAATCCAATCACCTGGGATATTGAAGCCGTAAAAACAGGAATATCTTCTTTCAGGCAATAGTTCCACCATTGATGGAAGGCCGTGTTGTATTGCTTAAGCGTAGCTGATGAAAGCGATTGGACAAAAGTGTTGATTGCTACTGTTGGGACTCCTTTATATTGAAAAGCCTGCCGCACAATCGTGCTGCAACCAGGGTAATCTTCTGGGATAAAGGGTGATGGTTCCTATAAGGGGAAATTAGAATATTAATGCTAGGGTCAAACTCAATGGGTTTTCCAACTATCAGTCTAGTAAACACTGGGTACCAAGGTTGTGCGGACCATTTGGGAACAATAACTATGCCCTGTGCACTTTCTATAATAATTTTATGTAAAACCCTGTCAATAATTGAGAATGGGGGAAAGGCATAAAAATTTAAACCTTTCCATGATATTGAAAATGCATCAATCGATTCTGAGAAAGGGTCCCTACCCCAGGAAATATATCTCCTACATTTATGATTAATTCGGCTAGCAAACAGATCAATATCTGGAGCACCAAATTTCAATACAATTTGGGTATAAGCATAGCTAGCTAATTCCCATTCACAATCCTCTGAAAGTAATCGGGAACCCTCATCTGCCTTGTTTAGGCTAGACTTGACATAAGAGGCTTGTATCCAGAGGTCCCTTTCTTCACACCATCTCCAAATAGTCTTTGCTAGCTTATTTAATTCCTGAAATTGTACACCCCCCATACGATTTATGTATGATAGAGCCGTTGTGTTATCAACCCTTATAAGAATGCTTTTAGAATTAAGATTATTGGCAAAACATGTTAATCCGAAGAAAACTGCTTTCAGTTCCAAAATATTTATATGAAGGGAATTTTCACTTCCAGACCAATGACCGTGTGCCTTCTCGGAGCCACATACTGCCCCCCACCCTGTTTTGCTAGCATCTGTAAAAATTTCAAGATCAAAAAGGAAGGAAAAAATATCATTATATGTAGTATAAATGTGATTTTTCCACCAATATAGATCCACCTTAAGGCTTTCTGGTAAGGACATTGTCCCATCGTAACTTTGATTGGAATTTTTTAACGCTAAGAATTTTATTCTTTCAAATAATTTAGTATATAATTTTCCATATTTAACAGCAGGACATGCAGATACTAAGATTCCTACGAACTTTGCAAAGTATCGTATAGAGCATTCTTGTAATTTTAAAATTATGTCAACTAGAGTTGCAATATAAGCTCTCTTTACTGGTGGCAATTCAATAATCATCTTATCAGAATTAAGAAGAAAACCTAAAAATAAACATTGGGTGGATGGTAAAAAGCAGCTTTTTTCTTCATTTATAATTCATTTGTAGTATAGAGACTGCCATATTCGTACTCCTTTCAGATAAGGCCTTACTTTCAGTAATTAATAAGAAATCATCAATATAACCTACACAAATAACCCCTAGCCTCCTTAAGAGGCCAAGAAAGGGCTTCATTAATTTTGTAAAAAGGTAAGGAGCAATAGAGAGACCAAAGGGTAAGACATTAAATTCATACAACTTGTTGTTGAACTGAAATCGCAGATATTTTTTGAAATTGTTATGAATTGGTATTGCGAAATAAGCATCCTTTAAATCAATTTTAGTTAAGTAACATCCTTTATGAATAAGTTTTAAAACGGATCTATTGTCCTCCATTTTAAAATGGGGAGAGTCAATGAAGGTGTTTAACCTCTTTAGGTTCAAAATAAACCTCTTTCGGCCATCGCTTTTATTCACAAGAAAATAAGAAGAAAGAAACTGTCCCTGGCAGGGTTTACACCCTCTTATTGTACCCTGAAGCAACAAGTTATTTATCTCATTTTGAATAGCAACCTTCTCAGAATTACAAAATGTTGGTAGATTAGGAGGTTTTTGCTGGCAGGGTTCCCCATTGAATGGAATTCTATATCCCGCAGTCCAGCTTATAACAGTTTTATGGGCCCCAATTATGTGCCAGTTACTAGAAAAAAATTTTAGGCATCCAGCCCTCGGAGAACCTACCGGAAGAATTATTTCCTGTAATAACGAGACTGGGTCTGGCGCCCCAGCTTCTGATTTCTTCCCCTCCATCGTTCTTGGTGTTGTTGACGGTTCACCTGCGGAACATGCCCTGAATATCGACTTTCCTTCCGCTGAAGAAACGATGGGCGATTGTAGTTTAAAGCCTGTCTAGATGGCTCTCGTCGCCCTGGTGGGCGATTTTGTGAAGTAGGGGGCTGAAGTATGCCTCTTCCAGATATCTCAGCAGATTTTTGGGCTTTAACCTTGTCAGCAAACTCTGACCCGAACAGGAAGCTGTCAATAGGTGCTGATTTTGCTAAGGTAGCTACTGGAAGGCTCATAGACTGGGTTACAAAGAAGCGTCTTTGGATAGACAACCTATAGTGTAGATTGGTTAAAAAGGTACCCGCCTGACTACATAGGGTTATAGTTTTGTTTCTGAGGTCAGGGTCGTTATTAAACGCTAAGGTAGTTAAACGACCAATAGCCGAGAGGCCAAAACCTAACTCTTGCTGAAAGGAAACTTGGTATTTGTCTCTTTTAATTTTGTCAGGGGCCAAGGATGCAGCTACCTCGGGATTTAAAAGAGGCGGGTTTAAGGTTAATAAATTGGCAGGGATAGGGTTCAATTGTTGGTAGTCTACTAACGTCTGGTTTTTTACCCCATTGGCCAGGCTAAAAAACCATCTACGCTGAAGCTCATTCACTAACGAAAACGTATTATCGTTTCTTTCTTGCGGGTCTTCTCCTAAGAGGTCTATAAGCTCCTTAGGAGCATCGAGCTCTAAAATCATGCCTTGATTATCATCCATATTATCAGGATTTAATAAAGCCGAATCATTCAGAGGTCGGTCAAGGTTTAATTGTGCCGAGCCACTCGGACTGCGAACTTGAGTATAAGTTGTCGAGCCACAAGGACTTCGAACAGGGGTAGACGAAGGTGCCAAATCACCTGTGCTATGAACGCTAGACTCGCTGGAGGAGTTTCGTCTTGGTGGTCATGGGGACCGCCTATGCGATCTTCCTCTAGACCGTGATCTAGATCGTTTTTTCGATTGATCACGCCGCCTGCTTCGTGACCTACTTCCAGTTCCTTGGGCGCCACGATGTTTCTGGCGCCGCAGCTCACGCTGGAGCTTATCTATTTCTAACTGCAGCTCATAAATTCTTTTCGTCGTATTCGATTTACCCATTGTGCTTCAAAAAACCTAAAAGGAAAAAGAATTAAGCGTTTAATTTGGGTATTTTACCTTAGAATACGAGAGGCGTTACCATCATAGCGCACTAAAAAACGTAATGGCGTACATGGGTATCGGGTAGGTAATGTAGGGATCACTTTTGACTTTGAATTAGTGGCTCCATCTAGCACCGAAAAGCGGTACTACACAGTAAATGTGATCTGGAGGACGAAGCGCTGAAATATAATTCATTTTCAGAAACAGATTGACGTAACTGTTTTTTGAATGTTTTTAATCGCCAGCTTGTTTGAGGTTATGTTATTATCGTTTGCATAGGGAGATTTAAATTGTTATTTTTCCGTTAAAAACAGCTTATTGCACTGTATTTATCAATATAGAGTATACCCACTCTATAGCTTGGAATATTTTTTTAAATACCCCTTTTTACAGAAAAATAACAATTTAAATCTCGCTAACATAACTTCAAACTTGTTCAGATGGTGATTAAAAATCTACCTCAAAACACTTACCTCAATCTGTGGTTGAAAATGGATCAATAATAACACCTAAAATACAAATAATCGCATAAACGTACACCGATGCTATAAAAATCTCTTATGGGAAATTCAATGCAATATTGTGTCTTACCAAAACTTTATAATTCTATCTAAAAATGTTTCGAACAATATTTATCTTCGCGTGTCGTTAATGTATCCACACTATGGTTTGTAAAATATTTCGAAACAAGCACGTCTTTAAGTGTTTCTAGCAACTGAATTCGAAAAGGTTTCGCAAAAGTTTCGTAACAAATGTATCTCAATACAACTTTATAATTTTAATCGAAAATGTTTCGATACGTTTCTCAGCAAAGAATGTGTGTCCTATTTGTGTCTAAAAATGCTACTTGGGTTGCTACAATTTTTGACACATTATTGAGGGAACTATGTAAATATAGTTTTAGCTATCTACATATTATGGTTCCACAAGGTAAAATGATGTGAGGTAATCAGGGTTGTACAAAATTTAATTTTTATTAAAAAAATCAAAAATTATTGATTTTTTTTTATTATTATAATTTTTTTGGTTTTAATAAGAAATTTATTCATCTCGCTTTTTAACAAATTTATACAAATTATTTTAATGTCAGTTTAAAAAATATAGTACATCATATTACAGCTACAACCTAAATATTTGTCAGAACACGATTCTCGCAAGAAAATTCTTGTCGCGATCTATAAATTGCGGTTGCCCAATAAGTCATGGTTATTTTGATAGTAGTTGTTCAAGGGAGTGGACGTAAATTGTTGTAATTTTTCACGGATATTAAGTGAACATATAATAAATGGCTGGAAGAAAAGTAGACAACACGTGGCAGTTTTAAGTTAAAACAACAGATCCAAATAAATCAGGGTGTAGACGAATTGTAAAAACTGCTCTGAATAAAAAAATTAAAAATAATCAAAATGTTACATAAAGACAAATCAAGTGATTTAAATCATGAGAAAATCAAGTGATTTAAATCATGATTGAGATCATCATAAGTCACTTAATATAAATCAGCGCAACCCTGGATGTAATTAAAATAAATAGTCACGAAAAATTAACAGCCTTAAAAGTTTGCATGTATTTGGGTTTCCTTCTGACTGAAAATATAATTATTTTTAATTTATTTTCTACTATCCAGTACCCTATTGAAGATTGGACAGGTACCAGTTAATTGGGCAGGTTAAAACTGGCTAGTTATCCGGCATATTCCTAGTCAAGATAATAAAATCTGATATGGCAAAATAAGAAAGATACATGATCAAATTGGCTTTATTTATAATGTCTTTGTGATAGATCTGTATTTGCTATTAATATAGTTTGCTTTTCCTGTTCGTTTTATATTCAAAGGTTGCTTTTACTAATATGGCAACACTGGAATGTGAAATGTCAATGTGGTTTTAATGCAAGGATTGCTTGTGTTTGATCATAAAAAAAAACTGTTTCAGAAGTTAGAATAATGAAAGTATTATTTTAGAAAAATTTAAATATACACAAATATACTTAACTGTTGTTGATTAGAGTATATAGTATAGACTTCTTTTCTTGAAATATGTTTGTTTATTTTAGAAAAATGTAGTATTCCTGTCCCTCTGATCAAGTATACCCTTCTAAGGGGCATATTATTAGGTATTATTAAAAATTATTTAATATCTAAATTATACATAATGTTTTGTTTGTGGAATATGTGAAAACATATAACATACCGAAAGACATATTATGTAACTAAAGAAATATAGATAAAATAGAAATTGAATTATAATTCTTCAACAAAACTGAAACTGTGATCAACTATCTACTACTCCCTATACCAATAATAAAACTTAAATCCATCTGATTAATGAAAGGACAGCTCTGTTGGTCATATTATATAAAGTAATAGGTTTCGAAGGATTATTTTTGACATTAGTTTCATTACACACTCTCACTCTTTCGAAGTACAGTACTCGCTACTCTTGTACCCTAAGTTTTGAAATCATATGTAATGGGCGTCTTACCACTCATGGTATGTAATATACTATTACATTATACTTCACTATGTGAACTTCTTGACAGGTGAAATTTTATTATCTATCACATATGTTTAAGCATATAAGAGAAGATAAGTTTCACCAAAAACAATGATAGACTAAGATTATCTTAGAAATAATTTAAAACTATTCAATATGAAAGGTTTATTTGCTAAGTAGGTAGGTACCTAGATTGACTTACTTATAATCAGGTGGCCTGGTACTGCAAAAGTGATGGTCAGGGATATTTTCCATTGCTGCCTGATTTTCTAGTAGCAGAAGTGTACTCTTTGATTTCATTTCTTTAAATTTTATAACATCAAATGGACCATTTTGGGTCTCAAAATCCTCCACTTCTGATTCCCTTTTAATTGGTAAAGTACTCACATAATCAGGATCCATAGCGGCTGCGTTTGGAGCAACTTCTCATAAAACTACTTCCTTTATTTATTTGTTTCGCTTTGAATCATATTTAAAACCTCTGTAACAACACAACTTTCTCTATCTTTAAAACATTATTTTGAACAAAACTGCATTGCATTGCATTTTTCTCAACGATTCCTGCTTCCAGAAGTAACTTATCCGGCATTAAACCGACCATTTTCTTAGGGTAGGGGAGTCAATATTTCTTCGTTATATTTATTTCGTGTCTCGTACTGAAAGATGGAAACCAAAAACGGGAACGAAGAAAGGCAAAAAGTAAAAGGGGTTATGACTATAGTGGGGTTATGCCGGTCGTGCCGTTGGTCCGTTCAACGGAAGATTTACTTCATTCCAATTGTTCCGGTTGTCAGTTGTTCAAGAATGCAAAATAACGTTCCTTTGTGCTCTCAGGGCAAGTTCCTTTATTCTACTCTTAACATCGAATGTTTATACAAGGAAGTTTAACGAGGGAAAGAATAATTCGACCAGTGCCAAGGGTCATGGGAAGGTTGGAAGGATCAGAGGGGCATGATTCGTTGACATTAATTGGTTTGTGTTTATTTTTAGAAGATTGGCAGATCATGAAAAATCATTTTCACGAAACAAACAACGTCACCCTCTTTCGAAATGATATTATATTAAAATTTTCGTTGAACATGTATGTTTTGCGGTTTTTTGAAGGAATGAATGAACTTCTGTATAAAACATTTTTCTGTATTTTTTTTTACTAAAATATAGGGTAAATTTAGAAATTGTTAATTTTCCCCCGTATCTTAAGCGAGCGAAAATTTTCGAATTTTGATTTTACCATTTTAAGTTTGACGCAAAAAGAGCACATGACACCTACAATACTTTTTTGATAGCACTAACAATAACGGACATACCTTATAAAAGTGTCGAAAATGGGACACCCTGTACTTAAAATTGAAACTGTACCCACTAAGCAAAATACATCCTCTGGATGTTTAGTAACGTTTACAACAAATCACCAATAAAAACGTTTAAAAATACACATCTTAAAGTCGTTTTCTGAATGTTTATCTTTTAACGTTACTCCAAAAAGGGGAGTAAAACGGCTATACATCAACGTTAATTTATCTTAGAGAAATAACATTTTAAACATGTTATATTTGTGTTATCTCTAGTAAGTTAAAAATTAATCATGTATATAAATGTTGAAAAAACACATATATCCAGGTGTCACTTCAAACGTTAAAGTAACATAAAAAATGTAATCTTTTTAACGTTTCTAAAACCTAAAATTTTTTCATACTAAGAACGTCCTTAAAATGTTTGACTTTTGTAGATAACTGCAGGTTTAAAACGTTATTGAAATAAAACTAAAATGTTTCCTTAACGTCTAGTTTAACATCTGGAATTTACATCCATAATATGACGGATGACCATCCGACCATCGGTTTATTGATACCATATGCCATCCATATGCTTTGCTTTGCATTCCTTCTTTGATATTTGTTCTTTCAGCAGTGTTGCCGATGATACGGAATTTCCTAAATTGTCCATGTGACTTTTTAAAGCCAAGGACAATTTTTTGTCAAATATACCTATTTAGCAAAGCTAAAATTTTCATAATATGTAGGTATCATAAACAGAGTTCGCGTTGAGAATTTACCAGATGATACATCGATAACGCTATGACGTGCAGTTCAGTAACATTTTAACAGCAGATATTAGGATTTTATTTATTTTTAGTAAATTTAACTTAAAACCTACAGGAGGTGAGGTATATATCAAACATCTAATTTACCTACATGCCGCCTAAACCTGAAATTTATATTTGCATATTAAACGATCCATTTAAACTTAATTATCTATACTAGATTTATCCATTCTTGAATTGTTAATACAGATCAAGATGCATCTTAAAATGGAATTGTACATGGCAACGCTGGTTTCTTGAGATGGGCATTGAAAGGGATCAGAATGCTCCAAAATTAGTTTTCGAAGTTTTCGTTAGTCAGATTAGGTTTTATCAAATTCAGTCAAGTTGTCTTGTCGTACACGTTTACAAGTAGACTACTTCGACATCGAAAGTGTTTTTCAATCTTAAAAATGTTTTGGGTTTCGTTCGTATATGATAATGGATTTAAAGGTAAGAAAGTTAATTTTTATAATTTTTGTACTTTGAATTTATTATAATAATATGTATATTTGAGACGGGTATCGTATCGTAGATTGTAGAGTGGCTTGCTCACCAGAACGCTTTGCATGGATTGCATGCAATTTTGTCTCGACCATGATGATTTTTATTTATTATTCACATTTTGTAACCACATAAAGATCTACATGGGAATTTAAATTGCATACCAGAAAGTCTTTGGCTCAGCTGAGCTAACATAAATTTATAAATGATATACGAACTTCAAAATATCTAGCGTTATAAATGACGTACTGATAAAAAACGCTTATTTCTAAAAATCTTTAAAAATATATAAGATAATATTGTGCATGAAATTTAGTTGTTTAGATTTATACTTAGGTTTTTACTACATTATCCTTTTTTATTTGCAGGCATTACAATTGATTCGGTAGAAGTTGAAGTATCTAACAACACACGTTGGCCAAAACTAATGCTCCTAGAAGAGGAACTTAATAATCACGACACTCTTAAAAATGAGTTGGTGAGTAGACCATATACCGCGTTATTCACTAAAGGAGTTTGAATTTTAGTCATGATGTATATTTATACCAAGAAGTTATTGAAAGAACATGTTTATTTCTATTAATGACAATAGCATATACCCATTACTTTGTGCGTTTTAAATTTAGGAAAAAAAACCCAATCATTTTCATCACAGTAAAAAAGAGCTGGTGTCTTAGCTTAACACTTGTGCCAGTTTTTTGACCCGTAATTATCAATTTGAATCAGATCTTAATTTAAAATCTTTTAGTGAATATGGTTCTTGATTTTGTTAGAATAATGTTTAATGATTATAAATTTATAAATTTCTATATTGCTCAAAAAGAATAATTTTAAAATACAATGCCCATTAAGTGGCTTTCTTAAAGAAATGTCTTGTAGATTCTTTTAACGGATGAGTTTTTGACCGTACCTAAGACATTTTCACTGACACAATCTGTTCATAACTTAAATAGCAATAAACTCGACTATTTCCGCTAATGACTAATAATTTTTAGATGCAGTCCATCATTTATTCAAGTTAACTGAGTGCGAATATGAAAAAGTTATAATGGATTGGTTCCGCCACGCTGTGACATGGTTAAAAAGGATGTGCCGAAGTTTTGAAAATATCTTTTTACTTTACATAACCCAGTTGCGCCATGTAAACTGGCTTTAAAATAAATATTTAATGTAACCATAATGACAATAATAAAAATCAGTTAAAATATTAGACTTTTAAATATCCCTGATGCAAAAACTGCAAGATTTATATTTAATACAAGGCATGTTTGTAAAAATTTACGTAATTTTTAAAACTTTTCAGCCAGGTTCACAAAAAGGAGTTTTAAATTAAAAATCAAATTTATTTGACAATTTAAGTTCTAAATTGACAAATATTTAACAATAACAATAAACAATGTGGGACTAATTTTAACAAACCCTTTTTGAGAATATGACAGACAATTACAATGGAGGATTGCTCATATGCTAGCAGTTGCGCATTTTTTGATTAATGTTTCGTTATTTGAAGTTGCTTTCTGGGGTTATAATTATCTTATTTTAATGTTAAGAAATTTATAAATTATTAAGAAATGATGAAATTTTATTTTTATTAATTTATAAATTTCTTAGCTTTAAAATAATTGGTAGTCGAGTCCAGAAGGTAGCAATCAACGAAATATTAATTAAATGGCGGACACACCACCATTGTATATCCCTGTCAATAAAACGTTATTAAATCGTTTTACAATGGCTACTATAGACGTTATTTTATCTACAAAGTAACGATATGGTGAACGTTTATTTCATGTTTTTTATACGCTCAAATATGTCTTATTTCCAACGTTATGCCGCCATTAAAATAATGTTTTATTTATGTTTCTGAAGTGTCTTTCTCGCAACGTTACCTCTTAAAACGTTGTAGGGTGTGGACTATGATGTTTATTTTCACGTTGAATAAGTCATCGATTTTACTTATGGGCTAACGTTACCAGTTTCCTAAACTACATGTTTATAACGTAGCTAAAATGTTTTTTTGCTTAGTGGGTACTTTCAGTAAAAATCTAGAATAATCATATCTTCTAGACCAGGGGTTCTCAACCTGTGCGCCCCCGTGGAGTCACTAGGGGCGTCGCACCTTTTAAACGTCAGTTGGTGCCGCGAGATTTTCTGGTGGAGGCGCTGTGCGGCCCCATATGAAAATAACGACTTTTTTTTTGTTTTAGGCACTATTAGTAGGTACTATGGGTCACTCTGTTTATTACTTGTTCACTGTCTTGGTGTCCACTGAAAGTATATGACTTTTTTAGGACTCTGAGTACTATACCGGGTGTTTCAGGAGGAGCGCTCACCCCTATAACTTTTTTATTGTTTAAATTACAGAGAGGCAATTTGGTGGGTTTGTATTTGATGTTAAGCCTCACTTTTCGACACTTTAAACTAATTTTTTTTTCTTTTCCATCTAGATTGCTATGAACTCCCTAAAATGGTTTACTTCTAAGGCAAATTCTTGATAAAAATGCAATTTTTAAGTTTTATTGTGTTGTAAATTTTTTTCACACTTTTTAAGAAGTTTTTTTCCTAGAAAATTCAATTTTTTCAAAACATAATGGCTCACTCGGGCAAAAAGACAGATCTCTTTTTTTCCAACAATAGCATACACCCTTATGTCAAGTTAAAAAAAGGATAGATAATTTATTAAAAATACCAATTCATGACAAAAAAAATAAAACAAGAAGCGCAATTTGTATTTAAATACCAATGTATGGAAAAATTACTATTTCCCAGACCACCCGATGATACCTTATATAATAAGGGCGTATATAGTTTACACAGTAGCACTTAAAATACTATTTCAGATTGAATGGTACTACCAAGAAAAGAAAGCTTTTCCATTAATGGGATGTCACCACCTGTAGACCGGTTTCGAACTCTTTTGTTCTCGTCAGTACAGGGTGTACATACCCATCACCAGATGACCATACTAGATGGCGCGACGCGCTTTATCTTCTCGACTACCGAGGATAATACAGCGTTCTGTTCCCTTTCCTTTTTAAATGTCTCTCTAGTTTATGTCGCTCGCGTAATCTATTATTATAAAAATGCTGTAAAGTTTATTTTTAACAAGTTTAATTTTTTTTATATGTAACCAGTTAATCTTCTCATCTAAAACGTCTTTTTTTATTTGTAATTTCCTTTTCAATTTTTTTTAATACTTTAAAATAAACAAAACTAAATACCTAAATTAACAACATTTAAAACACATTTAGCAAAAACGATCAAAATCACATTTTAGCAAAAAAGATCCAAATTACTTTATTTTATAAAATTAGTGTTACCGACAAGGCATTATCGCCTGTGGTTGCCACATTGTGTAATAAATCAATATTTAACAAATTAACTTTATGGTTAACATCTTGACAGATCTAAAATTAACCTTAACCTTCATCTTTTTTGAATGAGATTATAAATGCTTTAAGCAAAAAGGAACCAACTTGCTAGACAATTTAGTTGCTAATAAATTGATAATTTCCTTATGTGAAACTTCATATTCTACGTTTGTTTCCTCCAATTTGCACTGTACGTTCTCTTGATCTTGGTTCGCCTTAAAATAAATGTGAATATTCGAAAATAATATATTGCTTTAAGGTTATGATTCTGGAAATCCCTATTTGGACATAATATATCAGAATTAATACTTACTTCCATATTGTTAAATTGTCCCTATTCAAGTGCTAAGGACACTAATAACTTTCCCCTTGACATTTTGCTAAACTGAATAAAAGCCACAAAAGTTAAAAACATTCTGACAATTCACTTACGAACTGACACAGCACGTTACTAGTTATGTAAGAAACCAACTGCCAGTTGGTCCCCTCTTGCATAACGCCTACTGCCAGTACTGTATTGCGAAACTTGAATACAGGTTTCTCTAATTTTCAATTAGTTCATATTCCTCATAGATTGCGTCAATAGGTGTAAGATGGGATCTTAATTGCAAATAGATAAAACACCTTTTTGTGATTCTGAAGAACCAGCTAACTAATTTTAGCAACAGATGTTAATTAGTTCCTTATTGCAGAAGGGCGTCCAAATTAATGTAGGTTTGCCTTAATAATAATAGTCTGTAAATAAAAGATTTAAGAAAATTCCGAAAAATATTTTATTTAAAAAATGATGTTTGTTTACTGCCAATTCGCTGAATTTACCCAGTCATAGCGACCGAGAGAGCTCGCAATGCACGTTCCCTTAAAACTATACATATATTTTTCGCAGAAAATGGATTTTTTCAAGAAAGTAAAGTTAGTTGTATGCTGATAACTGAATGTGGAGCACGGTGTTTAATTTTTGCACGTTCATGACACTGCGTCCCAATATTGTAAAAATGGATGTTCCATCAAATAAAGGCCTCATTAATAGAGTATATTTATACAGGGTGAACCAACGATAGAGTGAAGTTTATTTTCTAATTTACGTTAAGAATATAAAAATTCGAAATTCAAAAGTTGTAGAGATCATTAAGGTGCACATTCTAAAATTATATTGGAGTATACAGGGTGGCCCATAGACACGTGGCGAATATAACTTAAATGGAACACTCTGTGATTATTTATATCAATTTTTGGATTATGTATAAAATTCTGAATATTTCAATTTTTTCAGAAAAATGCCAATTTCAGCATAGGATTTAATTGTGAATACCTACACTACCTTTGCATATTATAGATTCATAATTAGTATGGAGATTACATGGAGCTAACCCAAATAAATCGTGGAAACAAATTTACCTCAGTTTTCACAGGGTGTTCAAAATAAATTTTCGAAATTTAAACTAAAAAATATCGATTTTGTTTTTAAATAGCACACCCTATATGATTTTTTTTTTATAGAAATGTAATTCTCTTTAACATTTGTTTAGTATATCATATTTTCGACATATTTTAATTTTTCTCTATTTTTCATTTCATATATTTATGTTATAACGTCATAGTTGTCATGTAAAAACAGAAGTATAGATCCTGTCAAGATTGATACTGAAATAGAAAAGTGTGTAAGAGGCGTTTAAGGAGCAATTCAACGAGACGGACAATTCTTAAACGGACATTATCCACAAGAATTGATCGGCCGCGGTGGATTCATTCACTGACCTCCTCGATCAGACCCTACCATTCTTTGTCTTGGGGTTATGTTCAAGATCGGGGTAACATTTATTACGAAACAATTAAAAAATTAGAAAAATAATGATTGTAAATATTTCTTGCCATAAGTTTGATGTTATTTATTTCTGTTTCCATTTTATTATATGATATGTTTTGAAAATCTATCTTCTGATTTTGTCCAGGGGATTGTAGAGGTTTGTTTGTTTTTTCATAGCAACTTTGACGTTATAACATAAACGTTCATGTACAATGAAAAATAGAGAAAAATTAAAATTTGTCAAAAAGTATGAAAAAGAAGCATATGATATACTAAATAATAGTTAAAGAGAATTACATATTCTATCACAGGAAAATAAAATATACAGGGTGTGCTATTTAAAAAAGTTACTGAAATTCGAAAATTTCATAATTTATTTGCCTTAGTCCATATAATCTCCATAACAAATATGAATCTATAATTTGCAAAGGTATACAGGGTGTTATGGAAATGACGTATTATATTTAAACCGGCAATTCCTGAGATAAAGACAAATTGAAGAAAAATAGCCGTAAATGGCGCTTTCGATTCATTCAGCGGTAAAAGTGACCTGACGTCAAACCAGAAAAACACCTGTGTGGCGCTGCGATACATGTAAGCAATCAAGGAATTCTGGCCGGTGTTGTCATATGTACACCTTAAACTCTTTAGACAAAATAAAATGATTTAAACACTTTTCCATTCTGTAATACCTTTTTGTACAATTAATTGAAGAACATTTACGACGGACTATGTTTTAAACAACCCGAAAAAACATATGGAATAGTAATAACCATGGGCGTCACTAGGTCAAATGCCAATGACCTCTTGATGCCTTACATCGGCTGAGCGAAGTAGTTTCATATAGCGCCGCACGCTTGCGTCTGTTAGTTGAAGACCAACCAGCGGCCGGATACGTTGTGTCTCGTCGATCACCAACACACTCTCAGCAATCCGCTCTGTTTTTTCGGTTTACACGTGTATCTTGCACGTCCATTAATAATCTTTGAATATTGTTTTTATTGACGCTTTTCTTCTGGACGTCAAATTTCTCGCGTGTAAGAAAATCTAATAATAATCTGTATTATTGTATTTTCAAAAGCTAACTATCGGTTCTGTTTCACTATTACTGCGTGTACATAAAGTGTTTCCAGGAGTGTTCCCATGAAAATGAAAAAAAAGTGATTGTGTTTGTGCCTGGATTTCCTCGCTCTTTAGGTATAAGCATTGGCGTAACTAGAATGATTTTGTAGGGGGGGCCTGGCCCCTAGTCTAGTAGGATTTTAATGGCAAGTGTCACTATGACGTATGTATGGCTTCGAACTTCGGAAACACTGGGGTGGGCACCAGAGCAATCTGGGGTGGGCACGGCCCACCTGGCCCCCCCTCTAGTTACGCCTATGGGTATAAGGATAAATACAAGTAGGTAGAAAATAATTTATTTTTATAATTTTATATGGAATTTCAGTTTTACATTAAGTTTGGCAACATTGCCATTGGCTCTGGGTGAAATGTTGTACAGTGGCACGAACTGACCTGTGAGTAAGAGTGTTTATTACCCCACTTTTAAAACGGTCGATTTAAAAAAAATAAAATATGTAGCGCTTCTCTAGGACACCCAAGGAGTCACCCATTTAAATATAATACGTCATTTCCATAACACCCTGTATAGTGTAAGTATTCCAAAAACATTTAATGAATAAATACACAGAATTGTTTTTATTCTGTCAGAATCATATAAAGTTTTAAACAGTAATCAATGATGCCAAATCTGTACCGAGGGTCCTAAATCTACCTACCGCGTGCGTTTGAAACCGAAAAGTTTTTCGAACTAAAACTATTTAGAGCTATTTATTAGGCATCTACAATGGTTCGTCAGTGCGTGGTATGTAAGAAATTCGACTATTCTAATCCCGGATTAATATTTTGTCGGTAAGTGAGAATAATGAGGTTGTTTTTTTTTTAGGTAAAGCAGTGGTTTAGCTATATATTTTAAGTAAATTTTGCAAAAATATAGATTATTTCTGTATATTAACTGAATTTCTGTAAAAAATACCTACAACGATTATCTATTTATGACTAAAGATTGATCGAAATTACCTAAACGTGTACCTTATTACAGCGTTGCCATTTTTTAAAGCCATCTTCTTCTGACTTATCTGAAACTGTAGAACTGTGCATAATTGTAAATAAATGGTGTTTTATGAATAGAATGTTTCGTCTCCCCTTTTATATTATATGTTTATGAGGTATTCCCAAAAAATGAAAATATTGGGTGAACTACAAGATTTAAATATATAACATTATACAGTATGTCCACAGATGGGGTTTACAAGAGAACAAATGGGCTAAAAATTGAAAGATACGAAAAAAAGTCACTCTCAATAAACGTTTTTGCTTGTCTAGAAAATACGATCCATCATAAGAAACTTAAATTTTTTTATAAAGGGTGAGTAAAAACTGCAAAAATATTATTTTGCTTAAGGGTAACATGCTTTATTTTGAAAGATACGAAAAAAAGTCACTCTTAATAAACGTTTTTACTTGAATAATGAATAGGTGATACTCGTTGTCAATGTCTTTATTTAATGAAGTAATTATAATAATAATAATAATAATAATAAAACGAACATTTTTGTTAACATGAAAAGAATACGATAACGATTTCATAATTCAAAAACTACACCCCATACTCGACACATTTTTCTAGTTGCTTCCTCAAATAAGTGAAAGAATTTTTGATTTCTTCCTGAGATATCGATTGGACAGCCTGGATAATTCTGCCCTTCAGCACTTCAATATCATTTGGTATTGCGGTTGCAAAAACAATTTGTTTTAAACGGCCCCATAAAAACATATCGGCCAAGGTTAAGTCGGGACTTCTTGGGGACCACAAAACTGGACGATTCCTGCCAATCCACCTTGGACTAAATCTGCGGTCAAGCCATTCTCTAACCTCACGAGCGAAATGGGCTGGACAACCATCTTGCTGAAAATACATATTTTGTCAAAAATTTAATGGTAGATTTTCGAGTTCATCATTGAAAAATGTATCCAGCATTTCTAAATATGATAATCTATTGCACATGTTATCAAAAAAATATAGCCCTATAATGCCATGGATAGATATCGCACACCACACGTTCACTTTTGTGAAATATTGTCTTCTCGTTATAATTCTGAATTCGGGATTTTCTAAAGACCAGTACCTAACGTGCTGGGTTGCAACGGTTCCATTTGTTGAAAATGTACTTTCATCAGAAAACATTATACATTTATAAAAATCAGCATTTCCACTTAAAATTTTGTCTGCTATCCACAGACAAAAATCAGGTCGTTTCGCGTCGTCTTCCTCTTCCAATCTTTGATTAAAGTGCGGTTTATATGGATACAATTTATTTGCTTTAAGGATCTTCTGAATTTGATTTTTTTTTCACAACTTCCAACTGAGTAACACGATTTCTTAGGGACGTCATACGATTTTCTTCAACAGAATGAAGAACTAAGGCTGTAGCAGCATCATCATGGTCGTATTTCTTCTTTTTTTTTCTGAGATCCAAAACCGAACCAGTTCTCTTGAACTTTTTTATTAACTTGCAGATTGCCATCCTAGTTATTGGGATTCATACAAATTTCTCGGTAAATTATTCCATGACGTAGCGGTATGAAACTTGACCATCCCCATAACATTCATTAAGAGTGACTATTTTTCGTATCTTTCAAAATAAAGTATATTTACTCTTAAGCAAAATAACATTTTTGCAGTTTTTACCCACCCTGTATAAAAAAAAATGAAGTTTCTTATGATGAATCGTATTTTCTAGACAAGCAAAAACGTTTATTAAGAGTGACTTTTTTTCGTATCTTTCAATTTTTAGTCCATTTGTGTAAACCCCATCCGTGGACATATTGTATATAAAAAATATTCAGAATTTTATGCATAATCCAAAAATTGATGTAAACACAGGGTGATCCATTTAAAGAAACCTAATTTATAGACGCCACGTGTTTGTAATCCACCCCGTATATATTCCAATATAACTTTAGAATGTGCACCCGAATGATTTCCACAACTTTTGTATTTCGAATTTTTATCTAATTCTTAACGTAAAGGAGAAAATGAACGTTATCGTTGACTCACCCTGTATAATATAAAATTCGTCTTAAATTTACTTTTTGTCTTAAAATTCACTCCGACTAGTGTAAAAGCTAGTGCAATACTGGACAAGTACATTCGTAAGTCTGGTCCGGCATTCAACCTATTTCTATATTTATTTTCAAGGTATAAGTAGATAACTTTTTTCGCATAAATAGGTGGTACAAAATGGTGACAAAGTCTTAATAGCTAAATCTACTTAAACGGGATAATCTTTTTTTATACCAAGCCAAAAGAAGTAAATGTTTTTCCTTTAAAATAATTTTTGAGCAATTATTTGTGAGACGAAGAAAACGTATGTGCTTTTGAGATATTTTCGTCGTCAAAAGGATTACCGAGATATTTTAAGTTGATTAAGATGTTCATCATGTTTATTTTGGCATCCTTGTCTAAGTTTAAATAGTTTTTTAATAAACAATTTTTTCCATTCAATTCCAAACACTGAATCCAAAAACTAAATTTATTTTTTATGCCTTCGACCCTGTCGTCACTAGGTCCTTGAAGTGACAAACTCAATTCGTTCAGCTTAGATAAAATATCTGCTAAATATGTAGAAAATCAGATTCAAACATGAAAGTATATAACTAAGATGCTGCAGAAAAAATGATTGAACTTCAGATTTCATTTCAAGCAAGTCCAAAAACTTGATAATTCTATTTTTTCGCAGCTTGTTAAGGCCGATTTAAACTATCTATCCAAAATTGTTTTTCGGGTTTATTCACATTGCATCCATTAAACTTACTGACTCCGGATTCACATGACTGAGCAAATGCCGCTTTAAACTACATTTATGAAGTGTCTGAAATTCGCATTGGCTACATTTAAACTTATCCTCGGGATTCATATGCTCGAGCAAATGCTTCTTTAAACTAGGTTTATGAGGTGTATAATATTCACATTGGCTACATTTAAACTTATCGGCTTCCTCGGGATTCATATGCTTGAGCAAATGCTTCTTTAAACTAGATTTATGAAGTGTATAATATTCACATTGGCTACATTTAAATTTTTTCACTCCTTCGGGATTCCCATGCCTGAGCAAATGTTGCTTTAAGCTATCTTTATGAACTGTATCAAATTTACAGTGGCTGCATTTAAACTTATCGACTTTCTCGGGATTCATATGCATGGGCAAATGCCGCTTTAAATGACTTTTATTAGGTGTTTGGTATTCACATTGGTTACACTTAAACTTTTTGACTTCCTCCGGATTCATATGCCTGAGCAAATGAATCCTTAAACTACCTCTGTCAAGTGTTTGAAATTCACATTGATCACATTTAAACTTTTTGACTTCTTCGGGATTCATGTGCCTGCGCAAATGGTTCTTTAAATTATATTTATCATGTGTCTGAAATGCGCATTGGCTACATTTAAACTTATCGAGTTCCTCGGGATTCATATGCCTGCGCAAATGCTTCTTTAAACTAGGTTTATCGAGTGTATCAAATTCACATTGGCTACATTTAAACTTATGAACTTCTTCGGGATTCATATGCTTGAGTAAATGCCGCTTTAAAGTCCGTTTCTGAACTGCTTGAAATTCACATTGGCTACATTTAAACTTCTTGACGTTCTTCTCCTTGACGTCCTTGTCAGGTAAATGTGTGAGCATGTGCGTTTTTAAACAAGGTTTATAAATTGTTTGATGGTCACATTGCTTACATTTATATTTCTTAACTTTCTCGGGAGGCAAATGCGTGTACAGATGCCTTTTTAAACTAGTTTTATGAATTGTTTGAAATTCACATCGGCTACATTTATATCTTTGGATTTCCTCTCGATTCATGTGTATGCGCAAATGCCGCTTAAATGTAGTTATATAATCTGATTGATATTCACACTGGCTACATTTAAAGTCTTTTGCTTCCTCGGAATCCATATCTCGGAGCAAATGCGTCTCAGAATTACCCGTTGGACTTGCTCGAGTTTGTATGTCTCGTCTGTTTGGTGCAATTCTGCAAAGACATTATATAATTAATTGTACGATAATTCTAGGACCTAGTCATGAATTGGTCATTGATATAAATCTTCCAATGTAGATTGCGTCATATATATTTATTTGTTTATTCATTTACAAAGAATGTGATGAAGTTATTTAAATTCAAATGAATGTATGCACAATGGACTAAAGTCTGTGTGTGCACACTACCATAGAGTAAACATACAATATACTTATCAATAAGTCCATATGTTCCTTATTATTATTCAATCACGTTAAATTCTCAATTAAAGACTAATTCAAAAAACTTAACTATCATTTTAATTAACACGGTGTTGTTTCCAATCCATTTGTTTAAGTATTTTTTATGGATTGGAATTTTTTACTTTTCAAATGCTCTGGTAATATGTTTAAAATTTTGGGAGCCACATAAGAAACTGATCTTTGTGTGGCATTAAAGTGAATGTTAGGTAAAGTCAAATTACGATTGACATTTGCTGTCGTCATTATATCATGTCCTATGTACTTGTGAAACATATTTCTAGCAAGAGAAAATTTAAGCATATTCTTTATGTACAGTTTAGTTAAAATATATTTTTGAACAATGCTGACATTCCTCAAAATATTTTTGTTAGTCGATCTCCAACAAATTATTCCATAATTAAGATAAGATTATGCTAATGATTAATAGACCTTAAGCAAAACCTCTCTGCTTGTAAACTAATTTTCTTAATTTATTTTTCACGTATTCTAAATGAAAATTCCATTTTAAAAAACTGATCGAAATACACACTCAAATATTTTCAGCGGACTATGCCAGTACATACATACAGAATCCTCAGAAAAATTACAATTAATGGAATGGACCTTAATTGCATTTTTACCCGCCAGACCAATTTTATTCATTGAAAAACGCATGAAACTTGTTTTATTATCATTTAGCGTTAAAAAGCTATAATCCATCCAAATTTTAATATAGGTAGCCGCCCTTTCAGCCCGAGTAAAAACATCATTCCACGACGATCCCTTAACAAGCACAACTGTATCGTCAGCGAAACAAGCGGTTTTAACGCCGGGTATTGGTTTCGCCAGACTGTTAATATACAGGGTGTCCTCTAATTAATGATACATGGAAAAACTACAGACTCCTTATGTAAAAATATTAGGATTACCTATATCCGAAAGTTGATATTAACTGAGTGTTAAAGTTAAAACTTCATTTTTGGTTTTCTCTAATAACTTTGCGAAAAACTAACGTAGAGTACAATGTAGGGGGGCGCTGTGCGGCATTACTTGCACATTTAAGTATTTAATGAAAATAATGCTCGGTTAGTGTACCCTACCCAATTACTATTAATTTACAAACAAAATTTTTTTCTTAAAGTACCCTATGAGAGAACAAAAGAAATTTAGAGATGTAGTTGCTATGAAACCTCCATGTTGTTATTTGTTTGTTGATTATTTCATTTTTGAGTTTATCATAAGTTTGTGTTTTCATTGCTGTTGGTTTCTTTCGACACAATATTTTCTAGGGTCAAAGTTATTTTAATTAAAGTAAATTAAATAATAATCCAATTGTTGTATTTATTATTCCCAATTACCATTACTAGAACATTAATTATCATATAGTTAATTGGTAAGAAGTAACACAAAATTATTTGCTTGCCTGAGCTAACGCACTAAATAATTTAAATGCAAATATCTCCGAAACGCTAACTCTGGGCGACCTGAACTTAGTATACCTTTTTTACGTAATAAATATGAGAAAAGTATTATTTTCATTAAAAACTTAAATACACTGAGGCACAAAAAAGTTATGACCTAATAAATGTGCTGCAGACAGCTACATTGTACATTAAAATTTCACAAAGAAATCAATTTCTTGTCCTAAAAACACATAATTGCCAAATGTTGTAAAAAAACATTAGTTTCTCTCAAAGATATTAGAGAAAACCGAAAATGAAGTTTTAACGTTAACATTCTGTATATCAGTTAATATCAACTTTCGGATATAGGTAAATATAATTAAATCGTAATATTTTTACGTAAAGAGTCTGGTTTTTCTATGTACCATTAATTAACGGACACCCTGCATATAAAGAATGAAATCGCAATAAGTATTGCATACAAAAACCATTTAAAATCGCATGGTTTGGATCGACTAATAGCTTTTAAATGCAATTTACTGTCAGTTGTCATATAATTAATGGATGATTTCATGTTTAAGCAAAACTAAGCATTCTTAATTTAAATGTGATAAGGACGATGAAAACCTACTACATACTAATGCTGTTGTATTCATTACAAACAATCACACAGACAATGTTTGAAGGATTGAAAATATAGTACATACTTTAAAAGATTTCGCAAGATGGAGGCTAAGTCACGTGACAATAATGATTTTACCTAAATTTCAGCATTTAACTTACAAATTTGCAAAATTATTATTACAGATTTAGACAGTAGGCTGAAATCCGGTAAATTGTCGTTATTTGTAATCGCGTAATAAGTTTCTTAATATATTAAACGAAATAAAGGTCTCTCTAAAACCACAAATCGGTCATTCTTTTACAAACCGAAGCGAGCGACGCAAAGGAGGGAAATATTAATGATTCACACTGCACAGAGCGCGATTGTAGACACCTTGACCCGTCGGGCTGGTGCATTCCCAGCGCTCTGCGATTGAAAATATTTAATAACTTCCGAACTAAAAGAGGTACCACTTTTTCGTATAATGGGTTTGGCAGATAAGAGGCGAAGAACAAAACGGTATTTTTTAAGAGCATGTTTAAACAATTAAATTATAATTATATTGGAAAAAAATTCTGGAAATATTAAATTTCAGATTGGACAAATTCCAGCAAATTATCAATATATATTCGTCGGTTGTCTTGCGCACAATGTTGTCGCCGTCATATAGGCAACCCCTCCGCATTGGTTGCAAACCAACGACGACCGTCGAGAACCGAAATCAGTCGTAGGGATGTAACGATATTAAAAATCTATCGATACGTGGACAATAGATATGAAAATTAATCCTAAAAATGGCTTTCCGGTAATGCCGCAAGCTGCCGCAAGGCCTTCTTTTATGCGAGAAAATGGTATTTCCCAGAAAAGAAGGTCTTGTGTATCAAAATATTGCCGTGCAATTATTTTCATTAAGAACGAAGTACGATTCTGCTCGCCGATTAAGGTAAATAGTTTATTATTCGACATTGCGCATGATATCTGACGATCAGCTTTATTTACATGCGCGAGCCCATAAATTTGCCACTTTTGGATATAGAGTTTGGCTATCCATAGACATAGGTCGGTGAATTAACCTGGCATGCTATTAATGTCACGTGACTTGGCCACCATCTCGCGAGATCTTTCAAAATTTATACTTTACTTACTCGGTTTCCCCTACTTCCAAATCCTCCTTTAAATCAAGTTCTTCAGGTTTAAGTGTCCTATTTTCAATATCCGGGAAGTAATCAGATGCACTTATAGTTTCATCTTTTGTAATTGTGACCAGCTCATCAATTTCATCATTTCTGCTCCTGTAAAATATAAAAATTCCATTTATGCATTAATTCAATGGTAAACCTATTTACAATAAGAATAAGTCGGAATAATATAGAAATACATTATATTCAAACTTTAATCAATGCAATAAGTTTCATCGGCTCCGCTACCTCTTCAGGCACTTGCGCGGGCAATTAATTCTTCTTTTGACGTTTATAAATTTCCATCTAGTCTGAAAACATCTATTGTTATTCCATTATTTAAGGGTCGGGACCCTGAGTGCTCGGCGGACTTTCGCCCAATTTCACTGCTTCCGACTCAAAAATTATTGAACAACTTGCGAAAAAGAGAATGATCACTTTTATGACCAACAACAACATCTTAGTAGGGTGTTAGTTTGGTTTTCAGGCGTCTAAAGGTACCGGTGATGCTCTAATGAAAGGAATTGAATGAGGGTACTGTTGCTGCGGCAGTGTTTTGTGACTTTTCAAAGGCCTTGGATTGCGTGACTCACGAACTACTGCTGCAGAAACTTTATCGCTACGGTTTTGGAGGGGTGCCGTATGATTGGTTCTCTTCCTATTTGTTGGGCAGGGAGCAGCTTGTACGCTGTGGAGAGGAGAAGTCTGATGTGATGGGTGTTGAACATGGAGTTTCTCATTCTCTTTGTACCTTAACGAAATTCCCACTCCCGACATTCGAGGTCGTTTGTATCCGCGGATGACATTACCATCTTGCGGGTTGACGCTGACCATATTTGTTTAAACATTAATAAAATTGTTTTTTAACAATGTCGTCTATAAATTCCAGCAATTTAACATGAAACACGCGACAAATTAAATCCATCCTGATTTCCAGCGTAATTTCTTTTAGGTCGGAGTTGCGGGAAATTAAAGTGGAAAATTTTGGTGTTATGAATAAGTGTCGCGCTAAGTTCTTAGGTCTATATATCGACTCTAAGCTCAAATTTCAAGAACATTTAGTGTTTGAATAAAATACTAGCGTCTGGTTGTTATGCATTTCGAGTGGTGAGTAAGGATTGGGATGTAAAAAGTGGATTACTTTTAACACTAGTGTTAAAAATAAATACAAGGGCCTCTTGATTCAGTTGTTGCCAGCGAGATTTTCTATAACCAACAACAATATACATTGGGTAACTAACAACAAAGTAATAAGGAAAGTAACTTGATTTTGAATTTTATATCTTTAATTTTGAATTTGGTAAAATGGGTAGGTATTAATTTTGGATCATTTTAGTGTCTGGTTAGTGTTTGAAGATAAAATAATCTAAGTATGTTCATTCCTACCTGGTAGCCAGATTTTCTTGTTTGATCTCTATGTCCTCACTTTTAATTTCCAAGTGTTCATAGATATTTGTTGTTTTACATTTCAGTTGGGCTTCATTCTGTGGCGATCTATAAGACACAATACATTTGTTTAAAAAAGGTCAGGTGCTTACCAGACCTCGCTACGCGCGGCCCCTATGTAGCAGTAAAAACTACCACTATATAAGGATATGTTCCATGGCTTATGCAACGCGACAAAATAGAACTGCTCAGGCAACTCTGCAATGTATATGTCCTAATCAATGTCAAACTTCTCTTTCCCTTCAAATTAATATCTTCAACGGAGTTGCCACTTGCCATTTATTGTTTAAATAGTAGCAAAAAAATCATTGAACAAGAACTGATTTTTTTTATCTTTCTATCTCAGTTAATCCTCTGAACAAGAAAAACATCACTTGGACCAAACATAACATTGGCAATAAACTTCAAAAATATATCAATATAAAAAAATAAAAATAACCTAAAGAATGTATTATTGCAGCAAACTTTGCTATGTGGCAAAATTGTTAAAATCCGGAATTGTGAAAGCACACATGCCCAAGCGTAAATCTTATGGACCAGGGTTGAAAGGATTTAAATCAATTGATTTAAATCACTTGATTTTTTCAATTTAAATCATGATTAAAATCAAAATTTCTGATAAGTTATAATTAAGATTAAGAGAAGATAAAAACTGACTTAATTAACGGTTTATTATATCAAAAAATAAAACCACTGTACCTAAATAATGTTTATTTTAGTTAATTGTAGTGCTTGTACAAAGCTCAACTGATGCGAAAGAAGCAGTAGCACAAAAATTGTCTGATTATGAATAACTCTCTGTTCAACAAGAGCTTGCATTTTATGTCTATATTTTTTCAATATAGCTCTATTTCCTAATTTTCTTTCAGTTTTATTAGATTTTTCTATGAAATGTATCCAGAGAGGGTATTTTTTCTTCTACTTGAACTATGAAGAGTTGACATTGTTACAATATTTGTAGATTTTTAAGTAACCTTTAGAAATTTACAGCAGAAATCACGCGTCGCGCTGCTAAAATGATGATACAGTTAAGGAGGGTTTTCTTTTTCTGACAGGAATTTACAGCGCTGAGCGTATTGCGATAGGAAGTATCATCATTAAAATTTGAAGAATGGTGGGAATAAAATAAAAAAGTGTTGAAAATAGCAACTTTATTATGGAAAAAGAAATTGAAAAATCAAAAAAATGTTGTTTTTCCAAAAAAATCGCGAATTTCTTATGTTTACAAAAAAATAATGATTTTTTTCAAACGTTTTGGACCTATACATTTTTTACATTTAAACATATAAATCAATATATTATTTCTCCATCTGATTGTATTTAAAAACATTAATATTACATTAAACAAAAAAAAACATAAGTAATTTGTGTGCCCAGATAGTGTAACGAAACCGAAACAATAAAAAAAAACATAAGTAATTTGTGTGCCCAGATAGTGTAACGAAACCGAAACAATAATAGAGTAAGATTATCTTTGGTTCTATCTGAAATGCTAATCAAAATTAAGACTATGCCAGCGGAAAGGTGTGCTTAACAAGTACCTAGATCTACTTACTTATAATAGGGTTGGCTGAAGACTGTGCTGCAAAAGTAATGATCAGGGACATCATTTTCCATCGCAGCTCGATTTTCTAGTAACAGATGTTTCTCAGTACTCTCCGCCTTAGTTTCTGCAAATTCCATACCATCAAATGGAACATTTTGGGTCTCAAAATCATCCACATCTAACTCAGTTTTTACTGCTGCTGTACTCACATAATCAGTGTCCATAGAAGCTGTCTTTCGAGCAACCCCTAATAAATTACTTTCTCCATTTGTTTCGGATTTGATCATATTTAAACCATCTGTATTAATAACACAACTTTCTCCATCTTTATAAATATTATTTTGAGAAGCTTGTTCAGAAAAATCCTGCCTTGCATTCTTTTCAACCATTCCTGCTTCCACGAGTAACTTATCCGGCATTAAACCGACTACCAGGGGATGCTGCTCCCTTCCTTCGTTATATTTATCTCGAACAATATGTTCATAATGTAAACGATAAAAACAAAAATGAATGATGACCCATAATTTAAAACGAATAACAGTGTGGATTCCGTGGCTTCAGTCCGCTCAACGGAAGATTTATTTCATTACAATTGTTCCGGTTGTCAAGAATGCCAATTTAAATATCGTTCCTTTGTGCTCTCAGGGTAAGTTTTTTATTCCACTCTTAACATCGAATATGTTCAGAAAAAATTCAACCTTTTATTTAACAGGATTCCGGAGTACCTGTAAACGAGTTTTCTTCCCAATCGTTTATTCCTGTTTTAGGAAAAAAATGTCTAAGGAAAAAAACCTTTGTAATAGAACTGTTACTCGCGGATAGTCTATATTTTTTTTTTTCGGAAAATTTTTAGATTTTTTTTTTTTTACTGGTCCATATAGAAAAAAATGATGGACTTTCCTCGAGTTGTTAACAAAATTTAGACATCTTTCGTTAAACAATTTTTTTAAAAAAATGTATCATTTTCATAGGAGACGAGAACTACGTTTTTCAGCGTAGAAAATTGAAGTATAGACCCAGATCACGTGCGGTCCCTTTCTTCCGATTATCTCCGTTTCTGTCGGCGTACCGATCCCTCGACGCTTGAATTTATTATTCGAACGGCAAAGAAAGATATAATTATTTATTATGCATTGCGATTTTCGTTTTCAACGCGTGGTATTGAATTTTTGAAGTGCAATCGAGATTTGTTGTGTTATTTTACTTCCTAGAAGTTGCTATTTGGTTTATATATTTTATTGGTTTTTATTCGTTAAATATATATTATTATTTGTCATATTTATATAATGGTTTGTCATATTTATATAATGGGAAAGTTCAAGGAACGAGAAAAGAAAGGAAAAGTTATGTCAAATTTCGTTTTGGGGGGCCATGCATAGAAAAATTACGAAAAGTATTACCTTGGCGCGTTAGTCAAACCGGTATATATGGTATTTTTCGTGTTATATTGATAGTTTGGGGGTCATGACCCCCATAAACACCCCCCCCCTGGATCAGCGCTTGACCGCGTTGGTGTGAACAACTTAATTTTACAAGAATATGAAAAAAAAATCTGTGCCGTAGAATAAAACTATAGTTTAGTGGTAAACCATTGGACTTGATAGACTTTTATTCTGGGGTATAAAAATAATTATGTAGTTTCTCAATATAAAAAAATACTAATATAAGTTAACGATTGATTAACGAACGATATTTTTCATATATGTTCATAAGGGCGTACAATGCGCAAATTTATAGGATGATTAACAACGTTTGTCGGTAGACGTGAAATAAGCTATCATGGTAGGATTTTGCTACACTGAGAAAAATATCTACTTACATATTAACATATACTGTGTGTGTATATAGTTTGGAAACGGCTTAATAACTTTTGAGCCGTTAATTTTTTTTTACAAAATTTGGGAGTGGTTTATAGGGGAATGTAAACTTCTTTTTGAAGGAATAATGACAGACTGTGAAAATGGCTGATGGGCGCCATTTTCGGGAAGAAATTTAAATAGGAAGGGGGTCTTGCGATACATCATTTTGAAGATACTATCGAGTACTTTACGATCTCAGAAAATTACTTCTGTATACCCGAAAACAAAAGGGCGGCGTTTTAAAAATTGCATAGTTGGTATTTTTTATTATCCTTAATTTCATTTACCGTCTTAGGAAAATAAATACAACTTGACATAGTGTAGTAGGAATCAGAGAGCTACTCTTTCTTGAATATTTTATGGTGTTCAAATCCAAAATGGCCGCGGAGCGACATCTTGATAAGAAAAATTGAATAGGAAGTGAGGTCTTGCGATACATCATTTTTAAGGTCCTATCGAGTACTTTACGATCCCAGAATATTGTATACACAAAACCAAAGGGCGGCTTGTCAAAAAATAATATTTACTATTTTTTCTTTTGTTATATAACTTTAGATTTGTTGTTGTGATTATTAGTAGGTATTCTTCCTTACTTTGCAATTTTTTACATTGCCTATAGAAATAGTAACCCTTTCGCTGAGGACGAATTTTCGGACCTTGATTTTCTGTGTCTGTGGTGCGGTCGTCCGATATTTAGTAGTTTCATATTCTTTTGCTGTTGGGTTAAAATTTGTTTACAGGCAACTTTCAGTAAATCGGAATTTAAAAATAAATCATCTCAAAAAAACTGTAAAATTTTTAATAGGTTTCTTATAGTATCTAATTAGTGGAATTATATATGTCCTCGCAAAAGATCATCGTCACAAAGATATTGGGTCTATTTTTGTATTTAGCATCGAATTTTTAATAATTTAACGCCCGTCACATGGCTAATTTACTCTTCTGAATCATATAACGCCCATATTTGGAACTGAGTTATTTTAATTTGTCACTATAACAATCTTCCTATTATTTATAACAGCCCTGTCTTATATTGGCTTAAAGATTTGGAATGTTCCTTATAGAATATTAAAATACTCAGAAAATTAGTCATATTAGTCAAAATATATCTTTCCTTAATGGTTTATAAATGGTTAATAAAAAAATATTGTATATAGCTTCGGATAACAAATCGTCGCATCAATTTTCATGCGTGACCGGTATTACTGTGACCAGCGATACAAAAATGCATAAATTCGTGGATAACAGCTAATACAAGCTATATTTCTTAAACTTTGTTAGACTGAAATGAGTGTCTGTACTCAAGAGAATGCCTTCGTGTAGTAATTTTCCCTTAATTAAGACTACTAGGTCTGAGTTAACCCTGTGACCGGCGATACAACATAAAAACATACGCCTGATAAAAATTATTCAATGTTCGAATTTATACCTAAATAAACATAATAAGGAACTTACCTAAACAGGAGCACACTTTACACAAATTCAAACACATACCGTCATATTTGTAAAACTATTAGGCCGACCTCTAGTGGCTTCATTTATAAGAAATTTCTGCCGTGACCGGCGATACATGCAGCTGCAGGGACGGAACTTCTGGTTAATAATTGTGTTAGAGAAACTAAACTGTTGATCTTTGAACATTATTTTTTCAATACAAATTGTAGTAGGAGTGCAAATTATTTATATATAAAAGTAACTTTAGTAAAATGACGTGAAATATAAAAGGGTAAAGTAAGAAATTATTGACTGGGGACACGTGACCGGCGATAAATTTTTAAATTCAAATTATAGTACTGCAGCTATAGTCTAAAAAAAATTTATAAAATTGCTTTCTATGTAAGCGGTTACATATATTTCGCAAATTATAATCATTTCTACAGGCAAATAGTTTATTTTAGTAAGTTATATGCTAAGGACTGAAAGTTTCCTGTAAAAAATTTTTGACTCTGCTACGTGTATACATCTTAATTTAGATACAGGAAGTGGTACAGAGAGTGTCAGTTGATCTTTAGAATTGTACCTGTTATACTTGTGTGTGTATACCGGGTGTTTCAGCAGGAACGCTCACCTCTATAACTTTTTTATTTTTTAAATTACAGAAATAAAACTAGTGTATTGTGTTGTATGTGATATTAATTTGCATTTTATGACATGTCGGACTAAATTTTGTCACTGCCGGTTTAACCGGAAATGACGTCAACTTTGGATTTTTAAATAGAATACCCAATATAATTTTGGCTATATCGATTTAAAACATCATTCCAAATTCAACCACGCCCATACGTCACTTTTTGACATCTAAATAATTTTTATTTTTTGATCTAGATTGCTGTGAACTCTCTAAAATGGTTTACTTCTATGCCAAATAAATTATGGCGGATTTTAAAATTGTATTTATGTTCATTTGTTTGTTAGCATTATGGCGTCATGGGGACTTAGATAAATGCGAAGCCGTTTGCACTTCTTGTGGTATTTCTTGTCATGAATTGTATTTTTAATAAATTATCTCTTAACTTGACATAAAGGTGTGTGATATCAAATTGTTGGAAAAAAAGTGCTCTATCTTTTTGCCCGAGTGAGTCAATATGTTTCCATTTGAAAAAATTGAGTTTTCCGGGAAAAAGCCTTCTTAAAAGTTTAAAAAGTGTGTACAAAATTTAAAACGCAATAGAATTTGAAAATTTCATTTTTATCAAGAAATTGGGTTAGAGTAAACCATTTTAGGAGTTCATAGTAACTAATCTAGATGAAAAATAAAAAGAAAAATTATTTTGTCTCAAAAAGTGACGTATGGGGTGTTGTTCCATTTGGAATGGTCGAATGGTGTGGAATCGATATAGCCAAAAATACATATACAGGGTGAACCATTTAAACATTCAAAGTTGAGGTCATTTCCGGTTAAACCTGAAGTGCCAAAATGGAGCCCGTCATGTCATAATATGCAAAATTATGTCAAACTACATAAACCCACCAAATTTTATTTCTTTAATTTAAACAGTAAAAAAGTTATAGGGGTGAACGTTCCTCCTGAAACACGCGGTATGTGTTTATATATGCGTATATGTTACTACGAACGTTTTATATGCTTGCGGGTATGCGACTGTGTGTGTAGTACTTTTGCTAGTTCGCGTGAAAGTACTTATGCGAGTGCATTTATTATTATCCTATATAGGCATAAGTAAACATAGGTTATTTTATCGATATTATGTATTCTTGTGGAAATTTTGTATTTTTGCAAACTTCTCCTATGCTACAGTACTATAAAGTATCCGGCACTGGAGACTGAGCTAGGTTGAAAACCCCAAATTTTATTAATACTTTCTATTAGCATTAAAATAAAGATAAGTTTGTGTAAGGTTGTCTATTCCGAATATTTGTATAGTTTTCGAAATATTGCCACATAACAATATTAAATTGACAATATTTCGAAAACTATACAAATATTCGGAATAGACAACCTTACACAAACTTATCTTTATTTTAATGCTAATAGAAAGTATTAATAAAATTTGGGGTTTTCAACCTAGCTCAGTCTCCAGTGCCGGATACTTTATAGTACTGCAGCATAGGAGAAGTTTGCAAAAATACAAAATTTCCACAAGAATACATAATATCGATAAAATAACCTATGTTTACTTATGCCTATATAGGATAATAATAAATGCACTCGCATAAGTACTTTCACGCGAACTAGCAAAAGTACTACACACACAGTCGCAAACCCGCAAGCATATAAAACGTTCGTAGTAACATATACGCATATATAAACACATACCGCGTGTTTCAGGAGGAACGTTCACCCCTATAACTTTTTTACTGTTTAAATTAAAGAAATAAAATTTGGTGGGTTTATGTAGTTTGACATAATTTTGCATATTATGACATGACGGGCTCCATTTTGGCACTTCAGGTTTGACCGGAAATGACCTCAACTTTGAATGTTTAAATGGTTCACCCGAAATATTGTCAATTTAATATTGTTATGTGGCAAGTTTGCTGCCAATTTTTAGTACAGTTACTATACTAGTTTTCTATGACGGCCTTGAAAAACAGTTATTTTAATTCTAAATAGGAAATAATTAGAAAATTTGGGAGTTTTCATTTGAAAATGTAGATTTTTGCAGTTTTCTCAATTTAATTTTTAATCTTATTGTTTGAACACCACAAAATATTATATAAAATCTATTAAATCAGGTTACTTTTAATAATATTTTCAATTGAAATTAAATGAAAAGCTTTCTTATAGGAAAAATTAATTATTATTTTAAGGTCTGCAAACGTCAAAGACATAAGACCTTAAATATGTCAAATACACTTAAACTTAGGTATAGGACATGATATACAAAGTCTGCCTGGAATCTTTCGTAAATTCCAAAATGTAATAAAGGATAATCCATTTAAAATAAGCAAGTTGACACCGACTTCCGGTATAACCTGAAGTGCGACCATATTGAAAATATTTTAGTCAAGTTCCATCAACATCCAGCATACTGTTCATTTTTCGAAATTTTTGCTATAGTGGATCGAGTTGATTCCCGATGGGACACCCTGTATATAACTAGAGAACTTTCTCTCTGCCACTTTTCCTATAGAAAAATGTTTCCTAAAGCTGTGCGATACATACATGAATAAATTGTTTTATTAAATTTGATTTATTTAAATATGAAATCTTTATAATAATAGGTTACGTTGGAAAGTAAAAATCAAATACAACTGCCAATAGTGCCAATGAATACTAGCTGAAACCGCGACCCACCGTCGGCGTCGAGCGATCTACATTATGCCTACAAAGCGCGAAATGAAAAATAAAAAATGAACAGAACAGAGGTCAAATCGGAGTATTCGACTGACCCGGCGTCCACGTACCTTCGACCGATCCGCCCCGTGCTACATAGCGCGAAATGAACACGGGTCAAATCGGAGATTTCTACTCACTCCGGCGTCCTCTTAAGAGAATATATTATATAAGAAATGATGGTTCTTTGATATTGGGTTGTTAATTATTAGACGAATGTGCAGATCATAAAAAATCATTATTTTCAGGAATCAAATGACCTCATATATAACCTTGGTAAAACACGAATGTTTTGCGAATAGGAAAGTTTGCTGTAGGGCTTTATTTTGTAGACCACGTGAAGATCCCTATTTTGCTTCCACCGATATGAAAAGATGGACCTTGACAGAAGTGCCCTAAGGTAACACAAATTAAAATTTTTGTACTATGAACATGTCGATATTAAGAACTTCCAACCTAATTTTCGTAATTTTTTTAAATAAAACACCCTGTATTTGATTCCTCTTTCTTGTAGGGATTTTAATCATCTTTAACTTTTGGTAAGATCATCATACTTATGTCGATCTTAACTTATTTTGGTGATATTTCACTTTTTATTTGAACTGGAAACTGGATGTATTTTATCACTCTCCTTTTTTGTAGTCACCTATGAGCCAGGGTTGTTAAAGTAGTTAATGTAACATTTACTACGTAATTTACTACCTTAGTAAATGTAATCTGCTACGTGCTCTTACTACGTATTTTGTTACATTTACTACATTTGCTACTTTCACGTTTCATTTGTGGAATATTTTTATTTAGATCAAACCGTAAAGCAAAAGGCAAAATAATCAAAAACTACATTTCCTACTTTTCCACTCGAATTTGCAACTTTTAACATCAAATTTATAAGAACAAAGTTGAGGTTATGTAGTATCCTTGACACTTTCAGCAAATCAAAACATTTTCGACGTAACAAATGTAAAAATGTAGTAAATTCAATTTTTCTGCGACATTAACAAACCTGCCTATCATATGTTCAAAAACTATTAAAAATAAAGTAAGAAGAATAAAGGTCTCCTCACAAATGTTTAACAAAAATTTTAAAGGGGGGAAATCTTTACATCAAGCTGAAGATCAATAGTATCAGCAGTAAAAAAAACAAATCAAGGAAAGAGGCTATATGACATAATACAAGTACGGCATTTTTATTCTACTACTGATGATGAACTTCTCTAAGGTCAAAACATCTCCAACAATTTTGATCTTTGCTTTAATGTAAAGATATACCTCCTTTAAAATTTTTATTAAACATATTTGTGGTTTAGACAGACTTTTATTCCTATTAGGTACTTTATTTTTAATCTTGAATAAACAACTTACCAAATCGCTTTAAATGTCACCAAACTGTCGTTCTATTTAAAATTAGAACGTTTTGTTTTATTTTATGTGTCATGGGTGATTAGAAAAAGGACAGCGGTAAAATACATCCAGTTTTTTGCTAAAGTTCAAATAAAAAGTGAAATATTACCTAAATTAGTAAAGATAGAATAGGAAGATTTTAACAAAAATTAAAGAGGATTAAAATTCCTACAAGAGGTAATCAAATACAGGGTATTTTATTTAAAAAACTAAACGAAAATTAGGTTTAAATTGGGTAATATCGGCATGTTGATAAAATACCATGTACAAAAATTTTAATCTGTGTTACCTAGGGGACTTCTGTCAACATTCCTCTTTCCGATATATTAATATAATAATAATAATAATAATAATTTATGGTAATTACCGCATTAAAACTGCTTCTGAAGGTTGACAATTTTATTAAATATAAGCTAAAAATGTAATTGAAACAATAATTTCAGTAAAGATATAGAATAATCATATCTCCTATAGGCCAAAAAATTGCTAAAGGAAAAAGATTAAAGTGAATTAAATAAAAAAGTAAGTATTGTTTACTTACTCGTAACTATATAAAACCAGTTTATAACTGTTTTTCAAAACTTGCTGCAAGATATGATTTAATCCTATTTCTAGTGTTATCTGTGTGTGTATTTTTAGTTCCGAAGGTAAGTTGGTGGCAACTGCAAGTATAGAAAGTACTGTTTATAAACTAAATATACAGCAAGGTGCAAGTTTTCTCACAGAAGCTGTAAATTGTGGCATCGTAGATTGGGACATCTAAACAATGCATATATGAATAAAATGAGTGATTTAGTGGTGAATTAAAGTAGGTACTCATTTTGTTTGTGACGTAGATGTGAACTTTCGTTTCAGCGGTAGTCGAATAAATGCTTTAAGTTGAGCTGTACATGTTTCTCATTTCGCTTCCGGTCTTCCTCTGGATTATCTGGATTATTTGATAAAATCAACAAATTTATCCTTTGTTTTAAATTTTATACAAAGAAACCGTCAAATAAAATAAACTCCATTGTTTGCCGCACCATGTCTTCTACCAAACTACTTACATATAACTTTGCATAAATTTGCAACAAACACCATCTTTTCCGCATAAATATTTGACCTACACGAAAATAAATAAAATTCTAGACGGCAATGCATTTTTGGTATGAGTGTTATACCACTAAACGCAAATTCCGGTTGATATTCAACTAGGGTATATCTGTGACCTTGAATATGGGTACAGGGATGTACTCAAGAAATGCTATCTTGCCTTATTTGGTCTGTAGGTATCAATTTTAGTCTATCACACTCGTACTCCTAGCTGGTATGACTGGCAATATACTTTCTGTGTTAAAATTTCGTCCTACTAGATTTAACATGAGACGAGAAAGGAACGAATAGGGCTCGTGAAATCCATCCATCTCTTGGACTTCATCCGATTCCGAGTATCATATTTAAATGCCAGAAAATGTGATTGCTTTGTCCATTTTACCTCCTGGTCTGAAATTTAATCTTAGTTACATCAGCTGGATTTCTCTTTGAGCAATTTTAGTTCATGACTCAGCAAATGCCGCTTAAAACTACCTTTATGAAGCGTATCAAATTTGCATAGGCTACATTTCAACTTATCGACTTGCTCGGGATTCATATGCTTGAGCAAATGCTGTTTCAAAGACCTGTTCTCAACTGCTTGAAATTCGCATTGGCTACATTTAAACTTATAGACCTTCTCGGGATTTATATGCTTGAGCAAATGCTGCTTTAAACTACCTTTATGAAGCGTATCAAATTTGCATAGGCTACATTTAAACTTCTCGCCTTCGTTGGGATTCATATGTATGAGCAAATGCCGCTTTAAACTACCTTTATGAAGCGTATCAAATTTGCATAGGCTACATTTAAACTTATCACCTTCCTCGGGATTCATATGTCTGCGCAAATGTTTCTTTAAACTATTTTTATCAAGCGTATCAAATTCACAATGATAACATTTGAACTTATCGACTTCCTCGGGATTCATATGCTTGAGCAAATGCTGTTTTAAAGACCTGTTCTCAACTGCTTGAAATTCACATTGGTTACATTTAAACTTCTTCTTGGCGTTGTCAGGCAAATGTGTGAGCAGATGAGTTTTTAAACCAGGCTTATAAAGTGTTTGATATCCACATTGCTTACATTTAAACTTCTTGACTTTCTCGGGGGGTAAATGCATGTACAGATGCCTTTTTAAACTAGTTTTATGAATTGTTTTAAATTCACATCGGCTACATTTATATGTTTGAATTTCCTCGGGATTCATATGCATGCGCAAATGCCGCTTTAATGTAGTTATATAATCTGTTTGAAATTCACAATGACTACATTTATACTCTTTTTCGTCCTCGGGATTCATCTGCCGGAGCAAATGCTTCTCAGAACTATCCGTTGGAGTTTCATGTTGATGATTTTTCTCCGGTCTGTGTCTTGATGTGTTTGGCGAAATTCTGCAAAGACATTATATTATTAACTGTACGGTATTTCCATGATCTGCACATGTGTTATGGAAATGACTTATTATATTTAAATGGGTGACCCCTTTGGAATCCTAGAGAAGCGCTACATATATATTTCTTTAATCAACCGTTTTAAAAGTGGGGTCCAGCCCCATAAACCCACAACTCATCCTGCGTCACCGTGTGGTGGCATGTCAGAAAATCAGAAAACGGGTGTTACGTGAAATGTTGGCAAACTGAATGCAAAACTGAAGTTTTATATAAAATTATAAAAATAAATTATTTATCTACCTACTTGTATTTATCTTTATACCCAAAGAGTGAGAAAATCCAGGCACAAGCACAATCAGTTTTTTTCTTTTTCATGGGAACACTCCTGGAAACATCTTAGATCTTGACATCAGAAATTGCTTCCCAGCAAACTGTAACTGGAAGCGTAGCGCAACTGAACTGAACGTAAAAGTTTATAAATGCACCTTGAAAAATAAACAACTTCGAATCTGACAAACGGTTATTGACCTTCGAAACAGTTTAACGACTAAACATGACAACACCGCTCAGAATTCACTGAAGTCTCTCGATCTCAATTTTGCTTTATTTACATGCTTTACATCTGTCGCTAGTTTGTTTTCTGTCAGTGTTACCAAGTGTTTTTTTCTGGTCTGACATTGACATAAGGTGATATAATCCACTTATTAATTAAAAGCGCCATTTATGGTTATAAATTTGTTTTTATCTCAGGATTTGCCGGTTTAAATATAATAAGTCATTTCCATAACACCCTGTATAGCATGATCTTATAGATTTACATTGACTTGATTGGTGTTTTCCACCAAAACAATTATAGCAACACGTTTTTGGTTTCATAAATTTATGTCGCTCAGCAATTTGCCCAAGTAGCATTTTTAGACACATTGTGGTACATGTATCGTAACTATCGTTTCTGTTTCCGATCAAAATTGGAAACTGTTGGTAACAAGAATGGAAATATTTTCGAAACGTATACATTTTAAATGGGACATTTACACGTGTTTCCAAGTGGTTGGTACAAGCTGTGACTTTCGCTGTTTCGATGCACAATCGAAAATTTTATCGAAAATGTTACTTATTTGTATTTAAAAATGACAGTTAAAGGGGCGGGGCTATGTTAAACCATGCGCAAAACAATTAGGATACCTTGACTGTTGTAAAATAAAAGAAAAACTATGAAACAATAATTTCACGTTATAATTGAATTCGTTATAAGTATATTTCCTATAAGTTATTTTATTTTATATACCTAGTTATTGCATATTAGAACCAAAAAATCATTGTCGCAGTAAATTTTATCGTGCAGTTTAGTAATTTGGCTTTATATTTTTAACGTGCCCTCGATTTATTTTCATTTACAGAAAAAAATATACTTTGTTAAAAAAATCAAAATAAAAATATTATCAATATTTTATTTATTTCTTTTATAAATCGATTTAGCTAGGAAAATGGAACTTATCTAACAAATTTTGGCTTTGCATGAGATGCAGGAATTTCATTAAAACTCATTTTGCTTCCAACCAGCGGATTATTCTGTTTATGTACAGATTTAAACCGATCCGTAACTAACAGGTTGTCTCCTGCGAACGTCGGATTTTCTCTCAGCGGTTTGGGATTTGACATGTGCGAACGCTTGCGCATGCGTTTGCTGACGGTTTCTGACTGCTCGCGAACGAACCTATGGTATACAGGGTGTTTCTTAATAACATGGCAATATTTGGTTATTCTTGACTTTTTCGAAAAATTGAAAATAAGTTATTTTACAGGTATAGTTAAGTCCATCTGCAGACACACTGTATAAAGTTTACAGTAGGTAAAGATGAACATACATGTAGATACGTACTTTCTCTCTTTCTGCCAAGATAGGTACCTACTAGACATGCAATTATAGCTATGGACTTTATTTTATATATTTGCATAAAATAAAAATATAAGGGAGTGGACAGGAATGAATGTTGAAGAATTGTTTCATGTGGCACGAGACAGAGACGCATTCAGAAATGTGGTCGCCAACCTTCAATGAGAAGACGGCATTAGAAGAAGAAGAAGATAAATAAATAACAAAAAAATACAATGGTTTTGTGTATTTTATTCCCTATAGGTTAATTCAACCATAATTTAATTAATAAAAGTTGCATTTAAAAATACGAATAGACTCGGTTCAATTTAAAATAAACTTTACAAAATAAACGTACTTACTATTTTTTTAAGTACGGTCCTGGAATTTCATACAAACCTATACAAATTAAACAACCAGAAATATGCCACGTGAGACTGACATTATCTGGCGAGAGGGTTCGCTGTAAACACTATAGGAAGCCATATATTCAGCCGATGTCTGTTAGTGTTGCTTTTTTGTACTATTTGTGGAATGACCACAAACTAACCCACAAAAGTATAACGGATACGAATTAACCTGGTATGATATTAATGTCACGTGACTTGGGCACCATCTTGCGAGATCTTTAAAAATTTATACTTCACTTACCCGGTTTCCCCTACTTGCAAATCCTCCTCCTTTAAATCAAGTTCTTCAGGTTTAATTGTCCGATTTTCAATATCCGGGATGTAATCAGATGCACTTGTAGCTTCTTCAATTTTAACTGTTACCAGCTCATCAATTTCATCATTTTTGCTTCTGTAAATCACAAAAATAACATTTAATCATTATTTATCAATGGTTAACTTATTTGTAATAAGAATAACACTTGGAATAAAATAAATATACATTATATTCAAACTTGAGGACCTATTGAGCCTCTTAAATCTATCCACTCTTGAAAAGGGGGACTTTATCTTGATCATTGTATCTTATTGATTCTCCAGCATCGCTAGCTATTATAAATTTTCGAGTACCTTCAAGAGTTACTAGACTTTGTGATCATTTTGATGTTATGTATTACAGAACGACTGTCCGGTGTCAAGATTCCGCCAACAAATCAATGTTTTACCAGATTGTTGATATTTTAAATTTAATATATTCCCAATTTAGGACCCTTAAGCACAGACTATTGTGAATATTTAGAATGTCCTTAAATTTAAACTATTTTAAGTTCTTAGTCCCAGATGGTTTGTTGTATTCAGTACAGGGTGTCCATTTTTGGGTAGGTTTACGGGGTACCTCCGTTGTTATTAGTAAAGATAGAAGGATGCGGTATTCGCAGCATTGCTACTTTATTGCTAAACAAAAGATGCCCCAATTAGAATTTTTCTAGGCCTCCTTGTTTTTAATATAAGTGATGCTTTTGAGAATTTTACATTTTAGGATACCCCCATATGTCGGTTATCCTGTAACTTAACAAAAAGAAATAAAATGTTCTCGTTGAAGTCGGTTAATAGTATTCAAGAAAAAAAACTTTTTTTTAAATGCATATTTTTTAATAATGTAATTCAGTTTCTCAAAAATATATAACACTTTATTTTCGATCTTAATATTATGCCCGAAATCTACAATTTTAAAAAATATGCAATTTTTTGAGTAGGCCATGAGGGCTATTAAAAAAAAAAAAACAAAAGAACACTGTCAGTTGTGTCATAATGAAAAATTATTCTGTTTCTGTCACAATATTCAGGTTCTCTGTCACAATATTCAGGTTCCCTAAGTTGTTTTGTAATTTCTAATTAATAACAAAAATCAGTTTCTTCTAATTTATAGCCAATGTAAACTAAAATATGACATGCTCGAACATGACGAAATTGCAGATCGAGCATTAGAAGTGTCTGTCTTTTCTGGTTTGTAATTCTATGAAATTTCTTGAATTACTCTTAGATATCTCGAAAGACGACAGCCGGATAAAACAATTTTTTCAAGGATAAAATCAAATTTAATTGAACGTGATTCATTTTCAAAACCTCAGCATAACATCTACCATAAGAAAAATCGAGAGACTGATGAATTACATGTGCTTTCGCTTGAATTGAAACAAGTCCTATTATAATAATAAATAACAATATGAGAAACATGTCCAAGACGTAATGGAGAACAATTTTAGAAATATTTATGAGAACTTTCATAAACGTTCAATTTTTGTTTCTTATATTTAATCGCACCAGTAATTGATATTGTTACGGGGTAACCGAAATAAATTAAAAAATTAAAAAAAAAGGTTTTGCAGTCCTGAAAATAAAAATTTAAAAAACCATCAAAAAATTATTTTTAACCTCTGCATCGAATGAGATTTATGACAGGAGTTATAAAGATACTATGAATCTAAAAGCGTTTATCTATTTTATACAGGGTATTCATAATAAGCTCTCAAAAACGACACATTCCGAAATAATTTTTCTCAAGATTTTCAAATGGAATTCATAAGAAATTATTTTTTGTAATTTAAGAATATATATACTTAAATTATTTCTAGTCGTTTTCTAAATAATTCCAAATTTCAAAAATTATATTGTTCAAATAGCATACAAACCCGAACAAACCCAGATTAATAATAATTATTAATCTATGCACAAGTAAACACGTTCTTGAAAAATTTGTTTACATCCCTTAACATTTTAGGTGAAAAACTAGCAAACACGTCTCTTATTCTTGGCTGCATATTAATAGCAGTTGTAAGATTGGATAACGTGACGCAAAATGACCCATTACACACCAAGTACAAAGATCATATCAACGAACCAATAAAATCCGTTTTAATTTCTTAATATAATTTATTCGACTTAAAAACAACTTTTTTGAATTAAAAAACTATTCAACCAATAAACAAATGAATAAGTAGGTACCTATTTTATTTCAAATCTTGACCTAGTTTTTACGCTTAACCACTAATAATGAACCGCTTTGCTAGTATTACACCTTAAATATTAAGCAATGTAAACAGATTTTTCAAGAACGTGTTTAGATCAAATCGGAAGATGTTTTCAACCTTTACTGCAGTTTAGATTATTAGTCTAGGCGCCTATGTTATTTAAACAACATTATGTGAAGAAGAAGTTTGGAATTATTCTGGAAACGACTAAAAATAACTTATATGGTTGTATTACAAAAAAAAGGTTGCTATTGAAGTCTACATCAAATAGCCAAATAATATACAGGGTGTTCCATTTGAAAATCTTGAGAAACATTATTTTGAAATGTGTCTTTTTTGAAAGTTTATTATGGACATCCTGTATAAAATAGATGAATGCTTTTCATAGTATGTAGATACCTAGTCATAAATCTCACTCAATGCCGAGGTTAAAAGAATAATATTGGATTGTTTTTTGGATTTTTTCTTTCAGGACTGCAAAACATTTTTGTTTTTAATTTATTGCCCCTAAACTACGGAACCAAATGAAATAAAATTTTAGCCAGTTATAAAGGACGAATCTAAATACGTAATAAAATACTGGGTGTCACATTTAAAAAAATATAAACTATGTTATGACACTTTTTGAGTCACTCTGTATAACGTCAAATTTTCTATATCTCAAGCGGTTTTAGTATTTTTGATAAGTTCGGTGGTAATGAATTAATCTTCCGTCCCCGCTTCGTTGGCGGACACTGTATGACTGCATGAAAGATTTTATATTCTTTATTAGAATAATGAATGTTTCGTCTTTGCTCTTTTTCCTGTTATACAGAACAGTATGACAGTCTGTTGACGTCACGTTTTAAAGCACCTTAATGACACGTTAACATAGTAAATTAAAGTTATTTAAATCACAGTATGTTAAGGTCCATTTCAAGCAGATAAAAAGTGTTACAAGTACGGTTAGCCAAGTAGCAACAACACATACGTTTGAAAATGTAGATAGTGGAGAATTTATGTTCTTCAGATCATCGTCAGCTCTGTTCTTAAAGCTGATTACTGAGGAATCTTCCTTATGGTCTCTCAGCAATACATTATTCTTTGTTAAAAAATATACACGTACTATAAAAGTAATGAACTATTTTTTGTTCCTATAAGGTCATCTCTGAGGCGTCTTTCTCTAGTCTCGTCAGCTAAATGCAATTAATCTGACATATTTCTGGTTGGTGGGCGACATCTTGGTAACTAGGCGCTGGACTCTTTTAAAAGCTCGTATCCTTGACAAAATTAGGGATTTGATTTCACACTCTGTGAGCTTATTCCAAAATAGGTCCTGCATACTATTATGTGTAATCCAAGATCTTGGAAAACTTCAGATAGAAAAATGTACATTGCTAGCCTACGCAAAGAATACAAACAGCCTATCCCCCTCTTTCGGATTGTATTACAGCATAACCAGATTGTCATATTTATCGCAAACTTGCAAGATCCCAATTAAAAATTTGACAATTACAACTGGTTTAAGGTACGGCAATTGCTCTTGAAATAAATTTATTTCCCAATAATTTTACTATAAACTGTGAAAAGGCGATGAAAGATTCTTTAATAAATATTATTATACTTAAAAGTATCAAAAAAACTTGAACTAATCCGACTGCACTCTGGCAACATCTGTTTCTATTTTACTATACGCTAGGATCCCAAGAGCAAAACTATAAATGAATAAAAAATCTCGTAAAAATTACAACGTTGGTGCTGTGTGTATATATTTCGGTTGATTTGTTTTTTTTTTGTGATTATTGGTGAAAAATCGTCTTTATTATAAACAATCATGGTGCATTCATGTGTAGTTTGTAAAAGAGTGGATCATTTAAATAAGAATTTATCTTTTCATCGGTAAGTATGGTTATGTTTTAATTAACCATCTGATATAACCAGACTTCAACATTGTTGCCATTCAGCGCACACAGATGGAGTTCTCTCTTCCACCCATTACTGATTTCAATACCATTTCACACAATCACAGCCTCACGTTCCAAGAGTTTTATGAATAGATTATTGGACCTGTGTGTGTAATGTATGTTACACATCCTTTAATTTGGTCCCCTTGTATGTTGCTACTGGTACCCCAAGAGCTAGCACATTATTCAATCTGGCTTCTAGTTCACGTAACTCTGCTATTGTTAGTTCAAATTGTTTAGTCTGCAATTCAGGTGTGTGGTCCCTCCTGTACTGTAACTGCTGATTTGACGTTAGACTTTGCATATAGCTCTCAAATCTCCCAATTGTCATCTTTATTTGGGTTTACGATTCAATGCCTGCTTCAAAATTCTTAATATTTTTATTGAACAACTTCTCTTGTTTACCTAAATATTTGCTACATGTGGCACATTACTTTTGGAGATCTTCGAAGTTTTTTTCAAGCTCGATGATATTTTGTATTGATCGCTGAGCTTGATTGTCTCTATTTGAAGTTTTCTGAGTTTTATTCTCAGTTTTCGAATCTCTTGGATGTGCACAATCTGAATAAAAGTAAACCCATAACAAGCTTGGTCAGTGCGTGTCAGCATAATTTACATGGATCCTAATTCCTAATGTTGGTCGATGGGTCTTAAATCGATTTTGAGTGTTTATTAAAGCGTTCATTTAATCCTCGAGTACCCAGTGGATGCTGCTTACGTAGATTTCCAAAAAACATTTGACACTGTTGACCAATTATATTATCAGAAGCCCTCTGTTGCACTGGATAAGAGACTACCTGACAAACCGGACCTTCCAGGTGAGAATTGATGACACTCTATGTCCAAGCATAAATCTTATGGACCTACACATTTTTCACACAATTTTTATGGATTAGGATGTTATTTCTGCATCTAATTGTATTTATAAACAGTAATATTACGACATTAAACAAAAAAAGGAACATAAAAATAGAAGTAATTTGTGTGAACAGATCTCGGCCCAGATAGTGTACAACGAAACCAAGGGGGTTCTACTAAAAACAATAATAGAGTAAGATTATCTTTGGTTCTATCTGAAATGGTAATAAGAATTAAGACTATGCAAGCTGAAAGGTTTATTTAATAAGTACCTAGATCTACTTACTTATAATAGGAACGAGTGAAGACTGTGCTGCAAAAGTAATGGTCAAGGACATCATTTTCAATCGGAGCCCGATTTCCTAATAGCAGATGTATCTCAGTACTCTCTGGCTTAGTTCCTTCAAATTTCATACCATCTAATGGAACATTTTGAGTCTCAAAATCCTCCGCTTCTAACTCAGTTTTTACTGCTGCTGTACTCACATAATTAGTGTCCATAGAGGCTATGTTTTGAGCAACCCCTAATAAATTACTTTCTCCATTTGTTTCGATTTTGATCATATTTAAACTATCTGTATTAATAACACAACTTTCTCTATCTTTATAAATACTATTTAGAGAAACCTGTTCAGAAAAATCCTGCCTTGCATTCTTTTCAACCGTTCCTGCTTCCACGAGTAACTTATCCGGCATTAAACTGCCTATTTCGTTGGGCAGGGGATGCTCCATTTCCTCGTTATATTTATCTCGAACAATATGTCAATAATGTAAACGATAAAAACTAAAATGATGACCCACAATATGAAACGAATAAAAGTAATGGTGGAGGTAAAACTGTGGCTTCCGTCAGTTCCACGGAAGATTTATCTTATTAAAATTGTTCCGGTTGGTTGTCAAAAATCGTTCCTTTGTGCTCTCAGAGCAAGATTTTTATTCCACTCTTAACATCGAATATTCAACCTTTCGTTTAAGAGAAGATTTATGAGGAATTATTCTTAGATATTGGGTTAATTATTAGAAGAATGTGCAGATCATAAAAATATTATTACGTTCAGGAAACAAATAACCTCATTCTCTCTGGAAAGGATATTATACTAACACGAATGTTTTGCGAATAGGAAGGTTTCCTCTAGGACTTTATTTTGTAGACTTCGTGAAGATGCCTATTGAGTCGAGTTGAGTTGCTTCCACCGTTATGATGGACCTTGACAGAAGTGCTCTAAGGTAACACAGATTAAAATTTTTGTACTATGAACAAGTAGATATTACGTATACTTACAACCTAATTTTCGTATTTTTTTTTTAAATGAAACACCCTGTATTTGATCCCTTTTTTCTTGTAGGAATTTTAATCCTCTTTAACTTTAGTAATTTTGGTGATTTTTCAGTTTCTATTTAAACTCTAGCAAAAAACTGGATGTATTTTATCACTCTTCTTTTTCTAGTCAAATATGAGCCAGGGTTGTTAAGTAGTGTAACATTTACAACGTAATTTACTACCGTAGTAAATGTGATTTGCTACATGCTCTAACTATGTATTTTGTTACATTTACTACATTTAGCTTTCATTTTTAGAATATTTTTATTTAGATCAAATCGTAAAGCAAAAAGCAACAGAAGAACGATAACCAAAAACTATTTTCTACTTTCCTTCTCGAATTTCCAACTTTTAACATCAAATTTATAATAACAAAGTTGAGGTTATGTAGTTTTTTTACACTTTCAGCCAATCAAAACAATAATTACATTTGCTTACGTTTGCGACGTAGCAAATGTAACAATGTAGTAAATTCAAGTTTTCTGCGATATTAACAACTCTGCATATGACCATATGACACAGTATGAAAACAATTTTAAATGAAACGTCAGTTTGGTAACAATTACCTAGGGCCGGTTGTATAAAACAATCAACTTTTTTACTTTGAACTAGAGTTCAAAGTGTTTATACAACCGGAACCGGCCCTTAAAGTGATTTAGCGAGTTGTTTGTTCAAAAATTATTAAAAAATAAAGTTATATACAGGGTTATTCACGTTATTCGAGACGACATATTATAGCTAAGCTATTTGTTTTGGATAAAACAAATATTCAGGGTGGATTCGGGCCTATTTGAGGTACATTTTAAAATTATTTTCATAATGTACAGGTTGTCCCAAAAACACGAAACGTATCAAAGTTGCATTTTTCTAAATGGAATGCCCAGTATATTATTTCATTTTCGGTTCCTACGATCTAAATAAATATTACTTTCATTAAGGTTTACCGTACTTAAACCTTACGGTTTGTGAAGTATTTCATATTTTGTCAAAATGTAGTGAAAATTTTAATGATTAAATTCTCAACATGTATTTTGTTTTTTAAACTCAAATTCTCAGTGGACTCTACTCACTGATTAAGTTTTGTGTATCAGTTATGAAAAATTCACTAACTTATACACGGTGTCCAAAAATAATACAAGTTTGAAATGGTAATAACTTGCTTAACTTAAATATAACACCCCGTAATTTAAGCCACTAGCAGATGTAGAATTTAATTGTTTATCAAAAAGTATTAACCTCCCCCATAGCTAATTACTCGCATTTTCATGAAAAATGCAAATATTCACAAAGCAGGATAATTATAATCAATTTAATATTAATCAAGTCGCCTATGATATTTTGACAGATCAGATCTAGATTCTAGAGAAACAGAGGGTTTACAGTAAATGTCAGTTATTTCTAAAAGTATTTCGCAGCAAATCGTCATTTAGTTATAATAGTGGTAGTTTCTGTTTTTTTATTTATAAGTTATCCAAAAGAAGAACGAATTGATATGATTTTTATTCTTGGAGAATGTCTGCAGAACTGCTTACTTGCTTCCCGAGTTTACGCTAAAAAATTTCCTAACAGAAACCATCCAAATAGAGAGGTTTTCGAAAGATTGTTGACTCAATTTAAACAAACTGGGAGTGTTCAATATAAAAACCCACTAAAAGGAAACTTGTGCCAAGAAACGAAGAAAATGAATTTGGTGTAATTGGTTCTGTAATCGAAGATCCTTATATCGGTCAAAACCAAATTGCGCAAAATATCAACATTAGCCAAGCAAGTGTCTCAAGGATTCTTCAGAAACATAGTTTCCATCCCTATAAAATTCAGCGTCACCAAGAACTTTCTGCAAACGATTTTGATAAATTCATAATAATGGATCTGTGAATAGACATAATTTTCATTATTATTCTGATTCCAATCCACATCAATTTAGAATAGTAAATAATCAACACAGATGGTCAGTGAATTTTTGGGGCGGAATAATGGGTCGATATTTAATCGGTCCTTACTTTTTCGAAAACAATTTAAATGAGGAATTGTTTTTAGATTTTTTGATAAATAAATTGCCAATATTGTTGCAAGACATGCCCATCGCCATCAGAGAAATGATGTGGCTTCAAATGGATGGAGCACCAGCACATTTCTATCTTAGGGTCCGTGAATTTTTAAATTTCCAATTTCAAAAGTCAAGTCAAGAAATGGACCTCAGAATTGGCCCCCAAGATCAGCCGACTTGACTTCACCTGATTTCTTTTTATGGGGATATGTAAAAGGAATCGTTTATAACGCAGCTCCAACAACACCGGATAATATGAAGGAGCAGCGTATTAGAGAAGCTTTCCGAACATCGGCCCAGAAATGCTGTCAAATGTTGCTGAAGGTTTTAAAAAGAGGATACGTTTGTGTTTAGAGTCGGATGGTCGCCATTTTGAACACTTGTTATAAATATAAACAATTGTTTATTGTAGGTATGTCCAGCAATATTTTCTGTCGTTACCTTTACTACTAAGTAATGCATTTTCCCTGTGTTTCTTTAGAATCTAGATCTGATCTGTCAAAATGTCATAGGCGACTTGATTAATATTAAATTGATTATAATTATCCTGCTTTGTGAATATTTGCATTTTTCATGAAAATGCGAGTAATTAGCTATGGGAGAGGTTAATACTTTTTGATGGACAATTAAATTCTACATCTGCTAGTGACTTATATTACGGGGTGTTATATATTTAAATTAAGCAAGTTATTACCATTTCAAACTTGTAATTATTTAGTAGTACTTTTTGGACAGCGTGTATAAGTTAGTGAATTTTTCATAACCGATACACAAAACTTAATCAGTGAGTAGAGTCCACTGAGAAATTGGGTTTAAAAAACAAAATACATGTTGAGAATTTAATCATTAAAATTGTTACTACATTTTGACAAAATATGAAATATTTCACAAGCCGTAAGGTTTAAGTACGGTAAACCTTAATGAAAGTAATATTTATTTTGATCGTAGGAACCGAACATGAAATAATATACTGGGCATTCCATTTAAAAAAAAATGCAACTTTGATACGTTTCATGTTTTTGGGACAACCTGTACATTATGAAAATAATTTTAAAATGTACCTCAAATAGGCCCCTATCCACCCTGAATATTTGTTTTTATCCAAAGCAATTAGCTTAGCTATAATATGTCGTCTCGAATAACGTGAATAACCCTGTATAATAAAAGTATGTCCACAAATGTTTAATAAAAATTTTAAAGGGGGGAAATCCTTACATTGAGTCGAAGATCAAATTTGCTGGACCTGATTAGACCTTAGGGAAGGTCATCTGCCGCAGTGAAAAAACAATTCAAGGAAATAGGCTATATGACATAATACAACAAGTGTACTGTATTTTTATTTTACTACTGATGATGACCTTCCCTAAGGTCAAAACACCTCCAACAATTTTGATCTGACTCGATGTAAATATATCACCCTTTAAAATTTGTGTTAAACATTTGTGGAGATACCTTTATTCCTATTACTTTATTTTAAAATAAATCTTGAACAAACAACTCACCAATCACTTTAATTGTCATCAAACTGATGTTCCATTTAAAATTACGTTTTGTTTTATGTGTCATGGGCATGATGGGCAGGGCTATTAATGTCTACATTGTTATATTTTCTAAGTCACAAACGTAGTAAATGTAATTATTGTTTTGATTGGCTGAAAGTGTAAAAAACACTACATAACCTCAACTTTATTATTATAAATTTGATGTTATAAGATGGAAATTCGAGTGGAAAAGTAGAAAAAACATTGGTTATCGGTCTTCTGTTGCTTTTTGCTTTACGATTTGATCTAATTAAAAATATTCCAAAAATGAAAGGTGAAAGAAGTAAATGTAGTAAATGTAACAAAATACAAAAATACATAGTAAGAGCATGTACCAAATTACATTACATTAACATCCCTGGTCATGGCTGATTAGGAAAAGGACAGCGTTAAAATACATCCAGTTTTTTGCTAAAGTTCAAATTGAATGTAAAATATCACCAAAATTAGTAGATCGACATATGAATATCTTAATAAAAGTTAAAGGGGATTAAAATTCGTACAAGATAAGGTAATGAAATACAGGGTGTTTTATTTTTAAAACTTACGAAAATTAGGTTTAAAGTTCATAATATCGACATGTTCATGAAACACCATGTACAAAAATTTTAATCTGTGTTACCTAGGGGACTTCTGTCAACATTCCTCTGTCCGATATAAAAATATTTGTCAGTAATTTATGGTAATTACCGCATTGAAACTGCTTCTGAAGGTTGACAATTTTATTAAATATAAAAAATTGATATAAGCTAAAAATGTACTTAAAACTATAATTTCAGTAAAGAGGCCAAAAAATTGCTAAAAGAAAAAGATTAAAGTTAACTAATTAAAAATTAAGTATTGTCTACTTTCTTGTAACTATACAAAACGATTTTATAACTGTTTTTCAAAACTTGCTGCAAGATATGATTTCATCCTGTCTCTAGCGTTTTATTTTTCCACGTTTTCATCAACTAAAGGCCTAATTAATACAATACAAAATTCGTCTTAACCCTTTAACGGGCAAGATTATTTAGTCACCCGAAGACCTTCAAATTTAAACATGGTGGTTAGGATGAGTAGAAAATATCCAAAATATATTTTTGAGATTGAGACATCATGTTAAAAAATGCTGGTAAACCCTTTTATTATATTATATTAAATGTTCTATGGTAGAAATGTTATACCACCTCTAGGTATACTCACGATAAACTATAGTTTTTGTACTCCCAAAGTTTCATCGCAATCAGATGAATGGCATAGAAACGTATACGAGACAAACAAACAAACATTAATTTTTCTATATCAATATACAGGGTGTTTCCTAATACCATGCTAATATTTGAGGAAGTTAAGCTCGAGTCCATTTTTAGAAAAAAACTTCATATGAACATATGTTCTAAACGTCTTAACTTATGAGATACAGGGTGTTAAAAGATTTTCAAAAAATTTAATTTTTTATTAATATGTGATACTGCTCTAGATATTTTTGTGAAATTTGGTACACCTTCTATTCATCATGAGGTATTTTATGACGTACAACATGTTTTTTTTATTCCGACCAGTGGCGTTCATGCGGCAATTGCCCTCGGTATTTTTGAAGAACCGAATGGTAGGCCTCTTCTTTTTCTTTAAATAAAAATTATTTTTGAAATTCTCATTTTTGGCTGAGCAAATATCATCTCTTTATTTTCTGTCGCTTGACGTACAGTTTTCATATAGAAAAATAAAATTCATTCATTTGCACTCCGTTATGAAATTAGCAGTGCACCCGAATTCCGTTAAGATTTTGTTAATGAATTTGAACAGGCTGCAGGGATCTTTAATCCCCTAACCGAATTGCGTTACGGTCAAAAACACCGCCAAAGTTAATCAGTGTAAGCCCATTCGGAAAACAACAATTCTTAAACAAAAATTTATACAAAATGTAATTTCTAGGGCTGAATTTGTAAGAATGGTATCTTATAAACTTTCCAGTGTAAATAAAATATAAAAAAACCATACACCTATTATAAATATATGTACATATTTATTAAAATTATGTAATTTCATCTTCTTTATGTTCAAATAAAAAATCCATTTGTTAATAATACAGTGTTTTATTTTATTATAAGATAATAGGATAAGTACGATCTACCTTAATATTGGGGTGCTTATTAATTTAATAATAAAACAGGCAGCAATATTCAACTTGACGGAATTCAGGCGTGCGACCCTCGGGGCCCCAAAATGTTCGTAACGGAGTTCGGGCGTCGGATTACCGATACCTTTTAACCGTAACGGAGTTCGAGTGCGCCCGAAATTAGGTATTAACAAAGATTAAAAAAGATCTAGTAGGTAAGAAGCAGATTTTGTTGTATAGTTGTCACGTATTTAAGTCATTAACCTCAACTAGTGCTGGGACATCGAAACGGAACATCGATGTTGACCATTGATGTTAACATCGAAAGCTAACATCGATGGCGTAAAAACATCGGTTGTAAAACATCGACATTTGAAAATGTATATTTGCGATTAGGATAAATTAGATATAAAAAATAAAAATAAACTTTTTATTAGAAAGAATTGAAAAATTATCAAACGTCAAAAGACTAAATAATATAAATTTAAAAAAATAATATAAACAAAAAAATAAAGCAAATATTAAAACATAATATTTTATAACTGCATTAATTCCAGTCACTAACAACTTGTAAACTATTTTTTTTTGTAAAACTAGATTAATGAGCGTCCCAAAATTTTGTATTAATAGATTGCAAGAAAAGTAACTTCGAAAGTTTCTTTTTTGCAAGCTATTTCGTTTTTGGGGCCATAGTTTCGCCGGCCTTGGAAAATAAAAGATTTCAACCACCTTTAAAGCCGTATTAGAGTAGGCAATTTTTGTCTCTTGCGCCAGCAATGGCGAGAATGGAATCCGTATTACAGTCGGCAATTCTAGTATTCTGGCAATTAAAATTGCACGGATTCATGCGCAGGACACCGTTCTCGATCAGCTGTCTCGCATTGCCAGAAATGGGGCACGCGCCACTTTCATTGCCATTGCCGGTGCAAGTCTAGGTAGAGATGGATTATTCCGTTACTTTTAAATGTTTATTTGTTGGTCGAAGCATCTATGAACAGCTAATGGCTATTTACACTAACTGTTACTTAAATTGACAGTTCACATTCTTTATTAAGCATACGTACTGCTAATTCGTAAGAATTTTTTTGAACTGCCATTTGTAAGTAGCAGTAGGTGTTTTAACTGCTAGTCAAAACGAACAGGTTCGCCCATCTCTAATTCTGGGGGTATTTTAGGGATTACGACAGCTACTGTTCTGACTGTTAGCAATGCGCCAGCTGATCGAGAACGGTTTACTGCGCATGAATTCGTGCAATTATAATTGCCATTGCACCGGAAATTTTAATGTCGACTCTAATAAGGCTTTTAGCAAATGAAATCAAAAGCTTTCGCTCTTATTTTCTTGTGCTGGGAAAATTGAGTTTAAGGTTACGACCTAGTTTTCTGGTTTTGTTATAACATTGAACATCGAAAAGTAAACATCGATGTCGACATCGATGTTTGACCTCTAACATCGATGTCGAAAACATCGAACATCGGTAACAGAACATCGATGTTTCAAAAACATCGATGAACATCGGAAAGCACTAACCTCAACAAATTATTAAAAAAATACGAAACATACCCCAACGCAACCCCAAAATTTAAGACTTTTAGGACCTATGTTTATTCTGAAAATAGACCCAAGAATAACCTCCTTAAATATTAGCATGTTAGTAAGAAACATCCTATATACTGACATCGATATTGAACAATTGTTTTTAGTTTTGTGTGACCATGTATATTTTACCGGCTTCATTTATGAATTATTTTAAAAATTTTCCTGACGCATTGTACTAAAGGCATAAAATCTAGTAGAACTTAAAGATAAATCTTCAAAATATAGATTTTCTCCAGAGAGGAGTCGAAAAAGTTAAGTTATGGCAAGTAAAATATTTTAGTTTATCTCAAAATATATCTTTTTTTGGACAAAGAAACTGTAAAATGAAATAAACCCCTTTGTTTGCCGCACTATATCTTCTACAAAACTACTTACATATAATTTTTGCATAAATTTGCATCGAACACTATCTTTTCCGCATAAATATTTGACCTACACGGTACGATGATACCACTAAACGCAAATTCCGGTTGATATTCAACTAGGGTATATCTGTGATCTTGAATATGATAGGGATGTATTCAAGAAATGCTATTTTGCACTTATTTGGTCTGTAGGTATCACAATCCTACTCCTAGCTGGTATGATTGTAATATACTTTCCGTGTTAAAATTTCGTCCTACTAGATTTAACATCAGACGAAAAAGGAACGAATAGGGTTCATGGAATCCATCTCTTGGACTCGATCCGATTCCGAATATCATATTTAAATGCTAGGAAATGTGATTGCCTTGTCCATTTTACCTCTTCGTCTGAAATTTAATCTTAGTTACATCAGCTCGATTTCTGCTTGAGCAATTTCAGTTCATGACTGAGCAAATGCCGCTTTAAACTGCCTTTATGAAGCGTATCAAATTTGCATAGGCTACATTTCAACTTTTCGACTTGCTCGGGAGTCTTATGCTTGAGCAAATGCTGTTTTAAATACCTGTTCTCAACGGCTTGAAATTCACATTGGCTACATTTAAACTTATAGGCTTCCTCGGGATTCGTATGCTTGAGCAAATGCTGCTTTAAAGACCTTTTCTGAACAACTTCATAGTCACATTGGGTACATTTCAACTTATCGCCGTCCTCGGGATTCATATGTCTGCGCAAATGCTTCTTTAAACTATCTTTATCAAGCGTATCAAATTCACAATGGTGACATTTGAACTTATCGACTTCCTCGGGATTCATATGCTTGGACAAATGGCGCCTTAAATACCTGATATCAAGTGCTTCAAATTCACATTGGTTACATTTAAACTTCTTCTTGGCGTTGTCAGGTAAATGTGTGAGCAGATGAGTTTTTAAACCAGGTTTATAAAGTGTTTGATATCCACATTGCTTACATTTAAACTTCTTGACTTTCTCGGGAGGTAAATGCATGTACAGATGCCTTTTTAGACTAGTTTTATGAATTGTTTTAAATTCACATCGGCTACATTTATATGTTTGAAGTTCCTCGGGATTCATATGCACGCGCATATGCCGCTTTAATGTAGTTATATAATCTGATTGATATTCACACTGGCTACATTTATACTCTTTTTCGTCCTCCTCGGGATCCATAGGCCGGAGCAAATACTTCTCAGAACTACCCGTTGCAGTTTCATGTTCATGATTTTTCTCCGGTCTGTGTCTTGATGTGTGTGGCGAAATTCTGAAAATACATTATATTATTAACTGTACGCTATCTCTATGACCTGGTAAAGAAGTGGTGACTGATTACAAAAATAAAAATTGGAAAGAGCCGAAAATTGAAAGATTTAAAAGAACACCCACTCGCCTGAACAAAATTCCGCCACCCTAATATTTTGGTCAAGTTTGATATTTTATAACTTTTTTATTTTTTATGCGATTTTCATGATTTTGTTATTAGTTTGTAGATCCATTTATTATATTTTTCCTTAATTCTTTTATAAAGTAACATTTTTCGATTAGGCTATATCATACAGGAGTAAATCTAACCGCTGTTTTTTATTGTAATTTCAAAATACCCTGTATGAAAATTGAGGTGGATAAGTTTATTTATATACTGTTTCTTGTCATCTTTGATGTATTCTAAACATTTCGATATTTGATTCATTACATTATCTCATTTCTGCTGCGAGCTGCAAAATATTAAATGAAACGCTGATTTGAAGCATATTTTCATTAAGAAAAACAAACACTAGGTATAATAAATTCAAAGTTAATTAACAAAAACAATTTTAATGTCGTGTATTTCCTCCTCTCGCTGCAATGACAGCTTGCAGTCTTCATGATATCGAATGAATAAGGTTACTCATCCTTTCTTGATAGCTACAGCCGTAAATCTTGCAAGGTTTATGGTTGTACAGGACGACGACAAATGGCCTTTTCAAGTTGATACCAAAGATGTTCGAGTGGGTTGAGATCCGGGCTACATGCGGGCCATTCCAATCTTGGAAGTAAAACTTCATCCAGATATTCGCTCACTACATGTGCAACGTGAGGTCTAGCATTATCATGCATTAATGTAAGTTGGTTTCAAATAAAAGGAACAAATGGAATAACAACTTTTTGAAAGATTTCCTCAATGTAACGGTGGGCGAGTAGAGCTCAACAAATACAAGATTGGTAAGTGCTTTGGTAGAAATGCCCATGACATATATTTTCTAAAAATTACATCGTTTCATTTAAAATTTTGTAGTGCGCAGCAGAAATGAGATAATGTAATGAATTAAGAAGCGAAATGTTTAGAATACATCAAAGATGACAAGAATCAGTATGTAAATAAAATTATCCACCCCAATTTTCCTACAGGGTGTTTTGAAATTACGTCAAAAAACACCAGTTTGATTTACTCCTGTATAATATATCGAAAAATGTTACTTTATAAAATAATTAAGGAAAACCATAATAAACGGATCTACAAACTGGTAACAAAATCATGAAAATCGCATAAAAAATAAAAAGTTATAAAATATCAAATTTGACCAAACGCGAACACATTCCCAAATCCAAAACGGATAAAGGCCGTATGAGAGTAGGAAATTTTTTCTCTTGCGCCGGCAATTATAATGGCACGTATTCATGCGCAGTAAACCGTTCTCGATCAGCTGTAGCATTGTCAACGGTCAGAACCGCAGTTGGTACTGTCCAAATCTCTAAAATACCCCCAGAATTAGAGATGGTCAAACCTGTTCGTTTTGATTACCAGTTAAAGCAGCTACTGCTATTTACAAATAGGAGGTCAAAAGTCCATAAGCTTAATAAAGAATGTGAACTGCTAATTTAAGTATCAGTGCGTTTAAATGGCCATTAGCTGACCAAATAATAAACAGTTAAAAATAACAGAATAATTCATGTCTACCCAATTGCGCCGGCAATGGTAATTAAAATGGCGCGTGCCCCATTTCTGGTAATGAGAGACAGCTGATCGGGAACGGTGTACTGCGCATGAAGCCGTGTCATTTTAATTGTCAGAAGAGTAGAATTTCCGACTGTAATATGGAGAACGGTGTACTGCGCATGAATCCTTGCAATTATAATGGCCATTGCTGGCGCCACAAAAATTCCCGACTCTAATATGGCTTTAACTGACAGTTGATAGAAACCTAACTAGTGTTGTAAATACTCGGATGTTTTAGATATCCGGATCGTACGGAATCGGATGAACAAGATACTCGGACTAATCATACGAATGTGCGGGCGAACACGGAAGGATTGATTCCGATTCGACTGAATTCACGACCGCAACAGGCAATGACTTTTTTTGGTTTAGGTGTCGATTGTAATGTAATTTTTCCTTGGGCCTTGTTGTCTGGTGAGGAGAATCAACGTAATGACCTTTTTTTTAGAAGTCGACTATTAATTTTATAATAATAATAACTGTAGCGAGTTCAAATGCCGACGCCGAATTCATTTCGCCCGGGGTGTAGATCTTCGGATGCATCCGAGGATCTCAATACTCGGATTCAACGATTATTTTAATTCGAATTCTTACATCGCTAAACCTAACCTTACAAATAATTATTTTTTAATCGACGATTAGAAATAGGAATTTGTTGTATTAAATTAAAATAAGCAAAATGCAAGTGGGTATAGGCAGGTAGGTTTAACTTTTTTTCTTAAATGACGTGTTTGATAATTGAGAAATATTTCATTTCAGATTCTGCCTGCGACGAATTTTTAGGTTTTCACTCGAATGGGGAAGCGAGGGCGAGTTATTCCCAATCTAAAATTAGAATCCTCAACATAGCACACAGGAGCTTAATTCAAATGAGCCTAAGTCTGCAGTTTTTTGGACCAGAGCAAATACACTTATTTTATTAGACCGTATCCTTTATAAATGATAATAAAAATAATTTTTGAATAATTTGTCATACAATTTTACACTATCTTTGGTAGTAAAAAATGCATTCGCACAAAGACGAGGATTTTGTCTTTATTTCTTGAAATCTGAAAATAGATGTTTTTAGGTTAATTCATCATACAAACATAAACAAAACTTTAAGACATTTTGTAAAAGCAAAACTAAAAATTTGCTGCCAACAGTTTGGCTTCTGCGAACGTCGGATTTTCTATCAGCAGTTTGGGACTTGATATGTGCGAACGCTTGCGCATGCATCGTCAAATTGTTGACGGTTTCTGACTGCTCGCGAACGAACCTATTCTATACAGGGCGTTTCTTAATAACATGTAGGCACACTGTATAAAGCTTACAGTAGGTAAAGATGGACATACATGTAGATACATACTTCCTCTCTTTCTGTCAAGATAGGTACAGTATGTTTCACGAAAATTGGATACGACTTAATGATTTCGTGGGTCGGTCCCATTGTGTAGACAAGAGCTTGGCAATAAATAAGTGAAGTATGAAGAGACGGACTAAGGAAAACAAGTAATGATATGATTATATTAATGTAATCAAATGAAATACCATTTTTTTTAAATATTACTAGTCATATTTATTTACATTTATAATGTCATTCTATAGATAGTTCTGTTTCGCTATCCTCATCAAAATTAATTATAATTGGGTTAATTATACGATCCAGACTAATATACGAATTTTCTACAGTTATTACGTGACGGACTGGATTTTTTCAACTACCTGGGGGAATATCATTAAAGCATTTTCGTATTAATTCTACAACACTAGAACTTAAAGTCGGAGAAATATTTTCAGGCCTAACCAGTGATTTTAACTGGTGCCACATATGCTCTATGGGGTTAAAAATGCAATAATAGGGTGGGAGCCGTAGCACTGTATGTCCAATTTCTTCTGCCAATGTGTCACAAACATATACTTTTTTATACAAAATGTCTTTAAAACTTCTAAAAGATCACTGTTTTTATAACTTTCTTCAAAATATATATCATTTGCCGCCATGTAGTTCTGAATCTCCAATTTTGTATTTTTGAGCTTGGAGCTTTATGTAATTGGCGACTGTGATAGCTCGCATTGTCCATTACTATCACGCTATTCTGAGGAATATGAACCTATACAAATTAAATAACCAGAAAAAAACAGGCAGGTCATTAATGCCACGTGAGACCGACATTATCTGGCGAGAGGGTTCGCTGTATACACTATAGAAAACCATATATTCAGCCGATGTCAGTTTGTGTTGCTTTGTTGTACTATTTGTGGAATGCCCACAAAATTGTTTCAGTTTAATCTCTTATAATTAAAATTAAATCCTACTAACCCACAAAAGTATAACGGATACGAATTAACCTGGTATGATATTAATGTCACGTGACTTAGGCACCATCTTGTGAGATCTTTCAAAATTTATACTTCACTTACCCAGTTTCCCCTACTTGCAAATCCTCCTCCTTTAAATCAAGTTCCTCAGGTTTAATTGTCCGATTTTCAATATCAGGGATGTAATCAGATGCACTTGTACCTTCATCAATTTTAACCGTTACCAGCTCATCAATTTCATCATTTCTGCTCCTGTAAATCATAAAAATACCATTTAAGCATTATTTATCAATGGTTAATTTATTTGTAATAAGAATACGCCTCGGAATAATATAAATATACATTATATTCAAACTTAAGGACCTAGTGAGCCTCTTAAATATATCGACTCTTGAAAAGAGGGGACTTTATCTTGATCATTGTATCTTATTTATGCTCCAACATCGCTAGCTATCATAAATTTTCGAGTAAAGATTGTTTCACGAAAAATGGATATAACTTAATGACTGCAGTAAAAGTACCTGTGACCATCCCATTATTTATGACCGTTTGTTATTATTATGTGGAAAGGACCGGATTGTAATAATTATAATTAAATATAGGCACATCAGGTAGGTTAGGTTGCTTAATTTATATTTAAATATCTTTTTGTGGTAAAATTTGTTAGTTTTTGAGGAATGGTTCACGAATTGTCTTTTACCAAACATTCCTCAGCATAGCGTGATAGTAATGGACAATGCGAGCTATCACAGTCGCCAATTACATAAAGCTCCAAGCTCAAATAATACAAAATTGGAGATTCAGAACTACATGGCGGCGAATGATATATATTTTGAAGAAAGTTATAAAAAAATGAACTTTTAGAAGTTTTAAAGACATTTTGTATAAAAAAAGTATATGTTTGTGACACATTGGCAGAAGAAATTGGACATACAGTGCTACGTCTCCCACCCTATTATTGCATTTTTAACCCCATAGAGCATATGTGGCACCAGTTAAAATCACTGGTTAGGTCTGAAAATATTTCTCCGACTTTAAGTTCTAGTGTTGTAGAATTAATATGAAAATGCTTTAATGATATTCCCCCAGGTAGTTGGAAAAATTCAGTCCGTCACGTAATAACTGTAGAAAATTCGTATATTAGTCTAGATCGTATAATCAATTCAATTATAATTAATTTTGATGAGGATAGCGATAGCGAAACAGAACTATCTATAGAATGACATTATAAATGTAAATAAATATGACTACTAATATTTAAAAAAAATGTTATTTCATTTGATTACATTAATATAACCATATCATTACTTGTTTTCCTTAGTCCGTCCCTTCATACTTCACTTGTTTATTGCCAAGCTCTTGTCTACACAATGGGACCGACCCAGGAAATAATTAAGTTGTATCCATTTTCCGTGAAACAATCTTTACCTTCAAGAGTTACTAGACTTGGTGATTATTTTGATGTTACGTATCACAGAACGAATTATCCTTTTAACTGTCCGGTGTCGAGATTCCGCCAACAAATCAATGTTTTACCAGATCATGTTGACATTTTTAATTTAACATATTCCCAATTTAGGACTTCCCTTAAGAACAGTCTATTATAAATATTTAGATTTAAACTATTTTAAGTTCGTAGTCACAGATGGTTTTTGTATGCACTATAGGGTGTCCATTTTTAGGTAGTTTTACGGGGTACCTTCGTTATTAGTAAAGATAGAAGAATGCGGTAATCGCAGCACTGCTACTTTAATGCGAAACAAAAGATGCCCCAATTAGAATTTTTCTAGGCCTCCTTGTTTTTAATATAAGGGATGCTTTTGAGAATTTTACATTTTGGGACACCCCCATATGTCGGTTATCCTGTAACTTAACAAAATAATAATAATAATAATAATAATATATTACTTAAAAAATTTTTACAAAATCTCATGATACATTTGTTGTTGGTATTTTCTATATTTATAGTTAATTGATTTTATAATTGTGCACCGAGGTAAATAAATACCTGTTTGTGCACGTTCCTAATTCTTCCTCAAATAATGTAATTCAAATTTTTGTCACTAATTTATATAGTTGTAAAAATATATATATACTATTCAAAAAAAGTGAATCGCCAGAATGTCTTTTTGTTTGCATAACGGAACATTGGAAAACTATGGAGCAGTTACAACAAATAGGGATTAAAGATTTTAAATTAGCCTCTGCCTTTTGTAGAGGTGATGGTCAACATGGTGGCAGTGCAGTTTATGTAAAAAAGCACATTAAGTTTGTTCAGCTAAAAACTGTGCGCAGTATATCGCTGAGTGGCGAATTTGAGTGTTCTGGGATTAAGTGTCAGCTAAGTGGAAAAAAAAATTATAATAATTTCGATATATCGACCACCTTCAGGTAATAAGGAACGATTTTTTACCAGCTTAGAACAACTGTTAACTAACATTAAAGGTTACGATATAGTTTTTATTGCAGGAGACTTTAATATTGAGATGCTAAGGGAAAACTGTCATAAGAATAATTTATTTTCACTATTAAGGTTGTATAATATTAGGGGTTCGGTATATGAAAACACTAGAATAACTCAAGATAACAGTAGTTGTTTAGATAACATTTTCACTAATCAGGGGGAGGAGTGCAGGGCTGAGGTTTTGGAAGCTCATATCTCTGATCACAAGGCGCAAAAGGTTGGATTCCATCTGAGAAACTATAATCAAAATAGACTTGTTTATAAAAGATTCTTTTCTGATCAAAATAAATCTGATTTTTCACAGCTTCTAAAACAGCAGAACTGGCAACTGGTCCTTCAGGTAGAGAGAATGGATGTAAATGGGCAATGGGATAGATTTATAAACACTTTTAAAAATATTTTCGACCAATGTTTTCCACTCACTATTTCTTACAGTAATAAAAAAAAGAAAATAATATCGAAAAACCAGGAAATTGTAGAATGTAAAATTAAATTGGATAAGTTATTGGTTCTGTCAAAACATTGTGCCCATTATAACGGTGAATATAAGGAAACAAAAAAACATTATGATATGCTATTAAGAAAAGAAAAGTCAAATAATTTTGAAAATAAGATTAGAGTTTCAGACAATAAAAACAAAAGTATGTGGGCAATATGTAACGAAATAAATGGCAGGACCAATACTAGTCAGGGTCCCTCTACCGAAAATTGTCAAAAACTAGCAGATGATTTTAATGAGCATTTAGTAAATATAGTTCCAAAGCTTTTTCAAGATAAAACACATGTTCAATTTCAGTGTAACATTCCCGAAAATGATCAGTCAATATATCTCAAACCTACCTGTATAAAAGAATTGTTAGAAATATCCAGCAAACTAAAAAATAAATATAGCAGTGGTGAAGATGAGATCCCAAGTAGCATAGTTAAATTGTCTATTAAAGATGTGGCTGGAATTCTTGCGTATATTATTAACAATTCTATGAAATTTGGACGTTTCCCAGATAAATTTAAATTTGCAAAAGTTAAGCCTTTATACAAAAAGGGCAGTCCGACAGATTTGAACAATTACAGACCCATAAGCTTGTTGTCGAGTTTCTCAAAGGTTTTTGAGATGGTTATATGTTCGAGACTGTTGGAATTTTTCCAAGAGGGTCAGCTCTTTGCTAAGACGCAACATGGATATCTGGGAGGTAGGTCGACCACGTCTGCGATTTTTCAGTTTACGAAAATAGTTTTGGAACACCTTGAAAATAAAAATCTAGCAGTAGGGATGTTCTTGGATCTTAGTAAAGCATATGACTGCATTGACAGAGAATTGCTCCTCTATAAATTAAATAAGTACGGCATCAGAGGAAATGCGCAGAGGTGGATGCGGTCCTACCTTTCAGATAGACATCAGCGGGTCATAATTCAGGAAGGGAATCGGACGGTTAAATCGGCTTTCAGGGAAAACTTGATGGGGATAGCTCAGGGTAGCATTTTGGGGCCTATATTGTTTATAATTTTTATAAATGATTTAACTGTAAATGAAAATAATGTTTCCTTAACTAACTATTGTGATGATACCAATATGCTTGTTGGTGGTTTAGATTTTGCAGAACTGATTCATGAAGCTGAGGTGGCCTTTGGGGAGATTAACGATTGGTTTAGTAAAAATAAATTAATCTTAAATAAGGATAAAACTAACATAATAATTTTTAGAACTAAGCAAAATAAAATAGATCTACCAAGTAGTCTTGAACTGTATGGAACGGAGCTCCATAGGGAAACAGAAACCAAGTTTTTGGGGGTGATAATAAATGAATTTTTGTCATGGGAGTCACATGTGAGTCGGCTGTGTTTGAGGCTTGGCTCCGTTGCATATGGTATAAGGATTGTGTCATCTTACATGAATTTTCAAACAATTAAGACATTGTATCATGCAAATTTTGAATCGATTTTAAGATACGGTATACTTTTTTGGGGAAGTAGCTTGGGAGTACAAAGAGTATTTGTAATGCAAAAAAGAGTGGTGAGGTTGATGCAGGGATTACAGTACCTCGAGACCTGTAGAGGCGTTTTTAAAAAGCTAAATATAATGACAATACATGCACTTTATATTTACGAGTGTTTAATGTTCTTATTCAAAAACAAAGAAATTTTCCAAGAACTTAATGAGCATAGCTACGGTACTCGAACTTTGAATTTTTTGTATCCACGTCACCATTTAACAATTTCTGAAAAAAGCCCATATTACATGTGCGTTAAATTATATAATAGATTGCCTATTAACATTAAAGGGATATGTAATATAAGAGTGTGGAAAAGGTCAATTAAGAGGTTATTAATTAATATGGAACCATATACCTTGAGAGACTTTTTTGATTGGGACTTTTGACTTCAGTGAGTTCTTGTCGTTATTGCTTTTTCTGACGTCATTTCACTTTATAGTTGCCTTGTAGTTTGTAATTACCTAGTAACTTGTAATTTGAAATAAAGAAGTGTTATTATTATTATTATTATTATTATTAAAAAAAAAAAAAAAAGAAAAATTTAAACTTAAATTAAAAACTAATTCTATCTAACAATTAACCTAACAGTTTAATTTACTATCTATTTTGTTAATTTATGTTATTAAAAAAATGAGAATTTATATAAATTTGTGAAAATAAAATTACGGCACTTTTTACTAAACTTTTTGATATTTGTGGATGACTTTATCTCTGTCGAAATAATATTGTAGAATTTTGGAGCAAGATAATCTATAAACCTATAACTAATATTCTTATTTCTAGTTGGTACTTGTAGGTGCTTGTTATTTCTACTTCTGGTTGCATACAAGTGATTTATATAGTTTCTTAACTTAGTTGTCTTATGAACATAGATACAGGCATTCAATATATACAAAGAACGAACATTAAAAATGTTTTCGGTGTAAAGTAATTGCGTCGGATATCTCTTTTTTTTCTTAAAAATAACTTTCAAAATATAATTTTGGACTACACATAGTTGATTCAGGGAATTTTGATAAAGACCACCCCAGACAATTATTCCATATCTTATTAAGGACTCGACTAATGTTTTATAAATATTAACTAGCATTTCCCTATCGAAAATGTCTCTTAGTATATAGAACTTATGAATTATAGTTCTGATGTTGGCCGTTAACTTTAGAACGTGCTGATCCCATTTTAGGTTTTTGTCAACAGTTATACCCAAATATTTCGTGAATGGTACCTCCTTTATTTGAAGATCGTTTGATTTAATATGATCAAAGTTTGGTCGGTTTGAGGCTGTAATTGAGAATGCTATATAATGCGTTTTATCTACGTTTAAAGTAAGCTTAGAGGAATCAAACCAGTTCTTTATTTGAGATAAGCCAATTTCTGTCGATTCTCTAACTTGAGACCACGTGTCTCCCGTAAAGATAGCCACCGTATCGTCTGCATAGGAAATTAAAGAGCAGTTTTCTATCTTCATATTTGTTAAAGAGTTTATATACGCGATAAAAAGTATCGGTCCTAACACGGTACCCTGAGGAACTCCTATTTTAACATTGAGCGGTTCGCTGTATGTCTCGTTAATTTTTAAAATTTGTTTTCTGTTACTTAAATAGTTTTCAAAGATATCCAGAACAATGCCCCTTACACCATAAGTATTTAATATTGTTAGAAGCGAATCGTGTGGCACCGTGTCGAAAGCTTTTGCTAAATCCAAAAACACCGCTAGGCATTTCTTATTGCTATCAAGGCTTTTAGTCACTATTTTAGTAAATTCATAGACTGCATCAGAAGTACTTAAACCCCTAGTAAAGCCAAACTGATCCTTTGAAAGTATTTTATTGGTTTCTAGAAAATTTATAAGTCTGTCTTTTAAACATTTTTCGAATATTTTTGCGAAATTATTTATGACGCTAATGGGGCGGTAGTTATTTATACATGTGTTGTCGCCTGTTTTGTGTATAGGAGAAACTATGGAAATTTTAAAGAGACTAGGTACTACACCAGTTTTAAGAATTAAATTTATTATATGTAACAGTGGCTTAATTAAATAAATGTGAAAACGTTTGATAAACCGGGAATGTATACTATCGAAACCCGATGCGCAGTTATTTTTTAGGGAGTTTATCTGTTTTATCATTTCCTTTTCCCCAACCGGTCTAAGAAATATTGAAGAAACGGCTTCATGTCGAAATTGAACCTTATTTGTTGGATTTTTTATTTATTCCATCATATTGATGCCTACATTTATAAAAAATTTATTACAATAATTTGCCATATCTTTATTATCCGAGAACGTCTTACCGTTATCTTCTATTTGTATTTTATTTGTATTTTTATTAGTAATTTGACCTGTAGCTTCGTTTATTACTTTGTAAATTTTTTTAATGTCGTTTTCATTATTTTTTAATTGATCTTTATAATAAGTTCTCCAAGATGGCCGGCGATGACAAGTCTGTCGTCGGTTTGGACCAGCGAAAAGTGAAAAAATTGTGTAATCACTGCAAAAAGGATGTCTTAGAACATGTACAGTGTAAAAAGTGCGGGTTGTATTTTCATCCAGCATGTCTGAAGCAATCAGCAATGCAAAAAAGTGCTACTTGTGTGCATTCGGAGGAAAACGGACACGAGGTAACCTCAAAAGTAACTTCCCAGGACTTGACTCTTCTCAAAGCCCAAATGGAAGATATGATGGATACAAAGCCTTGAAAAGGAACGAAGCTACTATGGAGAAAAAAATTGCAATTCTGGAAGAAAAGGTGGAGAGTCTCCAATCTGCAAAAAAAAGTAAGCAAAAAGTGGCGCGAAATAGCAAAGAAGAGGAAGTTGGCAACAATGCCGCAACCAAACCCCAACCACAGAAGAAAGAATTGGCGGCCCTATCTCGGTCTAAACAGAATGAAGTTAGCGCCGTCGCCCAAATTAATCATCATGGAAGTGGAAATGACCTACATCCAACCGGTAGATCAAATAAAGCCCTAACCAACACTTCGGACATTGACAGCATTGACATCATTGTTGATAGCCCCAACACAAATGACGGAAAAGGAAAGAATAAATTCCCCGTTCTATCTCAGGTCCAGAAAAAAAGCGATGTTCGTAGGAGCAATGCAGAAAATGAAGAATCTGAATGGCAATTGGTCAAGATAAAATCAAGAATCAAACGTCCTGACCCTACTAAACGTACTAAAACTAATGTAACGGAACTGATGGTGGCAGAACCCAGAAGTCTGGCCTGGGTCTTTCTCTCAGGATTTCAACCGGACACAACTCATGAGAAGATCACAGATTACTTGAAGGCAAACGGCATCCAAGGCTGTGCATGCTATAAAATGCGTACTAAAAAGGATAGATTAAAAAGTTCTTTCAAACTCTCTGTTCCAATCAACAAACGGAATGAGATTATGTCTCCTGAACTCTGGCCAACTGGCATAGTCATCAACCATTTTCTGAATCTACAAAGACGCCTGAATCCAAGCCAGGGCGTGACAAATCCAACATAGAATACAGAAATAATGAAAAAATAACAATAATGCATGTAAATATCAGATCCCTGCGCAACAAATGTGATGAATTGGAAGCATTCTTGGTGGACAAGGATGTGGACATTGTTTGCCTGACCGAGCACTGGCTGACGGGTGCAGAGATTGAATCTATAAAGCTTTCCGGATATAAACTGGCTGGCTACTCGGCAAGACAGCGCTCCATTGGTGGCGGATCTGCCATATTTGTTCTGGAAGCGCTTGATTTTAATGTGTTGAATGTGTGCATAAATTTTAACATTGAGCAATGTGTAGAATGCTGCTGCATCTATTTGAAACCCTGGGACTTAAACATTTTGACGGTTTATCGCCCGCCATCTGGCGCGTTTGACACCTTTTTAGCATCCATGGAGGGAATCTTGTCTCTCCTGGGTACGAACAGACAGACTGTTTTAGCGGGTGACTTTAATGTAGATTTCCACAGCAATAATTTGAATACCCTTCAAATGCAGAATACAATGATAAGCTTTAACTTAAAACAAACAATATACGATGCTACGAGGGGCGAAAACTGTATTGACAACATTTTCTTGGACCGGGACACGGGGGTGGTATCGGCTGAGGTCTGTGATCTGAACTTCTCCGATCACAGGGGTCAGCTGGTAGAATTTCTGGCGGGTCCGGGACGGGATGTGCATACACAAAATATATCGACTACTATTAGGCCTATAACCCAGAGAGGCATGCATCTGTTCTACGGCGGTCTTTCTGAGGTCAATTGGGATTTTGTGAATGAGAATGGTGCGGGTATAGATGAAAAGTTTACCAAATTCATAAACATACTCGAAAATACCTATGTAGCTTCCTTTCCTGAGAAAACTTACAAAACTAGAACTAATAAGCCTCACAGAGTGAATTGGTTCAGTGAGGAATTGAAAACGATGCGTGAACAGCTAAACTTTTTACATGGCTTAAGCAAGCAGTATCCAAACGCAGAAACCTTCCGGGCATACACAGAATTTCGTAAAAGGTATAAAAACGAAATATGTAAAGCAAAAATCCAGTCGAACAACAACTATATACGGACATCTAGTAATCCCTCACGTGCGACCTGGGATGTTATAAATTCCAACCGGGGTAAGTCTACTAAAAAGAACCCACAAGAACAAACAATCTCACCCGATGAGTTCAATCAATACTTTTCTGAAATTGCAAGTAACCTTGTGAGAAATATACCAACGGCAAACCTGCGTCTCCCTGAGAAACTTAATTTAACTACGCTCGAAAGTAACTTTTCCTTCTCCCCAGTAACATTTAATCAGGTTCGTGATACAATAAATAATCTAAAAAATAAAACAAGCCGTGATATTTACGGATTAAATGTAAAAATAATAAAAAGTGTGAAAAACATTATAATAAGGCCTCTTACAAAATTAATCAACCGTTGCTTCCAGGAGAGCGTGTTTCCATCAGCCCTAAAAAAAGCCTTAATAACTCCCATTTTTAAAAAAGGGGATACACAATTACCGGAAAACTATAGGCCAATTTCGTTATTGCCCATTATCTCAAAGATAGTAGAGAGATGCATGTCGGTGCAGATTGCGAACTTCTTTGAGGCCGAGGAGTATTTTTCTGAATGCCAGTTCGGGTTTAGGAAGGGCAAAAGTACAGTCCTGGCTATTCTGGACCTTTTATCACACATTCTCGAGGCTTTTCACAAGTTACAGTTTAGTGCAGTCTTGATGTGCGATCTCAGCAAGGCTTTCGATTGCGTTGATCATAACATTCTGCTAAAAAAATTTGGAAACTATAATCTAAGTCCAAACAGCATCAAATTGCTAAAGTCTTATATTTCTGATAGGGTACAGGTGGTGAGGATCGCCGGGGTAGAATCGACTGAAAAAGTATTAAATATCGGTGTACCGCAGGGGTCTGTTCTTGGACCGCTGCTATTTCTTGTATATATAAATGATCTACCTAATGCTGAAAGAAATGCCTATTGCACACTCTTTGCTGATGACACAACAGTCTCATTTTCCTCGGAGAGCCTAGATGAAGCAGTTGGGGGCATGGAGGAGGCACGGAATAGAGCTGAGGAATGGTTCGAGATGAACAGACTAGTCCTGAATCCAGGAAAAACACAGCAAGTATTCTTCTCCATGAGGAACACAGATGACATAAATCAGGATGTTAATAAGGTAGGATTTCTGGGGGTTCAGCTCGATCCCAAACTTCAATGGGGACCCCATATAGGTGAGGTATGCCGCAGACTCAGCAGGGGTACCTTCGTTCTGCGGGGCCTTGTTGGTTGTGTTGCAAAGGATATCCTACGGACAGCATACTTCTCGTTCATTCACTCGCACTTGTCATATGCAATCCTTGCCTGGGGTCATGCTGCGGATACACATCGTGCATTTGGGCTACAGCGCAGGGCAATTAGGATTGTTGCTGGACTTCGTTTCGGGGATGACTGTAGACGTGCTTTCCAAGATCTTACGATTCTGACATTACCTTCCCAGTACATCCTCGAAAACCTCATTTATATCAAACAGAGACTACATCACTTTGAAACCCACGAGGACGCACATACCTACAACACACGTCAAAAGAACAACCTAATACCTGCCTACTGGCGATTGAAAAGGTGTCAGACAGGGCCTGGGTACTGGGCGATAAAATTTTTTAATGCGTTACCGGTAAACATAAGAAGTCTTGAACTGCAAAGTTATAAGCGTGCTATCAGGAAAATCTTAATTGCAAACGCATTCTACACGTATAATGAGTTCTTAAACCATACCTTTGCTCAAATAAATTAGTATATATTGTAAGCGTTAATTTTACTTATTTTAAATTGTAACCTTAAACTAGTAAGTGTGAGGTGCACGTTTTAATATTTTACTTAAGTAATAATGTTTTAAATGTAACTGTATATTTTTATTGACGTATGTAAATTGGTCGTAATCAATGTTGACACGAATAAATAATTTGAATTTGAATTTGAAAGAGCATTTACATTTGTGTATTAATTTATTTAGTGCATTTCTGTAATCTGTATACTTTTGTTCGTTAATTTGATTGAATTTTTTTCTCAGCTCTTTTTTCATTCTATCTCTATGTTTAATTGACAATATAATGGCAGATGTTATCCATGGCTTTATTTTCTTAATTTGTTTATATCTTACAATTTTTTTTGTTTCGGATTTTTTTATGATTTGTGATATTGTTTCAGAAAAATTTTCTGTAGCAACTTCCACATTATTGTTTCCTACTACACATGTCCAATCCTGTTCAGTAAATAGACGTTCTACACTTACATAGTCGACTTTAGTGATAGTTTTTGTTATGAAATTGGCAGATTCCTGTAAGTTATTCGTTTCCTTGTAAAAATTTATCATAGTCGGAAAATGATCAGTAAGGTCGGAATCAAGGATATATGTATCATATTTAAGGGAGGAACCAACTTGGTTTTTCCTTATGAAAATATGATCCAGACATGATATACTTGTTTGTGTAACACGTGTTGGCCCATTTATAAGTGATTTAAATCCATGCGAGAACAAAAGGGATAGATAATCATTTGTATGAATATCAGTTTTTGATTCTAAATTAATATTTATATCACCCATAAATAATTCAATATGGTTTACAAGTTCGGTAGATAGATGTTCATCTAGATCCTGAAGAAAAAACGGAAGAACTGTAGAAGGTGGTCTATATGTACAAGTAATGCCGTACCTTAAATTATTTAATGTGAGATTAATCTTACTGAAAGTCACACCAGACTTGGTGTATTTTTTATTTGTGATGTTCGTAATATCTAAGGTTTCCTTCATAAAAATAATCATACCATCATTTTGATTAAAATCACCTTTACTATAAAACATCTTAAAACCGTTTATATTGTAAACATTGTTTTTAATTTGCCAGACTTCACTTAATACAATAATGTCACAAAACAATAGATTATATGCCTGAAGAAACACCACTAGTTGATTAAAATTTTTATTTATGCTTCGTATATTAAAGTGAATTATATTTAATAGTTTTTTTTTAATGTTAATATTTGTACTCACTAAATTACAGTCTATACACTCTTGAGTGGGTTGATTCATTAGCGATTCTAGCTCTTCTAAGATCGCAATTTCTTGTGAATTATGATCCATTTATTAATTGTTATATACATAGTCAATCTTGCTTCTAAGAATTTGTAGGAGGTACTCATAAGAAGGACATTCCTTGGCATTTGCAGTGTGGTTTATGTCATATTTCATATTAAATAAAATGAAATAAAATGTTCTCTTTGTAGTTTTTTATGTAGAATCCAGTGACGTACGCAGATTTTGTCTACGTCCAATCGTTTTCAAGGAAAAAAAACAAACTTGCTTTTTTTAAAATGGGTCCCCCTACATATTTTTTAATAATGTAATTCAGTTTTTAACAAGCTTCTCAAAAATATATAATACATACTTTATTTTTGATCTCAATATTATGCCCGAAATCAGTCAGTCAGTTGTGTCATAATGAAAAATTTTTCTTTTTCTGTCACAATATTCAGGTTCTCTAAGTTGCTTTCTAATTAACAAAAAAAATCAGTTTGTCCTAATTATTACAATCAATGTAAACTAAAATATTACATGCTCGTTTGTTATATCCAGTGTACCGAAATTGCAGATGGAGCATTAGAAATGTATTTCAATGGTAAATATGTATAAGCCTTTTTGTAGTATGTAATTCTATGAAATTTCTTGAATTACTCGTAGATATCTCGAAAGACGAGAGCCGGATAAAATAATTTTTCCAAGGATAAATTCAAATTTAATTGAACAAGGTTCATTTTCATAACCTCGGCCTAATATCTACCGTAAGAAAAATCGAGAGACTGATGACATAAATGTGCTTCGAAAGTGTTACTTTTAGAAGACTTGTCTACCCTTCATTCCATACGCTACCCCCCCCCCCCCCCCCCCCCCCCCCCCAGCGTGCCATTTGGCGAAAGCGCTGATACTAAATACGCATGGCGTGACAATATAATGTTCTAATAATAATAATAATAATAACAATTTCAAATATGAATAATTTTAAAACTTTTGTCAGAGATCTTTCTGAAATTTGTTGATATCCCAATCGTCATGTCAGACAAACGAAATATCAATAAATTAACTAAAAAAACTTTATTATTAACGGCTAAAATTTCACGAAAATAAATAATGATCAATGACTCCCGTCTCTTTCTAACCTGCCAAAAAGCGGCATATTTTTTAATTAAATTGATGCAACATAGATGGCTCTGATTGCTAATTTGGGATTGCTTGGGATCCTTATCTTAAACAAAAAGTTCTAGGCCCGTATTTAAAAAAAGTTGATTATGTTGACCAAAAGACGAAACGTCACATGAAAGATCTGATAATGCCATCTTGTGGAGAATAAAAAGTAGCAATGAGAATGCAAAATTTATTTTTGGACATTTCTTCAAACAAAGTCAGAAAAAAATTAAAGCTGAAATTTCGGATCAACAATTAAGTATTAATAAATTATTATAATATAAAATAATTCGAGAGAAATTATCTGAAATCACACCTTTCAGCGCATCGGTTTGGTCGTTTCTGCTTAACGTCATAATAAGGTGAAGGACGCCATCCCAGTACGGTCCAGTACCCCCTAGAAAAAGCAATTTACGGCACTGACTCAGTTCTTGAGAATTAGTACCTACATTGCTATTTCAGATAAGGATTGTGTCATGCAATATTTTTTCCAATACAAGCAAAAATACGATGGGAGAAAATAGCGATAATACTAAAAAATATATATCTGTATTTTTTTTAAACTAGAGGCACCAAACAGTTCACAATTACTAGATAAATAGTTACACATATTTCCTTTATAGTTATTTATGATGTCAATGTTTAAACTGTCATTTTGTGAGAAAGGAAATTGGAAAATAAAAACACTTTTATCACACGCATCATGGATTTTTCTCAGTGTCTAAAATGTAATTTTATGACACTAGTGTTGGGTTTATGTCGTTGGATTTTGAAGTTTTATGGCTTTAATTTTGAATTTGGTAATATAGGTATTAATTTTTAGTGTTGTGGATAAAATAATTTAAGCATGTTCAAGTTCATTCCTACCTGGTAGGCTTCTGTTCCGGATCTTCTTCTTTGATCTCTACTTCTTCCCTTTTAATTATCCAGTCCTCATAGACATTTGTTGCTTCACATTTCAGTCGGGCCTCATTCTGTTCCGAAAAGGGTGTAGGGCTATAATACACAAAATATTTATTTAAAAAAGGTAAAAAAGGCACTGGGCGTTAGTGACGAGCACCCAGCTGCCGGGTAATAACACAATTTCTTTTGAGGCAGTCACTACCCAAGTAACACTAATGCTCTTATTGCAATCTCCAAGGTCGCTTTAAAACTATACAATTAAAATTTCGAATAAAGCCAGATGAACTAAGACAACCTATGGACTACCGTAAAGCAGCTTCTAGCCAAAAAGGGCCCATCCTAAAAGGGTCTTCGAGACTAAATTTTAAAACTACATTAAAACCATTTATTTTTAATTTTATTTATATTCTTAATTATTCTTCAAGGCAACTTTAAATTTATGTATTAAAACTCATTGAATTTAAAATATACTTGCAGTAGAACAAATTACCTCGAGAATCATTATAATTAATCCTGAAAGAGTTTTATTGTGTTTACTATGCTCGGAGAACTTTTGTGTGAAATAGAAAATAATATGAAGCGATCAGAAATCATGTTCAAATGCACACCATTCTCGTAAAGAATTTACCTACGGATGGCACTTTTCTGATAAAATATGATAATTCTACATAACTCGAGGGCTAACAATTTAATGATTTTTTAATTATTTAAAGAATATCGTCAAATTAAATTTTCCATCTAAACATCTAAATGCATTTTTTTATTAAATTGCATGTTTGGACACACTGTTCTACAGTTATTATTTAAGAGGATGTAATGCACATATATTTCCATCATGGCTGAGTCTATAAAACATGGCGCGATCTAGATTAAAACTGATTGCAAGTTTATAGAACATTTTAAATCTTACTAGATTTAAAATGCGTTTTAAGTATAACTACTCTCGCAGACGTCTATTAACTTTTATTTTTAAAACCGACGATGGTCATGAGATCTTATCCTTACAAATTGTACCAGTTTTGGGAACTCTATCAAGCTGGCGGACACTCTGTAACAGCACCACAAACGCAAAAGACCCGGTGGGTCTTTTGTCGCCCGGTGGGTTTTTTGTAACTCGATTGTAGCTTTTTTGTTACGCCGGTCGCGCATATGTAGCTTCAGGCGGGTCTTTTGTGGTGCCGCTACAGAGTGCCCGCCAGCTTGATAGAATTGTTTCAACTGCATTTCTTTTAACCAAATTGACTAAATTAAAACCTTTGAGTTTTAAAATATTCTTAATGTACTCTTTAAAAAGTAAAAATTATATTGTGGAATTATAATGTGGAATTTTATTGAGCATATAGACTTAAGATGAAATAGTTGTCTTAATGAGTTTTAATGAGTACATCAAGGGTACTTCATAAAACTGCATACATTAAAACTATTTATTCCAAAATTGATTGTTTTAAAACCAACTTGCTAATTAATTCTTTAAAAATGCAAATTAGTTTTAAAAATAGCCAATGTCACGAGTATTATAAAACCAGTATAAGCTCATCATCCCTCACAATCGAATAATGGCAAATCGCTTAGAAAATAAAATGGTAATATTTTAGGGACTTTCCCAAATACTAACTTTTTGGATATTCAAGAATTCTAGAGTTACTTTCTCTTTTTAAAGCTGGCTATAACGTCAGTAAAAATCTCTAGGTGAGGTCAGAGCCCTCTGGACTCGCCTCTGGAGGAAGCCAATAAACCAGGACATTAATTTTAAAAAAGAAACTCACAGTAGTTCGGGGACTCAGCAGGAACAAAAGTAAAATAAATTAGGAGCAACGGGTCTCACTGACGGACTAAGCGCATTGTAATGATTCTCGCATATTCTATGGAGGAAGCCAAATAAACTGGGACATTAATTTTAAAAGAGAAACTCACAGTAGTTTGGGGACTCAGCAAGAACAAAAGTAAAATAAATTAGGAACAACGAGTCTCACTAACGAGCAACGCGCGTGGTAATGATTCTCGCATATTCGATGAGTGCGCCGCAGGAGATCGCGCGCGGAAAAATGCTTGAATTGACGACAGAAATACGTAAATACAATTCTAGCTGTCTACATGGTTCCACAAGGTAAAATGTTATGTAACTAAAATAAGAAAAATTACTTACAGCCTTGAAAGATTTAAAGTTTTTTGGGGTTTCCTTATTAATACTTAAAATATAGGTAATTATTAAAATTATTTTCTACTACCCTGTAACCGACCGGTAACTGGCCAGTAACCCGGCATCACGAAGGTAATAGTTGTTAAAATAATACAAACTGTGTCTATAAGGGCTTTTGGCAATGGTTGTAACTAAATGGCCACCATCAAATAAAATCTGATATCAAACAATGAGTGAAAATTGCATGCAATTTTGGATTCACATTTATGCATGTTAACATGAGTGAAAGTTGCAGCGTTTTTCACCTTTAAACGTCACTCATTTGACAATAGAATAAAGAAATTGTTATAGAACCAGTCACAATCATCTTATAACCTTTACCTATAAAATAATATCAGATCCTTGGTAACGGAGAGTCTGACAGGGGAAAAAACTTGGAGGAGTTTTTGAATATTTAAAAAAGAAGAACGTAATTTCTACTAATTCCAGACTGCCAATTGTATCATAATCTCAATAGTTTTAATTCAAGAACACGAAAGGGATCCGGTGAGTAAATCAAATCCAATAAATTAATTACCTAATAAAGATCAACGATTGTGTCGAGTCTCAAAAGCATTACATTTATTTAATTTTCAGATAAATTAAAAAATACAGAACACAATCGTTGACATGGCGCCCAAACGTGGTTTTAAGAATAATTTGTAAATTATTCCGTTCCCCCCTTTTAAAGTCCAATTTAATTTTGACAGATCATATATGAATTTTTGGCATTTAACTGGTCTTTGAACGATACCTGCAGTTTTTTTTTTACCGTAGTTTGGTTAGCTTAATATTGATTGTTTTAACTGGTTGTTCTACATTGTACCAATTTGTTTTATTTTATTTTTTTTCATTGGAGCGTAGGTTGTTCTTTTCTGGTGCAAAATATCATTTATTTTAATACTATCCATTATATCTTCAACTTATATTAAATAATTACGATATCCGAATATACGACATTTTTATGGCGGGGTATACAAGTGATGATGATGAATTCTGGGACACTTATGAGGTGGTTGATGACATTGATTTACAATCAGGTTCATTATATGGTTCAGCAAGTGCATCAATTCAGATCACAAAACAGAATGATTCAGGACGGCCTAAAACACCATTGTTCGAAGATGAGGCATCAATAAAAATCTTACATGCGTCAAGGAGTTATTTTCAACAACCAGTTTACTCACAGCCAGAGAATTTAAAATTAAGCAACAATCCACAATATTCTAAACCATGCCACCAAACGTTAGCTGACACGTATCAGAAATGTCAATGTCAGTTACTGCCAATTAAAACTGAAGTACCTAATGCTACAAATAGACCCTCTTCATCATCGCCAGATATGAATAAAGCCTTTCTCTCCGCTGTACAAATAATTGCTGACAGTGTCCGTCAAAAGGAAAATCACCGGTTGATATTTAACGGATTGGAAACTGAAAATCCTTTGTTGCATATATCAAAGTTAGAAGAGCTGTTCGCTCAAGAACGAATTTTACCATCAGAGCAAGTCGATTTCACCGTTAGAACACTGCAAGGTCCAGCTGCCCAATGGTTTTACCCATATCGTACACTTCCAATGTCTTGGGAAATGTTTAAAAACCTTTTTAGTGAACAGTTTAATAGCACTGCAGTTATAACTAAATTAACTAGTCAACTTTATGGACAACACCAACTGCAATCTGAGCAAACCAGTGTATTTATTGCAAAAAAGCAAGGGCTATATTATGGTTTGTACCCTAATGCTGCTGAAGACATTTTAATTAATTTCTTAATAGAACAGTTTATTCCTGACATCCGATCGAGAATTCGAGGATTAACATTTACCAGTATACAGCAACTTTCACAAATTGTCAACGCTATTGAGAAAGATATATGCCAAATAAAACCTGAAAAAGAATCATATTATAATCAATCACCTTATACAAGATCTGCTCACCAAGTCCATGCAAATATTGTGGAGAATGGCACTATCACAACAAATGTCCAAAAAATCCGTACCGTAATTTAGACAAGTTTCCACAAAATCAAGATTTTGGTCCGAATAAAGTTCAATCCAATCCATCACGCTTCAATCGATCTTCGCAGAATAATCGACCAGCAAATTTTCAAGGAAAAAATTCCCAAAATCAGGGAAATTTTCACACGGAGAGTTAGATCTCTGCAATTGGCTCTCCGTAAATATTCATAATGCAGAACCACCTTTTTCATTAACCCCTCCAAAATTTCCGATTATTTTAAATGATTTTCAAATTCGAGCTCTAGCTGATACAGGAGCTAGCATTAACTTAGTTTCTTCTAAATTTTTTAAAGATCTTCCTTCTAGCTTCAGGAAAGTTATAAATTATGGCTGCGGTCCGGTCGAAATAGATACTTATGGGTTCTTTGAAATTAAATATTCAATTTTAGATGTATCAATTGAATCGACATTTCTAATTGTTTCTGATTTACCTACAGATTGTATTTTAGGGTTTCCATGGTTTTCTGAACAAAAAGCAGTTTTAGATATGAATCGATTGTGTATTCATTTTGGCACTAATATTCGTCGCACTATTTACCTTACTAATGACATTAGTAAGTATATTCCATATGAGTATGATTTTTCTTTAGGGCACTTAAATACGAATTCTATTTTAGTGCAAGACTATACAGAACTGCTCACAGAATTTTCTTATCTTTTCGATGAATCGTTAAAACAACCAATTACGCGTACTATTCAGCATGATATTAAATTAAATTCTAATAAAATAGTTAAAACCAAGCCATATCCCATAAGTGAACATAAAAAAAGAATTTTAAATGATCAAGTAGGTGAAATGCTGGCTGCTGGTGTAATAGAGCCATCCATTTCCCCATTTGCATCATCTCCCGTTATCATTGAACGGGAAGGAAAAAAACCAAGATTTTGCATAGATTATAGACGATTAAATGACATAAGCATAGATGAATCAGTTAGATTACCAAAAATTCATGAAACACTTAAAGAACTAGGATCAGCGTCTGTGTTTTCATCATTAGATCTGAAAAGCGGATACTGGCAGGTTGGTCTTTCAGAAAACTCAAAACCATTAACAGCATTTTCAACCTCTGATGGAGGACATTATCAATTTACAGTAATGCCATTTGGGTTAAAAAATGCCCCTAGCACGTTCCAAAAACTTATGTCTCAAGAAGTATTGACTGGATTCCTTCATAATTTCGCATTGGTATATTTAGATGATATAATTATTTATTCAAAAAATCATAATGAACACAAAATGCATTTAAGAATGGTTCTTGAGCGACTGAGCGCTCATCACTTGCAATGTTCTTTAAATAAGTGTAAATTTGCAACAGATACATTAGATTTTTTAGGTCATACTGTTAAGGGAGAGGTAAATATACCGCAAAATAATCGGTTACAGGAAATTGCAAAATATTCTTCACCGCGAAATAAAAAAGAACTTCAATCGTTCCTTGGAACAATTAATTGGCTAAGAGAATACGTTCCTAACTTGGCTAAGATTACGGCACCTTTAACCGATTTACTTAGTAAAAAGGTTAAATGGAAGTGGGATGATGCAGAAAGGTACGCATTTGAACAAGCAAAAGAAGCTTTTTCACAACCGCTTCAACTACATAGACCTGACTATTCACTACCGTTTGTTGTACAAACAGACAGTTGTGAAGTTGGTATGGGAGCAGTGCTCTATCAGGAAGGGCCGTTAAGTGAGAAGCGTATTATCTCTTATGCGAGCGCGAGATTAAATTTCACCGAACGAAAGTACCACATTAATGAAAAAGAATGTTTAGCTGTAGTATGGGCGATAAAAAAATATAGACCATATTTAGAAGATAAAAAATTTAAATTAATTACGGATAGTAGAGCACTTCTGTGGCTTAATCGTAACGCAGATGCAAAGGCGAAGTTGACACGTTGGTCACTTCTTCTTGCAGAATTTAAATTTGAAATTGAACACTGTCCCGGAAAATCAAATTCATTACCTGATTTTTTATCACGAAACTCAGGAAATGAAGAAACTACTGAGGATCATTATGATTATTCACGTATGCTTCCTCCAGAAATAAATATTTTATCTAAAAAAATTGAACCCAAATCAAATTTAATTAGTAACATTATCAATAAACCTGAAATATCCATCATTAATTACATTTCACCAGCAAACGACGCTCATTTATTTGAGGAAGTAAGTTTAGCTCAACTAGCAAATAAAAGATTTAAAGGTGAAGTTTTACGTTGGAATAATATACTAAAGCATGGTCCAAGATCAGATATTGATCAAGAGTTTTTTAATTCACACGTAGTCGAAAATAACCTTTTTTATAGACGCGATAATACTGTGTTAGTAGTTCCATATACAGTAATGGATCGCATACTTTATTTTTATCACGATTCTCCATTTTCAGGACATCCTGGGAGAGATGAAACTTTTAATAGAATTTCAAAATTTTATTGGTGGTCGGAATTAAAAAGAGACGTTTCGAAATATGTAAAAAATTGTTTAATTTGTAGAATAGTCAAGGGTCGTAATATTCAGGAAACAGCTCCACTATCTAGTCATATACCTAATAATCCAATAGATATTTTTAGCGTTGATATACTTGGTCCGTATCCAACGTCCTCATTAAACAATCGTTTTATAATAGTAGTTGAAGATTTATTTACACGGTGGTTAGAGGCTAAAGCTGTACATTCAGCTAATACGGAAGAGGTGATCAGGTTTCTTGATAATGAAGTCTGCTGCAGATTTGGGTATCCCACTAAAATTATTTCCGACAATGGACTTCAATTTATTTCACGTAATTGGGATACATTTTGTAAATTACATAACATCGTTCATATTACAACCGCAATTTATCACCAAAGAGCTAATCCTGTTGAGCGTAGAAATCAAGAGTTAAAGAAAACTCTGAAAACATTTTTATTAAATAAAAATCCAGAACACTGGGACAAATATCTGCCTCGAGTTCTTTTTTCTTTAAGGAACCGTACCAACGCAGCAACAGGTCAGCCACCAGCCATGAGTTTACTTGGATATTCCCTGCCAACTCCAGGTGACCGCAACCATCCAAAATTTAAAGTTCCAGTTGTGAATCATGGACATATCAGAGAAGAACGATTGAAAGTGATTCGTCAACGTCAAGAAGCATATCAACAACGTTATACACAACCAAAACGAAAACAACGTGTTTTTCAAGCAGGTGATCAAGTTATTATTCGCTGTAGAAAAACATCACCAGATGAAGCATTTCATCCTGCTTGGGATGGACCTTATATTATTTCGGAACGTGTAACAGACACTATATATATTATATCACGACAACACGATACAGTAAAAATGCATATTAGTGATATTCGTCCAATACCACCGAAAGAGAAACTGAGCTACCAAATTATTAATGAAGATAATTTTAGTCAATCTTCTGAAGAATATTCTAGTTCAGATAGTGAAGTATCTGAATATGATACAGAGGATATAGATAACCGTAGAATTCCTGTCACTCGAGAAATTCCTAAAATACATTTAATAAAGAATACAAACATTACAAATAATAACGTGGATTACGAATCATTTATGGACGAAATAAATGGGAGTACTGAAATTAGTAATTCAGTCTCTGATCCAGACTTTACAATAAGTAATAAACAAGCCGTTGATATAAATGAAAGAAGACAATTGCCACAAAGACGAAGAAGAGCACCTACTTTCTTTCAAGATTACAATTAGTTATAAATAAGTTCACAAGTTCACATTTTTTTTATTCAACCAATCACATATTATTCACAAATCATCTAACAGATGGAAGAACTGTTAGAAATTTTAAAACTAAGTGAAGTAATCACTTAAACCACAGGCACAGAGAGTGACTGAAAATTTATAATATATTCAGTTAATTATTTCAACCGATGGAAAGCTGTAGGTGTATATATATAATTTTTTTTTAATGTTAAATACAAATTCGTATTCATATTAATTTAAAGTAAAAATAAATATTATTAGGCAGTCTGCAATCAAAAAGGAAATACTTTCTTAGCAGAGGGGGTGTTATAGAACCAGTCACAATCACCTTATAACCTTTACCTATAAAATAATATCAGATCCTTGGTAACGGAGAGTCTGACAGGGGAAAAAACTTGGAGGAGTTTTTGAATATTTAAAAAAGAAGAACGTAATTTCTACTAATTCCAGACTGCCAATTGTATCATAATCTCAATAGTTTTAATTCAAGAACACGAAAGGGATCCGGTGAGTAAATCAAATCCAATAAATTAATTACCTAATAAAGATCAACGATTGTGTCGAGTCTCAAAAGCATTACATTTATTTAATTTTCAGATAAATTAAAAAATACAGAACACAATCGTTGACAAAATCCATCAGTTTTCCTGCTGCTATTGGGGATTGCTAATTTGAATATGACATATGCGTTAAAAATCATAATATGCTGATACAGCCATGATTCAAAATTGCAGGGTGAGCAAGCATAGTATGATCATGTTACTTCACTATATGATCTTTCTGACAGGTGAAATTTTATTAAGTAGGTACCTTATTGACCACATACCTCCTCATAAGTTTAAGTCTCAGGTGAAGTATATAAGAGAAGATTTATCAAAACCAATAATAGAGTAAGGATTACCTTTGGTTCTAATTGAAATGCTGATATGCAACATTAAAGTTTATTTAATAAGTATGTACTTACTTATTATCAGGTTGGTTGAAGACAGTGCTGCAAAAGAAATGATCAAGGACAACATTTTCCATCGCTGCCTGACTTTCTAGTAGCAGAAGTAAGTTACTCTTTGGTTTAGGTTCGTCACATTTTATAATATCAAGTGAAATATTTTGACTCTCAAAATCCTCCACTTCTGATTCAGTTTTAATTGTTACAGTGCTTATATCCTCAGTGTCCATAGGGACTATGTTCTCAAATAAATCACTTGCTTCATTTGATTCTGTTTTGATCATATTTAAACCATCTGTATTAACACAATTTCCTCTATCTTTATAAATACAATTTTGAGAAGCCTCCTCAGACAAAAAATCCTGCCTTGCATTGTTTTCATCGATTCCTGTTTCTAGAAGTGACTTATCCGTCATTAAACTGACTATTTCGTTGCGCCTGGGAGTCCCCATTTCTCCGTTATATTTATCTCGTATTGAAATAAGATATCTGTAAATTCTAAATTGTGTAATAGACAAAAACAAAAATGGCGACCCATATGTAATGACAATATTGACAATGGTAAACCGTGGCTTCGGTCTCGGTCCGCTCAACGGATGATTAATTTTATTACAATTGTTCCGGCGGTTGTTCAAGAACGCCAACCGAACAAACCCGCTCCTTTGTGCTGTCAGACCAAGTTCCTTTTATTGAACTCTAAGGGCCAATTTTATAAAGTGGGTTTAAATCGAACTGTACGGTTTAAACCTCAGATTATTGACTTGAACTCAGATTGACAGGGAGGCTCGACTTAAGAGCAACCATCCTGGTAATAAGTTAATCGGTAGAAAGAGTGCCGCTTAAACTCAAGAATACGATTTTAGACACAGTATTATAACCCTAATATTTGAGTTTGTTTTTTAATTGTTTCTGGCTGCACCAATTTTATTATTTTAATAATGGATATTTTTGTAATTTTTAATGAGTTATTAACGGACGACGAAGATGATTTTATAAATATTAATCAACATCAAACAAATACACTCACTGAAAATAGTTAAATTAGTAGATATAAGCTTATAACTTGAAAGATTTATGTATTTAGTACATATTAAGCTGGATTTATAAACTTGACCTTGACGATGTACGTTGCTGTTAGACGGTGACGTTACAGCTTAAACATTGAAATGCATAAGAACATTTATATTTTGACGATGACGGTGCCGTTTGAAGGCTGACATAAACCAAATTTATCATTTGACGGTCGACGGTCACAGCCAATCAAAATCGTGTTTGCCTGTCACGTCCCAGCACACTACGTTTTAAAGACGTACGTCCATATTATGCCTATCTTTAGCCTGAACGTCTTCGGCGTAATTTGGACGTAAAAAACACATTTTAAAGATGTCACTATATCAAACGTCTTAGTTTAGACGTCTTTCATATGTCAAAAAATGGACGACGATAGAACCTATGTTTTTTTCATAAAAAATATAACTTCAATTATGAAGCACTAAATTTAATATAATTTGTGGTTTTACGAGGCCATCGTTTTGTACTATTTTCTACATTATTGCCCTGTCTTTCAATAAATATAAAAAGGTTTCATAAAACATTTATTATACAGGCCGCAACAAGAACCGGTATTGCGAGATGTACTAACTTGAGGTGGTTATATTATATATAAGGGAACAATACATTTTTTATTTATTATATCAATTCTCTCAAAAATAAAATACTTATTATTTATTACAAAGTAAAAAATATACAGATAACAGCGGTACGCCGATCTTTATTTCCATAAAGAACTAAGTAAATGTGACAATGCTGGATTACGGTGCGGTGCTTATCCATTAAAATTGCGTGAACGTCATTAGCGAATGGGCGTGATTTCTAAACTAAAACTAAAAAAACTGAAACAGATATTGTCGAAAGATGTTTGACACGTCTTTAAAACATCGGTTAATATCCTAAATACTTCTTAAAGGCGTCTTAAAGACGTAGGTACATTGTTACAAAATTGTACGTCTTTAAAACAACGTTCTGGCTTGATGATATATTAGCTACCTCAGCAGCCCCTAAAAGTAAACGTTCACATTATTATAAATCGTACATCTTACAAAAGATTTAGCTGGTACATCACAAATAAAACCCTTAATTCTCACGTCATACAAATTATTAGCATAAAAACCATTATTTATTACACTTTTTCTGATTGTGTTGGTCAGGAATGCTAACTTTTACCATTACTTCTTCATCAGAGGACACCGAGGGGGACATCACAACCTCCTCGAAGGCTGCTGAGCCCTCTTAGCCCGCATATAATATTTATGGATGTCCCTTACACTCATGTTTACTGTAGCAAGTGTAGCAATTAATAAAAATTAACTTACCTGGATCTTTGTCAAATTATAAGCGCCAAAGAAAATATAATAAACTAAATTCACAATCACAAGAGTAGTTTAGAAATCTCGCCGAAAGCCATGCAATTCGCTAATGACGTTTACGTCATTTTAATGGATAAGCACCGCACCGTAATCCTGCATTGTCACATTTACTTAGTTCTTTATCGACATAAAGATCGGAGTACTGCTGTTATTTATATATTTTTTACTTCCAAATAAATAATAAGTATTTTATTTTTTAGAGAATTGATATAAACAAAAAATGTATTGTTCCCTTATATATAATACATAACCACCTCTAGTTAGTACATCTGGCAATACCGGTTCTTGTTGCGGCCTGTATAATAAATGTTTTATGAAACCCTTTTTATATTTATTGCAAGACAGGGCAATAATGTAGAAATAAGTACAAAACGATGGCCTCGCAAAAACACAAATTATATTAAATTTATGCTTCATAATTAAAGTTATATTTTAGGTTGAATGGTATTACCAAGAAAAGGAAGCCCTCTCCATTGATAGGATGCAACCACCTGTAGACCAGTTTCGAACTTATTTGTTCTCGTCAGTACAGGGTAGGTGTACATGCCAATAATCAGAGAGTACTTTAACTTAACGCCGTACTATCGACGACAGTCGACAAAATACAGCGCGCAGCGCCATCTCTTAGTAGTCCCACACAAGACGAGAACAAATAAGTTCGAAACCGGTCTACAGGTGGGTTGCATCCCATCAATGGAAAGGGCTTCCTTTTCTTGGTAGTACCATTCAATCTGAAATAGTATTTTAAAATGCTACTGTGTAGACAAAAATACGCCCTTATTGTATAAGGGTCATCGGGTGGTCTGGGAAATAATAATTTTCCATATCGGTATTTGATATTAATACCACCTGACAAGCATAAACTTTTTCATTTCTTATATAGATGAATGGTTCAAAGATTGTTATAAAATTGCCTATTTACTTCTTTTGAATTAATGTTTGTGGAAATTCGACTTAAATTTACTTTTTGTGTTAAAATTCGTTTCAACTAGATTTAAACCTCAGACGAAAAAGGAACAATTAGATCTCGTGGAATCCCCTCCATTTCTTTAACTCGATCCGTGTTGGGGGTTGGGATAAAAAAAAAGAGCAAGTAAATACTATTGGTTGAGGAGAAAAAGTTGAGTTAATTTGAGAATTGATTGATAAATTGAGAATTTAAATGGAGAGACAGCGTGACACAAGAACAAAATAGCTTACCTTTGATTGATTTTATCGCTTTCTACACGGCCACCAGTATTGGGGGATTGTTTTTGGTATAATACGGGGTTGTCGATTCTTTCGAGGAATCGGGAGTTCGGATGAGGTTTGGTCAACTCGCGTTCTCGAGAGTGTTATGCGGATTATAGAGAGTGTGATATTTGCACTTCCGAGAACCAGTGTAGTAGGGTTGAAACCATCATTGAGCTCCTCACGTCGCGACGCCTTCGACGCCGTCCCAGGGTTAAGCAGGTGTACAATAAGCACACGTGTGCTCTTCGTTTTGTCCTTGTTTTTTATGCACCCGACGCCTGACCTTAAAACAGCAGGTGTGCTTTATTTGTTTCTTGTTTTTTATAGTACACAGGTGTTAAATTTTACCTTGACATTGCATCCCCATATGATTTTTATTCTTTGCGCCTCCAAACCCTTTACCTGCGACCGTGAAACACTGCACGTGTGCATACGTTATTTGTCCTTGTTCGCGCGCTGTATTTTTTATTTTAATTGGATTTGAAAGAGATGCTATAAGAAAGGGTTTTTTGTTACTTTGTGATGTAGATAAAAGATGCAGGTAAAAGGGTTTCTTTTCAATCTTGATAAATGATCGAGTCATCGCTTCCTTTTACAAGGTGAAATCTGAAGAATATTACATTTAACTGTATGGATTTTTTAAGGTAGGCTTAAACCTTGAATCGAGAATAAATTTTAGCCTTCAATCGAATACCAGGTTTTAAAAAATTTGGTGGGAGAGGTCAAAGTAAGCTACATAAATACTGAATAAACAGATCTTTTGCTCAGTTTAAAAAGTTTCAGTCATTTAACTTTTTGTTTCGATTTTGTTCGAGTAGTGTTCGAAAAATGAGTTTTTTTGAGGAGTCCCAAATGCTCCTTGGCAGCCAAACACAATACATGCTGCAAGAAAACACGGACCCAAGTTGGGAAAATGACCCTTTCATAGAGGATACTATGAACGCATTCTTTGATTCGGCTTTCCCAGTAGACCCTGCACCCGAAAGGAAAATTAACATATTGAGCGACATAACGTTAGTTCCTGCTGCCACTGCTCCTGCAACCGTTCCAGCAACCGATCCAGCAACCGTTCCAGCAACTGTTCCTGCCACCGTTTCTGCTGCTACATCATCTTCAAAATTGGGTTTGTTATTAACAAGCCCAAAAATCACTAAAGCTGATTTTTATTCGCGGAAAAACAAGAACAACACAAGTGTTTCTACTAAGCGAAAAATGGATCAGTCACAACCATCCACATCCACAGAGGAAAATTTATTCCAATTTAAAAAGCCATTTAAATGTGGTAAATTGGAGAAAAAACCACCATCTAAGCAGCAGCAGCAGAAATCGTCTGGTTCTATAAAGAGGAAACCAGTTGCCAAGAAAATATGTGAAAATCTCACGCCAGAAGAGGACTGGGAATTATTAAGTCAGCCAGATCAGCGGGATATAATTAAGAATTGCTTTAGAATACGAGATTCGTGGCAAGCAGGACTAAAGGAAAGTGAAAAATCTGTTTCAGAATTAAAGAAGCAAATCGATGGACTCACATGTAAATTAAGTGCAGTGGAAGACAGTGTTTTAAAATATAAAAAAAAACTAGAATTCTTCAATAGTTTAGTGTAGTATTGTATAGATAAGCTTAATAATCAGTAAAGTTATTTTTTTAAATATGTACACATGCATTAAATAACAACAAGTGACATTTTGGCCAATTTCAGAATTCAACACAATTTTCAATGTTTCAAACCTAAAATTTGTTTTTTAGCTTAATTTTTTTAAATACCTTCCTCATCCCATTTGTATCTGTTTATTTTGCCTGTAGTATCATGATAAAGTAATATATCCGAACCTGTTATGTCTTTCCTGTAAGAACACGATTTGTCACTTAAATGTTATTCGATGCATAATATAAATGTAAAATTTGATATATTTTTTTTTATAAATAAAGACTTCATTTGAAATATGTGTGAATATTTTTTTTTATAAAAACATACAAATAAACATTATTCTACTATATTTGTGTTTTATTTCAATACGTCCATGGGAAATCTCATATATTCTATTCGGATCCACCACCCGGTATAATTTTTTTTATTTTCTTAGCAAATGATTTAAAAACTGTTTTAGCAAAATAATTTTTGTGTTATGCGAAAATTTACCAAAAAAATTGACAACAAAATTAAAACAAAAATACTTGAATTTTTTAATTTATTTTATTGACTAAAAAAACATTTAAAAAAATGTTGGCGACGCACAAGGCCGAACAAACCCGAACTTTTTTTGTACTTTCTTGGCAAATGATTTAAATACTGTTTCAGCAAAATTATTTTTGTGTTATGCGTAAAATTATCAAAAAAATTGACAACAAAATTTAAACAATTTATTTTATTGACTTTTTAAAAAAAAAGATTTAAAAAAATGTGGGCGACGCACAGGGATGGGGATCGAACCCCCGTGCTTTTAACGGAAATAACCGCTAAAGAGCCAGGGGTTGACGATAAACCCATGTGGCCACTAGGCGGTCGCCCAATTAGATTACAAGTAGTAGAACCAGGTGAATCGTATTTTTCAAATTTAAGGCGGAGTCAGTTTGTAACTGGCTCTCGTACCTCGTTCGGGGTACTTTATACCGCCTTTCATTGGCCAGTTCTTGTAGGCGCTAAAGCAGCGGTAGGCTTGGCTTGGCTACGCCGTAGTACCGTGCTATGTGCTTTCGAGGGGTAGGCAGGGTTATTTCGCCACCCCGCCATCATTACGCGGAGATAATTTTATGGAAAGGCGGAGTTATACTTTAAGGGCAGTTATTTCAATCGTTGTATAGCGAATAGGAATACAATCGTTAGTAGGTAAATCTTACAATGGCTGTTATACTGGTACTAATAACAGCATAGCGAAGGCAGATAAATAAATTATCTTTTTTAAAAGTCTGATTTATTCTGTTATATTTTTCTATATCTTACAGGGTGTTCCTTAATGACGTCCTAATATTTCAGTGTGTGATTCCTTATGTAATTTTTAAAGAAAAGTTCATATGAACATAAATGTATGCAACAAATTTTGTGCTACAGGGTGTTGAATTTTCATTTTTTCAAATGGTTATTTTTTTAATATCTCCGAAAGTACTTGGTGTCCCATTTTCGACACCTTTATAGGGTATCTCCGTAATTGGTAGTGCTATAAAAAAAAAAAGATGTAGGTGTCATGTTCTTTTTCTGCGTCAAACTTAAAATGGTAAAATCACAATTTGAAAATATTCGCTCGCTTAAGAGATACGGGGGAAAATAAAAAAATTGTCAATTTCAAAATTGCCCTATATTTTCTTAGTTAAAAGAAATACAGAAAAATATTTTATACATAAGTTCCTTTATAATGATTGTTGAGTGATCTGCCGTTTTCAGAATAAGTATACGGGGTTAGGTAAATAGTTACCACACCTAACCTCAATTTTTTGGTGTGTAATATTTTTGTTATATATTTAAGTTTTTAATGGTTGAATTCTTTCACAACGAACCTTGAATTGTGGCCACCCTGTGCATTTTCTGCCGAATTTGAAGGAATAAAATTGGATTTTTTGAGAAAACGCTTTGATATAGGTATAGGACAGTAAATACTATTTATAGAGAACAGCTAATTTGCCATCAAATTAAACAAAAATATATTTAATTATTTATAAGTTTTTAATGGTTGAATTCTTTCACAATGAACCTTGAATTGTGATCATCCTGTACATTTTCTGCCGAATTTGAAATATTTTTGAGACTTGATGATCTTCTAGCTATTCGGTGTGAAAATTTTTTTAGTCCAAGAGCTAAGATAAAAAAATTATATGGATTATTTCATCGTCATGCATTTGCCAAATAATTACAAAAAGTCCAGATATCTCAAAAAATAAAAAAGTGTCTGACAAAAACTTGTTGTATAAAATGTGCTTAGTATTTAACGCTTAATCGAAAAATGTAATGAAAATTACCATGTTATATTTAAAAAACGAAAATTTACTACCCTATATCTATATCAAAGCGTTTTCTCTAAAAATCTTACTATTTGTTCAAGTGTGCTTTGAAAACATATTTGATTATATTTTTAAAATATGTTCGAAATGATTGCCATTTACTTCCAAGCATTTATGTATACAGCCCAATAAGTACAATTGTTTTCATAGCACACTTGAACAACTGGTAAGATTTTTAGAGAAAACGCTTTGATATAGGTATAGGACAGTAAATACTATTTATAGAGAACAGCTAATTTGCCATAAAATTAAACAAAAATATACAGAGTATTCCATTTATAATAAGAAAGTTTTTAATGGTTGAATTCTTTCACAATGAACCTTGAATTGTGGTCACCCTGTACATTTTCTGCCGAATTTTAAATATTTTTGTTTCGAGAATTTGATGATAGCTATTCGCACATTAACGGGTTTTGCACGTGAATCGACGGGACCCGCATTACGTCGGTAACGAAACTTGTCTTTGCAGCACATTTCAGCACTCCAGCGACATCTATACCTTGTCGGTGTGTAAAGTATAAACTAATCGTGTCAGCGTAACTTATTGCCACTCTCTTTTGTGTGCTCATTCTTCGCGTTTTTATCACTTCTAATTGAGATATTAACTATATAATATACGAAACAGAGTGGGTGATGATCGATGGATTTAAATTATTTATTATGTATAAGTACTACTTTACTACTAAAAGAACTGTAACAAGAGAAAACTAAAATCTGTAAAAAATATTACACAACATTGATAACAAACAAAGAAAAACGTTATTTCTTCCTATATTAAAGTAGAATTATTCCTTTAAAAAAACTATGATGAACTAAACACTGTGTACTTTACAACAAACTATTTGTTCATGCAATTACGCTTGGTTTCTTAATCATTTTGGTAAATACTATTTATAGAGAACAGCTAATTTGCCATAAAATTAAACAAAAATATACAGGGTATTCCATTTATAATAAGAAAGTTTTTAATGGTTGAATTCTTTCACAATGAACCTTGAATTGTGGTCACCCTGTACATTTCCTGCCGAATTTTAAATATTTTTGTTTCGAGAATTTGATGATAGCTATTCGCACATTAACGGGTTTTGCACGTGAATCGACGGGACCCGCATTACGTCGGTAACGAAACTTGTCTTTGCAGCGCATTTCACCACTCCAGCGACATCTATACCTTGTCGGTGTGTAAAGTATAAACTAATCGTGTCAGTGTAACTTATTGCCACTCTCTTTTGTGTGCTCATTCTTCGCGTTTTTATTACTTCTAATTGAGATATTAACTATATAATATACGAAAGAGAGTGGGTGATGATCGATGGATTTAAATTATTTACTATGTATACTACTTTACTACTAAAAGAACTGTAACAAAAGAAAACTAAAATCTGTAAAAAATATTACACAACATTGATAACAAACAAAGAAAAACGTTATTTCTTCCTATATTAAAGTAGAATTATTCCTTTCAAAAAACTATGATGAACTAAACACTGTGTACTTTACAACAAACTATTTGTTCATGCAATTACGCTTGGTTTCTTAATCATTTTGTGCGTATTGTATAATATCATTTAAGAAAAGAATCGTTAATCATTTGAGTTTTCTTATCACTTAGCCTGTTTCTTTAAAGAATGCCCAGAGTTCGCTAGTCTTTCGAATATTCCTATTTAATTTCATTTCACGGTTTCAAGTTCAAAAGTCATAGTCAAGAATCAAGTAACGACTTAACTACTTCACGGAATCACAAATAATAATATGAGATGTGAACGTAAAATACATACTAAAAAATGATTTGTTTAAACTGTGATCACATCACGCTTTTTATTGCTATTGCTGCTAAAGAACTGGTTTTTCGACCAGAAATTGCATAAAATATGTCTTATTTTGGCTTGATTTGTAGCATTTTTATTAAGCAAATAAGGTCGATATTAATTTCAACCAAAATGATGTAAAAATAGAGATAAAAACCAGAAAACTATGACATGGCACTAAATATTGATTTTAAAAAATACGTTCGGTCGTGCTAGTGACGCTTTTCGACCAGAAATTGCATAAAAGATGTCTTATTTTGGCTTGATTTGTAGCATTTTTATTAAGCAAATAAGGTCGATATTAATTTCAAACAAAATGATGTAAAAATAGAGATAAAAACCAATAAAGCTATCACATGGCACTATATTGATTTAAATCAACCACCCGCAAAAAAATCATTAGGTAATATTTAAACACATATACATATTTGTTTGTTATTTTGTAACATCTTGTATGTATGTTTCACGAATACTTCGCCTCGAGGTCAAGAAAATCATAATAGAATTTCGGGATGCCATTGTCAAGAAAATAGTACCTTCATACAAATTACATCGATAATATTAATACGTCGCCTCGAGGTCAAGAAAATCATTTTTAGAATCTATTTTCAGAATTTTGGGTATGCCATATTAATACGTCGCCTCGAGGTCAAGAAAATCATAATAGAATTTCTGATTCCATATAATTGGGTTTAAAAGTTGGAATGAAATAAAAGTTATATGGTTTTTATTGATTTATTTCTTACATTATATGAATAATAACTAAATACTACATTATAAAACTATTAAATTGATTTATTAGTGACAGACCCATTTAATATATTGTAAGTAAAATAGGAGTCGTGTATTATTAGTGCATACACTTTAAGGTCTTTAGGAAATTTGCTCTTCCGTGTTTCAAATTCGATCTTAACGTCTACCGTCGATGACTTGATAGCTTCCGGTTGATGACTACAATCGATAACGAATACTGGATTGGTGAGATAATCGGCAAAGCTCATAATCGGGTCATTAAGTTCGCGTTGGTAATAGCTTACTTGGAAGTTTTCATAGCTATAATATGCGGGTGCATATAATTTCTTCGTGAAATCCAAATTAAACCGTTCATATGGGAATTTGCTTGTATTCAGATACAGCGTGATGTCACTGATATCGGCCGTAGTAAATTGTGTGGCATCCTTTGCTCTATTGTCTGAATAAGTGCTTTTCTGGAATCCCAGGATCAAATACCTAGGTTTTTCGAGACTCGTGCTAGTTCTTAACGACCAGACATCTGATGATGTTTCACGCAAAGCTGGTAGTTCGTAAAGATCCCATTTACGGAAGGCCATAGGAATGTTTGATGAACTACTTCCACCTTTATTGATGCGGGATAATATTTTCAATTTTTGTCGATCGTCGGGAATAATATGACGGATTTTCCATTCAATCTTGTCAATAGTAACGGCTGCATCAACTTCTCCGATATAGGAATTATTAAACGTACGGGCAATTATTAAAATTAGCTCTTGTTTAACATTGAATATCCCTTTTGAGTAATCCTCAGCAAATCCCATGAGATATTTTAGAGGTAGCTTTCCGGAAAATACGTTACTCGTAGCATCGAAAATGCCTTGGTTTGTCTCATTCAGTCCCCATCCACATCCCAAAAGGGTTTTTTGTTGGGATGCACCCAAAGATGCCATTGTTTTTAATGTTGACGTAATTCCGGGTTTTCGAACAACAGCCACTTGCTCACCCCCCATTTCATAGCGGATTTCATCGAACAGGAAAGCGAGTGCATTATTTGATAGGTAACATTTTTTGGAAACATCACTGGGTTTAAAAGTTCCCTCAATATAGATGTAGCTATCGGATATATCCAAAATTATATCTTGAAAGTGTACTGGAATACGAATTTCATCAGAATTGTTAAATGCTGGAGATCCATATGGTTTGTATGTGTGTTCTTGTAAACTGATAATGGAATTATCGAAAATTGGTTCGGTAAATACTTCAATTTTGTCACTAGTGGTGGCCATTTTTCACTATTTTCTTCACCGTCGTACTTCTAAACCAATCGATTGTAGAAATTTGCAATCTTTCGCTGAGAGCTGTTTACGACTCGAACGTCTTTCCAATCTAGTGTCTGAATTGTGAATGATCCTCGGATGTGTAATATGTTTACTTTTATGTTTTATTGTTGTTTCACCTCGAGCAGTTGACAGCATAGTCAATTGACGATTGAAGCAAAAACCCATAATTATGTAATTTTTTTCAGTTCTAATTTCACAATAATTTTTTCACCTCCAAAGTCTATTAAATCACCGCGATCGTCCAAGATGCGTAGAGTAATGTTGTCTATTGACTGCCGCCCCTCAGGCATTATCGGCATATAAATATTATTTTGTGGTTCCTTTGAAATTTTGTAACCAGGTTCAACATCAATATCAAATTCAAATAATGTGTGGCTTTCTCTAGAGTTTAGATATGCTCCTGAAGTTATATTACAATCCACTCTTATAATGCGCACTTTCATTATGTCCACATTATTGCTTGATTCGTGTCGTTTTCCACTTTTTAACAGTACCCGCCCAAAACCCAATAGTCCACCAATACTGTTTTTTACACGAAAATCAATATCGTATGTCGACTTGAGCTCACATTTTAATGTATTATTATTGGCTACTAATGAAAATAATCCATCACATTCTTCTCCTCTGCAGTATTCTTTTAAACTTGTGTATATTGCTTTACCAATTTCATCAATTTCGTAAGCTCCAGGTGGAATCCTTAAAAGCGTGGTCTTTGGGCTGTCCTTCGTTTTGTATGCAAACCCATTGTTACTTGCGTCAACATTAAAAATTGAATTATATGTGTAAAATCCCAACAGTGCAAGCCCATACTTAGAGGATGATTTCAATTCAACAGGGGGATAAAAATTTGCACTCAAGACACTGGAGTGTCCCGATAATGTGAACGTGTACGACATGACTGGCAACAAAACAATTTATGTATGTGTTTTATTGCTGTTTGCAACAGTTCAGAAGGTTTGGTAAGCTTCCGTCTCGTCTCACTTCTTTCGCTGCTTCAGCTGTTATTTTGACATCACTGATTTTACAATAACAACAAAATAATTTTTTTGGTATGGGTCCATCTCCTTCATCCTCATCGGAATTACATTTTTTATAATGTTCGCTGCAGTACTGATATTTTAGCATGTCGATGTCACTCCGTATATGATCAGGTAACCTATCCCAAACTAGTGCGATTTCATTTGGTGCTAAAGCGATCATTACTTCCTTAGGCATGTTTTCCAGCTGTTTTACAGTCATTTTTCTCAATTCACAGCCGACTTGACGATACGCTTTAAGCGACAACAACATTTTCGTGTAGTTATCACGATCCATTTGTGGTGTCATAGCCCTCATGATTTTTTTGAAAGAAACGTCAAACACAAATGTCCACACCAAACTGTACCAAAATCTTGTTGACGATCGTATGTATAGAAAATTTTCTTCGATGCTTCAGAACCCTTTTGCAGATAATGTACCAATTCAATGGGTGGGGGTAAATCACCAAAACTATCATAATATGTCACATTCGATTTGTTTTTTCTATATGCTACCCAATGAGTCCCACCTCCCACCATACCATCCAAATTAATAATTGCAGCTTCATTACGTTGGGGTCCGCGCACTGGCAGCGAGTCTCTCATATAGACCCCTCTAAAATGTGGTATTTTCATCTTTAAAGCATACTTTTGTAAATCAATATTGGATAGTGGACGTTGAGGCAGGGATTTTAATAGTTTTTTGATTTTGCACTATTCAGAAATAACCCCATACCTGCACGGTATGGTTTAAGAAACAATCCATTTCCTTTTTTTGAGTGCAGATGTATGGTAGCACCTGTCTTCTCAGCATTCGCATTTTTTACCGTCTTTATAGCACGCACAATACTAGCTGCACCGCCAGCTAAGGATCCCAACGCTGACAGTCCTGCAAATATTGGTATCAGTGGTAGTATTCCACCAGTTTTAGGGATCGGTATAATTCGAGGAAGTCGAATTTTACGTTTGCCACCGGCTGTTTTTAAAGATTTTCGGGCAGCGATAATGGCTATTTTTGATGCTTTCATTACATTCTTTTCAAGACCCTTTTTTCCTCCAGCTTTTAATAATTGTAATCGAATTGGTTGTCTAATAGCTGAACCAAACGCTTTTTTCTGTTGACGCCGTCTATTAACCCGATTTCTTTTCGAAACTTTCCTTCCACGACGACGACGAGACCGCTTGTTTTGCCCAGTCTGCATACCCATACCGAAACGTTGTTTTGTTTTCATAATGTTAGTTACTAACCAAGCTGCAGCTCTTTCTTTTGCACTAGCCTCCTTTGATTTTACTATTTTCCAAGCGCTTTGCTCAAGTTCGTAATCGGCTTCGTGGCGTTCACTCAAATTTTCACTATTATGTAAATAAGCTAAATCGTGTTTTTTGCAAGCAGCATCCAACGGATTTATTCCTTGATCACCTCTTTTAACACGTTTTATTACTTTTGTACCGGGCCCACAATACTGGTAACCGGGAATATGTACCTCAAACGGTAGTCTATTAATTAATGTATTAACAATCCCAGTGCCAGTCTTACTCGATAAACCAGACCGTCCACTTCGTTTGACGTGTGACATCTGAATGACTACGATCAATGTAAAACAGCTATAAAATATAGATAAAATGAGAATTGTGGAGCTGAAACAAAAATTACCAGTCGATAATCTTGATGGGAAAGTTGGATCCGGACAAGATCAGAAAATATTAAGGAGACATGGTCCACTGCTCCCGTCATCTATTCGCGGGCTGTTAATTGGCCCCTCGAACTGCGGGAAAACCAACGTAATGATATCACTGCTTACACATCCGTTGGGACTGCGTTTTGAAAATGTATACATTTACTCAAAGTCGCTATATCAACCAAAATATGAATATTTAAGAAAAATTTTATTACCAATTAAAGGTCTTGGTTACTATACATTTAGTGATGGAAATAATATAGTTGAACCGTCAGATGCAAAACCAAATTCTGTGTTCATTTTTGATGATGTTATGTGTGAGAAACAGGATGTCATAAGATCATATTTTAGTATGGGACGCCATAAAAATGTGGATGTTTTTTACTTGGCCCAAACATATTCACGTGTTCCTAAACAACTTGTGCGAGATAATGCCAACTTCATTGTAATGTTTAAACAGGATGAGATGAATATGCGACACATATTTTCCGATCATGTTTCACCTGATCTGACGTTTCCGCAATTTCAACAAATGTGCTCTAAATGTTGGGACAGCAAGTATGGTTTTTTAGTTATCGATAAAGATAGTAATGTAAATTCGGGAAGATATCGCAAGGGTTTCGATAGCTATATATATTTATAGAAGTAACCATAGCAGCTCATTTCATCATTGTCCGGTAATTTGAAAACATCATGAGTGAAGAAATCGATTTAAAACGTAAGCTGCTGGAAACGACCAGTGCTGTGAGAAAAAAATTCAAGCAAATTAAAGCAGCTAAAGCACAAAATAACATTGATTTGGAACAGTTTTACGAACCTATTACTAAACCATTAAAATCCATATCCAATGTAGTAGTGAAGCAGCAAAATCAACCAATATTAACCCAAAAATTAGTTACTAAAACTAAACCACAAAGTCGTAGTTCGAGCCCAAGTATGGAATTAACAACAGATGCAATGCCAATCGAACCGTCTGAATTAGCAGGGGAGTCATCTACACCGAAACATAGAATATACGATGAGTCATTGTTTGCAACACCACCCCCATCAAACAAATCTGACTTATCTAGTTCACCTTCTACGCCATCTTTGAAAAACGTTAATATCTATCTGAAAGGGTTACAAAAGCAACCATCGAAGTATGATACAGTTTATGGTGTCCATTATGATAAAGTAAATAAAAACAAAATATTTATTGGTAATGTAGAAGTTCGTTTTCTTAACGGACAGGTGTCATTATATAAGAACAACAGAAATATTGCTATATTCAATGGAACAAATGAACTCTATGACCTGATTTTCCTAAAAAATCCTCCAATCCTGAGTGAAGAAAGTGAATGGAACAAAGACACTCTTCAAGAATATAAAGATATTTTGGAATTAACAAATGCTGCATATATTAATTATAATAAGGCTATGGGGTTAAGGGAAACCCGATGGCTAAAATATAAGCAAATTATAAAACCACTAATGGAGGAAACTAAGCTTGGTGCTGGTATGCGAGAAAAAAGGAAATCCAAAATTCGGTTACCTATAAAGAAGACTTTATCATCTAAATTATCTCAATATGTCTACTGGAATAAACCCAGTGAGTTGGTGGATCGATTACGATTATTGTGGAGTTCAAAAGTAGCCGGACATACTGGACACGATAATGAAATTATGTCAATTATTGAAGAGCTTCGAGAGGAGGGTATAATATATTAAGAATTACAATTCATTACGTTCATCAGTGTTGAATAAGACGCCACTTATACTATGGATCCTACCCCCGAAAAAATTAAAATAGTTAATGAACTACATAGAAGTGCAAGAAAAAATTTCACTAGAAGACATACTATAATAAAAGGATATAAAGATTTGTGGCAAATCGATTTGGCCGAAATGCAACAATATGCTGATGAAAACGATGGTTATCGTTACATTGTCGTATGTATAAACTGTTATTCCAAGTATGTTTATACAAGAGCAGTTAAAAATAAGAGCGGCGTTGAAGTAACGAATGCGATGAAAAGCATCATTGAAGAGGCCTCATACACACCAGCCAATTTGCAAAGTGACCAAGGAAAAGAGTTTTATAATAGCAACTTTCAAGCTCTTATAAGAAAATACAACATAAACCATTATTCCACGTATAGTACGAAGAAAGCTGCAATTGTTGAACGTGCTATAAGAACTTTAAAAAATAGTCTATATAAGCAATTCTCGGCTAGGGGTTCGTATAGATGGTTACAGATATTATCATCTATAACGAAAGCCTATAATGACACTAAACACCGTACCATTGGAATGAAACCGAAAGATGTGAAAGAAGCTACAAAAATTAATGCATACAACCATTTGAAAATTGTTCCGAAGAAAATAAAGTATCGTTTGGGTGATATTGTTCGCATCAGCAAGTATAAGAGCATATTTGACAAGGGATATACACCTTCATGGTCAACAGAGCTATTTAAAATATCAAAAGTTAATGTAACTAATCCACCTACATATCTATTGGAATCATTAGAAGGTCAACCGATTAAAGGATGTTTTTATGAACCCGAGCTACAAAAAACTAACAGTCCAGATATATATTTAGTGGAAAAAATTCTCAAAAAACGCAAGAAAAATCACATTGACCAATTATTTGTAAAATGGTTAGGATTTCCAATCAATTTTAACTCTTGGATAGATAAGTCTGATATTGTATAAATATCATTACAGATATATCAATTTTGTTAAATTAAGCATTTAATAAGTCTATAATGTAAATAAATATAACTAAACATGTAAAACAATTTTATTTGTATAGTAACCATGAAGAAAGTAAGATTTAATGAAGAGAAAAATACAATACAACAAACATGTGTTTGGAGTTTTGCATACAGAAAAGCACGACAAAGTAACTTAAAACAGCTAATGGCTGATAGATATCGTTTCCAAAGAAGAATAAATGAACTGGAAACCCTTCTGGCAAGCGTTTTAGCATGGACCTATAGAAATAGAATGTATCAAGAAAGATTTGTTAATATTTGAAATAAAACACAAATATAATATAAATTTCATATAATGATCAATGTTTTATTTATCCTTATTTTTAAAAATATACATAAATCACACAACCAAAAATGTATATATAAATTAAAACTATGATTAAATGTTTGCTTCATATGCGTTTGTTCGGGTTTGTTCAAAACACAAATATTATATAAATTTCATATAATGACCAATGTTTTGTTTATCATTATTTTTAAAAATATACATAAATCATCAAAACCAACCAACTACCGTTAAATGTTTCTTTCATATGAGTTTAAATAAAACATTTTATTTTAATACTAAATTTAAACTATAATTAAATGTTATTTTGGTATGGATTTTCCGGTTATTTTTTACAATTATCAATATTGGAATTAAAAGACTCGATGACTTGCAGCAAAATTTTTAAATTTTCTTCAGGTCCGCGTTGGTAGAACTCAATATCTGGATGACCCCAAGGTAGAGTTTTCGTTGAGGATGGGATAATGAAACGTTTATCGTCTTTATGTGAAAGAGCTACTTTATTTATTACCTCCGTGTATATGTCATGTTTTAAACTTCGAAACGTTTTCATTTTTCGAAATATTAGACCACCACGTTCTACAATTTTTTTATAATCCTCCAGGTGAAGATGGTTCTCGACAACACATTTTTTTATACCCTTGGCTTTTTTCAGCTCATTATTTAATGAACTGACATAGTAAGCCTTCGCCCCAGTACCATAAAAACATGTTATCGGATCACCTGGAAATTCATCTTTCATTCTACCCAAAACCGATGTACTTTTTTTAATATTGAACAAATTTTTCTCCGGATAATTTGATGTATCAAATTTTTCCGGGTTCTGCAACATAACACGATAGAAATCCTCTGTAAAAATTTTTAGTATAAGAGAATCGGTGTCAGTGTATAGCAAGGAAGCATTATCACCAAACTTTGCCTTGATAAAGTTGTAAAAAAAATCGTAAATAACTGTTTTCGACATGTCCAATATGGAAAACCCTATATAAATTGGCTTATTGTAAATTATTTTTGTTTTGCCCATATGAATTGCTACTAAATCTTCTGAAAATATCGAGCAGCTTTTAAAATTAGGGCGGGCGATTAAAGCTCTAGCTCCAACTTTACCTATTGTGTTATCCCAGTCAGTTATTAACTTTATATCTTTACGATTTTCCACATTTTCCATTGTTTTGCCGAAATTAGCATTTACCATTAATTTAAATAAATCTTTACCAAATTTCGTTGTTGATTTATTTCGCAACTCAGTATTAAAATCTATGTATTTTTTTAACCATTTAGATTGATCAAATTTTAAAATTCTATGTGTCTGCATTACCATTAGGCCGCTATTGATAGCTTGTTTCAACGTTCTATAATGTACAATATATCGCTTTTTATCATTCAGATTTGGTATTAATTTTGGTAATTTTGCTGTGTCCGTAGGAGGGACCATGCTTTCCACTAAGAATGGTAGGTCAGCATGTGCATTATGTAGATATTCAGGATAATGCACATCCACCTCTAGAACATATCCCTGGGGACTATCATCATCAACCGCCATAATATTTAGATCGATAATTTCACGTTCTGACAGCCACCTGAAACCGCCAAATGGCAATGCCTGCGACATGCTATGACCATATAGGTTTGTGGCATCAAGATAGGTGATAAATGACGATGGTTTTGTGGTATCGTAATTTGATAAATATGAATTATTGGCAATATGCTTCCTTTCCGTACACTGACTTATACCACCTCGAATACCTTTTTTAAAAAAATGAATTGTGTTTATGTCTGTCAGTAGTTCTAACTCTACCTTGGTCATGCGCAACATACAATCGAAAGATAAACTTGGAAGGGTATAGTACTGCGCAGGATCGAGCTTATAAATATTCAAACACATATCTCGAAACTGCTCAAAAACATCTGTTAATAATAAGACGTCTGATTTGAGATACAAATCCGAGTATTCACCCAAATTCTTACACCCAAACATATGCCATACTTCTTTAGCACGATCATAACTCTCGTCGCTAATGTGTTCTTCCCGCAAATGATCGTAAAACTCACTTTTTAGTGGAAGTGTTGTATTATCCATTTTTTCAATGGAATCTACGAAACTATAGGGAAAAACACCTTTTCTGCGCATCATATTAAATTCATTAGTATTGGGAAAATGTTTTCTTGTTTCTCTAAATTCGGTAATATCTAACCCGTTGCCCAAATTTTCCAATGATGATGATAAGAATTTAATGCTATCAATAAATCGTAACTTTAAATATTTACGTTTAGTGATACCACTAAGTTTCTCAACATAATCATGCACGTAAATGCTCTTTGTGAACGACACGTACTTTTCTTTACTTTGGGCTATTACATCAATTTTATCCCCATGTTTACACAATTCTTTTATGAAAAGATGGCTATCGTAACCACTCAAATTGTGAAAAATTATTGGAATAAAATTGGGTAATTTATAATTTAAATTACAAATAGAATGTGCGGCACCAAATCTTTTTTCACCCGTTATGTGACAGTGGTCTCTTACTTTCACATCTGTATCAGTTATATGACCTTCACATATGCCACAAATCTTAGCATTTGCGAACTCTTCCTTCTGCTGAGCTGTTAAGCTTTTCATTTTTGTTATATCCTTTAAATATGTATTATATAAAAACCTTAAATCGCTTTCAATTCGGGAAACAAAAACTTGGGCCGCATCAGCCCCCCGATATAATTCAAACTTAGAAATTGAATCGTCAAAAGAGCATTTAATTAAATACGAAAAAGAGTATGGCTCATGTTTAAAGCTTTGCATTGTATAAGAATTTTGGGGGTTTGGTTCCACATTTATAACTGGTTTTAAAATAGACTCAAAGTCTGCATACACTACAAAAGGAACTCGCATTTGTTTCTCAATATTTTCAAACTTTAAAATGTTTTCAGGTACACTTTTTCCAAATTTATCTATTTTGAAATCTACTGAGGGAGTCAGTGAATATGTATGGCTGCAGTCATATTGTTGATGTGCTGCTAACCTATCTCTCGAACTAAAATAGGTTAAACAACCATCACAAAAGTACATTTTATCATGACTTTTTGTTATTTGACTAGACACTAAACGCGATAAATCTTTAATCCAACAATAATGACTTTTTGAGCAACTTGCATTACAATTATGTATATTATCGTCTTTTACATCGCAATCTTTAGTTATAAGCAACAAATTAACATGATTTATGCGTTTTTTCCCCGAATAATATAGCGGACCAACGACTTCATATCTTAATTTGTTGGCCTCAAATATAGATTCCAAGCCATATACATTCACTGAAATATTATTAATTTCTTCAAATTTATTTATATCACGGAGCTTAACTGGAAAATCCATACCTGTTAAATTAAGCACACTAGAATAATGAGGATAGGATGATATCTGTGATGGCTGTCCATCAGTTGGAAACAATGCTGACACTATAGCCCATGCAAAACAACACTCATCTTGATTGATGACATTGATGACAGCCTTCTTGGCTTGAATTGGTCGTGGTAATGTGATGTACGATGACCCTCCAAACGGTTTGTACTTGTTAACATTTAACTCGAGGTAGAGAATTCTCTCTAACGCCCATCCTATAAAGAGATTACAAAATTAATACTCTCTTCAACAATACGGTCAAACATTCACAAAATTAATACTCTCTCTCTCTCTCTCTTCAATAATACACTACAACATCGTTTGCTTAACATACCTGAATCTTTTTCTTGAAATTCAGTTGACTGGGTTTTCATTGCTTCAGTAAATATTCCATACACCATATTCAAATCGCTGCCAGCAACAACTACCTCATTTGACGTATTAAACGATTTATCACTTATAATGTCTTGTGAGGGTAAAATATATCGTCCCACCACAACCGCGTTTATTTTTAATGATTGATGCACTACCAACAACTCCTTTATTAAATCCAACACTTTCGATCTTATTTCATCGAAGAATGCTGTAAAGTCTATATGCTCGTTACCACTATTTACACGGTAGGTAATTATTCTGTTTTTAAATGCACTGTCAATAATTTGAACACCTTGAGAAAATGGTCTGCAAGTATTATTCTTATGTTGTAATGTTCTTTGATGGGCCGCCATATGATTTGCTGCTACAGTAATATTACATGCAGCACAAGTTTGCACACTTGGTGGTGGTGAAGCGCTACCATCTAGTCTATACCGTTTACCTTCACCAACATTTGCGAATCTAAATCTACACGATTCTCTTTTATGTCGCAACATATTGTAACTCCGTGTAAATGATCTACCACAGTGTTCACACACGTAATTATTCATTATGATGATGAGCAATGGGAACTTCTACGCAGACGATTGATAAGTAAATACTGAAATATCCAACTCCTCCTCCCACCTTTTTATAACAAACTGAATTCAATGTCAGGGTCATAGAAACTACCCCACTCAAGTGTGTATGGTTAAGGTCATAAAAACACCCGCCCACATAAGCACACCTCATTATCGTCCATCTGCACATATTCAAGGTCATATAACATAATAAAGCCACGTTTTGTTATATGTGAATTGTAGGGACAATTAAAATAAAACACAGATAAAATATTATTTTTTATTTTTTTTTAATTTTATACTTGTATTATACAACTTAAGGGATAAAATTAAATTTACACAATTCATCCTTGTGTAAACATTTCTGATCTTGGAATGATGTATGTCTAAGACGATGCAATTGTACCACCAGAATACAATGGAATATCTGATAGCTGAGGTTGGTTCTCAAGGTCAACAAGTCGCCTATCAAACTTGGTCAAGCGATTATTATAGCGTTCTTCAAATTCATTTTGTAGTTTATGTATATGTGGCACAAATTCATTATTAATTATTCGATCAAGAGTGGCTAATAAACGTTTATTATAGCTTTCTTCAAATTCGTTTTGTAGTTTGGTAAAATGTGTCGAAATTTCCTCATTGATTATTTTATATATTTGCTTTCGTACGTCGGAAATTTCCTCAAGCACATATAGTCGAGTGGCCGCATCATCATCTTTGGTAGGTTTTGCTACATTACACAAACATTTCCCCTCGATGTCATATTGACCGTCAGATGTGAGTTTAAAACCAAGTCCAGGTAAACCCCGTAATAATTGCACTGATGTATTTACCCTCTGACGACCAAATTTATCAATTGTGTTGTTGCTGTTAACACGACCCATGTTTATTTTCAACTAATCAATTTTTTTAAATATTACCTACTTATATCAAATTAATTTTATATAGTGTATTAGGGGGGAATAAAACAATATGTAGCTAAACATAATTTATTTATACTTTTTTTTTTAGTCATTGTAATACATATAATTTACAATTTCAAATTTTTATACATAATACGCTCATCAATGTCATCATTGGAAGTAAATAATCTGCCATTATTGTCTCCATTCCCATTCTCGCAACCACTATCTTCTTCATCGCCATCATTGACACCATCCTCATGGGGAATCAAACCATAATATTCCAATAAATTAATGTTTAAATGTGGAATTTCCACCAAGAAGTGTCCCAGATTTTGTTCAACCATTTCAAAACAGAATTGATCCTCACATATGGTACCATATAGGAATCTTTCACAACAATGGGCTCCAGATAGAAAATCCATTGCTTCCCTCATGTATTTTCGTTGCGAATCCATATCGAACCCATCATCTTTTTCAAAGTTTAAAATATCTTCAGCCATTTGTCGTAGGTTTAATATCAAATTATGTACATAGGAATCTTGGTTTTCTCTTTTAATAAATTCGTCACACATCTTAAATAATAGAGAATATTTTTATTGCTTATGTATATGCTTCACACGTGTGCTATCAAAAACTATTCTATTACATATCCAGCTAATACTTAAATAATAATAATATGATAAACAATAGAAGATTTCAATTTAAAAAATGATTTATTCTGAACAACCAAAATTTATTAACGCGCGCGTATTACCCCCTGGTGATGCATTTGAACTCTGGCCCATATATGTCAAAGTATATTTCTCACCTGACATATTCATATCGTCGATGAAAATCTGAGTAAATGCATCAGATACACGTTTCGGCAGAAATGTTTGAAATGTAACATCATTCCGTTGATCATATAAGGTAGCAACAATAGTTTTCCCAAAGCGCGTTGTTGTCGGAGTCATTTTTTTAATAATATAACCCATTCCCACCCCCAAGGTTGATAACTTCCTGCGCTCAGGAAATTCAAAATCTTTATTTATCATATTATTAATTTCACTCAAGGTCTGCTGTGAAATGCTCATTGTTATTGTTGAAATATGCAATAAAACAATTATTTACCTTTAATAGACACTTTCAGGAAACACAACACAAGCACAAATAAAATATTTCTATTTACTTTATTTATTTATCTTTCAAGGCGGCAGATATTGGTAGCGTCAATGCTAGTGTGACTTTGAAGGTGGTAACAAAATGGCATCGTATTTATGCAAATATTCAAGGTTAATAAGTATCAATTGAATGTGGAAAGGGGAGTAAAATAACGTAGCACAAGTGAACTAGTAAGGATTATTAAAAAAAAAATATAGCTGCACTGGATCTTCTTCCTGTGTGTGAATCGAATACAAGGTCAATTAAAATAAAAAAACAGCTTTATTATTTTATGGGGTTTCTAGAAAGGAACGTGAGAGTATTAAAAAATCATAGGGGATCCAATGTCAAGGTAAAATCATAAGAAACAACTAACCACGTATGTGAACAAGGTTACAGAGCCAATTTAAATAAAAAACAGATTTTTCTATTTTATGGGGTCCCTGGAAAGGAACGTGGGAGTATAAAAATCATATGGGGATGCAATGTCAAGGTAAAATTTAACACCTGTGTACTATAAAAAAGAAGAAACAAATAAAGCACACCTGCTGTTTTAAGGTCAGGCGTGGGTGCATAAAAAACAAGGACAAAACGAAGAGCACACGTGTGCTTATTGTACACCTGCTTAACCCTGGGACGGCGTCGAAGGCGTCGCGACGTGAGGAGCTCAATGATGGTTTCAACCCTACTCAGTGTGTCACGTGAATAATGCGATAAACGCGGGAGGGAATTTAAATACCAACATTTTCTGGCACAACGCAATTAAATTGAATAGAGATCGAGATGTAATTAATAATTAATAAAAAGTAATGAAACCTAAACAATCCGCATCTTAAACTTAATTGTTTGGAAATTTTAGCTGTTGAAACACAGCGTTTACAAAATTATAAACGGAAAGCTTTTTTACTTCTTGGTCTGAAATCTAACCTTAATGATATCCGCTCAATTTCTATTCTATAATACTTCTATAATCTTTCCAAATTGTTCGATATTTACAATGAATAAATTTGAACTTCCTCTGGATTTATTAAATTAAACTTGTCGACTTCCTCGGGATTCAAATGCTTAAAGGTAACGTCTGGCCGCGACGCCTAGAAGTAACGTCCGGTCGCGACGTCTGGCAGTATCGTCCGACCGCGACGTCTGGCAGTAACAACCAGCCATTACCTGCCGAATGCTTTCCTGCAAATACTGGAAGCCATCGGTAGTCGATTATCCCCGTTGAGAAAAGCAGACGTACTGTGGTATCTGTGTGTATATCGTGACTATCGATAAGCTCGCTTTTTTCTTATTGGAACATGATGTAGATGGAGATATAATAGCTCAATTGTTGAATGAAAAGCGAGCCGGTATATCCAGAATATATAAAACGAGGCCCGACGAAGAAGGTGTTTTCAACATACTTATTAAATCTCATTTAACCGATAATGAAGAAAAATTTAGACAATTTTAATTTTGTCCTAAACCTAGTTAACGGAGATTTAACTAAACCCTACCTACACCCACTTTGTAAAAGTTACTATTTCACCACAGGAAAAGCTTGCAGTTACACTAAGGTAAGTTCAAATTTTATTAAAAAAAAAAAAAAAAAAGAAATTACAAAAAAAATTACAAAAAAAATAGGCACAGCATGAGACTTAAAGATGAAAATATGAGGTACAGCCAGGCAAAACGGATGAGGCTGAAGGAATCATATTATTTGCACCCTTATTTCCAGCATTATTACGACTAGTGTCCGATGACATTTGCAAATTTGTGACTAGTTGCAAAATGCCCATTTTTGCCTGGGCAATTTTATATGGAGCCATTGTTTTCATAGTCATAGCGATGCTACGCATAAATAAATCAACGTCATCATTGTTTTGTTCTGGCCGGTCCTTAGATCTTTCTTCTAAATTAACTAATATCTTTTCTTTCTTAGTGGATAGTCTGCTACTCGAAGTAGGTCTTGCTTTATTGTTTCCCTCCGAATCGGGAGTTTCAGTTCTAGATTTTGTCGAAACTGGAAGTTCAGAGTCAGGTATATTATCAGTTTGCTGAGAAGTCATAGAAGATTCATCGTCATTAACATACCCCGGATCATTTTCCGCAGGGCTATTTTCATCTACACTAATATCACCGTTGCCTTCCGCAGTGCTAATTGAACTAAAAAATAAATTAAAAATCAGTATTTTTCATAAATTTGTTAGTTATTGTTCTCACCGTCTTTCATGACTGACGAGATCCAAGAAACTCCAAGATTTGAAAAGAGGCCACTTCATTGGCTCGTCATCAGCTGAGCTACCTGCAGTTCCCAATTTCTTGCGCCTGTGTTCGAGATAGTTATCTCTTATATTTTTCCAGCGATTTTTATATAACTCAGCTACAATCAAAAAAGCTTTGTTTAATTCTATATATATATTTTTTAGGCACTTAGCCACAGGGGAAACATTCAGGTCACTTTCCTTATTTTCTTTTCGAATATCACATTGTTAGGTACATTAGTGCCATAATACAACAAACCTTACATGTATTATGTCAGCGTCAGGGAATTTTCCCAACTTTGTAGGGGGTATCGACGGTAAACACAATCGCATGTTTTGTCAAAAAAGTCCGGTTCACTATTCTTTAATTACAAAGACTATTTTTCTATTGTACTGCTTTGGTATTTGAATATAAAACGAACAGGAAGGAGCATATGTTAAGATAAGTGAGACCGGAATGGAGCTTCAATATGGCCGACTATTGCTTCTGTCTGGTCAGTGACGTAGAGCATATATATTGCATGTAACATAAAATTAATGTAAAATAATAATTTTATCCTCAGGTACGCCTATGTGATACGTTTATTGGATAACCTTTAAATGTCATTCAAACAAAATAAGTTTTTATTTCTGAATATTCAATAAAATTGGAATTAAAAACACTTATCTGTGAAATGTTACACCAGAATTTAGTTGTTTTGGTGTCAGGGAACAACCATAGATACACAACTAACCATCTTTTTCGTTATTGTCCCAGTAATATTATAATGAAAATGTTTTAACAATTTATTGAGATATTATTGCTAAATGATAAATATTATCACTAAAACAACCAACAAATTACTTTATTACACTAATTGCAACGATTGTTAACACTTGAAACTGCTCAAAACTATTAAAAATCCAATTTGTTTCCAACATCCACGATCAAGAAGCAAAGCATGAGTCATCCGTGGAGCTTCAACATGGCCGTTTCTGTCTCCCGCTTAAGTCGTGCGCGGTTTTCGCAATGCTCGTTCCTGTTCGTTTTATATTCAAAGGCTTTGGTCTGGTAAATGGCAACCTCGCTCCATTTCAGCTGATTTTCGATAGCCCAATGGAACTGTTTACTATAAAAGTTGGAACTACAGGACTACCATTTACAAGAAGGTTACTGCAAGTAGTACATACTGTCAAGTCGAGGTACCTGATTAATTCCGAATAATACTATTCACAGATGAGGTTGGATTTACCCGAGATGGAATATTTAATCAGCGAGACCAATAGCCAGATAAGGTTTTTCTTGAACATATCGGCAGGTATTATTGATAATCACCTCACATATCCTGCCAGCAAGGCAAAATTCAGAAGGATATTTAGCCTTCCGGCTTCCTTCCAGAACTTTCAGAAAATGTTCCTTTAGCTCGGATAAGGGAGATGCAAGCACAGTTTACGGATTGTCACTGAATATTTGGACGTCCTATGCGTACGGTAGTGTTTAGTGATTTTGTCTAATCTGATAATAAGTGCCTATCTTCAAAGAAACTAATTTGAAACTCGTGGGTGTCTCGTCTGTTTCAGTAAGTGATTTAGTGTAATTTGTTCTGTTTCACTGTGTTTTTCCTCTCGACGATATGCCAGTCATGTTCCGAGATTGGAAAGAAGATACCGAAGAGGTTTTAGTGGGTATAAGCAAGCGAGGAGTAGACTGTGACTTTGAGTTTACTTCTTAATAGCTATTAGGCAGTCCCACACTATTATCAGGGCACGTGATGAGCATGATGTGATGAGCATAGAGTGTCCTCGATTTACTTCCTATTTGTATGCTAAGGTAAGCTAAATAATTCTTTTTATAAGAAACTAAAGTTGTGCATTTTACACAGTTTGGCAACATTGAGCGGAACATATGTTTGTCAGACAGCTAAGCAGGGTAATATGATACAGTGCCGCGGAGTGACCTGTTTATGGGTGTATTACCCCACTTTTAAAACGTTCGATTTGAAAAAAATATATGTAGCGCTTCTCTAGGACACCCCAGGAGTCACCCATTTAAATATAATACGTCATTCCCATAACACCCTGTATACTATACAATACCTATGTTTATACTTACTCTCTCTTTTTAAAGTTATAGGAATCTTTTCCCAAATATTTTCTCGTATTTCTAAATTTTTGTAATCCGTATCTTGATGGTCGTATAATTGATGGAATTTGCTGACTTCTGAAATGAGCATTTCATCATCGTCCGCTAAAAAGATTTTGCTACTGCAGAACTGAAACGTTTTCATACACAATCGAATAACAACATTAAAAACTTTTAGAAGCAAATTTGGTTATAAAATTTATATGCAAGCAGTCGGGCTTGTACCTTAAGGTATGGTTTCGGTAGAACTGCCGGCAGTAACGCCCGGCCGCGACGGCTGGCAGTCGAGCACTGGTCTTTAGGGAACTAGAATATGTGGTTCCCCTAGAACGTCCGAGACATATCACGAATCAACGGTTGGCAGTCGACTGCTGTGTACCTACTGCTCAGAGACCAGTCGAGACGTGAGTGCCCGACTGCTTGCATGTAAATTTTAGAACCAAATTTGCTTCTAAAAAGCCTTTAATGTTGTTATTCGATTGTGTATGAAAAAGTTTCAGTTCTGCCATGAGTAGCGCAACATTTTTTTTAGCGGAGGACGATGAAATGCTCATTTCAGAAGTCATCAATTATACGATGATCAAGATAAGCATTATAAAAATTTAGAAATATGAGAAAATATTTAGATATATACACAGATACTACAGTACCTACGTCTGCTTTTCTCAACGGAGATAATTGACTACCGATGGCTTCCAGCAGTGGCAGGGAAAACACTCGGCAGTTAACGGCTGGTCGTGACTACCCATATGTCGCGGCCAGACGTTACTGCCAGTAATTCTACCGAAACCATACCTTAAGACGGCCGTTTATTGACGGGTTGCCATGTTGCCAAGCAGGCACTAATTTATGCGAAAGTTTAGCCAAATATACTGAATTTTGTTCTAATCTAAAACTGGATTCGTAAAGTTAAAGGATTGGAAAACGGTATGTCATAATTGCGTTAAAACAATATAATGTAATAAGAATAATAATAACAATTTCAAATTTGACCAATTTTCAAATTTTCCTCACAGATATTCCCCAAACTTGCTTCATACCGTAATCAACATGTCAGACTACCTAAATGTCAATAAATTAACTAAAACAAATTATTATTAACAGCTAAAACTTCACGAAAAAAAAAATTAATCAGCTGTTCACATAAACTGTCAATAATAACTTCGTTTGAAACACAATTATGTTGTCACACAAACACGTCTAAAGGTTGAATTCTCTCTTCCAGGGTGCATTATATAGGTACTCGGTTTTATAAGAAGATACATGTAACAGAAATGTACCCGCTAGCAGACATCTATAAGTATAAAATGCAAGCTCGAGATCGAATGCACCAGTCCAATAACAACCAATGTTATAAATAAATGCTGCGTTGCCACATGTAGATAAAAACCTTTGAGGTTATATCTAATTGAAGGTTTTCCCGAAAGTACAGCATACTAATATCATTACAACTAGTGTATGATAAAATGTATTATTATCATCACTGAATAATACATGCAATTCCGAACTTTATAAAATTGCTCCCCTTACAAGTTATTTTTAAATTAGTTGGTTTTAGTCCGATAAAATATTAAATTACACTTGTTGATCATACAGCCTAACAGTTTTTAAAGTTTTTGATACCACCGGATTTTTTCGTAGGCAGAGATATGATTTGTGATACCTAATTTTACATTTCACTAACATTTTACCTAAAAAATGGCATCGGTGTGACGATCGGTCTTTTACCAGTTGAAGGACTCATCGGTAATAGCTATATAATAATTAAAGGAAGACGGCATTTCACCTGTCCAATCGGATCGGATTCTTTTCAGGCAAAAACAATAAATTAATTATTTAGTTATCACATTCCCAGCAACACGGCAACACTGTTCCAAATCAAGAAACGTTGCGCCGGCACAGATCACGTGGTGCGGGGAAAAGTCGCCAATCGTATACGACGGTATTCACGGTATAGTTGTTGCAAAATTATACCGTTGACTCTTACTGTCATAAATATACTACCTGATTAAACTCTATTGTATACGCCTCAATCTCTTCAAAGCTCAATAAATGGGATCAGGGCCGGCTTGAAAATGTATACCACACCACATGATTTATTTTTATAATTTAAAATAAATAGATAGGTATTTTTAGTTTTAGGTACCTATAATAAATGTAAAATAATGATAACAATTAATGATAATTGAAAATAATATAATTTAAAAGTATAACTATTAGGATAACAAGTACAATAAAAATTAATTAAATTCTAAGAAACTATTGATAATTTATTCAAAATTTAACTCTGTATCACTATCACTATCTTCATCTAAGCCTAAACATTTAATGTAGGAGAAATATTATTTAAGTCTCCATTTCCGTAAACGTCGAGATTCCATTAATGTTTGTCTTTTATTAATGCTTCGGTATTTAAAACCCATTTTACGCAATATTTTCCTAAGGCTGGAAAGGCTACAAGAGATATTTGTTTCGTCTTTAATCAGCCGCTCTTTGAGGGAAATCAAAGTGGGTACAGTTTGTGCCTCATACATTTGTTAAATCTTTCTTCTTAATAAATCCATGTCATTTTCGTCAATGCTTCTAAATGTGCCAAAATCACTCCGATTTTTTCTAGGATTAACAGGTTTAGGTACTATGTCTCTTACCGAAGATAAATGAGTTTTTGTCAAAGTAGACGTCTCTGCTAAAGCATCCATCGAATTAAAATTTCTACTCAACAACGATTGATACACATTTTTAATTATTAGTTTGGCATCGGTAGATAAATGCTTTCTTTTAAAAATGACACTTGAAGATGCCCCCTATCAGCACAATTCCAAGGACGCCACATTCTACCACTAATAAGCCTAACTAAAAATTACTCGCCGGAAAACCACTAAAGATTAAAATTAAAATTAATTAATTAAATTGAATTTGTATACCTGCTCCGGCTCTACTCGAAAAGGTTTTAAAATTTGGGATTTCCTTATTTATTTTATGGTCGAAGGGATAATGGGGTTTTATTGCAGTCGAAAGATCAACGGTATAATTCCGCAAATACGTAACGTTGCATTCGCGCATGTCTATGATTGTCGAAGGCAATTTTAGGGTTTCTATCTATACATCGTTTTTAATTATTGGTGTGTTTTATGTGGCAGATTATAAGATAGTGGAAATATACCGTAATATTATTTTTGTGTTTAGTGTTTTGGGTTGATATTAAATTATGACGAGAAGCACTAGAAGAAATCAAAAACGCATCAAAGCTGCTCATATAAGCAGAATAAATGTCCTGTAAGTATTATTGGTGTTAGGTATGGTTATTTTATTTTTTCATTGCAAACCCTAATTTAATTTTTAGTTCGCATTGTTAAGTACAAAATGATTTTTAATAAATAATTTCATCAATTCTTATAAAGTTTAGAAATAGGACCATTGCAATTATGAAAGAGGAACCGAATTTACCTTCAGCGGTATACAACGCTTACTGGTTAAATTGCCATCTTCATTAAAATACCTCTAGCCTACGTTCCTGTATTTACTTTTTTTCTTAAAAAAAAATAAATTACTTGTACTGACACTATAGAAATATAATACAACCATAAGTTTGAAATAAAAAAAAAACTAATAGTACGTAATAATAATAATTAAGGGCAGAAATAGCAATAATAATTTTAAAATATTCAGTTTCTTCGAAACAAAAGTAAATTATAGGAACGTACTATGAATATTTTCATGAAGATGGCCAATTTAAGGAACAAAACGTCGGAAAACCAGTAATTGTTGAACGATGATTTAGGTCCTATCTCAAAATTCAAAGAGAATAATCCAGGCCCGTATTTAATAACATTACGTTGATAAAGGCGACCCAAGGACGAAACGTCGCATTAAAGATCTGATGATGCCATCTTGTGGAGAATAAAAAGTAGCTATGAGAAAGTGAAATTTTTTTTTGGACATCTCTTCGAATAAAGTCGGGAAAAAATAAAAACCAAAACTCAAAATTTTAGATTTTTCCAAATATTGTAAAAACCTCTTAATTTATTTTTTTGATTTTTACAGCATGCCATACCCCTTTTTTAAAATATATTTTTCGAAATTATTTTTGTTATTCCAAGAATTCCGAAAATTACATATGACTCAACAATCTCAATAGTTTTAACAAAAATTTGCTGTAGTTAGATTTCATCAACTACCGTCTAAGTGTTTACCGTCTATTATAAAAATTATTTTTAAGTTCTAATTCATGTTATAATAATAGCTAATCAAAATTTGTTTCATATTTATTTCTTTTATTTCGACTTTACTGTATAAACTTTAACCTTACCACCACGGTTCCACATTAACTCGTTGGCAACTGTAAAAATTAAATAATTATGTTGCGCCATCTATTGCTAGACTTTACTACTCGAGCTTGGAGGGATAACATTACGAGGGATAGTGTTACCACAAATTGCCGAGTTAAAAATTATACATGTGTTTGGTATAAGGACGATATAAAATATATTCATTATAATGCGCGGTTATCGCCATCGGTGGATGCTATGAATTCACGATCATTCAACGGACGTCTTAAGCAAATGCACCACCTTTAAACAACCTATAACGTGTTTGATATTTCCATTGGTTGCATTTAAACTTTTCCTTGGGAATCACCTGCCCGAAAAATAAATGCTCCTTTAAATTACATTTATGAAAATTCACAGTGACTACAATTTAAACTTATTTATTTCCGTGGGACTTCAGCAAATGCCGCCTTAAACTACTTTTATCGGGCGTTTGAAATTTACATTGGCCACATTTAAACTTATCGACTTCCTCGGGCCTCCTATGTCTGAGCAGATGCCGCTTTAAAGTACTTTTATGAACCGTTTTATATTCACATTTACTACATTTAAACTTATTGACTTCCTCTGGATTCATATGCTTGAGCAAATGACGCTTTAAGCTACTTTTATCAGGTGTTTTAAATTTACATTGGCTACATTTAAACGTATTGACTTGTTCGGGGCTCATATGCTTGAGCAAATGCCGCTTTAAACTACTTTTAACAGGTGTTTGAAATTTACATTGGCTACATTTAAAATTATTGAGTTCCTCGGGATTCGTATGCCTGAGTAAATGACGCTTGATAGCGCCTTCCCAATATGTTTCATATTCACAATGGCTACATTTAAATTTTGTAACTTTCTCGGGGTTCATATGCCTGAGCAAATGTCGCTTTATAGCACCTTTCCAATGTGATTTATATGCACAATGACTGCATTTAAATTCTTTTAGTTCCTCGGGATTAAAATGCTTGAGCAAATGCCGCTTTAAATAACCTTTATGGAGGGTCTGATATTCACATTGGGTACATTTAAACTTAATGACTTCCTTGGGATTCAGATGCCTACGCATATGCAGCCTTAAATTCCTCTTCTGAAATGTCTGAAATTCACATCGGCTACATTTAAACTTACTGACTTCCTCGGGCTTCATATGCTGAAGTAAATGTTGCTTTAAATGATCTTTATGAAGTGTTTTATATTCACATTGCTCACATTTAAACTTCGTGACTTCCTCCGGACGCATATGCAGCAGCAGATGCCTTTTTAAACTATTCTTAAAATTTGTTTGAAATGTACATTGACCACATTTAAATTTTTTTAATTTCTCGGGATTCATATGCCGGGGCAAAACCTTCTTAGAACTACCTATATGACCTGCTTGAGTTTCATAGTGATGACTTTTCTCCAGTTTGTGTTTTGACGTGGCTTGTCTGTTTTGACCGACTTTTGACGAATTTCTGCAAAGATAAATATTATTAATTCTACAGTATTTCTATGACCTAGACACTGATCGTCCAATGTACCACCGTGCCAATAAAAAAACTAGGCCAGCAATATTTCCTTCTTTCTCCTAGGCTACAATGGCCTCATTACACAGGGTATTACAAATTCGGCCTTTGGCATTGGAATTTCTGAAGCGGTAAGAGATACGAAGTCGGATTAATTGGGGCAAAGTTGCGTAATTATGGGCTCAATAATATGCCGCAAAAAAAATCAAACATAAATATAGGGGCTTCCAAAATATTTGGAAAAATCTAAAATTTTGCCTTACAGCATTTATTTTTTCCTAACTTTGTTCGAAAAGATGTCCAAAAATAAATATCACTTTCTCGTTGCTACTTTTTATTCTCTACAAGATGGCATTATCATTTCATGCGACGTTTCGTCTTTGGGTCACCATCATCGATAATTTTTTAAAATACGGGCCTGGGTCTTTTTGTTTAAATGTGGTAGTGGTATACAACACTTACTGGTTTTTCCAGGTTTTGTTCCTTACATTGACCATACTCATTAAAATACCCCTAGTACGTTCCTGTAATTTACTTTGTTCTTTAAATTCGGTATAATTCCAAAATGTAAAACTCAATGCCTCTTTTAAAAGTCTTAAGAAAGTGCTGGCCTTTAAGAATTCAATTTTATTTGTATTAATAAAATAAATTCTTATACTTTCCTCTTTCATAATTTAAACAAAAAAATCCAGGCCCGTATTTAAAAGAATTAAGTTGATGATGGTGATCCAAGCGTCGCATGAAAGATCTAATGAAGCCATCTTCTGGAGAATGAAAAGAAACAATGAGGAAGTGAAATTTATTTTTAGGGACATCTCTTCGAACAAAGTCAGGAAAAAATAAAAACCGAAAAGCAAAATTTTACATTTTTCGAAATATCTTAAAAGCCCCTGTAATTATTTTAGATTTTTTGCGGTATATTATTGGGCCCATAATTGCGCAACTTTGTCCCAATTTAACCGACTTCGTATCTCTTACCGTTTCCGAAATACCAATGGTGAAGGCCGAATTTGTAACACCCTGTATATACCCCCAAAAATGTGTTTACAGTTTCACTGCGGACAGCCTGATTTGTTTTAGAAATATTAAGTGCTAAGAAATTTGCGTCTGTCCATTCTTTTACTTTAGTGAGATCATTGTGAATATCGAGTTCCTCTGTATTTTTACTCTTCCAAAGTATGGTAGAATCATCAGCAAAAAGCGTAAATTTACCCCATATATCAATATTGGTCAGATCGTTAATATAAATTAGGAAAAGCAAAGAGCCGAATTGGAAATTCGATCTGGAGTGTCACAGGGATCTGCCCTGTGACACTCCAGCAAAGCAAAAGCAAAAATTGCATCATTTGTGCTTTTCGACTCACGAAAACCGAACTGCTCTGCGCTAATTTTTCCACCATTTTAGCCAGAGAGGCCAACAGAGATAAAGTCTGAAATTAGCAGCAGATTCGGGATCACGGGAAAAAAAATCAAATTTCATTCCGCTTTGCCCCACTCTCCCCTACGATTCTAGAATTCACGTTTGATCACACAAATCCGTAAAGTATAGCCCGGGCATGCCATTAATTTCATATAACTTGCCCACCATTGATAAAACGCACGTATATGAGGTTAGCTAATGACTATAAATCAAACACGTATTAATTAGGAACAACTATTAGATTCCTTAACTTTACTGTGGTAAAAACATCTAAATGCTTAAATGCAACAACAATTTCACTTGCTTGAGACTGTTGCCAGATTATTTATGTGCTCGAACCTGCTCTGAACATGCACTGATAAATGTAACAACTAATTCCATTGGCCAGCCATCTTTCAAAGCCTTTAAAAATGTATACTTTACTTACCCGGTTTCCCCTATTTCCAAATTTTCCTCCTTTAAATCCAGCTCTTCATGTTTAATTGTCCAACTTTCAATAGTCGGGATGCGATCGGATGCTTCTACAGATCCATCGCTTTTAACTCTGATAAGCTCATTAATTTCATCATAAGAAACATTTTGGTTCCTGTAAGCACACAAAAATTAACCATTGCTTCCCAATGCCATTTATGCTAATGGTAATTTAAACATGGGTGATTACAAATAAAAATACGAAGGGAGACAATAGCGATAATAGAAAAAAAATTGTATTTTTTTTAAAGCAAGGATAAAATAATTCACAATAGGTGTTGGGCTACGGTGTTACTTCCTGGAGTCCAAGCGTTTGGGCAATACTGCATGACATAGGGTCCTGTTATGTATAGTACAAATCAAACACAAGTTTTGGTGTAAACAAATAACATAATCTATTCTCTTCGGGTAGTTATATGATTAGGGTACAAAACGGTTTATTTATTGCTATTAAACCTGCCTGTTATGACGTGTCTATTCTGCACTGTTAATCATTCGGATAGTACTTTCAGATCGGTAGTTACTGGTAGTCTGTGTAGATTGTTATAGTCCGTATTTTGTAATTAGTTCCCGGATCCTTTGGATTACCGAGGTATAAAAAGTTCAGTTAGATAAAGTTCAGTTATATTGAGGTTAAAACCCGGTTCATTTGGTTTACCGTGGTTTGTTTGGTAGGTAAGAGCAGCTAATTGTAGCTGCAATGATTGCTGACCCTTTAAACTTGCGGGGTTCGGTTACTCGCGAAATTCACTTATTTGTGTTCACGTATGTAATCGACTATCACTATCACTTTTGGATTTCAACATTACCCTATCACAGGCGAACCAACAATGCATTCTCCTAATATTAAAAACTCTCTCGAAGGGAAGCGAGACACCGTATGACCTTTACCCAGCCAATCAGACCAGTCCATTTCTTGGGTCCGAAGCCTAGACCAACCGCCACCGTTGTTACGCGCTCCTTTGTTAGGTCGTTTTGCAAGTCTGTACTAATATTTAATATTTTGTGATCTATGAGTTTGACAGAGAGAGAATGATGTTTTTGTCCTTTAGGTGAAAGTGGTATTCCTTTGTATAGCTAAGTAACAAGGAAAATGTTGTAATTGCCTGGCGACTTAGGTAATTAATATGTCGTCTGTGATGAACTGGTTACGCTATTGTGTTCTTTATTTGCTTATTAATTAAGGCAGCAACTGTTTACTTGCCCAACGGTGGAGTATCGAGTAAATAGTTTAAGATTTTGGAATGGCATTTTTATTCACGTCGTGCAGACAAAGAAGATAGTTTTAACAGTGAATATTTAGGTGTTTTTAAATACATATTTTCTCGGAATCTTAATATCGCTTGTCTGTGAGACGGACAACTGGCTTTATGCGAGTAGGAGGGTAATGGAGAGATATTTTTATTTCCTGGCATTATAGTCTTTAATTGTATGATGAATAGATGTGGAAATCGCGTGAAAGCAAATTGTCAAGTATTGATTTTTCTTGCGGTATCTTAAACTTACTGTCTGTGCCAAATGTAGGCCTCGGAAACAAGTTTTAAATGTTTATACAGTACCTACAGAATGTACCGAAAAATGGGTTTAGTATTGAAATCGTAAGGTGATTTTTTCGTAACTTGTCAAAAGTTGTCGAGACATGTTTTATGGGTTTTTAAATATAAAATTTATGAAAAGTTAAGTGTTTTATGAGGGGAACGGGTAGTGTTTCCCCAACAATAGGCTTGTTGCCGATAATATTGTTTTGTAAATTTTTTTATGGTATCCTATAGAATTCAATCATTTTCATTCATCATTTATGCAACGTCAGGGGTTCCCCAGGGCTCTCATTTGGGCCCTCTTCTATTTAACTTGTTTATTAATGACCTTATCCCCCTACTATCTTCCTGTTGCTTGCTGTTTGCTGATGACCTAAAGCTTTTTAGACGGATTTCATCTCTACTCGACATGACAACTCTCCAAGATGATATTGACAAGCTTTTCCTTTGGTATAAGCGTAACAGAATGTCATTAAATACTGAAAAGTGTCACATTATAAGATTTAGTAGGCTATCTTGGAGTTCTCTTTGATAGTAAATTAACATTCTCGCATCATTTTGAGAATATTATTGGTAGAGCTAACAGAATGTTGGGATTTATAAAGAGATCATGTAAGGACTTTACAAATATAAATGCACTGAGGTTGTTGTATGTTTCTCATGTCAGATCGATTTTGGAGTTTGCTAGCATAGTTTGGTCACCATACTTTCGGATTCACGTTGATAGACTTGAAAATGTTCAGCATAAATTTGTAAAATATTATAGATTTCATTTGCTTAAAACAGGTATCAACTTAAACAACGATCAAACTATGTCCTACCTAAATCTACATCCACTTGCTTGTAGAAGGGAGTTTTACGACGTTTGTTTTGCCTTTAAAGTATTAAGCAATATCATCAAAAGCCCTGACTGTCTTAGCCTGTTTTCATTTCGCGTCCCGACATATCAAACTCGTAACCACTCCTTTCTTCATGTCCCTTACTGCCGTACATGGTATTTATTGTACAGTCCAATAAATAGGGTCTCAACCACTGTTAATAAGTATTATGATGACCTAGACCTTACTGTTACTTCATTGAATAAGTTTAAATCCTCTGCTAGAAGGATTATTTTAGGTTAAGTCTTAATGTTTTGTAGTGTACTGTATACATACATCTTGAAAATGTTGATTACGTTAATAGATAAATAAAAAAAAAATAAAATAAATAAGCTGTTAAAATTTCAGCTCGATAAGTATATCCAATCCATAGATGTTGATGTTAAAGATTGGGCTTGTTCAGTAAAGAGCGCCTCGCCGATTCGTGACGTCACTTCCTATAAACGCGCGGGTCGACGGCCGTGAGACTGGGTTTCCTATACTGCCGTGCTAAGATTAGTTGTCCTATCCGCAAAAGTTCACTTTTTGAGATGTGTTTATAGTAAAGTATTAATAATAATACCACAAGTGCTTAAAAATTACCGATTACAAATGTGTGTTTTTTTAATTTCACGAGTCTGAAGGAGTAAGTAGGAACATTAAAATCAACAATGATACAAACATTTGTACCAATCACTCATTTCACAGAAAGCTTTCAGGTACACCGAGTTACTGGCAGTGGTAAATAAATAACAAGCATAAGCATTGCGGGAAGTAACGTGTAATTCTAACATCTGCCAAATTGACTACAGGAATAAGGTTCAGTATGTTCATTTGTACCTGGATCCCTTTTGTTCCAGATCTTCTGCTTTGACGTCTACATCCTCACTTTTAATTTTCCACTTTTCATAAACAATCTCCCCCATTTCCTTAATGTCATTTGTTCTTGAACTTTTCAGTTGGGCATCATTTAGCGCCGCAAAGAATGTAGGGCTTCTATAATACACAAAATATTTATTTGTTAAATAAAATACATGGTGTTGGTTAGTGATCGGAAAATACGGTTATTTTTTCCGATACCAATATGATATCGGCACCCCATTCTTAAAACATATGTAACTAACTATTGAATATACAGGGTGTCCCACCGGGAACCGCCTCGATCTATATATGAAAAACTATACATAGGAAAATTTTGAAAATTGTACAGTAAGCTAATGCTAATGGGGGCAACTAGGCTAAAATATTTTCAAAATGGTGGTTACACCGGACGGACGTCGGTGGATTCTACGCAAGGTTCTAGGCAGATTTCATATATCATGTGTTATATCTAAGTCTAAGCATGTTTGACATATTTAAGGTTTTATACATAAAATGATGTTGGCAGAACTTAAATGAATGGTTAATTTTTCCTATTAGGAAGCCTTTATTATTTAGTTTGAGTTGGGAGTTCTTGTTGAAGAGAACCTGCTTTAACAGATTTTTTAAAACTATTAATACAGGGTGTTCAAACAATAAGATTAAAAAATATAAAATGAGAAAACTGGAAAAAATCAAAGGCAACATTTGCATCCGGCCGAGAGGGAAATTAAAAAACAATTATAGTACTATATACCATAGTATTAAAACTATATAAGCTGAAAGGTTTACATTAAGTACTAGGGTTGCCAGATGGAGAATGACATTTTTTCATAAGTGCATTTAAACATAAAATCGTTTTCATTTTCGTGAAGGTCAGTAAAATCAATATTAACCAAATAAAATGCAAAAATAAACACGACCAAACGACAAAAACCAACGAAAATAAAGCATTTGTTTCCGATAAAGATTAAAATTTACTTTCATGATTAGGCATGGGAACTTTTCCTGGTACTGCAATAAAAAAAATATCAAAAAAATAACAAATGATTTTGTGTAGTAATGGTAACTTTTTGTGGTTGACCGGTTGCTAGAAAGAGCTAGACAGAGTTAGCAAGTTCCCAAAAAAGGAGGACATGTCCAGCTTGACGACTGATAACCCTACTAAGTACCTACATCTACTTACTTATAATCAGGTTGGCTGAAGGCAGTGCTGCAATAATATTGATTGAGGTCAACATTTCCAATAGTTTCCCGTTTTTCTAGTTGCAGAAATTCGTTACTCTCTGGTTCCGTTCCTTCAAATTTTATCATTTCAAATGGAACATTTATATCATCCACCTCTTCCGTCTCTGCTTTAATTGCTAAAGTACTTACATACTCGGTGTCCACAGAGGCTAAGTTGCTAGCAACGCCTAATAAATTACTTTCTTGATTTATTTCGGTTTTGATCATATTTGAAACCTCTGTATCAATACAACCTTCTCTATCTTTATAAATACTATTTTTATAGCCCTGTTCATACAAAGAATTCCTCATTGAATTCTTTTTAACGATTCCTGCTGCCAGAAGTAACTTATCCGGCATTAAACTGACCGTTTCATTGGACAGAGGAGTCCCCATTACGTTGCTATATTTATTTATTATTTAAAGATCTATAATACGAAGACACTAAAATATATGAAAACAAAAATGGCGAGCTACATTCTATCTACATGACATCTGATGTAGTAGTAGGTCTAGGTCCGTGCAACGGAAGTTTTGTTTTATCGCAATTGTTCCGATTGCCCGTTGTTCGGGTTTGCGCTTGGGCGAGTTTATTATTACAACGCCTTAATATCAGATATGTTTATTAGGGTGGATCGAATTTAAATTTTTTCGAAATTCATTTTTGGCCACTGCGGAAAAGATGCTACATAGAAGTAGAATTATGACTGTGTTAAGTTTTTTTATATATTATATTGCTTTATACTGCCCCAGAGACTTTAAAAAAATATTAAATCATGAAATTTGCTTAAAATTCAACATGGTGGTTTGAACTCCTTTTCAGTGGATTCGTTTTTGGCCATTGCTTAATACATGCTACATAGAAGCACAATTATAGTCATATCTTTATAGTTGCTTAATTGAATTACTTAATACTGCGCCACAATGACTTGAAAGTTTTGAAATTTTCTTAAAATTAGCATGAAAGTTAACAATACCTTTTATGAATGAAAAGCAATGAAATGGGTTTGGAAATTTTTATTATTTTTCTATGGACAATAAACATAAGTCCATAAAATAGAAGGGTAATAGAAAATTAAAAGTTACAAAAATCAGAATGGTCGATACTCTTTCTTTGTGTTAAAAACTGGCATGATCTTGCGAGAGTGTAGCCTTGTCTTGATGAACCCGTCTCGTCTTTCGGGACCACAAACAGCCATAGCAGATTCAGTGACGATTTTTACACACCTTACGGTTGCTTGTGTATGACATGGGAAGTTGAAAATTCTAGGCAAAATGAGATCATCTACCAGCTTTGGATTTTCGATGCATAGTAAAATGTCATTCTGGTTAATGAATTTTGTCAAGGGCGGCTCGATCGCAGTCATCTCAGTCCAGTTTATAAGGTCTACATAATTTTCTGCATCAAAATTAAATTTTGGGAGTTGGAAACGCATTCGGGGAGTAATAGTTTTAGCTAGTTGAGCTTTTAATATTCTACGCAAAGCCAGTACTCTTACAGTCTCACTTTCGTCAGCCAACATAGCTATTATATATATATATAAGATGATTTCTGCGTGCCCAAAAAATCCATTTCTTTGAATGACTGGATCGATGATTGCCTTTAACTGGTCTGGCAAGTATCGCGATAGCCTTATGGTTTGGTGTAAGTGCTTAGCACCATAAATGCAAAGTGCTCGAGTTTTTATTGCAAACCACAGCGGTGCATAAACCCGTAATATAAAATTCATCAATATCAGCAAGTTTTCGGTCCGTTCAAGCGAGGCAACGTACAATCTAAGAATTCTATTACCGGTCGTAAGGCACCTTGAATGCACCATTTTTCCAGGATTCTTCTTAGACAAATTTTCGGCGCATGAACCAGAATTAAGGGCTTCGCACATATCGTACAAATAAAGTTGGTCTGTGCTTAAATCTTTGTTATTTGTTACATCAGGCAAAGTACAGTTGATGGATCGGAATGGCATCTTTTAAAGCTTTTCCTATAGGTCCTGTAAAGCTTTGAGGTCCAGTAGTAATACCATCAAGGTGCTCAAACAAATGATGAAGGGGGAGCTCATTTGCATGTAATTGACAGATGCACCACTGTATTGGCTTTTTCAATTTCATCTCTAAACACCGTATAACACCTCCTTTGCTACCTGTATTAACAGCAGTCCCATCACACCCCACCACTATAAGTTTATCAGAATCGATATTCTTATTTTCTAAAAATTTTGCAATATTCTGGCTGATAATCGTGGCCCTTCCAGATGTTAAGGACAGGTGCCCCATGTATTCGGACCCAGATTCTTTGAGCAAACTTATATGTTCTTGGACAATGGTCTTCCTTCTAGACTCCTCCATTGTAAGGGTATTGTCCTTGCGTCCATCGAAATACAATCCAAAGTTATCGCCTTCAAAAGTTAGCGGCGATTCAGTTAGGCCTGTCCTCTGTCTTTGACAAGCACGACGTATTTTGTTTCTATCAACAACATTGGCTAAATTATCCTCGGAAATGAGGCCCACATTTTGTAGTGTTGCTGATACAATTGCGGCTCCAGCTCTATTGGAAACCAAAAATCTATCCAAAGTTTTGGCAATTGCACTAAGGTCATTAAGTTTCTGGAACTTCTGTGTAATTTCCGGCTCATGAGCTACTTCTGACAATGTACTTGTTGAAGGGACACATTGAATTTCAGAGCGTACGCTGACGGCTGGAATAGATTCCGCGTGTTGTTTTTGTTGTTGTGATGTAATTTAAGTACCTAATTAAGTTAGTAATTAAGTAAATTTCGTATACAACAACGATTTTTAAGTAAGATTTAGTAGTTCATAACAAAAAAGAAAATTAGCGATTTTAACAATTATGTTAAAATTTTAAGCACCTTGGGGCAGTATTAAACATAAAAATTTGTCAGCCAATTTTTTATATTCAGAACATGTAGGTATTCGATGGAGAAACTTTTCTATAATGGCCAATTTTAATATAAAAAAAAACCGATTCAAAATAAAAAGAAGAAAAACTGATGATTTTTACGATTATACAAAAAGTTTAAGCCCCTTGGGGCAGTATTAAACATTAATATTTTTAAGTAAAGTTTTTTACTCAGAATATGTATTGGATGAAGCAACTTTTGCATAATGGCCAGTTTTGATTTGGGTGAAAATGTTATTTTTCCTATATTGACCGATCCACCCTAATGTTTATAAATAATTTAAAATAAATGGCAAAGGGAATCGATCCGCTTATCAACATGACGAGATTTTCTTTGAAACCCTTTTTGTTTATTGTTAGAAGAATGTTTAAAACATGACGAAACTTGAATTACTTTCAGGAAACAAATGATGCCATCCTTTCTCGAAAGGACTTTAAGTGATCATACTATATAATCATCCATAAAAAGTTTATTTTCAGTGATTACTACGCCCTTTATAAATAGTTCAATATAGAAAGTGTTCTACGAATGATTATTGAAGGAATTTATTTTATAGAACGCGGATTTTATTTGAACTACATCGTTATCAAAAATTGAGCTTGTAAATCCAAGTATATTAGAAGATTTTCAGATAGTATAGTACCTGCTGTTGTTCAATTTTCATGACTGCGCAATGCGCATGCCTTTGACAGTCTCCGACATAGATCTCTTTTTAGTTCCTCTATGAACGGGAATAGTAGTTAGAGATGGGACATACAGTCGACCGCTTGTCGTGGTCACCTCTAATAGGCATTATAAGGAAAGTAAGTTTTGGAAGCTCAACGCGGAATGTTTTGACAAATTTTCATTGTATAAGTTATTTTTGTTATAGACTCTCCTATTATAGTTTTTTTATTGTATGTCATTGTGCGCTGTTTGGAAAGGGACATCTTATTATCTCTACAGTCAACTTAAAAGATATATTATAAAAGTTATATACTAAGAAATTGAAGTAATATTGGGTTATTATTATTATAACTTTAAGAACCTTTCCAAATACATATCCTTCAAAAATATTTAACATTATGTGAAATAAAATAATTTCCTATTAAATGCAGGCTTATTAAATAACACACAATGTATCGATAATCGATAAAAATCATTATCTTCCGATTCTTATTTATTTATTCATTAATCCATTATGAATCACAAGTCGTCATCTTACAAAAAATCTAACTATTCGCTAATATATATACAGTGAGTCCCAGAAGAAATGTCTAAATTCATTTAAAATTCAGCGGTAAGTTTTTTCAAAAAACGCTCGTACCCGTCGATTTTGATTTTTTAATTTTTTTTTGTGGTAATTTCATGTATACAGGGTAGCTCAAAAATAAGCTACGACCATCAACTTCATTTTTTCAAATGAAAACATATATTTTTTGTTTCATTTTTGAATTTTGAATTGAATTCTAAGCATGTTTCATGTACCATGTCCTATACATAAACTCAACAGTTATTGAAAAAATTAGGATTGAACATATCATTTAGGGAATCCAACGATCTATCAAATCTTCTGGCAATATGGCATTTTGGGCTCCATAATAAGTAAGAGTGTACTGTCTCACTATCACCGTTTATTTCCATAGAAACTGTATGACAATTTTATTTCAAATAAGTATAATTATTGTCAAGCGTAGTTTCAAAGTTGCGGTTTTCACAATAATGGTGAAGTTAACGGGACGGGAAAAATTGAAATTCTATGCATGGTTGGGTTTGGTGATAAAACACGTACTCAAATAGAAACAGCCCAATTATTTAATGAAATCCATCCTGATCGTCCTCCCATATGTCAAAAGATGGTGAGTAGAATAGAGGCTAAGTTTAGAGAATTCGGTCGTGTTAGAGATTTGCCTAAATCTGGTCGTCCTACTCGAGATGAAAATGAACAACTTGACGTTTTGCTTTCCTTAGAAGAAAATCCATGTACCTTACTCCCCTGTCGCACATTGGGGCCGATTTACACATGCCGAAATCTGTTGTTCACCGAGTAGTTCAAAAGCACAAATATCACCCATACAAAGTTATTCCAGTGCATGCAAAATATGTGCAATCTAGATAATAATTTAGTAAAAAATATTATTTTTTCGGATGAAGCTACGTTCTATTTGAATGGTAATGTGAACAGACAAAATTGTCGATATTGGGCAACAGAAAATCCGCATTGGATGATAGAGGTTCACAGCCAGTAGGTACCCTAAGAAAATAAATGTTTGGTGTGGAATCGTACGCGAAAGAGTAATTGGTCCATTTTTCTTTGAACAGTCTTTAACTGGACAAGTATATCTCGAATTTCTCCAACTAGAATTAATTCCAGCATTAGTGGCTTTATTTCCGAATCCATTGGATCCAGACTCCCCTGACGAAGAACTGATATTCCAACAAGATGGTGCTCCTCCGCACTATGCGGCCACTGTGCGCACATTTTTGGATGAAACCTTTACCAATCGGTGGATTGGAAGGAGAGGACCTATCGAATGGCCTGCTAGGTCGCCAGACCTAACTCCGCTGGACTTTTTTTTGTGGGGTTACCTCAAATCAAAAGTATTTGTTAACAGGCCAAACAATATGCAGGAGTTGAAAGAAAGGATCCGAAGAGAAGTGCGTGTCATAACTCCGGAAATGGTTGGAAACGTGCAAAGAGAGTTTATTGATCGTCTTGGATATTGTCAAGCCGTAAATGGCGCACATTTTCAACATTTAATTTGATTTTGTTGTGTTTTTTTTAATAAACAGGTCTTACTTATAGATATGTTCAATCCTAATTTTTTCAATAACTGTCGAGTTTATGTATAGGACATGGTACATGAAACATGCTTAGAATTCAATGCAAAATTCAAAAATGAAATAAAAAATATATGAGATGATGATGATGATGACTGTTGAGCCCCACTGATGAGCCGTAAACGGCGAAACGCGTCTGGGGATGTTAGTCTGGCGGAACGAAAAAGGATACATATTTCTATTTCATTAACTCCGTTGGGGGTCGTTGCGGAACAATAAACCGCTTTGAGATGGGTTTTTGCGGGTTTTTCTCTTTTTAGAGAACCGACCCTTGGCGTCATGGTCCTTGACCTAGCCTTGTGGTACGCAAATTCACCGCTAGATGTAGTTATTACATCTATCTTACTTCTAACAATTGTTTGCACTTCGTTAAGTGCTGTGAGAATCCTTTTTCGTTTTGCCAGACTGTTGAGCCCCACTGATGAGCCGTAAACGGCGAAACGCGTCTGGGGATGTTAGTCTGGCGGAACGAAAAAGGATACATATTTCTATTTCATTAACTCCGTTGGGGGTCGTTGCGGAACAATAAACCGCTTTGAGATGGGTTTTTGCGGGTTTTTCTCTTTTTAGAGAACCGACCCTTGGCGTCATGGTCCTTGACCTAGCCTTGTGGTACGCAAATTCACCGCTAGATGTAGTTATTACATCTATCTTACTTCTAAAAAATATATGTTTTCATTTGAAAAAATGTAGTTGATGGTCGTAACTTATTTTTGAGCTACCCTGTATACATGAAATTACCACAAAAAAAAAATTAAAAAATCAAAATCGACGGGTACGAGCGTTTTTTGAAAAAACTTACCGCTGAATTTTAAATGAATTTAGACATTTCTTCTGGGACTCACTGTATGTACAGTCAGTCCAAAAAGTCTCCATACCATAAACGCTTTTTATACGTATTTTTAATTAATCACCAGCTAATAGGAACTATGAAATACAAAATTTATATTATTATTTCCGTTCTAATCAATATAAAATTAACAGAAATATTTTATTGAAATGTTACCTCATCATAATTTAAATAAAAAATATGCGTATTGTGTATGGAGACTTTTTGGACTGACTGTATATAAAATAATATTAAACTAAATCGTACACCCACTTATACACGATACAGAAAACACTCGAGAAGTTAGTACAAAGCAGAACTTAGTTTTTAAAGAATTCCTGAAGGGAATAATAGAACTTTTGAATCAAAAACCTTTACATTATGAATTACAGAAGCAATATTTTTTCAAAGGAAGAAAAATATATACAGTGTGTAACAAATTCATCTTTCACCATTGGGATTTCGGGAACGGTAAGGGATACGAAGTCGGTTAAATTGTGACAAAGTTGCGTAATGATTGGCCCAATAATATGCCGCGAAAAAATCTAAAATAAATACAGGGGCTTCTAAAATATTTGGAAAAATCTAAAATTTTGCATTTCGGTTTTTATTTTTGTTCCAAGAGAGAGCAGTCCAACAATAAAGTTCACTTTCCTGTTGCTACTTTTCATTCTCCAGAAGATGGCATCATCAGATCATCAACTTAATTTTTTTAAATACGGGCCTGGATTTTTTTCTTTGAATTATGAAATAATACAATACTTACTGGTTTTCCGACGTTTTATTCCTTAAATGACGATCTTAATTAAAATACACCTAGTACGTTCCTGCACTTTAGTTTTGTATCAAAAAATTTGGCTTAAGTCGAAACTGTAAAACTTAATACCTTTCTTAAAAATAGTGCTGGGTTTGTTCGAGGGAAATCAAAGTGGGTACAGTTTGTGCCTCATACATTTGGTAAATCTTGCTTCTTAATAAATCCATGTCATTTGCGTCAATGCTTCTAAATGTGCCAGAATCACTCCGATTTTTTCTAGGATTAACAGGTTTAAGTACTATGTCTCTTACCGAAGATAAAGGAGTTTTTGTCAAAGTAGACGTCTCTGCATCCATCGAATTAAAATTTCTACTCAACAACGATTGATACACATTTTTAATTATTAGTTTGGCATCGGTAGATAAATGCTTTCTTTTCAAAATGACACTTGAAGATGCCCCCCTATCGGCACAATTCCAAGGACGGCACATTCTACCACTAATAAGCCTAACTAAAAATTACTCGCCGGAAAACCACTAAAGATAAAAATTATTAAAAATCACTTTGTATTTATATATGCATCAGGCATAGGTATAAATTGAATTTGTATACCTGGTCCGGCTTTGCTCGAAAAGGTTTTAAAATTTGGGATTTCCGTATTTATTTTATGGTCGAAGGGATAATGAGGTTTTATTGCAGTCAAAAGATCAACGGTATAATTCTGCAAATATATATATATACCTCTTCCTATAACATTTTTCGAAAATTGATTATTAACGGAGTTACAGGGTGCTAATAAATTTTATTTGCGATACCTTTTGCTACGCTTATAATATTTTGATGAAATCTCGTATATTGTGCTTTTTCGGGATGAGAATACAAATCTTCCACCGTTTTTTCGCATTTTGTAGAGGGCGAAACATACGTACCCATACTTCAATTTGAATGGTTCCAACTTTTTTGTGCTACACTGTATGCGCATTTTGACTGAATATTTTTATTCTCCTAACATTTTGACATAAAAAAAGGTATACTACTTTTGTTTCGATAAATCTAACCGTTTTTGAGAAAAACACTAAAATATCATTGCTTGCATGATGTGATGAATACAAAATCATTTTAATTTATTTTATTTATTTAGTTTTGGTTTAATAACAAAATCTTAAGGTTAAAATACATAAGTTACTAGAACAATACATTAAACATTAAAATCAAAGGTTCAAAGTGACGTCATTCCTCTTCAATGCATAAATTAATTCTTCTTAAAAAATTCCGACGAACTTTATGGAATATTCCTTCATTTTGCTTAATTACCTCACAATTAGCAACAACTCTTTCTCTTAGCTCTTCGAAGCTATTCACAGGTGTCCTGTATATAAGCGTCGTCAGATAGTCCTAAGAAAGAAATCCATTGGGTTTAAGTTTAAGTAGTATACCTTTTTAATGTTAGTAGAATAAAAATGTTCAGTCAAAATGCGCAATACAGTGTAGCACAAAAAGTTGCACCATTCAAATTAAAGTATAGGTTCTTATGTGGCGCCCCCTAGAAAATGCGAAAAAACGGTGGGCAAATTTGTATTCCTCGTCAAAAAAAAGCCCCATATACGAGATTTCGTCCAAATATTATGAGCGTGGCAACAGATATTGTAAAAAAAACTGCAAATAAAATTTAACTTTAACACAGTGTAGCTCCGTTAATAATCAATTTTCGAAAAAATGTTATAGGAAAAAAGTAGCATTTATTTTTGGTCTACAATTATCCCCCTACAATCTTTTACTCCTCATTTGCGGACACCCCTGTACCTATATCCTATTCTATAGGAAAATTATGTAAATTGGACCTTGAAACGTTGATGGGGACAACTAGGCTAAAATATGTTCAATATGGTGGCACTTCCGGTTATACCGGAAATCAGTGTTAATTTGCTTATTTTAAATGGAACACCCTATATATCATTACACTTTTTCGCTCTACGCAAGATTCTAGGCAGATTTCGTATATCATGTCCTATACCTAAGTCTAAACATGTTTGACATATATGACGTTTGCAAACCTTAAAACATTATTAATTTTTCCTATAAGTATTTACTTATATTCTATAAGTTTCGAAATCCGAATTTTATTTCAAACAAACATAATTACAACAACTTTAGCAGATAATTACAAGTAGAAATAATTGGTACAATATAAGGAACTCTCCCCTATACAAGGTGCCCAAGATAATGAGGGCCCCAATGGGGATCTTCTTAATGGAAACAGATAGTACAACTTCGACTAAATGGGGAAAAAGTATCGCAATCAAATCACTAACAATATGAATACGAAATCATTTTAATTTATTTTATAATAACAAATAATAAAAGCCTGGTTATTCTAAATTCAATGATGTATTATTTATCGTTTAATTACATTTCGAGCCCTTTTAATCGTCGTTATAAAATATACCGACCTGGATCTTAAATAGTTTCATATGCTGTTTCAGCTTTTTAATCTAAAGAATGAAAGTTATGAATGTATGAAATGAACTTAAACTTTCTGATTTTTAAATGTAATTATGGCTTATTTTACTATTAAAAGTAATAGTTATTGAATTATTTATGTAATATTGTAAAATCTTGATTCAAAAGAAGTTACAATTCAAAATTTAAAAAAATATCCAGGGTTACTTGCATAAACTTTTCTAATATAAGACACACCTGTGTTACTGAAGATAAGATAATGCATTTTGTAAATTCTACATTGTTAAGATGCTGTTTATGCTTGAATGAAATCATTTCGAAAGCTTTTTGGAAAATTAATTTTTAATAATTCAATTTCAGTTTTAATTTAATTGTAGTATGCTTTTTTGCCCATGTATCTATTTGTTGTTTATTTTTACTTACTTACTGTTTTGCTATTGTGAATAGTGTTGGGAAAAACCGATGATTTTAATAATCGAGTACTTGATACTTGAACGATTTAATAATCAAGTGAATCGCTTGAGCGATTCATCACTTGACATTTTTATGACTAAGAAGAATGTGTCGATAAAACACCTGGGGTTGTTTTTGTAAGTTTTAGAAGTTGAGTCTTGATTTTGTATTAAGGAAGAACAGTTGATTCTGATTTTTTTAAAAATTATATCCTTTAATTTTTTAAAACTTTACAATCGCCGCTGGCTAGCCAGTCAAAACAAAACCCATGTCGCGATGAATCCAATAACGGATTTGGCATACTTTTTTGTATTCATTTTTTCGTTTATGTCCTTTTAATAGAGACGTCCGTCAGTCTTCTGAACGCCAAGATCGGGTATCAAACGGCGATGATTTTCGGTTGAATTTCGCTTCAATTTATAACTAGAGTAGTATTTCCTATCGAGCGAAAAACTGCTCGAGTATATGAGCAATTTTTACCTCGAACGATCACACTACCAAGCAGCACATGTCGGTCGGCGTGAAGCGAAGCTTGGGTATCGAGTGACAAGCGACGATTTTCGCTTGTATTTATAACTCGAGCAGTTTTTTCATCATCGAGATATGTCGGTTATTTCAATAATCGAGTACTCAAACGGTTTTTCGCTTGAGCGATCACAAGACTAATTGTGAATAAATGATTTTGCTTTATGATTATTATGTAATTCATTATTATAAAAGAATTTTAAAAATATCCCTATCCTGAAAATTTTATAACGATGATTAAAAGAGCTCGAAACGTAATTAAATGATTATATGTAATACACTATTGAATTTAGAATAAAAAGGGCTCTTAAAGCCGTATTAGACTCGGCAATTCTTCTCTTCCGCCATCGATGGCAATTATAACTGCACGTATTAATGCACAGTAAATCGTTATCGATAAGCTGGCGCATTGCCAACAGTCAGAACAGCAGTTTGTACTGTCGAAATCCCAAAAATACAGCCAGAACTAGAAATGGGTAAACCTGTTCGTTCTGATTACCAGTTAAAGCACCTACTGCTACTTACAAATAGCAGTTCAAAAAAGTCGCGACGAATTTGCAGTACATATGCTTAATAAAGGATCTGAACTGCTAATTTAAGTACCAGTTAGTTTAAATAGCCACTTCATAGTTACTTCGACAAACTAATAAACAGTTAAAAATAACAGAATAATTCATCTCTAGCCAGACCTGCAGAGGCAATGGCAATTATAATGGCGAATGACCCATTTCTGGTAATGCAAGACTAATACCGCCGCTGATCGAGAACGGTGTACTTTAAATAGCCATTAGCTGTTCATAGCTGCTTCGACCAACTAATAAACAGTTAAAAATAACGGAATAATCCATCTCTAGCCAGACTTGCAGAGGCAATGGCAATTATAATGGCGAATGACCCATTTCTGGTAATGCAAGACTAATACCGCCGCTGATCGAGAACGGTGTACTTTAAATAGCCATTAGCTGTTCATAGCTGCTTCGACCAACTAATAAACAGTAAAAAATAACAGAAGAATCCATCCCTAGCCAGACTTGCAGCGGCAATGGCAATTAAAATGGCGAATGACCCATTTCTGGTATTGCAAGACTAATTCCGCCAGCTGATCGAGAACGGTGTACTGCGCATGATTCCGTGCAATTATAATTGCCATTACAGGCGCAAGAGAAAAAATTGCCGACTCTAATATGACATTTTTAATTTGTCATTATAAAATCAGGGCAGTATTAGAGAAAATAAAGTTGATGATGATTGCTTGGAAACGAAATGTCGTATAAAAAAATTGTTGTTTAATCTTTGAGCTCATTTAAAGCTGCTGTGAGAATATTTTGTCAGTTTTGTAATATTAACGTCGGAAGAAAATTAAATTAAAAATTTCAATTTTCTTTCCATAACTCAAAACTTAAACATCTTATAAACATTTTTTGTATGGCATGTTGTTAGTGCTTTAATTAAGATAGTTTTTCCCATTTAATCGAAGTTACATCTCTTGACATGAACTAGATCCCCCTCCTTATCTTGGGCACCTTATATATACATAGATCGAATTGATTCCCGGTGGGACACTCAGTTATTAACTGTTCACACACCTGGACAATTTCTATATTTTTTAAGGTTAGTGATTTCGGACTTTTTAGTCTTTTTTGCAGTGACTATATTTTTTTTTCGGGAAATTTCAATTATTATGGTAATCCCGAGAAATAGGGTTATGTAATTTTTTTTTACTAATATGTATATTTTGGCGTGAATTTAGGTTACTATATTTTAGTTATTTTTTGGAAAATTAAACTGTCGATTCTAACTTTTCAACTTCCTCGGGATTCACATGCCGCAGCATATGAGTCTTTAAATTATCTTTTCTAAACGTCCGATAGTCACACTCATTGCATTTGTACTTTTTAACGTCTTCTGAATTTATATGGCGGAGCAAATGCATGTTAAAACTACTACTATGGATCGTTTCAAATGTGCATTGGTCGCATTTAAACTTTCCATCTTGCTCCGAATTCAAATGTCGCAGCATATGAGTATTGAAATTGCCTTTGTGCAAGGTCTGATAGTCACAGTCGTTGCATTTGTACTTCTTAACGCCTTCTGAATTTATATGCCGCAGCATAATATGAGTCTTTAAATGCCCTTTGCGGAAGGTCCGATAGTCACAGTCATTGCATTTGAACTTCTTAACGTCTTCTGAATTTATATGCCGCAGCATATGAGTCTTTAAATTATCATTTCTAAATGTCTGATAGTCACAGTCATTGCATTTGTACTTCTTCACGTCTTCTGAATTTATATGCCGCAGCAAATGCAGCTTGAAACTGTTATAATGGATTGTTTCAAATTTACATTGGTCGCATTTAAACTTTCCATCTTGATCCGATTTCAAATGCCGCAGCATATGATTCTTTAAACTGCTATTATAGATTGTTTCAAAATTACATTGGTCGCATTTAAACTTTCCTACTTGCTCCGGATTCAAATGTCGCGACATATGAGTCTTTAAATGATCTTTTCGAAACGTTCGATAGTCGCAGTCGTTGCATTTGTACTTCTTCACGTCTTCTGGATTTATATGCCGGAGCAAATGCATCTTGAAACTGCTATTATGGATTGTTTCAAACTTACATTGGTCGCATTTAAACCATCCATCTTGCTCCGAATTCAAATGCCGCAGCATGTGAGTCTTTAAACTGCTGTTATAGTTCGTTTCAAATTTACATTGGCCGCATTTAAACTTTCCATCTTGCTCCGCATTCAAATGCCGCACCATATGAGTTTTTAAATGATCTTTTCGAAATGTCCGATAGTCACAATCATTGCACTTGTACTTCTTAACGTCCTCTGATTTTACATGTCTGAGCAAGTGCATCTTGAAATTTTTGTTACGGATTGTTTCGAAGTTGCATTGATCGCATTTAAACTTTCTAACCTGCTTCAAATTCTTATGATGCAGCATATGAGTCTGTAAATGACCTTCTTCAAAGATCTCATAGTGGCAGTCATAGCATTTTAATTTCTCAATGTCTTCCGGATTCATATGCTGGAGCAAATGCGTCTTTAAATGACTTTCATAACATGTCTGATATTTACACTCACTACATTTCAATTTAAACTGACAACAGCATTTAAACAATTCAAATTGTTCTTGAGAGTTTATATTATGTTGTAAATGATGCTCCGATATAATTTCTCCTGGAAATGTTTCAAAATTGCAGCGATGACATTTTAACACTGGATCATTCGCGGACTTAAAACTTCCAGGCAATAAATTACTTTCAAGCAGCATTTGATTGCCATATTGATGACTTTCCCCGGATGTGTGTCCTGGCAAATCTTGATTAAGACCAGCTGGCAAGATACTGAAAAGATAAAAAAAAAATAATAACACAATGGGTCGGGAAATAAACCACCAAAATAATGACATTGTTACACGTGGAAAAAAATTACCATACCTTAAATGAAGGGTGAAATTCGAAAATATGTTAAATTTGGCAACTAAAAAATTAAGGTTGATGTGCTTTTAGATTTTCCTTAAAAGAAGAATGTATTTTTAAATTGCCCACCTTATTTACGACAAAGCACGAGTTCAAAAAGTAATCAGTCTCTCAGTCAAACCCTCCCGAGCGAGTATAAATAACACCAGGTATGATTCCACGAAGGGAGGCGTGGCTTATATCTCTCGCCAATACGTCCTATCTTAAAGTGAATACAGTAGTAAATAAACCACGTGACTAAAGTGTATTTTTTTAGTTTTCTTAGTTAGTTTATAAGGCACTATAGAGAAGAGCGATATTTTTATATCGCTGACTTTTACCGGTGTCTTAGATGGTCACCAGCTTAACCAGTAACCCAATCTCAGCCATGCAACGATTAGGTCGCTGTTTTAAAGTTCCCTCATTCTCGCCACTTCTCGATGTCTCTCGGGGCAGTTAGATGATTACCAGCTTATACCGGTGGCAAAATCTCAGCCAAGCGACCGATCCCGCAGCGACCTAGGTCGCCGTTTTAAAGTTCACTTGTTCTTGCGGCTTCTCGGGTCGGGTCGCATGGTGACACGGCACTGGCAAGCCGTAGCGAGAAGCGATGTCTGGACGACGATGTTTATTATTGCTCGTTCATGTTGTAATCATGTAATTTGTTGTATTGTTTCAAACTTAATTAATTTAGAGTACCTATTTGATTTACTGTATGATAGGAGTGAATATATTATATTGTGGTAACTCTAACTATATTTGGAACTGTTTTATGCAAGACCGTGACCAATTTGCTAATTGTAATATTTGCAAGAAAACAATTTTCTATTAAACTAGAAACTCTAATATGCGAAAACATATTAAATCAAATCATCCCACCGTTTTTATTTCTTCTTGCAAGAATATCGAAAATGACGAATCAAGCAATAATAATGAACTAGGATTAAAATTTAATATGGATACCAACGCAATACGTAATACGACTTGCAAACAGCGACGAGACCTTTATTTCTTTTAGTTAACAACCAGCGCCCAGTTCTTATTCTTAAATCTTAATAGACATCGGATCGCTAATCTAAACAGCGACTTGTTAAAAGTAACCAGTTACTGTGTGGTCGCTGTCACCGGTATATCGGTGACTTAAGAGTCACTGCTAAGCTCATCTCTAATGCACTATTAAAAGCCCTGAAAAAATGGTTGGACGTTAATTAATTCTCTTTTTTAGTGATCTCTAAAAATCGGCGCTAAAATTTTTTTTTTGTAATTTGTATATTTGTATTAGGTACTGTGGAAACATATTGAAAAAGTTAGAGATTTATTTATAGAATATCATTTACAATAAAATTGTTTTGAGGCTTAATCTCAGGATTTTCAAGATTGATGTTTCCTCGAGATCCCGGGATTTCGGTATCCCGGGATTTTGGCCGGGATTGGCACCTTTACCCTATATATGTATTGTCAGGTGATAGTAAAATCGTATAAATATGTATAAAAATTTTTTCCTACAAAAAATAAAAGTTTTTCTTCATAATTTAGATGGTCAATAGGCCCAGAAAATAGCTGTTTAGCATTATTTGCTTATTCCTAATACCTCCCTGTAGAAAGTATCTTCAGGTGGTTGGGAAATGATTTTCCATACGTATTTATATGATATCACTACCACCAGACAAGCACAGTGGTATTCTTAACGTATTTGCTTTTAGTCAAGTATAGCTCATATTGTCCACATACATGCTAGCACAACAATTTTTATTGCAGGGGATTTTAATATTGAAATGTTGATAGATAATCCCAATAAGAATATGCTTTCCTCTTTAATGAACTTTTATAATATGGAAGGAACAGTCATTGAAAACACTCGTATAACGCCTAATAGTAGTAGTTGCATAGACAACATTTTTACCAATCTTGAAAAAGTAGATACAATCCGATCAGACCGCACAAAGAATGTCTTTTAGTGTTTTACAAGATTCAGTCAAACAATTTATACATAAGAGATTTTTCACAGAAAAAAACAAAAGAAATTTTTTGATGCTACTACTGGAATAGTTAATGAACACGATGTTAATATGCAGTGGAATGTTTTTATTGATGAGTATAAAAACCTTTTTAATCAATGCTTTCCCTAGTTATGGCGTATAAAAATTTAAAAAAAAATGCAAAAATGCAAAAGACACTGACCAAATAAAGGATTGTAAACATAGATTAGATACATTACTGGTTTTATCAAAACATAGTAACCACTATAAGTTAATTTATAATGAAACAAAAAAACAATATGACGATCTAATAAAATGACAAAAATGTAGCAACTATGAAAAGAGGGTAAAAAATTCTGACAATAAACATAAATGCATGTGGAACATATGCAATGAAATAAATGGCAAAATAAAAGACAGTGTTTGTCAATCCGGTGAGCAGATACAAAAATTATCTAATAATTTTAATGATAATTTACTTAATATTGTTCCGGATTTATTAAAGAATCAAAAAAATGTACCATTTGTATGTAACATTATTGAAAATAACCAGTCTATGTATCTAAAGCCGGTAACTACTAATGAACTATTAGACATAGCTAGTAGATTAAAAAGTAAATATAGTAGCGGCGAGGATGAAATTCCAACGAGCATTGTCAAATTATCTGTTATAAAAATTGTAGACATCTTAAAATATATATTGAATAACTCATTAAACTTTGGAATTTTTCCTCATCAACTAAAGTTAGCAAATATTAAACCTTTATATAAAAATAAAGGATCCTTAGACAATTTAAACAAATTGAGTCGCCGTGCGGTATCCGCACAGGCAAGTCGCCTAAGCAAGTGAAATTTATTTTTTGCGAGGAAAGTAGTGTATTCATTATTGTTGTTTTTTTCACTTGACCAACGAGAACTATGAGTAGAGTCAACACATTCAGTATTAGTTTCGCAGATGTGCCTGAAAAACTTTCAGCTTTAGAGTATCACACGTACGTGCAAAAACAATTGCAACTGAAATATGAAGAGGTAATATCTCTTGGACTATATGGCAAAAAGATAGTAATAAAGGTAACGTCCACAGAAGTATTTGAAAAAATATTCGAATCATATGATGGCAAGCTCTCATTTAAGTCGAAAGATCAATGTATATATCCTGTTCATCTGGAAAATGAGAGTGCGAAAAACACAGTTAAAATTCATAGGATACCAATAGAAGTACCAGAGCAAGATATCAAAGCAGCACTCGCATATTTTGGAAACATTGAATCGATCAAGAATGACTTTTGGCGAGACCTACCATATAAATGCTACAACGACACCAAAATTTTGAAGATGGATATTAAAAAGCCCATACCTTCTTATGTTACGATCGCAGGGAAACTATACTGGATCACATACGTGGGACAAACACGAACCTGTAGAAGGTGTGGGTCTACAGAACATGAGATCATAAAGTGTGATAAGGCTCCTATCCACCGATTAAGGAGTTACGCCTCTGTCACATCCAATATTGAACCACCAACGGTAGAAAACGACATCTGCAATACTACAGAGAGGGAATTAGGAGATGGAAATAACCACAACACAGAGCAAACAAAAACTACGACAGAGGTAACACCACAAGATACTACAAGTAACGAACAGCAGGACGAAAATCCTGAGGACATGTGTTTTGGATTTGACAAGACAACCCAAAATGAGGCAAGCATATATGTAGAGAAAATGAGGAACTCACAGCAAGTTAAAAGGCTAAGGAAATACGATCCAGCATCAAGTGAAACATCCGGAGACGAACTGGTAAAGAGACAACCAACAAAAAAACAAAATATAGCATGGACAGAGGAAACAGACCGCGAGCAGTCAATGGATTCAACTTAACTTTCGATAATCAAGGTATGAATGACAATAGCACGAACTCTATAAGTGCGACCTCCTCGGTATCATATTCGATCGCTACGATTAATATCTGTGCAATTTCATCTGATTTAAAATTACATTTACTTAAGAATTTTGTATATAGTAATAATGTAGATATCTTGTTTTTGCAAGAGGTGGCAGTGACAAATTTATCCTTTATTGGAGGATATAACGCGATTTTAAATGTAAACGATAATAAACGCGGAACAGCGATTTTAATTCGGGATGGTCTGTTCTACGATGATGTTATTTTATTGGAATCATCTAGGGGAATATCGCTTAAAATTAACAACGTAAGGTTTGTTAACGTTTATGCTCCCAGCGGTTCCCAAAACAGGGCGGATAGGGAAAACTTCTTTAACACACAAGTCTGTTTACTAATTAAGGTAGGAGAAAAGCTTATAATGGGTGGAGATTTTAACTGCACATTGTCTGAAAACGACTCTAACAGTCAATATTTTAACACATCGAAAGCACTTAAAAAAATTACCTCTAACTTTGACCTACTAGACGTTTGGTCCTTGAAACACGGCAACGCAAAGGGATATACTTATTTTCACAATAACGCTGCCTCTAGACTAGATAGATTTTACATACCAAAAAATAATAGCAACGTAATAAGCGAAGCTAAAGTAATTTCAGTAGCTTTTTCAGATCATAGGGCATTACTCTTTACCCATAAATTTCCTTACGGGGACAACACAAATTTTTTTAGGAATCGAGGACTGTGGAAACTAAATAATTCAATACTCGCAGATAGGGAATCCACAGATCTATTTAAAATAAACTGGAACAACTGGATAAAAACTAAAACACGTTACCCCTCGGTTGTGGAGTGGTGGTGTAACTACGTCAAGCCTAGAATCGAGAAATTCTATAAATGGAGGGCGGGAGTGATAAACAAAAACAAAAAAAGAAAAATAGAATTTTTTACTCAATGCCTAAAAGAACTGATGGACTCTGAAAATTTTGACGTAAATACTTATAAAGATATTAAAAAATTCAAGGCGCTTATACTAAAGGAACAAAAGGGGCAGTTAGAGGGAATTAAAATCAGGGGTAGATACTACGAACAAATCGGAAATGAGAACTTCTCACTATTTCATTTAATTAAAGAAAAACAATTAATTAAGAAAAAAACAATAGATAAAATTTACATAAATAACGAAATTATCACGGATAAAAAAACAATTGGCGAGGAGGTACACAAGTATTTCAAAAATCTATATCGGAAAACAAATGAGTTACCAAATTATGCAGATTTTCCACATATTTTTCAAAATACCATTTCAAACGAAACCAATACATCTCTTAAAACCAGCATTCTAGAGGAACAGCTTAAAAATGTAATAAAAACCCTTCCCAGAAACAAATCCCCGGGACCAGATGGCATCACTCCAGAATTTTATATATTCTTTTGGAACACAATTAAAACCGAACTTTTGCAAATTGTAAATGAAATTCATAAGGGTGAACAAGTACCCGCAGTTTTTAAAAAAGGCGTTATCGTAATGGTACCTAAGACTAAGGAACCAAACAAGCTTAACGACTACAGACCAATTTCTTTACTAAACTGTGACTACAAATTATACATGCGAATTCTTAAAACAAGATTAAGTCCCCATCTTGAACAGCTAATATCAGAGAGCCAAACGTGTGTTACCAAAAACAACAATATCTTTGTATCACTAAGTAAACATAGAGATAATGTTGCCAGCGCTATAGTCAATAAAACCAACAACCTCCTTCTTAGTCTTGATTTTGATCATGCGTTCGATAGAGTCTCTCATGATTTCCTCTGGTTCGTTATGAATAAATTTGGATTTGACATACAAATTGTAAATAACCTCAAGTCTTTATACAACGGTGCTCAATCAATAGTTCAGGTAAACAATAAATACAATAATGTAATTAATATAGAAAGAGGGGTACGCCAAGGTTGCCCCATGTCTATGATTTTGTTTGTTTTGTGTATAGAAACCCTCATATGTCTTCTAAACAATAACAATATCAATGTTAACGCCTACGCCGATGATCTAACTCTTATTATAACATCGAATACCGGTATACACAGAAGTAAAGCTCAAATAGATATATACTGCAGATACAGCGGATCAGTCTTAAACACAGGTAAATGTAAAGCGATTGAGTTAGGGCCAAAAGAGAAACATAAATTCAAACAATTAGAATATGAATGGTTCAAAATTGAAGAAAGTATTAAAATATTGGGAATACATTTTTATTCAACAGTGCATACAATGGTCAAAAACAATTGGTATAATAAGGTTAACGAAGTGCGTAATATTATTATGACGAATATAGACAGGGACTTAAGTTTGTTACAGCGCGTGGCTTTTGTAAATACCTATGCGCTGTCAAAAATTTGGTTTTTGGCGCAAATTTTACCGATTCCCGTAGGGGTCACTAAGAGGCTAAACTCAATATGCGGGTGGATTTTGTGGCGGGGTAGCTGTTTAAGGATCGCAAGAACAACCTTGATACGGCCAAAGAACGAAGGTGGTCTGGCTCTGACTGATCCGTGGTTAAAATGTAACACTTTATTAATCAAAAATATAGTTCTAAATGTCAAAAAAGGAACAATTCAAAACGTTAATATTTCACAGGTATTAAACCCTCCTAACCCTTTCCTATACCCTTGCGAATATCCACATATTAGAAGATTTGTACAAGAAGCTGCGTATATGCCAAAACATATGCTACAGGACGGTGATACTAAGGCCAGACATATATATTTGTCCCTCCTTAAACAAAATAGAGAAATTCCCAGTGCTTTTAAAAAAATTAACGATACGGCCCTTGTAAAAAATATATGCGAACACTTAGATAACAAAGTACTAGACCATGAACAACGAAGCCTAATATTTAAATTAATACATCAAGCATACCCATTTCTTACAAATCTCAAAAAAATAAACAAAGCGCCATCAGATATATGTCAAAATTGTAACATGAATAGGGATAACTTAATGCACAGATTCTTATGCACACAGCAATCGCGATTAATCTCGATTCTCCTCATAAAAATGGTCAATCGAATAACGGAAACGCAGAGTAGACTATCTACAATATTAAACCTAGCATTTAAATATAACACCAAAAGACAAAACCATCGAACTCTGTATCTTGCAATAGAAACCATAGAATATATTTTAAGCAATGGAGTTAATGCCACCCTTAGCGATTACAAAGAGTTAATAAAAACAAAATATACTAGATTAAATAAGTTAGATCCCAACCTAATTATCACTTTGGGAAACCTATTAGACTAGAACATATGACTTTCAATGTAAACTATAAATAAGTATCTTATATTAAATTTTAATTAAATATGACTGACAAATGTAAATACTGTATGTAAACATGAATAAAGAGAATTAAAAAAAAAAAAAAAAAAAAAAAACAATATTCTTCCAAGCTTTTCAAAGATATTTGAAATGGTTATGTGCTCTAGGCTTTTGGAATTCATGGAGAAATGTAACATCATTCCATGATGATCCCTTAACAAGCAGAACTGTATCGTCAGCAAAACGCTGCCTTATGCAATCACACACATTTTCTTTAAATAATTTAAGTATTTTCATTCCTACCTGCTTCCCTTTTGTTCCAGATCCTGTCGATTGATCTCTAGTTCCTCACTTTTAATTTTCCAGTCTTCGTAGACATTTGTTGTTTCACATTTCAGTTCATTATGTGTCGAAAAGGATGTAGGGTCTCTATAAAACACAAAATTTTTATTTTAAGAAGGTATAAAAGCACCTGGTGTTGTTAGCGACTGTCTGGCGGGTAATTCCAATTTTTTTCACTAATTAGTATTGTATTAGGCCATCTAAGGAGAAATTTTTATACTGGAACAATAACAATACCCAAAAATTGATTTAGATTACCACAATGTGCTAAAATTTTGACACTATATTATTGAGCAAACTAGTTTCAGCTATCTATATGGCTCCACAAGGTAAAATATTGTGTTTGGGTTTTCTTTTTACTTAAAATATGATTATTTTGAAAGCATTCTCTATTACCCAGTACCTACTATAAACTCTGATGATGGCAAAATAAGTGGGACACACTCTTTCATGCAGTAAACAAAAGTACCTGCCTTTGGGCAAGTGATCGTTTAGAGTAAATCAATCTAACGTTGATTAATCTTTAGTGGCAATCTTATTTAAAATTTTAAGTTTGCAAAATATATTTTTTGAAACTAGCTTTACAATTTCTCACTTGCTGATAGTACTGTATGTACTGATTTTATGTTTTACTACATACATATGATCTTTTTGACACATGAAATTTTATTATCTTATTGATCATATCGCACCTCACAGGTTTAAGTATGCGAAGTTTTACCAAAAAATAATATAGTATAAGAATTTAAGACTGTGCAAGCTGAGAGGTTTATTCACTATGTTTCTAGATCTACTTACATATAATCAGGTTGGCTGAAGGGCGTGCTGCAAAAGTAACGGTCCAGGACATTTCTCATCGCTTCCCGACTTTCAAGTTGAGGAAATATGTAATTCTCTGGTTTAATTTCTTCAAGTTTTATAAATTCAACTGGAACATTTTGAGTTTCAAAATCCTCCTGGTTTGGCTCCGTTTTAATTGCTAAGGTACTCACATACTCCATAGGGGCTATGTTTCGAGCAACCTCTGATAAATTATTTTCTTGATTTGTTTCGGTTTTGATCATATTTAAAACATCCGTATTAACACAACTTTCTCTATCTTTATACATACTATTTTGATAAGCCTGTTCAGATAAAAAATCATGCATTTCATTGTTTCTCGCGATTCCTGCTTCCAGAAGTAACTTATCCGGCATTAAACCGACTATTTCGTTGGGTAGGGGAGTCCCCATTTCTTCGTTATATTTATCTCGTACTGAAAGATATCTAATAATATTATAAGAGATCAAAACAACAATGGCTATCCAAATTAAAATGGCTTCCGTCCGCTCAACGGAAGATTTATTTTATTACAATTGTCCCGGTTGACCAGGAATGCCAATCTAAATATAGCCCCAGACTGTGGTTCTCAGGGCGAGTTTTTTATTCCACTCAACGTCGAATGTGATTCTACAAAGTGTAGTTTTTCATTTAACAGAAGTAATAATTTGGCCATGCCAGATGGTATCATTGGCCGGTTGAGAGGTAGTGGCGGGTTAAGAAATTAGCTTCCCGAATCTTGGTAACTAGCCGAATTTTAACGATACACTTGAGCCGCATGTTTATTACCCCCTTTAAGCAGGAAGTCATTAAAAGGTATGGTCAATAATTTGGCATAAATATGTTTTGCCAGCCAGAACAAGGTTAGAAATTCAACAAAAAAGAGATGGGTATCCTATCTGAAGAAATCCCAATCTCTTTTTATCTTCTGTCTTCATGTCAACAGTTTGGCCTCTGCGAACGTCGGATTTTCTATCAGCGGTTTGGGAGCGAACAAACCCGAACGAATCTATTATATTGGGCGTTATAAAACTGTTGTTTTTTTTTTACGAAAGTTCAAAACACCCTGCGGAGTATACCGAGATACTGATTCTAGGTTTACTTCAATTTTTTTTATGATATTTATTGTTGTTTCGATAATTGAAGCAAGTCGTCCACTTTGCGGTGTTGTTATTTCTTAACTAAAAAATCTAGGCACTTTAAATAAGAATTGTGTATTTCATGAAGTAACAGAGATAAACAAATAAATCAAAAAAGACAGTGTGAAGGAAACATGAAACTTTCATTTGGCTGTATCTGCAATAACAAGCAATGCCTAGTATAGTCCGCAGAGTGTTTTCAAAAAACACAACAATACAATACAATACAATACTTTATTTCTTTTCTTTATCAACAAATATCAAAATTCAATTGTCAAGTTTACAATAATATAATTTAATCAAAGGATCTTAAACTAGAAATTACTTAAATTATTTTAAGACATCATTAATAAAGAGAAAGAGGGAGAAACCGGAAAAAAAGCACCTAGATGACTGAACATCTGTATGTGCTTAGAAAACAGGAATGATATAAAAAGAAAAAAAAAACAAGAACAAACTCTATACAAAAAAAGACCTAGGTTAGTTCGAACAGACAACAGGAAACCTGTTAGCATCTAAAAAAGTGACATAAAGACTTCCATATTGTCAAAAATAAATCTCCGACATTTTATCTTAAACAATCTAATTCTAGTGACATTTTTTATGTGTAACGGTAGAAAGATTAAAGATTTTTGGCGCCAAACAATTGACAAACCTGAGATTAACATTAGTGTTACTATTTGGTATGATAATTTTCCTATTAGATTGCCTCCAGTATGATACGGATGGAAAATGTAATTTTTCAGTTTATGATTTTTATAAACAAAAGAACATACTTCAATGACATACAAAGCTCGAACATTAAATACTTCCCCCGTGTAGAGAAGTTGTGTTGAAAAACGTTTATGTTTCTTATAAAGTACCTTATGAATATAATTTTGTGCCAACTTTAAGGGTTTTAGGGCATTATTAAGACCACCCCACACAACTATGCCATACCTTATTAAGGACTCGACAATAGCTTTGTAAACTGCAATTAGAAGTTTCTTACCCAAGATTTCTCTTAGGATGTAAAACTTGTAAATTAGCTTTCTTACACTTTTTGCCAAGTGAAGAACATGCTGGTCCCACTTTAAGTGTTTGTCAACAGTTATTCCCAAATATCTTGTCGATGGAACTTCATTAATTAAGTCATCCAAATTATCAATTTTAATATGTTCAAAATCGGGGCGATTAGCCTCATTTAAGGAAAAGGAGATATAGTTTGTTTTCTTAACGTTGAGGGATAATTTAAAAGTATCAAGCCAATTTTTTATTTTATAAATTCCATTAATTGTATTACTTATGTTTTACCTCGTGCCAGGTTTTTCCAGAAAAAATAGCAGCTGTGTCATCAGCATATGATATTATGGATCCATTATTTAAATTCAATTTAGTTAAGGAGTTTATGTATAAAATGAAAAGAATTGGGCCCAGTACGGTACCTTGTGGTATGCCTATTTTAACATCCAGAGGATCACTCAAGATATTGTCAATTTTAACAAACTGGTTTCTATCCTTTAGGTAGCTTTGAAATACCTCCAACGCGGCGCCCCTAACATCGTGCTTATGTAATTTCTCCAAAAGCAGGTCATGAGGCACCGTGTCAAAGGCCTTGGGCCAAATCCAAAAACACAGAGATACATTTTTCGTTGCTCTCTAACGTATCAGTTACCTCCTTCGTAAGTTGATACAGCGCGTCAGAGGTCCCAACGCCGTTAATAAACCCGTATTGATTCTTTGAGAGCATCCCTGCCAAAAATGCCATATAGAAACTTATAAAAAAAAACTTATAGATCTATAAGATTGAATATGTATAATACAAGTAAAATCCTATAAATCTATAGGATTCTATTCGGATAGTGAAACAGCAATTTCTTATAGGTATATAAGACTGTATATGACTCTTCAAAAACGTCGCCTACAAGCTTGAATAGTTTTGAATATGTAATATTTCAAGTAGTTTAATAGGATTCAATCAGTTTTAATGAGTCCTTACCAGTCTTGATAATATAAAACTTATAAGCAGTAATATACCACCTCATAGGATTGTACATGGTCTTAAGAGTCTTTACATGTCTTAACAGTATAAAACACATATATTATATTATGGCATTTATAGGTTTATACATGGTCTTAAAAAGTCTTTATCTGTCTTAATAGTATAAAACACATATATTGTAGTATGGCATTTTATAGGTTTGTACGTTGTTCTCTACAGTCTGTACACGTCTTAATAGTATAAAACACATAATAATATAGTATCATATTATGGCATTTTATAGGTTCGTACTTGGTTCTCGACAGTCAGTACACATCTTAATAGTATAAAATACATATATTGTAGTATGGTATTTTATAGGTCTGTACAGTTGGTATAGGTCTTAATAGTATTAAACACAATGATAATTAGAATAATACTTACCCTTAAATGTATATTTTTGGTAGATTTGCCCTTTACTGATTTTTTTGATATTGCTAAATAGTTTTAAAAAACGGAAGAGGAACTGTGGTGTAAATTAGTAAGCACTGGTTAACTTTTCCATAACAAATTTATTTAATAAAAATCAAAAATCATCATATATATATATAATATATTTCATGTGCCATCTTCCATTCTAAAAAGAAAGAAAAATAAATCAATAAATATTTTGAAAATAATTAACTAATTCATCAAATATTAATTAAATGCTTAAATTAAAACTTGCAAAAATGTAATATTTGCATTTAAGGTTAACATACTGGTAAAATTAGATGTTTTTAATATCACTGATGGCCTATATAATACCTCGTAAGTACATCAACCGCCAAAAGAGATGCTTTGCAATACCTCAGACGCACATTTCGCGTGCAATATATACTGAAAAGTTTTTTTCGTTATACAGCCACAAGTGTTATTCAGAGCACATACAAGGTATTCCACCTAGAACAGTGATATTTTTTAAAAATAAACATAAATAGGTTGTCCATACCTCAAGACCTCTTCGTCAAAATTCAAATCTTCTTTCCCAATCTCTTTCACGCATGTCTGTTCATCTAAAATAATTATATTATTATCAGTAAAGTGAGTAAACATAATGTAGGTATAGTTTTCATCCGTATCTACTTGTCCTCTACCTCATCCAATCGCTTTTTCCTTTTTGTGGCTCGTTAAAACCTATCAATCTGTATATCACCCACAGAATGAGAACTAATATATCCCATATTTTGATTTGGAATCCAATCAGGATGGCCCTTCTGAAGTAATGCAGCAGGCGCACCTAAAAAAGGAGTTTTTTAGAATTTCATTCCCTGATGTCATCTTTATATTTTATTACCAGTTTTGAAATGTCTAGAGCAAACACGTCCATGCATCATTTGGGATTCACTTAATGGTCCCCTTTGATAATAGATAATTGGTCCACATCCCTTGCCTGTGTTTAGATAAAGCATTTGGGCGGTTACCAGCATTTTTCATAGCAGCAGGTATATTCTAAAACGCCTTACATTGTCTCTATTTCCTCTTATCCCACACGGCACTACTGCACAAAATGACGGCATTAGCAGTTTATTATCTTATAATAAAGTCACTTAAACGATCTCAAAAATAAAGAAACACAACACATCACCTAACCTAGTTTGCCGGGTTTGCCCCTCAGGCAAAATGGCTGCCGCGTTGTGACGTCATTCGAAAATTGTCAATTAAATAAATTTCAGTATGTTTTCTCTTGCCATGTTATGAAACTATATGTATGTATATGAATAAAAACAAACTTATTTAGAATCATAAATCACCTATGAAAAAATACTCATAAGGAGACAAATAAGATGTTGCGTATTCAAACCTACAAAATACATATTAATAGTTTGACATATTTACTCTTATTGAAACATATTAAATGCTCTATGTGTCTTTGCATATAAAAATGTATCAAAATTATGGCTCATTGAAACTTATTAAATATTAAAGTTTTTTGCTTGTTGAGTCGTCTAAAATATATGCCTTATCAAAAACATATTAAATCCCAAAGAAATTTTAATAGATTTATTATTATAAAAATGTATGGTTTATTTCTATAAGGATTTATGATACATTTCAGTATGTTTTTTCTTGCTAATATTATGAAACCAATTTAGAACCATAATCACCTATGAGAATATACTCATAGAGATTCCAACCAGGTATTGCGTATACAAACCCCTACAAAATATTTAAAGAAAATACATATTAAAAGTATGACATATTTACTCTTATTGAGACATATTAAATGCTCTATGTGTTTTTTCATATAAAATAGCTTAAGAAATCTGCCATATCATAACATATTTAAACATATTAAACCTATTCATTTTAATCCTTTCAAAATGTGATTTTTGTAACTTTATAAGAAATAACATATAGACTTACTTAAATGTCAATAAGGTTTTCCTTATAACCAGCTTTTCTTATAGAATAATAATAGAATCCTATAAAGGCCAGGCAAGGCTAATTTCGAGACATATAGAAAACCAGCTTGCCTTATTGAATCCTTTTAAAACTTATTAAAGTTCTATATTTTTTTACAAGACTGTATATGGCATTTTTGGCAGGGATGTTATTCAGATCAAAGTATTTCAAGATCCTGTCTTTAAGACATTTCTCGAACACCTTGGCAAAATTATTAATCAAACTAATCGGGCGATAATTATTTATACTTGATTTATCTCCAGATTTGTAAATTGGGGTAACTATTGAAATTTTAAATTGTTTTGGAACTTCGCCACTACTGAAAATTAGATTAATTATATGTACAAGAGGAGAAATCAAGTACATGTGTTTTTTTGATAATTCTGGTATCCAGTTTATCCATGCCCGGGGCACTATCATTTTTTAAACTGTTTATGTGTTTGATGACTTCATTTCCATTGACAGGTTCCAGGAACAAAGATGATGAGGTATTAGATTCTGCCCTGAATTCGTTGATGGGTTCCTGAATTTTTTTAAGCGTATCTAGGTAATCCTATGTTTATAAAATATTTATTACAGTAATCAGCGAGATCTTTATTTGTAGTAATACCAGTGGAATTGATAGTAATTGGTAGAGCGTTTTTTTTGCTATTCGACCGGCTATCTGAGGCTTCAGATATCAAATTATATACTTTTCTCATGTTATGCCCGGCATTGTCAATTTTTTCCTTATAATAGTCATATTTGCACTTCTGAATAATCTTTTTTAGATTGTTTCTGTATTGTATGTAATTGTGGTGGTTAAATTCGTTATAATTTGTTGCAAGATCTCTTTTCATTTTATCTCTAATTTTTATGCTTGATATGATACAACAGTTTTATAACACCCGGTATTATACTAAAGTCTACTTTTTTAACCAAAATAATAAAGGAAGTTATTCTTAAGAGACGTGGACACATATATTTCCACACTAAATACTTTTTATTATCATTAGCTTTTATTGCGTTATTTTGCTAGTGACTCTAAATGTTGTAATCTAAATCTAATGTAAGTCCTGAATCTTGATATACTAGTGTGCTTTCCAATTTAACCATCATTATCGGTTGCGGTTCAATATATTCTTAAAAAAGTGCGTCTTCAGGAATATGTTCTTTATTGTGGTCCCAATCTGACTCTACTTTGATAACTTGGTTCTCTATATCAGCAGCCGAGGGCAAATCTGTGTACTCTTTTGCTGCAGGTGGAAAGAAAGAGCGATTGAATATTTCATCTTCAAAGAGTAGTTGGTTCTGTACCATGGAGATTTCCTGTTTTCTTATGTGATCCGATCAAATCGATTTCATTGCTCGACGTCAATGTACTTTCATGTAAGGCTTCTTCCATCATGAGAAAATATAACAAATATATTAGTGTAGATTCAAGATTATCTTTAAAGAAATAAATAATGGAACATTTCGTTATCGGTACAGGTTTTTGTTACACAAACACAAATTAGGCAATCCAAACCACGTGACTTTTCATCTGTCAAAATTTCCTTGGTGGGCAAACAAACCCATTGTTTGCATTGATTTAGATAGGTTTATTACCTTTCTTAGGAGTTTTAAACCATCTAAATTCTAAATATTTGCTGGTTCTGGCTACTTCTGTTAAGACCATTTAATTGTGAAAACGTACCAGTGTGTTTTATCATGCAGAGTTCATATTTGAAGAAATTATTGCAATAATACTCGGACGTAGACCAGAGGTATGTTTGTTTACATTTTGATTATACTTTCAATTTAAGATTCATGAGCATTTTTCTCATTTAAATAGTAAAATTCTATTCTTGAATATCATATTCAAATGATATAAAATTATAATTTGTTTTAGATTTCTAATGAAGCTGAAATTAATAACGGATTTGAATCTTTTTACCATGGCAGTTGTTGATCGTATTTCGATTTTTGTAGCCTTAACACATAGTTTTTATTCACATGAACAGATGAAAGCCTACAAAACCCTTGAAGCTCATTAATATTTTTCAGCCAGTTCTGTTATAAATCTTGGAACGAAGGTTGTAAATGAGTTCTATGTCATGCTTGGAAAGGTAATTATTTTTGTTTACTTCAAGTGTTTGATACCTAGTGCAGGAGTGTCCAACTTTTTTTATAAGATCTTTCACTTTTGAACTAAAAAAATTTAAGGTGTGTCTCTCAATTTTCGGAATGCAATACTTTATATTACTTAATGTATATAATATTCTTTTTCAGCTGAAGCATTCACAAAAAGCCAATGCTAAACCAATTTTTGCTGTGGAATATATCAACAGAAATAAAGGTACGATTTTTTGTACCGATGTACCTGCTGTTATTGTCCACGGAACTGCCCATTATCCCAATTGCAAATATGAACTTCGGCACAGTTTCTGGTTCGTTAAGACAGAGGTAGCTTTACCTTCAGTGTTCAAAGAAGGGATGGTAAATTTATTCAAATATGAACTCAAAACCTTGCTTACTTATTTTTATTTAAAAATAATTTGTTTCCATATTTTCCATTTGGTAAATATATTATTTATATTAAATGTATTGTTTTATTTATATATATAATTCAGTGCGTATCAAACATTTAAATATAAGTACTTATACTAAATATCCTTATTTAACATGAATTGTTTTTAAAAACAAGTATTATCAAAATATGTTTATTTACAAATTGTATGTACGTACTATATGTTCTACAAGATTCAAAATATATGTTTAAAACTATGTAAGTATATTTTTAATTATTATAAAACTTAAGTAGATAAAGTGATAGGAAAAAATATTTTAAAGTTCTCTTCGAGTAGGGCCATTTGAATAGCTAACTACACACTCTCTGGTTTCTTAAAATTGATTCTGTAAGATCTTCCCTCTTGATAGCTGCTCTATTAATCACATATCCCGCCTTTTCTTTGATAAATCGTTTATTTGTGGGTAATGAATAGTCTTTTTTACTGCGAATCAAATGAAACTAAGGAAATGGTCGCGATCACGACGGCTTCCACAATTTGACCACAATACACGTTGTCGGTATTTTTCTTCCACAAATACTTATTATATACACTTAAATGAATCTATTCTAATAATAAATTTGTTAACAAAAGACCTCACAATCACAGTAAAACGCTCCAAAAACACTACGAGTTTCACAGTAAACATATGGACACGACCTTTGTTTGCCCACCAGATAACCTAAAAAATTTTTTTGACAGGTCGTTGGATTGGTCAATAACAAGCAATACTAAATAACCTCCAAATGACCAAATGTATTCAAACGTCAGAGGTCAGATAGATGTCAAATTACGTAATACAGAAAAGAGCAATTGGTAATCCGGACCATTAGTTGCATAAATTTACCCGATAAAAAATCTAAGGGCGCGTTGGTAAGGGTCTAGGAACTGAAACGTTCCTTTTCAGACATCTGGCGCAGCAGTAAAAATATTAGAATTATAGCCTTTAACCATTGGTGAAAGTTGAAACAAAAGAAGCATAGCAAAAATGTATTTACTAAAATCAAGCAAAGAAATCAAACTTCGGACAGAGACGTTACGAGTAAATTTCTTCATCATCTATCATAAAACCTTGAATTTCGATATAAATATGTTAGGTTATGTACGCAGTGCTAAAATCTTTTAAAATAATGACTGAAATGAATATACAGTAGGTTTGTTCCAACACCCTATTTTTGTATCGTTCTAGAACCGTCACGAAACTGTTGGAATCGATTTTGTGCGCAGGCGTTAATTTTGCACTGTTTGTTGCCGATGCACAAGGGAGGCAAGGTTGGTACGTTTTTGTGACCATTCTGTGTAAAAATCTCAGCTGATCGCCTGTCTGATTCTAGGAAAGAAGTTTAGTAATTAGTTAATTATCATAACATTCATAAATCACAACCCTGCTTTTGTTGTTTTGATTTCTTCGTCTAAGCTTGAGTATTATCTTTTTTCGTTCCGTTTTGTTGTATTTAATAATCATGAAAGAGAATAACGTTTAATGTTAAGAATATCTTGTAGGTTTGGGAACCGGATTATACAAATTTAATAAGAATAAATTAAATAATCAAAATATTAAGCAACAACTCCTACAAAACAAGGCTAAAAGAACTGCATGAATGCCAGGAATACAAAAACAACGGTTAAAATTCTTAGGGCGCAAGTCAGTGCAAGCGGTTCCTGGTCTTGGCCATGTAGGTATCGTTTTTACCGTTCAGGAACTGGTTTGCGAACGATCACAATTTGGTTGGAACACCAAAGAGATCGCCAGCTACACCGTTTTGTGTCGGTTGGAACGCCTTTCGACTACTACGCATGTGCGTGACCGTACATTGTACGATTTTTAGGGTGGTTGGAACGAACCTAGTGTATCTACGTAAGTTGGCGGCATTTGGGAAACGTTATTATTATTAATTTTACGAAAAAAAATTATTCTTCATAAAAAGTTCTGCATGGTCCAAAACCAACATAATCGTAGAGAAAATGTAGGAATTTTTTTTTTTATGTAAATAAACAATGTTGAATATTTGAAAGCTATTTTTAATTCTAAACATCATTTCTTTATAACAATTTTCGATATTGTCAAAAATAAAGGCACTTTACTCTAGAGCAAAAATCACATTTTTTGACAAACCTCATATACGACCGAAAAAATTTAACATCTGATCATTGCATTTTAGGTTTTGGACCATGCAGAACTTTTATGAAGAATATTTCTTTTTCGTAAAATTAATAATAAAAAAGACTCCCATATGCCGCCAACTTAGGTAGACACACTGTATATGAAGGGTGTCCCAACGGGAAACGCTTCGTTCTATATATGGAAACTATACATAGGAAAAGTGAATAGAATGCTTGTTGGTGTGTCAACTAGGCTAGAATATTTTCAATTTGGCGACACTTCCGGTTATACCGGAAGTTATTGTCAACTTGCTTATTTTGAATGGAACGCCCTATGTAATATTACATTTTTGGATTCTACGTAAGAATGTAGGAAGGTTTCGGACATCATGTCCTATACCTAAGTCTAAGCGTATAGAGGGTGTTATGGAAATGACGTATTATATTTAAACCGGCAATTCCTGAGATGAAAACAAATATTGAAGAAAATATCCAAAAATGGCGCTTTAATTTAATATGACTATGACGTGACCTTATGTCAAACCAAAAATTACCACGTGGTGCCCCTGCCAGGAAGGTAAACAAAAGAACATAAAATATGGCGAAAAACATGAGTGAATCTTGAACAGTGTTGTCATATCTTCAGGGTGGTGCCCCTGCCAGGAAGGTAAACAAAAGAACATATGGCGAAAAACATGAGTGAATCTTGAACAGTGTTGTCATATCTTCAGGGTAAACTCTTTAGAAAATCACCAAACGTTTGACAGATTTCAAGTTGTTTATTTTTCAGGGTAGGTACATTATTATAAACTTTTACGTTCACAGTACAGTTCACTGGGAAACAATCTCTGATTTATAAACTTGAACTGACTCGAACAAACCACTGCGGAGTTTATAATGGTCAGGTATGTTCTCACTTGCGCAATTCGAACGACAAACCCGAACAAACCCGTCGGATCTGAACAACTAAAATGCCACTTTACCCTTTAGAAGAAAAAAATGCAATTTTATTTACCTTTTCGGCCTTATTAAAAACCAACTTAATTTATAAAAAAAACACCAGGTAACCGAACAAAAACCGTCACAAAACACCAAAACAAAGTCACATAAATTCACATCGCGCATATCGTGAACACATCTAAGTACCATTCAATCTGAATTAGTATTTTAATGTGCTATCGTGTAGACAAAAATTCGCCCTTATTGTATAAGATTTTTATCAGCTGGTAGTCTGGGAAATAATATAATTCTCTCATACAATGGTATTCGACATCTAAAAATGTTGAAACTAACCTTTGAATCTGTTCCTATCTTCACGTGTCTGTTGTCTATCTAAAAATACATCGTTGCCATTTTTGATGTTTTTTTAAGGTTATATTCCTTTCCTGTATAATTATAGTGTCGGAAATGGCAACCGCGCTGGCTGTAGTAGCGGAGAATTCTCGGAAAGAAAGTTCATGGTGGACTAGACCATTCATTTGAAAGGGTAGTTCCTGTCAATTGTTAACATAATTGTTTCATTTTATCTTTAGTGAAAGGTTAATGGCCCATACAAATTAGCGTTTTTATTATTTCTATTGCGAAATGATTAAGTGCTCTTGTTCTATGTGTGCGGTAGTGTTATTTTAAAGTGTAATTATGCGTTAGTGTTTAGTGCTTCCGTGTAATCTGATAATAGGTGCATATCTTCAAAAAAACTAATTTGAAACTCGTGGGTGTCTGTGTGTTTCTTTAAGTGATTTATTGCAATTTGTTCTGTTTCACTGTGTTTTTTTCTTTCGACTTTATGCCGGTTATATTCCGAGATTGGAAATAAGAGGCCGAATGAGGTTTAGTGATACGCTTATTATGCACTCCCACACTATCATAAGGACACGTGATGAGCATAAAGTTTTTCCCATGGAAAAATGAACTGAACGTGCCTGTGCCCTGGATTCCTTAATCGTGTTGTGGATTCTAAGTAAGCTAAATATTTATTTTTATAAAAAACTAAAGTTTTACACTTTTAAACAGTATGGCAACATTGTGCCTGAACATTTGTTGATTACCCAGCTGGGCAATGTAATATGTTCATATATGAATGTGCCGAGGAGTTTGCAGACCTTATAAATTATGAATTTATAAATTAAGTATGTCAAATATGCTTACAATATGATATACAGGGTGTTATGGAAATGGCTTATTATATTTAAACAGGCAAATCCTGAGAAAGAAAATTAATTGAACAAAAACAACCATAAATGGCCGGTGCTTTGAATTATTAAGCGAAATATACACTTTATATAAAATTTGAAAATTTACGTGGCCGCTACTGACCTTCGCAATCAATAATTTATTGAGGCAGTCTCAAGTCTCAAAACAGTTCAGCGCTTTGTAGGTGGTGTTGTCATATTGCAATACAGAATTGTAAACGCACGTGTGCAGTTTTTGAGAACTCTTTGACCCGCGTTATTATGACTTCGTCAAACTTCTTTGAAAAAAAAACTTCAAAATTAAGGTATCTATATACTACTACAAAATAATCCATTTTATAATTAAATTCTGTAAGAGAATAAAACACAAAAGTATGTTTTGCAACAGAACCAACAGTAGATAATATCACACAAATTTGAAATCACATCACAACATTGATTAAGTATTATGAATTATTTCATAACAGAAAAAATCGGGTAATGCTACAACTAACAAAATGTTAAAAATTCGTATACATCAAGCACGTGGAACCCTCGGCACCGTCATCCCAAAACCGAGTATCGAAACATACTGAAGCAACGATACCGAAGGTTAAACATATAAATATGCGCGCGGCGTTTATACAAGCAAGGGCATATACAAGTAGTGTACTCTATTGACCTACATGGTTGATAACTAAAACCAGATCAAGCGACGCGACAGCATGTAGTCAAAAAAGGTTTTGCCTTAGTATTTAGATATTCGATTAAAAAAAAGGATGCACACTTTCTCTAGGACACCCAAGAAGTCACCCATTTAAATATAATAAGTCATTTCCATAACACACTGTATATACTAAATCTTCATAGAAATGTAATAATATAGAGGGTGCTCCTTTTAACATATGCAAGTTGGCACCTACTTCCGCTATAATCGGAAATGCTACCATATTGAAAATATTTTACCCGATATTTCGAGGCTAGAATTCTTAATTTTTCTGAATTAATTAGTGAACACTGATAGATCTAAAAAGAGGTTACTAGTTGGATGAAGGTCAGTAAAACAAACGGATAGGCTCAATTTATGTATTTCGTTTCGACTTCTATGATGTCATGTTCAGGGCTATACAAATGTGATCCCCATGTTACAATCCATACATTCATAATAAAAGGTGCAATAAAAGATGACACATGAATTTCTTACAGTACATAATATAATATAGACCACGCACTAAGAGCTGGCCATATTAAAACCAAAACCTTATGTTGTTGTAAGGAATTCCCTTCTTCCTCTCAGCGGTCTTCTGTATTTTTACGACATAAATTAGAACTATGCTTATACAGGGCGGTCCGTGAAAACTTAACACCTCGATTTTCCTACTTTAAAATGAAAATGTAGAAAATCGCTCGGACCCGTCGATTTCTGATTCGAGGGGGGATAACTTTTCCGCTTTCTTCATCTTCGTAACTTCAACCCCCTAACGGGGGTGAACACAACCTCCTGATTTTGAATAGGGATGAGGGGTGTTGCGATACCTCATTTTGAAGATCTTATCGAGTACTATCTGACCCTAAAATTTCGCTTCAAAATTTCAAAAATAGTGGAAGACTACTTACTTTTGTGATTAGTTTATTAAATGCTGAAAATGGCCACCATTCACTTCCATGCAGTAAAGAACGCTGGTGTACGAGTAGAGAATGTAGAATTTACCTCGAGGATATTATTCTAATCAGACGCAGTAGAATTTATTTATTTATTTGTTAATTTTTTGTCCAAAAAAGTAGACGGACCATGTTTTTGATTTACCTTAGTCTATCGTGAATTTTTAAGAACGTTAAAACTGTGTCAATTCGATTGTACCTTTGTAGTAGAATTAAAATGGTGTATTCCGTAGACGAAAGGGTGGAAATTATAAAATTATTTTTTAGAAATAACGACTTTGCGCGAGTAACAGCGGCTTTATTTAACGAACGGCATCCTAAAAAAAATGTATCCGCTGCTTACGTTGTGCAACTGGTTGCCAAATTTGACGCTACTGGTTCAGTCGGAAACAAAAAGAGAGTGTATGACAGAGACGAAGCGAGGGAAGTGGCTGTCTTAGGTCAAGTAGCAATGGATCCGACCCTTAGTACTAGGAAATTGTCCGATGTATCTGGTGTTTCACGCACAACAATCATGAGAATCCTTAAACAACATAAGCTCCATCCTTTTAAGATACGACTGGTTCAGGAACTGAATGAGGATGATTTCGATCGCCGACTCCAGTTCTGTGAAGTGGTCAGTGGAATTATTAACACTAATCCTAACTACATGTTCAATATCTGTTTCTCGGACGAGTGTTCATTTTACCTTAATGGCATTGTAAACAGGCATAACTGTCGGTATTGGTCAGATGAAAATCCAAGATTATTTCGTGAAGTGCATACTCAGCATCCCCAAAAGTTAAATGTTTGGGCGGGTATTTATGGAAATCACATAATCGGCCCTTTTTTTTATACCCAGTAATCTTACTGGCCAAATGTATTTAGAACTATTAGAGAACGCTATTTATCCAGCCCTCGTTCAAGAATTGGAGAATGAAGAAGACCATGTAACGATCATTTTTTAACAAGACGGCGCACCACCTCATTTCGCTCAACCTGTGCGTCAGTTCTTAGATGAAAATTTTCCTCAGGCCTGGATTGGAAGAAGGGGACATATTGAGTGGCCACCCAGATCACCTGATCTGGCTCCACTGGACTTTTTTCTATGGGGTCACCTGAAATCTAAGATTTACGCTACCCAGCCTGAGTCACTGGAGGATTTGCGAATGTGGATCATTAATGAATGCAGTCAAATTACACCACAAATGTTGAGTAATGTCCGTGAACGTTTTGAGCAAAATTTATTTTACTGCATGGAAGTGAATGGTGGCCATTTTCAGCATTTAATAAACTAATCACAAAAGTAAGTAGTCTTCCACTATTTTAGCTGTCATTTCGTTAAAGATGAAAATTTTGAAGCGAAATTTTAGGGTCAGATAGTACTCGATAAGATCTTCAAAATGAGGTATCGCAACACCCCTCATCCCTATTCAAAATCAGGGGGTTGTGTTCACCCCCGTTAGGGGGTTGAAGTTACGGAGATGAAAAAAGCAGAAAAGTTATTCCCCCTCGAATCAGAAATCGACGGGTCCGAGCGATTTTCTACATTTTCATTTTAAAACAGGAAAATCGAGGTGTTAAGTTTTCGCTGGACCACCCTGTATGTACTAAACCACAGCCGACATAAATATATAAACATCTTTCATGTTTTTAGTTCAAGTCAAGTAAACGCTTCTTTAAATTGTGTCCAATAATAATGTACCTCTTTGCTTTTTATCTTTGGCTGTCTCACATCATATTTACTTTAGTTCTTTTAACATACATATTTTACACTTAAACTTTACATTTGAATAGTATATTAATTAATACTTTTGGGTTCTCATGTTGTCGGTGAACTGGAGCCGCCTACGACGGAACACTTCCAGAAAGACCACGCTTCGGGTGAGACAGTTAGGTTGCTAAGAACATCTACCATGTTTCGGATTTGTTCGATCAGATAGCTAACTTAGTTAAGTGGGAGGAACGGAGAGCGTCCCTGGGGGATTCAACGTCGACCTTAGCGTATTAAGATGACCATCGCAGGATCTGTAAGGAACGTTTACAGTTTGCTTCATATTCATTCTAATCACATTCCACAATCGTCTACCTTATCCACTCACCGCCCAAATAATCGATCCTAGCAATATTTGGATAGATTTTGATCGTGAATATGTATCTGTTTTATTTTAAGTCCTTTCTGATGCTTTCGCTGGTGTGGCGTTAAGCGAGATTTATGATTTGCCTGATACTCACATTCGATCATCTTTAAGATTTTTATGCGAAAGGATATGCTTCTTTAAACACTCCTTTCTAGTAGTCTGGTAACTACAATTGTTGCATTTCAACATATTAAGATCTTTTCGATCCTTGTGCAACAGGACATGATTTTGTATAGAATTCTCCCACTTTGTTTCAAATTTACACTGATTACATTTAAAGATGTTACCATCTTTCGGATTATTATGTACAAGGGCATGTCTCTTTAAATTCGTTTTCCATATTGTTAGGTGATCACATTGGTCACATTTATACTTTTGACCGTCATCAGGAGTTCTATGTGTGAGGGTATGTCTCTTTAAACGATCTTTCCTCGTTGCCTGGTAGTCACAGTCGTTACATTTGAACAACGTAACAGTTTCCCGTTTCCCGTGTAAAAGGGCGTGTTTTTCTAAAGAATTTCTCCATTTCGTTTCAAATTCGCATTGATCGTGACCACATTTGAACATATCGACTTCTTTCGGACTCTTATGCTTCAGGTAGTGTCTCATTAATTTCGATTTAAAATTCGCTTGATATTCGCATATATCACATTTAAACATTTGACTATCGTCAGGATTTTTATGTACAATTGCATGTTTTTGTAAATTATTTTTTGTTTTTGATTGGTAAGTACATTGGCTGCATTGAAACATAACCACATCTTCCGGGTTCTTATGTATAAGATAGTGCGTTTTTAAAGCATACTGTCTAATAGTTCGATAGTCACATTCCTCGCACTTATACATCTTTACTCCGTCCGACTTCTGATGGTTCAAATAGTGTATCTTAAGACTCTGAGCTCGATTCGTTTGATATCTACATTGATCACATTTGAACCTATCTTTAACAGGTTGGATTGTAATATGCTGACTTGGTTTTCTCCTTAAATTTCGGATTTGTATTCTTTGTTGATCATCTTGATTTTCGAGAGTCGCAGGATCTTGATCATCGATGGACTTGAACGCCAAACTAGAACAATGAAAAAGTTGACGGTTAATTCCTATTGTTTCGCTAATTGATTGCGTATTCTAATGGCGGGTCCACACCAAACCAACAAAACAAAACAGCAACACAATTTTTTTCAACAATTTAGAAACAAACCGGGAACATTTTACCAACTTTTAGGTTGTGTTTTGGTTTTTAGCAACTTATTGTCTTCCCGTCGGGGAACGGTAAACAGAAGGATTTCCGTTTTATTTCTTTATTTCCATTTCCGGCAACACTGTCGGTACGGTGTGTACGTACTGTAAAACAAATACAAAAATTAGACACAGCAGACTGACAGGTAGATTTTAAGGAACTATCCAGAGTTTATTGATCCACTGACTATCAATATTTAATCGGAACTCTCCAAAAAAGGTCATTACTTGCCCCCACACCCCCGAAATTAAAACAAGTCTGTTTGCTTGTCAAGTGGTATAATGTCATATAATATAAGAGAAAAATTATGCGTGGCTTTAAGGACCGGTATGATGAGATGCGGTGTGAAGTTCTTTTGGGGCGCATATATTTTTAAATACATATTTCGTCATAGTAAATATTATTATTTAAGTATTTTAAAACCGGCATGGTGGGCACTACAATTTTTTAGCTAAACTTGTGTCCATCCATAGTTACTTGCCTGCTAAATACCCGCCTGATCACCTGTAAACGCCTAGGCTGTCGGTCGAGCAGTCGGTGACATCATCGCTTGGTGAATCGGAATTTCAAGTGACTAATCGCTCGAGGGTCATCGGTTTTTCCAACACTAATCGGAATGATTTCCTTCTGCCTCTCAGCAACTCAATTGAGAATTAAAATAGAAAGATGTATTTGCTTGTATATATTTGATTGTATATTACCTTGTATACAGAGCTAGTAAATAGTAGAAATAAAAGCACTTTTTAGGAATATTTTTATGTCTCTTTAAGGAATCATTTCTATTTGCCTGGGTTAAACAGATCAACACTTTTAGGGTTTCAATACGAATTTAAAAGCTTCACTCTAACCGCACTGAAACATATTATCCATCATCTTCAGGATTGTGGGCAAGCATGTGATTTTATATTACTTTTCCATTTTGTTTCATATTGACAACGATCACACTTATACAGGACATGTTTCTTCAAATAACTTTCAGCCTTTGCCTTGTAATTACATTCGCTGCATTTAAACAGCTTATCAGTAACAGGATTGTGCAAGAGGACGTGCAGCCTCAAAGACTTTCGCCATTTTGTTATAAATTTACATTAATTATAATTGCATTTGAATATCTTGACGTCCTCTCTATTCTGATGCTTCAGCTGATGCATTCTAATCGATTTAAGATTTGACTGATACTCACATTGGGTACATTTATACATTTTACCATCTTTCGAATTCTTATGTACGCGAATATGTCTATGTAAATAACCTTTCGTTTTTGTTTGGTAATTACATTCGTGGCACTTGAACATAGTATCAATCTCCGGGTTCTTATGCAGGAGAACATGTGTCCGCAAATAACTTTTCCATTTTGTTGTAAATTCACACTGAGTATAATTACATTTAAACATGGTCACTTCCTCATCATGCTTATGCGTCAGTTGGTGTGTCGTTACGCGGGATTTATGATTTGTCTGATACTCACATTGAGCACATTTATACATTTTCTCATCTTCAGGTTTTCTATGTACAAGAGTATGCGTTTTTAAACAATTTTTTCTTGTGGTGTGGTAATCACAGTCGTTACATTTAAATAAACTAGCATCTTTTGGATCCTTGTGTAACAAGATATGATTCCGCATAGAATGATTCCACTTGGTTTCAAATTTACACTTATCACATTTAAACAAATGAACATTTTTTGGGTCATGTAGTAGAACATGCATCTTCATAGAAGATTTCCATCTTGTTTCAAATTTACATCGACTACATTTAAACATGGTAACCTTCTTCGGACTCTTATGCTTCAGATAGTGCTTCTTTAACTGGGAGTTATGAAATGTTCGATATTCGCATCTGTCACATTTATACGTTTTGCCATCTTCAGGGTTCTTATGTACAATGACATGTTTCTGTAAATTAGTTTTCTTTATCGACTGGTATTTACATTCGCTACATTTAAACATAACATCTTCTGGGTTTTCATACATTTGTTCTGGAATCTCATGAGTCGAGACGTGTAGCTTTAGGCTGTATGCTCGGCATGTCTGATATGTACATTGATTACATTTAAATCTTTCTTTAACAGATTGCCGACTTGGTTTTGTTCTCAATTGATGCTTTTGTATCCCTTGTTGATCATCTCGATCATCGTTGGGTTTGAATGACACACTAGAACAATGAAAAAATGTGTTAATTCCTAACGTATCGTTATGCAGCAAATAGAGGGCCATGAAACCGAGATCCGAGAAGTTGCATAAGGATGTGAAAGACGTTTGCCCAAAATTAAATACACGTATCAATAAATCAATCGCTAGACTTTTATCCATACATCCTTTCCGTGTTCTTCCTTGGACTTGTTTGTTTTTGTTAGATCGCGCTGCGACAGCTCGAGACGTTTTCGGTGAATTAAAACTCGTGAGTCGTTACCAAAAACATTTAATATAAGTTTTTCGATTGCCAGCAGGTAAATCAAGTACTTAATGGTAACAAGCGTTTGCTTGATGTTGTTGTAACAAATACTAAGTGTAGGGTATTTAGGAGCACATTCAGTTTTGTTGAGGTAGATATACATCATCCTCCTCTCCTGATAGAGATCGATCTTAAAACCCCAAAGCATAAAAATTTGGTGATCAATAGTAACTTTAAGAATTACAACTTTAGGAAAGCTAACTTTGACGTAATGTATCAGCTGTTTCAGAATACTACCTGGGATGACCTTGAATCTTTTGCTGATGTTGATATGAGTGTTAAATGTTTCTACGACAAGTTATATGATATCTTTGAGATTTGTGTGCCAAAAAGAAAATCAAGCACTAGGATATATCCAGTATATTTTACAAAATATATTATTAAGGATATAAAACATAAAGAGAAATTGAGAGTTAAGAGTAAGAGGACTAAAGATGTAGAAACACACAATCAATTTATACAACTAAGAGCCAAAATAAAAAAAGATATAAAAAAGGCATATGAAGAATATTTGAATAGAATTCAGCAAGATAGCGGGCATGCAGGGTCATTTTGGAGGTATGTCAGGGGCAAGAGGGGCGTGATTGGTGTTTCGAACACAATGCATCGTGGAAATGAACAATTTGTTGATGGCAATTTAATATCAAATGCGTTCGCAGAGATATTTAGTTCAGTTTATGGAAATGATGATTCGGATCAGTCTGACATGCATTGTGCGCGGACTGAGTGTCGGGTTTTCGATGCGTCAGGTACGAGGACGTTTGTGATGCTGTCGGGAGCCTTAAAGTCAATAAAGCGGTTGGGCCGGATAATATACCATCATTTGTTTTTAAGAGGATGGTGGGTTATTTGGCTGAGCCTCTCAGAATATTATTTAATCTTTCTATAAGAACAAGCACCTTTCCTCAAGTATGGAAAGAAGCAAAGATTTGTCCGGTTTTTAAAAAAGGTGATTGCACAGACGTGGAGAATTATAGGCCTATATCACTATTGTCCTGCCCAGCCAAGATATTTGAGACTATTTTATATAAATTTATATATAATTCTGTGAGAAACAAAATAACAACTAGGCAACATGGCTTTCAAAGCAAAAAATCTACGTCTACTAATTTATGTGAGATAACTCGGTACATTGCTGAGAGCCTCGATGGGGGGGGGGGGGGGGGGTCAGGGGGATGTAATATACACAGACTTCGCTAAGGCTTTTGACAGAGTATCGAATAACGTTCTCGTACACAAATTGCGTAATGAGTTTGGTTTTCATGATAATTTGATACAATTATTAAAGTCGTATTTGTACAACAGAACACAACGAGTTGTTATTAGGGGTTACTACTCTGATTATTTTTGTGCAACTTCAGGTATTCCCCAAGGCTCTAACCTTGGATCATTGCTCCTTCTATTATTTATCAACGATTTGGTTAATGAAATAGGTGGTACAAAAGTATTGTTGTTTGCTGATGATCTAAAATTATATCTAAGAGGTAATAACTATAATGATTGTCAATATATTCAGCAAAATTTAGACAAAATGTATCTTTGGTTTGTTAAAAATAAATTACAATTTAATATTGACAAATGTTTTGTACTTAGTTTTAATAGGAAGAGAACGCCAATCAATTTTGAGTACAAAATGAAAGGAAGGGCATTGGCTAGGGTTGTGGAAATACGTGATCTTGGGGTAACCTTTGATGCCCAGTTGACATTCAAAAGTCATATATATGATATAGCCAGTAGATCGTCTAGAATGTATGGATTTATTGTTAGAAATAGTAAGGAGCTTAATGTAGTATCTGTCAAGACTTTATATATTTCATATGTGAGGAGCATATTGTAATATTGTTGTATAATATGGAGTCCGTGTTATGGAATTCATAAATATAGTATTGAGAAAATACAAAACAAGTTCTTGAGGTATATACACTATAAGGAAACAGGAGTATACCAACTACATATTACAAAATTAGATATAATGAAAGTACATAACATCCAAACACTTGAAAGTAGGAGAAATGTTTCTGCTATAATTTCTTTATATAAACTACTTAATAACATGATAAATGCTCCTGATTTATTAGCTTAGCTAAACTTTTATGCTCCAGCATATATAACGCGATATCCTTTAAGTTTTTATATTGATAATACACGTACAAACTACTACAGAAATTCCCCTGTTATTGTTATGTGCAAATTATATAATCAAAAGCGATTAGAGGTTGATATATGGAATATTCGCTCAGTAAGTAAACTCAAAAAATACTCTATGGAATGTTTTAACATTAACATGTATAAAATTTTGGAATTCATTGTTAAATTCGTTGTTAAATGCAACTTGATTAGTAGAATATATGTATGCATCAGGTTTCGTTTACTGCCCTACACTACAAATGGATGTAAATCTGTTGTGTTTGTAATAAATAAATAAATAAATAAATAATAAAGAGACAGAATTATTTATATTCTGTCCGAACCATACAAAGTTTTAAACAGAAATCAATGATATCTAGTCTGTCCTAAATCTACCGCCTGTGTTTGAAACCGAAAGATATAATATCAATTATATTGAATGCATTTCTCATGTGTATCCATTAAGTAGAAATATAATTTTTTTATTTATTTATTTATTCATTTCTTTGGGACACAAACAGGATATACTCAATAGGAGGTCCACAATTTACATTTTAGTTTAAGTTCTACAACTAACAATAACATGAAAGGTTTCAAAACACATTCAATGTAATATTAGAAATTATACATGAGAAAAGTTTTTTTTATTGAATTACACAAAAAAAAATTTATATTACATTTCCAAACAAACAGATTTAAATGATTTTTTAACGATATCAAGGGACATGAAAAATAAATCTATATTGTTGCAGTACGTATTTGCGAGCATTAGCATTCTATTTAAAGATGAATTTGCACTACTATTAGTATGGCTAAATGGCACATTAAATGTCTGTGTAAGTCTTAAAGTCCTTGGTATTAACATTAAAAAGTCCATAGTCAACCTTCGAGTTAACAGTCTTATATAATAATAATATATTGTTTAATGCCCTACGATCTTCTAAACTTAAGATTTTGAACGTTTTGCGCAGTTTACATCTATAGTATTTCTATTAGCCAATGTTTTAAGAAATTAATTTTCGTTCAAGCCTCTGTAATAGTGATTTTATACGTTGGATTCCAAACTGAAGAAGCAAAGTTCAGGCGACTGAATAAAAAAAGGCATAATAGAGGGTTAGTAACGTATTGTTACTTCGCAGTTGGTTAGTTTGCTTGCTGATAAAACCAAGCAATCGAACATCATGGGGAGTCTCGGGTTGTTGCACTGGATATTTCTAAAGCTTTTGATCGTGTTTGGCATGAGGGGCTTCTAAGTAAACTGCGATCCTATGGTATGCCCAGTCGATTCTGTGCATGGTTGTCTAGCTTTCTTAAGGACCGCTCTCTGCAAGTGGCGATGGACGGATTTCTCTCAGACACCTTCACCATCAATGCCGGTGTTCCTCAAGGGTCCATATTGTCTCCCACTCTCTTCTTACTCTACATTAACGACCTTCTAGTGAAAACTAAAAATTCGATATTTAGTTTTGCTGACGATAGCACACTTATTATCTCATCTTTCTCTTTGAATGCGCAAACATCGGCTGCCGACGCATATCTTCGCAGACAGCATAAAGTATCACGCCTCAACAAAGACATGGAAGAAATTTTGGCTTGGGGTGACAGTAACCAAGTCGAATTTAATGCTAAAAAAACCAGGCAGCAGTTTTCTCTAAAAAGGTTAACATTACAGAACCAGAAATAGTCATGGCTGGACACGCAATCCCAATGGCTTCATCTATTAATTTGCTGGGCGTCAATCTGGGAGGAAATATGTTTTGGCATAAATGTTGTGGCAATCGCCAAGATAGCTTCTCAGAAGCTTGGGGTACTCTTCCGAACCAGAAGGTTGTACAGTTGTACACACCTCAACAACTTTTGACACTATACAAAGCCCAGATTCAACCATCACTAGAATACTGCTCTCATGTCTGGAGCTCTGCACCCAAACATACTCTTCGGCTACTGGATTCCATCGAAAGGAGGGCTATTCGCCTGATCGGAGACCACGAGCTGACGAAGAACCTCGACAGCCTAGAGCATCGAAGACAGGTTGGGGATTCGACTCTCTTTTACAGGTATTTTCATGGAAGGTGCTCGGCTGACCTTGCCCTCTTAATTCCGCCCAGAGCGACGAATAGCAGAAATACACGACGAACAACTGCCGCCCACCCATATGTGGTTAAGCTTAATACTCCTCGAACTTCATTATTTAAGAATTCTTTCATCTGGATGACTACCTCCTTGTGGAACGACCTTCCTGAGGTCGTTTTTCCCAACGAATATAACCTCCAACGATTCAAAACCAACGTGAATCGCTTTTTGCGCACACGCACCACTCCCAGAGTGCCCTAAAGGATTTTTCCTATAGTGCTTGTGTTTGATCATAAAAAGAAAAAATGCCACCAACCCGTGCTACTAACAGCAGCCTCGATGTGTTGATCGAAAATTATTTTCCACGCTCCTTCCTTAGTACATTTGCGCCTATAGTGGAGTTAAAAATTATTTTGGTATAATTTCGAGTAAAACGAATTGTAAAACAATTTTCAACATATTACAGTAATTTTTAAACCTGATGAGATCTTGTTGTAACTCCTGAGAGTCGTTATCATTGCGTATTGTTTTAAAAAAATGTAGGTCATCTGCATGAAATAAATGTTTAGAAAATCTGAAACAATTGCTTATATCATTTATGAAAATAATAAACATACGTGGCCCCAAGTGACCTCCCTGGGGTACCCACGACGTAGAGACGAAAGGTTCTGAATAAAAGCCAGCGACTGAAACAATATTTTCTCGTTTCGACAAATATGACCTAAACCATTCCAGCATAACCCCGCTCACCCCGACCTCTGCTAATTTGATTAAAAGTAAAGCATGATCAATTTTGTCAAGGGCTTTGCTAAAGTCGGTGTAGACTGAGTCAACCTGAACACGCTCATCAAGGCTACTAAGAGTGTATTGACAGTAATTAATAAGATTAGAACCGATTGACCTGTTTGCAAAAAAACATGTTGTTCAGGGATTATGATGCTTTTTACTAAAAAAAATAAATGCTTGTATACTACTTTTTCAAATACTTTTGCAAATGTACAAAGTTTACAAATGGGCCTATAGTTCTTGATGTTTTTCTTGTCACCGGACTTAAATATTGGCCCAACAATAGCTTTCATCCAAATTGTTGTAAAAACGCACAGAGATAATGACTGATTAAATGACTCACGCAGCGGATGACTCAGGCTAGTGGCACACCGCTTAACAAAGACAGCTGGGATATCGTCATATTATACTAAATATGTGTGTATTTTTTAAATTTTCTACTCGTAAAGTTATTTATAGTTTCCCAACAACATCAAATTGAAATAATTTAGGGAAATCACAGTGTTAATGGTGTATCCACGTGCTTACTGATTATAATACTGAAGTTTAGGAATCTCATTCATTTTGCGGGTGCGGTGTTGTTTGTGTTTATTCTCTACTGCGGTTGTGATCTATTGTATTTTTTGAATTAATTTTTAGTGCTTAGAACTATTTAGAGCTATTTATTATCTATCTACAATGGTTCCTCAGTGCGTGGTGTGTAAGAAAATCGACTATTCTAACCCCGAATTAATATTTCATTGGTAAGTGAGATTAATGAGGTTATGGTTTTTAGGTTAAGCAATGGTGTAGCTAATTCTATATTTTAAGTAAATATTGCAAAAATATAGATTTTTTCTTCATATTATTTGAATTTCTATAAAAAATATCCATTACCTATTTATGTCTAGATCGAAATTATCTAATTGGGTTACAATAAACTATTGTAAACTTCCTAGCCGGATTCCTCATTTTTAACCAGTAAATAATTTTGAAATGCAGTGCAAAAATCTGCCAACCAACAAACCATTTTGTTCGCTCTCAACAACATTGTTTTTGTTTAAATATATGTAGTTCATAAACAGTAAATTTTGTTGTAGCTTTCCTGTAAATCCTGAACTCAGACGAAGGTAGGGTACGGGTAACCCGTTTATTAATAAATATATTTTTTTTAAATACCTATAACTATTTTAAAGATCGTTTGGAGGGTTTTGGTCCATAAACTGACTTTGCAGTTAATGAATCTACAGATGCTTTTTAAGTCCAAATTTGTCAATATGTAAAAGTTAACAGTAGGGAACATATGCCAATAGCGATTCACCCCCTCCCCCCCTCCCCCTCTGACGTCATATGACCCTGGACCCCCTGGGGGGTGCCCCCGGGCCCCCCTTGTGACGTCACATGTGACCTTGAAGTGTAGTAATTAAATGTTCAATTGAGAATAAAAAAAAATTTTGATATTATTAAATTATGCTATTGTTGCACTCTTAAGGTGTTATGGTTGGGTGGGTATTTGTGACCTCGAGTTTGGGCAAGTTGGGACATGTGTTATGTGACCTTGGGTGCAGGTGTGCAACTAACACCCCACACCGCCTTTCTGTGCTGGTGTGCCACTAACACACCACACAACCTTTCTGTAATTGTTGTTGACCTTGACTATTTCCATAAATACCGAACAATTTGATTGTTACCTTTAAAGTCACACCAGCAATCTAGCTAACATTATCTGCTACCGTGAACAGTAAATAGATATATTGTGTTTGTGTTGTGTACCGAAAGTGTCTATTGAAGGTAATTGTTTTATTACATATTTCAACAATGAGCATTTCACAGCAGACCTTGAGTGAAATTAATAATATGATAAACAAAGATTTCGAATTTCCGGAGCGCAGAAAGCTTTCAACCTTGGGGGTGGGAATGGGTTATGTTATTAAAAAAATTACTCCAACAACAACGCGTTTTGGGAAAACTATTCTTGCTACATTATATGATCAATGGAACGATGTAACATTTCAAACATTTCTACCTAAGCGTGTAGCTGATGCGTTTACTGAGATTTTTATTAATGATATAAATATGTCAGCTGATAAATATACTTTAACGTATTTGGGACAGAGTACAAATGCATCATCAGGAGGCAATACAAGGGCATTAATAAATTTTGGATGTTTGGAATAAACTTTTTAAAATAGTTTTAATATTTTTATTGTTTATCATATTATTTATGTATTAGTTGAATATGTAATGGAATGGTTGTTGATGGCACATGTGAGGAAGCACATACATAAGCATTAAAAATATTTTCTATTTAAGATGTGTGACGAATCTATTATCAGAGAAAATCAAGATTCCTACGTGTATTATTTGTCATCTAAACTACAGCAGATGGCTGAAGATGTTTTAAATTTTGCAACCGGATTCGATGTGGATTCCTACCGAAAACACATGAGAGATGCAATAAATTTTTTTGCTGGGGTCAATGTTTGTCAAAAGTTCCTATATGGTGCCATTGGTGTAGAGGAATTTTGCCTGGAAATGATTGATGAAGAATTGGGTTCTATGTTGATCGAGATGCCACATATACCCAGTGATTTATTGGTAAATTATGGTTTGGTGCCCCAAGATGATGATGATGATGATGGTATCAACACAAATTTTAATGGGAATAATGTAACCAATTCTACCAATGATGACAAGATGGATGCCATTGAAGAAGAAAAAGAACAATATAATGGTTGTGACCACGGTGATGACACCACCACCACTGATGACAATAATGGCACATCATGTACTTTCAGTAATGACATTGATGAACGTATTGTAATTATTAAAAATATGAAATTGTAAATAAATTATGTTTAGCTATGTATTGTTTTGTTTCTCCAAATATATGCTAGGTAAAATTAATTTTAATATAAGTAGATATATTTAAAAAAATAGATTAGTTGGAAGTAAGGATGGGTCGTGTTAACAACACAATTGATAAATTTGGTCGCCAGCGGGTAAATACACAAGTTCAATTATTACGTGGTTTACCGGGGGTTGGTTTTAAACTCACCTCTGACGATCAATATGATATGGAGGGAAAGTCTTTGTGTAATGTTGCAAAGCCAACCAAGAATGATGATGCCGCTACTAAACTGTATGTACTTGAGGAAATTTCCAACGAGCGCAAACAGATATATGATATAATTAATAAAGATTTATTGGTACATTTTAATAAAGCCCAAAGCGAGTTTGAAGAAAGCTATAATAAACGTTTATTAACAACTCTTGATCGAATAATTAATGAGGAGTTCGTGCCACATTTGAATAGACTACAAAACCAATTTGAAGAACGCTATAATACTCGTTTGTCCAAGTTTGATCGACGAATTCTTGACCTTGAGAACGAACCTAAGCTGTCAGATATCCCATTGTACTCTGGTGGCGCAAGCGCATCGTCTTAGATATACGTCACTCAAAGGATGGTTACAAGTGAAGGCCACCTGTTATGTATATAGACTCGTGCCAAAAATCTGATCACTCAGTTGGTATCAGTCTTCACTAAGTTATTTAAAACATACAATCGACTTTTCAACATGGAATCCAAACCAGAAAGTAAAATTGCATTAGTTTCCCCATTTTCTGTAAATGATCATCAAATGTGTTGTAAGTGTGAACGATGGGAAATTTTTACAAGTGATATGGGATTATGTAGCGGATGTCAAAATGGAATAAATAGGATGTTAAGTTCCGAACCACCCCAAGCTCCAGAACAACAGCTGCGACAACAACAACAAATACATCAGATTATGTTAAGCTCTTCAAGCGCGAGCGAGACAAGGGGGGGCTCACCTAGTCCATCTTTACCCGATGCTCCATTAGATACATCGGATGAAGAGTTTTTCAATGGTGACAATGTAGACGATGAAGATGATGATGAAGAACGCGGTTTCCGCGCCATATGTTTAAGTAAAAATGAACTTTGTCAATTTGGTTATAGTTCTTAAGTGTAATGTAAAGTATGTAAAAAAAAAATATATATATATATATATTATTATATCTGTATTTTATTTAAAATATTATCTATTAACAAATCTTTCTAGATACATTCTATTTCTATAGTCACATGATAAAATGCCTGCCAAAACTGTTTCCAATTCTTTTATTCTTCTTTGGAAACGATATCTATCAGCCATTAGTTGTTGTAAGTTACTCTGTCTCGCTTGTCTGTATGCAAAGCTCCAAACATATGTTTGGTGTATTGCATTTTTCTCTTCACTAAATCTTACTCTCTTCATGGTTACTATACAAATAAAAGTGTTTTACATGTTTAGTTACATATTTATTTATATTATAGATACAACTATTAAATCCTTAATTTAACAAAATTGATATATCTGTAAATATATTTATACAATATCAGACTTATCTATCCAAGAGTTAAAATTAGTTGGAAATCCCAACCATTTTACAAACAATTGGTCAATGTAATTTTTCTTGCGTTTCTTGAGAATTTTTTCCACTAAATATACACCGGGGCTGTTAGTTTTTTGTAGTTCGGGCTCATAAAAACATCCTTTAATCGGTTGACCTTCTAGTGATTCCAATAGATATGTAGGTGGATTAGTTACATTAACTTTTGTTATTTTAAATAGCTCTGTTGACCATGAAGGTGTATATCCTTTGTCAAATATGCTCTTATACTTGCTGATGCGAACGATATCACCCAAACGATACTTTATTTTCCTCGGAACAATTTTCAAATGGTTGTATGCATTAATTTTTGTATCTTCTTTCACATCTTTCGGTTTCATTACAATGGTGTGGTGTTTAGTGTTATTATAGACTTTCGTTATAGATGATAATATTTGCAACCATCTATACGAACCCCTAGCCGAGAATTGTTTATATAGACTATTTTTTAAAGTTCTTATAACACGTTCCACAATTGCCGCTTTCTTCGTACTATACGTGGAATAATGGTTTATATTGTATTTTCTTATAAGAGCTTGAAAGTTGCTATTATAAAATTCTTTTCCTTGGTCACTTTGCAAATTGGTTGGTGTGTATGAAGCCTCTTCAATTATGCTTTTCATCGCATTCGTTACTTCAACACCGGTCTTATTTTTAACTGCTCTTGTATAAACATACTTGGAATAACAGTTTATACATACGACAATGTAACGATAGCCATCGTTTTCATCAGCATATTGTTGCATTTCTGCCAAATCGATTTGCCACAAATCATTATATCCTTTTATTATAGTATGTCTTCTAATGAAATTTTTTCTTGCACCTTTATGTAGTTCATTAACTATTTTAAGTTTTTCGGGACTAGGATCCATAGTATACGTGACGTCTTATTCAACACTGATGAATGTAATGAATTGTAATTCTTAATATATTATACCCTCCTCTCGAAGCTCTTCAATAATTGACATAATTTCATTATCGTGTCCTGTATGTCCGGCTACTTTTGAACTCCACAATAATCGTAATCGATCCACCAGCTCACTGGGTTTATTCCAGTAGACATATTGAGATAATTTAGATGATAAAGTCTTCTTTACAGGTAACCGAATTTCGGATTTCTTTTTTTTTCGCATACCAGCACCAAGCTTAGTTCCATCCATTAGTGGTTTTATAATTTGTCTATATTTTAACCATCGGGTTTCCCTTAAACCCATAGTCTTATTATAATTAATATATGCAGCATTTGTTAATTCCAAAATATCTTTGTATTCTTGAAGAGTGTCTTTGTTCCATGCACTTTCTTCGACAAGGATTGGAGGATTTTTTAGAAAAATCAGGTCATAGAGTTCATTTGTTCCATTGAATATAGCAATATTTCTGTTGTTTTTATATAATGACACCTGTCCGTTAGGAAAACGCACTTCTACATTACCAATAAATGTTTTCTTTTTATTTACTTTATCATAATAGACACCATAAACTGTATCATACTTCGATGGTTGCTTTTGTAACCCCTTCAGATAGATATTAATGTTTTTCAAAGATGGTGTAAAAGGTGAGCTAGATAAGTTGGATTTGTTTGATGGGGATGGTGTTGCAAACAATGACTCATCGTATATTCTATGTTTCGGTGTAGATGATTCCTCTAGTAAATCAGCTGGATCCATTGACATTGTATCTGCTGTTAATTCCATACTTGTGCTCGAACTACGGCTTTGTGGTTTAGTTTTAGTAACTGATTTTTGGGTTATTATTGGCTGATTCTGTTGCTGCTGCTGCTTCACTACTACATTGGATATGGATTTTAGTGGTTTAGTAATGGGTTCGTAAAACTGCTCCAAATCAATGTTATTTTGTGCTTTAGCTGCTTTAATTTGCTTAAATTTTTTTCTCACTGCACTAGTCGTCTCCAACAGCTTACGCTTTAAATCGATTTCTTCATTCATGATGTTTTCAAATTAGCGGACAATGATGAAATGAACTGCTATGATTACTTCTATAAATATATATAGCTATCGAAACCCTTGCGATATCTTCCCGAATTTACATTACTATCTTTATCGATAACTAAAAAACCATACTTGCTGTCCCAGCATTTAGAGCACATTTCTTGAAATTGTGGAAACGTCAAATCGGGTGAAACATGATCGGAAAATATATGTCTCATATTCATCTCATCCTGTTTAAACATTATAATGAAGTTGGCATTATCTCGCACAAGTTGTTTAGGAACGCGTGAATATGTTTGGGCTAAGTAAAAAACATCTACATTATTATGTCGTCCCATACTAAAATATGATCTTATGACATCCTGTTTCTCACACATAACATCATCAAAAATGAACACAGAATTTAGTTTTGCATCTGATGGTTCCACTATATTATTTCCATCGCTAAATGTATAGTAACCAAGACCTTTAATTGGTAATAAGATTTTTCTTAAATATTCATATTTTGGTTGATATAGCGACTTTGAGTAAATGTAGACATTTTCAAAACGCAATCCCAACGGATGTGTAAGCAGTGATATCATTACGTTGGTCTTCCCACAGTTCGATGGGCCAATTAGCAGGCCGCGAATAGATGATGGAAGCAGTGGACCATGTCTCCTTAATATTTTCTGATCTTGTCCGAATCCAACTTTCCCATCAAGATTATCGACTGGTAATTTTTGCTTAAGCGCCACAATTCTCATTTTGTCTATATTTTATAGCTGTTTTACATTGATCGTAGTCATTCAGATGTCACACGTCAAACGAAGTGGACGGTCTGGTTTATCGAGTAAGACTGGCGCTGGTATTGTTAATACATTAATTAATAGACTACCGTTTGAGGTACATATTCCCGGTTACCAGTATTGTGGGCCCGGTACAAAAGTAATAAAACGTGTTAAAAGAGGAGATCAAGGAATAAATCCGTTGGATGCTGCTTGCAAAAAACACGATTTAGCTTATTTACATAATAGTGAAGATTTGAGTGCACGCCACCAAGCTGATTACGAACTCGAGCAAAGCGCTTGGAAAAGGGTAAAATCAAAGGAGGCCAGTGCAAAAGAAAGAGCTGCAGCTTGGTTAATAACAAACATCATGAAAACAAAACAACGTTTTGGTATGGGTATACCGACTGGACAAAACAAGCGGCCTCGTCGTCGTCATGGTCGTGGTGAGAAGGTTTCGAAAAGAAATGGAGCCAATAAATGTAGACAGCGTCAACGGAAAAAAGCGTTTGGTTCAGCTATTAGACAGCCAATTCGATTACAATTATTAAAAGCAGGAGGAAAAAAAGGTCTTGAAAAAAATATAATGAAAGCATCAAAAATAGCTATTATCGCTGCCCGAAAATCTTTAAAAACAGCCGGCGGCAAACGAAAAATTCGAACTCCCCGAATTATACCTATTCCAAAAACTGGTGGTATATTACCACTGATACCAATATTTGCAGGTCTATCCGCTTTGGGATCCCTAGCAGGAGGAGCTGCAGCTATTGTGCGCGCTATAAAGACGGTTAAAAATGCAAATACTGAGAAAACAGGTGCTACCTTACATCTGTATTCAAAAAAAGGAAATGGGTTGTTTCTTAAACCATACCGTGCAGGTCTGGGTCTATTTCTGAATAACAGCAGTGTAAAATCAAAAAACTATTAAAATCCCTACCTCAACGTCCACTATCCAATATTGATTTACAAAAGTATGCTTTAAAGTTGAAAATACCACATTTTAGAGGGGTCTATATGAGAGACTCGCTGCCAGTGCGTGGACCCCAACGTAATGAAGCTGCAATTATTAATTTGGATAGCATTATGGGGGATGGGACTCATTGGGTAGCATATAGAAAAAACAAATCGAATGTGACATATTATGATAGTTTTGGCGATTTACCCCCACCCATTGAATTGGTATATTATCTACAAAAGGGTTCTGAAGCATCGAAGAAAATTTTCTATACATACGATCGCCAACAAGATTTTGGCACAGTTTGGTGCGGACATTTGTGTTTGAAGTTTCTTTCAAAGTAATCATGTCTGCTGCAGTGACACCTCAAATGGATCGTGATAACTACACGAAAATGTTGTTGTCGCTTAAAGCATATCGACAAGTCGGTTGTGAATTGAGAAAAATGACAACACGACAGCTGGAAAATATGCCTAAGGAAGTGATGATCGCGTTAGCTCCAAATGAAATCGCACTAGTTTGGGATAGGTTACCTGATCATATGTGGAGTGACATCGACATGTTAAAATATCAGTACTGCAGCGAACATGATAAAAAATGTAATTCCGATGAGGATGAAGGAGATGATCCCATGCCAAAACAGCTATTTTGTTGTTATTGTAAAATCAGCGATATCAAAATAACGGCTGAAGCAGTGAAAGAAGTGAGACGAGGCGGAAGCTTATCAAACGTTCTAAACTGTTGCAAGAAACAATAAATTATATACATAAATGGTTTTATTGTCAGTCATGTCATACACGTTCACACTAACAGGACACTCAAGTGTGTTAAGTGCAAATTTTTATCCTCCTGTTGAATTGAAATCATCCTGTAAGTATGGTCTTGCGCTGTTGGGATTCTACACATATAATTCAATTTTCAATGTCGACGAAAGTAACAATGGGTTTTATTACAAAAAGAAGGACGGATCAAAGACAGTGCAGCATTTAATGATTCCACCTGGAGCTTACGAAATTGATGAAATTGGTAAAGAAATATACACACGTTTAAAGGAAACCTGCAAGGGAGAAGAATGTGATGGATTATTTTCATTAGTAGCCAATAATAATACATTAAAATGTGAGCTTAAGTCAACATACGATATTGATTTTCGATTTTCGAACAGTATTGGTGGGTTATTGGGTTTTGGACGGGTGCTGCTAAAAAGTGGAAAACGACATGAATCAAGCAATAATGTGGACATAATGAAAGTGCGCATTATAAGAGTGGATTGTAATATAATTTCTGGAGCATATCTAAACTCTAGAGAAAGCCACACATTATTTGAATTTGATATTGATGTTGAACCTGGTTACAAAATTTCAAAAGAACCACAAAATAACATTTATATGCCGATAATGCCGGAGGGACGTCAGTCAATAGACAACATTACTCTACGCATCTTGGACGATTGCGGTGACCTAATAGACTTTGGAGGTGAAAAAATTATTGTGAAATTAGAACTGAAAAAATAACATAATTATGGGTTTTTGCTTCAATCATCAATTGAATATGTTGTCAACTGCTCGAGGTGCAACAACAACCACAATAAAACATAAAAGTAAACATATTACAAATCCGAGGATCATTCACAATTCAGACGCTAGATTGGGAAGACGTTCGAGTCGTAAACAGCTCTCAGCGAAAGATTGCATATTTCTAGAATCGATTGGTTTAGAAGTACGACGAAGAAAATAGTGAAAAATGGCCGCCACTAGTGATAAAATTGAAGTTTTTACCGAACCAATATTCGATAATTCCATTATCAGTTTACAAGAACACACTTACAAGCCATACGGATCTCCAGCATTTAACAATTCTGATGAAATTCGTATTCCAGTACACTTTCAAGATATAATTTTGGATATATCAGACAGCTACATCTACATTGAGGGAACTTTTAAACCCAGTGATGCTACCAAAAAATGTTACCTATCAAATAATGCAATCGCTTTCCTGTTCGATGAAATCCGCTATGAAATGGGAGGTGAGCAAGTAGCTGTTGTTCGAAAACCTGGAATTACGTCAACATTAAAAACAATGGCATCTTTGGGTGCATCCCAAGAAAGAACTCTTATGGGGTGCGGATGGGGTCTGAATGAAACAAACCAAGGCATTTTCGATGTTACGAGTAATGTATTCTCTGGAAAGCTACCTCTAAAATATCTGATGGGATTTGCCGAGGATTATTTAAAAGGAATATTTAATGTTAAACAAGAGCTAATTTTAATAATTGCTCGTACGTTCAATAATTCCTATATTGGAGAAGTTGATGCAGCCATTACTATCGACAAGATCGAGTGGAAAATCAGACACATTATTCCTGACGATCGGCAAAAATTGAAAATATTATCCCGCATCAATAAAGGTGGGAGTAGTTCATCAAACATTCCTATGGCCTACCGCAAATGGGATCTTTACGAACTACCAGCTTTGCGTCAAACATCATCAGACGTCTGGTCGTTAAGAACTAGCACGAGTCTCGAAAAACCGCGGTATTTGATCCTGGGATTCCAGACAAGCACTAATTCAGACAATAGAGCAAAGGATGCTACGCAATTTACTACTGCCGATATCAGTGACATTACCCTGTATCTGAACGCCACAAAATTTCCATATGAACGCTGGAATTTGGATTTTACGAAGAAATTGTATGCACCCGCCTATTACACATATGAGAATTTCCAAGTGAGCTACTATCAACGTGAACTTAATGATCCAATGATGAGTATCGCTGATTATCTAATGAACCCCGTATTCGTTATTGATTGTAGTCGTCAACCAGAGGCTATCAAAACAAGCACTGTGGACGTCAAGTTGGAGTTTGAAACACGCAAGAACAAATTTCCCAAAGACATTAAAGTGTATGCGCTAATAATTCACGATGCATTCTTTAGTTATAATATATTAAATGGTTCTGTTACTAATAAATCAATGTAATGTAGTTTTAAGTTATTATTCATGTAGAATGTAGAAATAAAACCATGAAAACTAGTCTGTATTTCATTTCTGTAGGATAATGAAAGTTAAAGGTGATAAATTTTGTGTTGGGGAAAAAAATGGTGTATATAAGTAGGTGATCTAGGATGAGAAATTCATTCTATACCAAGATGTCATCCAGTTCAGATGATGGGTATTCCACTGATAATGGGTTAAACCTTCAAGATAGAAGGGTACGTAGGGTTCGACGTAGGCTGAGACCGAGGTTTTGTTTGGTCAAATCAGCGGTAATGTGGGGCGAGCATGTACAAATATGCATGCATTGCTACATTAGCAGGTTTGAGGGTCTAATGGATGTTAGGTTCCTCCAGACCCACGTTACATTCGCGAGGGCAGTCAGACCACACGATAGGCTGAATTGCTCGTTGTGTGTTGATAGACTATATACAGTCTTTCACAAAGACTCTTGCCTTATTTGTAATAGAATGTAAATTCTATTACAAATAAGGTAACACACACCTAAGTCGACGCCTACGGCTTACGGATCCGGACAACCCTGGTCCCTTTGGGACAACAAAATCGGCCCTTTTAAGGGCCACATTTTTTAATGGTCTTTTGACTTTGATGTAGATTAGTTAATGCTCCAAACAATGGTGGCACAATTTACTTTGCCAAGAATAAATTTCTTGTTGAAGTTAATTGTAATACTCTAAGGATGTGTTTGGTATGTGTGTGTGTGTGTGTGTGTGTTTTCTGTGACGGCAAAATGCATGACAAGAATAGAGACACTTATTGACATAGTATTCTTAAATACATATGTTTTACTAGAAGACAGAACTGTATTGGTGCTGCTATTTTTTAAAATTATGTGTTTATCCACACCAAAAGTTTATGTTTATCCCCACCTAAACTTTCTAACCTATTTATATGAGTGCTGCTCATTCAATTCTTCATATACATTTTGACAATGGCTGAAGGAAGGCCAGAAAGTCGAGGCTCCTCTCTATTTAGCGACGAGACGGTGCCAAATGGAGAATGGTACGAATATCGAGGAGAACCACCCATGCCACCTATACCAAGTGGTAGTGACAACAGCTCCGAGCCAACCGAACCGGACTCATCGTCCGATTCGACAGCTGCTGACATCGTTGACGATGACTTTAACGGAATAGCAGATTCCACATCATGGTGGAATTACGAGGATGATGTTTCTGATGGACCTGCAGATTCCACTATCCATTAATACATCCGTCGAGCATTATTTATGACAATCGAGTGAACCCTGACAACAAAATCGGCCCTTTTCAGGGCCACAATTTTTATGGTCTTTTGACTTGATATAGATTAGTTGCTTAATGCCACATAAACAGTGTCTATCTGTGTCTTCTTTGGCGATTGCAAAATGCATGACGCACATCAACATAATATGCATACAACTGCGTTATTTTGAGAGAGAACTCAAGCTCAAATTTAGCAGGTTTGTTCTGGCTATGCCAAAAACAACACAGACAGACGCAAAGTAACACTCACTTTTCAATAAAGAAGAAGAGAGAGACTACTCCGTAATATCGCCTCTCGCGATCATTACGGATCGCGATGCCGGTCGCCGCCGCTGCTACAGCGCCAGCAAAAGTGAATCGATGCGTCGGTCAACTCGAGCCACGCGACGCTGTTTCATCTGCAACTGCAGATCGGCCAGCTCACGGGGCTCGAGCACCCTTTGCGGTTGGTCTACCGCCTCAATTAATACTTCGAATACCGGTGCCGCTTCCGGCACCGGTGAAGGAAACCTTGGTTGTGGCGGTATCACCGCGGTCGGATTATTGACATTCTTTCGACGCCAATCTGCCCAAAACTTACTGACTCGAGCCTCTCTCTGCTTCCTCTTTTCCCGAATACTCATTCTTTTAATTTTGGTCAAGTACTCCATCCCACTCGAGCTTATGTCAATAAATGATGCTCTTCCTAATAATCACCGAATCACTGGATATATATGAATTGAAATGTGTTGGGGATAAAAATTACTATTCCAAGCTAAACTAGTCGAGTTGTTTAAAATATAATTTCCCAAACCATTTGTATCCCATAAATTTTAACCACATTTTTTTAACGCATTAATAAAACTTTTTGCAGTGATTTTTACTAGAAGCTATAAGTTCTTTTGCTACGCCTATTAGTTTTTGCTAAAACATATATTTTGTAAAAAATTTTATGTTAATTTTTCTTTATTTATTAGCCGATCTCAATTTTCCTTGCACCAATCCAAAGATAATGAAATTTCACTTACTTTTCATCCAAACAGTTCCCTTCTACCACATATAATAAGAGCGACATGAATTTTTTAACTGTATTGATATAACTTTGACAATTTCTTAAGACATTTCATCCATTTTTAGAAAACGTGTGAAGTTAATTCAAATAAAACAGGTAAGGAGGATTTACATTTTTATTTGTATGTACAAATGTGTACATACATACATATTAGTTTTTATTTAAAATAAACAAAAAAATTAATTTTACATAAATGCATACAATCCTAACCAACAATTTATTTATTCCTATTTACAAATACAAAATTACAAAATAATTCCTAAACTAAACCTATAGTAAACTATTCTCTACTGAATCACTGGATATATATAAATTGAAATGTGTTGGGGATAAAAATTACTATTCCAAGCTAAACTAGTCGAGTTGTTTAAAATATAATTTCCCAAACCATTTGTATCGCATAAATTTTAACAGCATTTTTTTTTACGCATTAATAAAACTTTTTGCAGTGATTTTTACTAGAAGCTATAAGTTCTCTTGCTACGCCTATTAGTTTTTGCTAAAACATATATTTTGTAAAAATTTTTTTACCAACAATTTATTTATTCCTATTTACAAATATAAACTTACAAAATAATTCCTAAACTAAACCTATAGTAAACTATTCTCTACTGAATCACTGGATATATATGAATTGAAATGTGTTGGGGATAAAAATTACTATTCCAAACTAAACTAGTCGAGTTGTTTAGAATATAATTTCCCAAACCATTTGTATCCCATAAATTTTAACAGCATTTTTTTAACGCATTAATAAAACTTTTTGCAGTTTTTTTTTTACTAGAAGCTGTAAGTTCTTTTGCTACGCCTATTAGTTTTTGCTAAAACATATATTTTGTAAAAATTTTTACCAACAATTTATTTATTCCTATTTACAAAGGCAAAATTACAAAATAATTCCTAAACTAAACCTATAGTAAACTATTCTCTATTTTAATCATATATTTACCTACATTACTCTTTGCTAATTCTAGTCTATTTTGCAGTTCACTTAATTGTTGTTCTAGATCACGCACTTCACTCTCACTCTCGACGAGCTGACTTCTCCATTTGGCACGCATTTTGGATGCCGCCCGGATCACATCCCGCTCGTTATCCTGACTGTATATAATAAAGTCCGGAGTTGATGCTGTCAGTGGAATGTCATCAGGAGCCTCCGGACTCACATCGTCATATATTTTCTTCCTTAGAGGCTGTTTTTGTTTTCGAGCACACTTCCTACCATTGATTGGGGTCAGTGCTCGGTTCGTAACCTCTTCCCCGGTCGTCGTGGTCTCTTCCTCGACTGTGATGGTGGTGGTGTCGCTGCCGGCCTTGTTCACCAACCATTTCGACATCGTACTGGCTTTTGGTTTTATAAATTTCTTTGCAGAAGTGACGCCTGTTGAAGATGATGGTTTTGGTTTTGGTTCCATCATCTTCCGCTTTTTCCCATAAAAACTATTTGCATTTTTTGTTACCTTACTGGCTGGCAAGGATAATAACTTCTCCAACTTGGACGATGTTCTTGGTTTCGTCGCCTCAACTACCACCACATCACTAATTATATTGACTTTGGGCTCGGATTCAGCTTGTTGTTGTCTAAATCCGGCCTCAATAAGTCTGTCGAGTTCCGCACAATCGAACTGTTCATTCCCCCAGTATACGACTTCTTCTTCCCCCACATCACCAACCAGCACTTCTTGCGTCTTATCACCCATCACTAACAGGTCAGACAATTGTGAAACTGCTAAATCACTCATTTTCTATCACAACTAAGTAACTAACTGACTAATATAAAACAGAACCGATATCGAATGGATGAAAGTTTTCAACTGAATAAATTTTGTGGACCCCCATTATTTTATGCAGTCCTCCCCACTCTTGACACTCGCCCACTCTTGTCCCAGCATTCAATATACAGGAAGTATACAATAAGTTAGTTAATTAATTATATGTATAATTATATTTGTGAGTGTGTGTGTGTATGTGTGTGTGTGTGTGAGAATTGAATTTTGTATAAATTACAATAAATTCATTCAGATAATATAATAATAAGGGTGTTTTATTTATAATATATATATATAATATGACATACGGTATGAATTTTCCAGTTTTTAATTTGTTACTACTGAAAGGCTTGTACAATTTTTAATAAATTTTCTAAATTCTCTTCCGGATTTGATTTATAAAACTCTATATCTGTATGCCCCCAAGGTAGAGTTTTAGTTGATGACGGAATTACATAACGTTTATCATCATAGCCTGATAGAGCGACTTTATTTATAATTTGAGTATATACATCATGTAACACACTCCGAAAAGTCTTCATTTTCCTAAAGATTAAACCGCCCTGCTCGACGACTTTTCGATAATCTTCCAGATGAAGTTCCCTTTCAATAACCGATTTCTTAATACCTTTGGCCTTTTTCAACTCATCGCCTAATGATTTTATGTAATACGCTTTGGCACCGGTACCATAAAAAGCAACTATCGGATCACAAGGAAATTCATCTTTCATCTTACCTGGAACAGAATTACTTTTGACAATGTTAAAATGATTATTTTCGGGGTAGTTAGATGTATCAAATTTTTCCGGATTTTCAGATATAAAACGATAAAAATCATCGGTTAAAACTTTTAATATTAGTGAATCTGTGTCGGTGTACAGTAAAGAAACATTACTACCAAACTTTTTCTTTATGAAATTATAGAAAAAATCATAAATAACTGTTTTTGAAATGTCTAAAATGGAAAACCCAATATATATTGGCTTGTTGTACTTAATTTTTAATCTGTTCATGTGAATGGCGACAAAATCTGAGGTAAAAACAGCTCTATCGTTGAAATTGGGGCGAGAAATCAATGCTCTAGCACCAGCTCTACCTACGACATTATCCCAATGTGTTATTAATTTAATATCTTTACGCTTTTCTACGTTTTCCATTGTCTTTCCAAAAATAGCATTTATAATTAATTTAAAAAGGTCTTTACCAAACTTTGTTGTTGACGCGTTCCGTAATTGTGTATTAAAATCAACATAGGTTTTTAACCACTTTGATTGATTAAATTTTAATATTCTATGAGTTTGCATTACCATAAGACCGTTATTAATGGCTTGCTTTAAGGTTCTGTAATGAATAATATATTTAATTTTATCGTTTACGTTAGGAATTAATTTTGGCATCTTTGCCTTTTCAACCGGTGGTACGATGGTTTCCACTAAAAATGGAAGATCTGAATGGGCATCGTGCAGTTCTTGCGGATAATGCACATCGACCTCCAGAACATAACCATGTGGACCATCATCATCTACACTCATAATATTTAAATCTAAAATTTCGCGTTCCGACAACCATTGAAAACCACCATATGGTAATGCTTGTGACATACTATGACCATACAAGTTTGTTGCATCCAAATAAGTAATAAATGAAGAAGGTTTAGAGGGGTCGTAGTTTGGTAAATAACAATTATTGGCAATATGTTCCCTTTCTGAACACTGACTGATACCGCCGCGAATACCTTTTTGAAAAAAATGAATCATATCAAGATCCGTCAAAAGCTCTAACTCTACCTTACTCATGCGCAACATACAATCAAATGATAAACTTGGCAAGCTGTAATACTGTACTGCGTCTAATTTATAAACGTTTAAACATGTATCGCGAAACTGTTCAAAAACATCGCATAACAATAAAACGTCTGATTTTAAATATAAATCGGAATATTCTCCTAAATTCTTACAACCGAACACGCGCCAAACCTCTTTAGCTCTTTCATAACATGCGTCGGTTATGTGTTCTTCCCGCAACTGATCATAAAACTGGTTTTTAGTTGGAAGATTTAGGTCTTTCATTTTTTCCATGGAATCGATATAATTGTATGGAAAAACACCTTTTTGACGCATTAACTTAAATTGAACATCATCGACAAAATGTTTTCGTGTTTCCTTAAAGTCAACACTACTTAAACCATTACCCAAATTTTCCAACGACGTCGCTAAAAATTTAAAACTATCGATAAATCGTAGTTTTAAATGTTTCCTCATTATTTGTCCAGTTTTTCGATCCACATAATCATGCATGTAAATCCTCTTTGTAAATGATATGTATTTCTCCTTACTTTGAGCTATAACATCAATTTTATCCCCATATCTACATAGCTCCTTGATAAACATATGGCTATCGTAACCGCTTAAATTGTGAAATATTATGGGGATAAAACTGGGTAATTTATAATTTAAATTACATATGGAATGTGCTGCACCAAATCGTTTTTTACCGGTGATATGACAATGATCTCGAACTTTTTCTTTAATATCATCAAAAGGACGCTCGCAAATACCGCAAATCTTTGCATTTTCAAATTCTGTCCTCTCATTACTGGTTAATTGGGTCATAGGTACTATATTCTTTAAATATGTATTATAAAGATGTCTTACATCTGTTTCAATACGATCAACAAATATTTTTGCAGCATCATTTCCTCGATATAGCTCAAACTTGGTGATAGAATCATTAAAAGAACATTTTATGATATATGCAAAGGAATATGGTTCATGTTTTAAATTGTTAACAGTGTAAGAATTTTGCGGATTTGGTTCTACTGTTTCAACAGGTTTTAAAACAGATTCAAAGTCTGCATAGACAACAAATGGTACTTTCATTTGCTTCTCAATACTATCAAATTTTAAAATGTTTTCCGGAACACTCTTGCCAAATTTATCAACTTTTATATCGGTTGTAGGAGTCAACGAATATATATGTTTACAATCATTCATTTGATGTAATATTAATGATGTATGTGAATTAAAGTAAACAAGACAACCGTCACAAAAGTACACTTTATGACGGTGATTTGAAATTTGACCGGACACTAATCGAGATAAATCGATAATCCAACAGTAATGACTTTTCGAACAGTTAAAATCACAAGCATGTTCACTATCATCTTTAATATTACAATCTTCAGTTACAAACAACAAGTTTACATGTCTTTCTAGCTTTCTGGGAGCATACCTCAACGGACCGACAACTTCGTATTTAATTTTATTATTTTCAAAGCTAGACTCTAAACCATAAACATTGACTGAAATATTATTTAACTCTTCAAATTTGGATATATCGCATAATTTTACTGGAAAATTCATACCTGTTACATTTAAAATAGCTGAATAGTGTGGATAAGATGTAATCTGGTTAGGCATAGTAACTGCTGGACACAAGGCTGATGTGATGGCCCAAGCAAAACAATATTCGTCCTGATTCACCACATTCAGAACAGCACCTTTCATGTTGATGAACCGAGGCAATTTTATATAGGATGAGCCACCGAGGGGTGAGTACTTGTTGATATTCACTTCCACATATAAAATCTTTTCCAAAGCCCATCCTAGAAAACAACGAGAAGGTGATTAATAAAATAAACAAACAAGAGAAAAAAAAAATATATCTACCAAAAAAGAAAATATAAGGGTGCATAAAAGACTGTCGCAGTCTAGCTACAATAGCTACACCACTAAACCAATCAGTTACGCAGTATTGTTACATTGATAAGTTAATTTTTCTTAGTTATAATAATGTAATAATAATTTTAAAGTTCGTAACTATAATTACTAAAAATATTATATAGCACACCTTTGTTAGTCATAAATAATTAAATAACAATAGAGCTATAAGCAATATTAAAAATAAATAAAAGAAATAAAATAAAATAAATGAAAATATTAATACAAACAGTTATTTGTATATATTTATAACCTACCTGAATCTTTCTCTTGAAAATCCGCTGTCTGGACTTTCATGGCCTCAACAAACGAATGGTAAATATCCTCTAGATCGCTTCCAACAGTTACTATCTGATTACACGTATTAAAACTTTTGTTACTATATATGTCCTGCGATGGTTGGAAATAACGTGCGACAACAACCATATTAATCTTTAAAGATTGTTCAATTTGTAGCTTGTCCTTAACTAAACCTAACACCTTTACTTTAATGTCATTAAAAAATAGTGAATAGTCAACATGATCGGTGTCACAGCTTACCCGGTATGATACTATTCTATTTTTAAACGCACTTTCAGTAAGCAGGACACCATCACAAATTCGAACACACGATTTGCTTTTATGCGCCAATGTTCTTTGATGGGCAGACATTTGGTTCTTTGGCACGGCAATATTACAAACAACACAGGTTTCCATTGAAGATGTAGATGCTGCACCATCAATTTTACGTCGCTTTCCACCATCAGCAACATCGCGATCGAATCTGGCAATACAAGACTCTCTCTTATGCCGCAACAAACTATATGTTCGGGTAAAAGAGACACCACACATTTCACACTCGTATTTCGACATTTTCAATAAATAAAAGTACTAGCACAACCACCGAAAGCTGAATACTGAACTATTTTACACCCCCTACCTATTTATATTGAGTTTCTCAATACCTCAATGGTTAAGAAATATCTTTATCTCAACTGGTCATAATGACAATTTCTTAATTTACCCTCATCATATGATACAATCTTTCTTAATTTCGTAGTCGGTAGAAATTGCAGTTATATGGGTTCTAGGAACAAAAAACCTTCAATATAATGTTTTATTTGAATCGACTTTACCAGCTTTCATCACCAGTGGCGTAACTATATTGGTAACAAATTTATAAAATGACACAGAAATTGTATTTGTATGAAATAAATGGTCTTTAATTTTTTTTAAAATATTTCAAAATGTCATTAACGAAGAATAGCTGACTAGTAATAATCTACAGAAAGAAAAGACAGTAAATGAAATAATAGTATATTAAGATACAAGTTTCATAAGACATTATTTTAGAGCACACGTTTAATTTAGAATATCCACGAAGCGGGGAATTTTCTAAAGTACAATTGTCTTATGAACAGTGTATTTTATAATACTTTTTCTATTTAAGTCTATAAAGTCCGGAAAACTTCAAAAAATATAGTTGATTTTTTCCATTTAAATTACTATTTTCTTTTTGGGTTGGCAAAACTACCATTTAATAAAATGTTACAAGTATCAAATATGCCATGATAGAAACAATTGAGAACATAAAAACTTAAAAAATATAAAAGGTAGATAACGACTATGAAAAACTGAAAAATCAGCTTTTTCACTAAAAACATTTATTTGATCGTTTCAATTCTACAAAAAGTCAACACAGCAATTCAAAATAAATAAATAAATAAATAATAATTTCTCGTTCACCACTTTTGGGGGTCCCCTGATACTCGGGGCCCCGGAGAATCTAACCCGCCAGACCTATGGTAGTTACGCCGCTGTTCATCACCCACATTCCCACGAATTATAAATATATTTTAGGACCGAGAAAATGCGATACAATAGATACGATAAATACACTTATTATAAGGGTTCTAGGAACAAAACACCGTTTAAATTTCGTGCTCAGTAACTTACTCTCTTGTATTGATAACAATGGAGGGTGATTTGAGTATCTTCGTCGATAAATGACCAACCTTTATTTAGGGTTCTAATACCATAATGACAATTTTTCAATATACCCTCATCACCCTATTTAATGTTTGATTTGAATCGACTTTACAAGCTTTAATTGCCCACATTCCCAGGGGTTATACCGGTCAGACCTATGGTAGTTACGCCGCTGTTCATCGCCCACATTCCCACGAATTATAAATATATTTTAGGGCAGAAAAAGGCGATACAATAGATACGATAAATATTACATTCCATTATAAGGGCTCTAGGAACAAATCACCGTTTAAATTTCGTGCTCAGTAACTTACTCTCTTGTATTGATAACAATGGAGGGTGATTTGAGTATCTTCGTCGATAAATGGTCAACCTTTATTTAGGGTTCTAATGCCATAATGACAATTTTTCAATATACCCTCATCACCCTATTTAATGTTTGATTTGAATCGGCTTTACAAGCTTTAATCGCCCACATTCCCAGGGGTTATAAATATATTTTAGTCTTTAGTTTTTATTATATTTTAATTTCGTAGTCGGTAGAAATTACAGTTAATATAAGGGTAATATAAGGGTTCTATTATCGTCGTTTATATTAATATAAGTGTTATTTTTGAAGACTTGTCTACATTTAATTCTGTATAATGTTTCATTTGAATCAACTTCTTTACAAGCTTTAATAACCCACATTCCCATTAATTTATAGTTTTTAAACAACAATAGCATAATTTAATAATATCAAAAAAAAATTTTTATTCTCAATTGAACATTTAATTACTACACTTCAAGGTCACATGTGACGTCACAAGGGGGGCCCGGGGGGCACCCCCCAGGGGGTTCAGGGCCATATGACGTCAGAGGGGGATGGGGGGGGGGGGAGGGGGTGAATCGCTATTGGCATATGTTCCCTACTGTTAACGAACTAATTTTTCAAAATGACACGAACATTGATTTTAAATAATTAAGAACAAAGAAAATGCATAATATATTTTAAAATTTAAGGAAGAATAAGCTAATCGTTAGGCAATATTGCCAAGCCGTTATATTATTGAATTTGTCATTTAATGGAAACCTAAAAATATACAAGACGTTGCATAAAACCACAATCTACTGCACTTGTAAGGTCTTCTGCACACGGAGCGTCTCGTCATAGACGCGTAGAAGATTCGTCATGCAGGGACTATCTGTCTCGCGAAATAAATAGGTTTTCTTTATTTTATTAGTAGTGCGACCTCGGTGTTTAGGGGAAGGAGGGGCGCAGTGTTTAAAAAAAACATTTAGACTTATATTTTTTCATATATTAAGTTAAAATAAATTTTTTATTTTGCATAGGTTTATTGATGCATTAGCAACAGATTTCCTGACTCCTTGTTGCATTAAATTTATATATTGTTTTATATGAAATTATTATCTCTACGAATGTCGAATGCAACACTGTACCCCTCTAGTGGGGTACTCTGTTACAGCAATGTTACGTTTCCTATAAATTAATATTAGCTCTATTTATTCAACATTGGTAAATACAAGAAACACAAGTTAACAACGTAAACATAACTCTAAAAACAAGTAAAACTCAGGCAGAAACGTCAAAATATAAAAAATTAGTTATTAAATTTGTGGTTTATATGAATATATAGTGTAGTGTCCTTTATATACCACCACAGGACACTATCACTAGTTTCTATTATCACACTATAAACAAGGATTAACGTTATCTCGCATTCACGATGCTCACTGGTTCCCTGTCTTACCACGACTGACTTCGTTCAGTACTTACGTAACTCAGCGAAACAGTGTATTCGTCATCGGTGTTTATACCTACTTATTATTCATTTGAAGTAGTACACTACATCCCTTCTTTGTCAACAAAATTAAAGTTTCAACTTTTACTAACAATGTATTTATTGAATTGCCACTTGTACTAACACTAACTATATATTATAATTTCCAAAAATTAACATTTCAACTTGTACTAATAATTATTAATTTACTTTCTAACTTGTACCAATAATCCTAGTTATACATTTTAATTTCTGGCTTGTACTGACAATACTAACTATACCTTAAGTTTAGTTTTCAGGTTCGTTATTACTATCAGGATTATCCACCACTTTCCATTCCCCATCCATCTTTTTTAAATGAACAGTATTTCTTCGATACACTTTCCCTGTGTCATCATTTTGGACGCAAACGTCTCCACAGTTTTGTTTGATAACCGTATGAGGAGTTGGACTAAAATTTGGAGTAAGTTTATTTTCTTTCACCATATTTTTAACATATACCTTATCTCCCTTCTCTAAGGTACTTTCTTCTGCCTTCCGTTTTCTGTCAGCATAGTCTTTTCCAGATTCCTTTTTTAATGTGTCCCGATCTCTAACTTCGTCATCGTGTGCGTTGTTCTCCAAATTTCTTATTGTTGGAATTTTATCCCGAAATTGCCTTCTGAAAAAGAGTTCAGCGGGAGGTTTTCCAGTTGTTGAATGAGGAGTTGCATTGTACATTGTGATATAATCCAGTAGGTCCTGTTTCCAATCCGATTTTGTGGTCTGGCTTATTTTTAAACGTTTAACAATATCCCTATTTTGCCGCTCTACCTCTCCATTCTGTTGTGGCCAAAAGGGAATTGTATTAAAAATTAGAATTCCTGAACTCCTACAGAATTCTCTTATCTCATTACAATTGAACTGTTTTCCATTATCAGCCGTAATGGAATATGGAAATCCTATTCGAGAAAATATTTCTTGGAGAATTTTTATCGTATTCGTCGCAGTTATTGATGTCATTATTTTGATTTCTTTGTAGCGACTAAAGTAGTCTATTATGACAAATATGTAGTGGCCACTTGGCAATGGCCCTAGAAAATCCACGGCGACATCCACCCAAGCTTCTATTGGCAGTTCCCGCCTTTTCATGGGATTTGGCTTACTTGGGGCAGAAACTAATGTACAGCCTTTACAGTTTCGAACTAATTTTTCGGCATCGGAATCTATCTTAGGCCACCAAACTTTAGTACGAAGTCGACTTTTCATAGCTACGATTCCCGGATGCCCTTCATGGGCTGCTTTAAGTACAGCCTCTCTAAGCTTAAATGGTATAACGATTTTATTTCCTCGTAACAGAATGTCATTGTAAAAACATAATTCAGCTCGGAATGGTTGAAAATGCTTGATTTCCTCATCTGGCTGATTTGAATACATCCAGTTACGTACCTTATTAATTTCCTTATCTGCTTTTGAGTAATTTTTTAAATCTTGTAATGATACGGCTACTGGCTTTGAGTGTTCTACAATTTGTTGAATATGCTCTTCGTTATCAAACGAGCTACTGTGTAGAGTATTAACACAGAGTCTGGAAAGTGAATCAGCTATGTTTGATTTTCCTGGTTTATAAATTACCTTAAAGTTGTATGCCTGTAGCCGGAGCACCCACCTTTCAATCCGAGCACATGGCTTCGATTTTTCGCCGAAAATGATTTCTAATGGTTTGTGGTCTGTAACCAGCTCAAATTCATTTTTTCCAAATAAGTAAATGTGGAAATGTTCAACTGCCCAAACTAAGGCCAATGCCTCTTTCTCTGTCTGACAGTATCGTCTTTCGCAATCGGATAAACTTTTATTGCCATATGCTATTACTCTAGGACCTTCGGAGTCATACTGTATTAAAACAGCCCCCAATCCGACAGGGCTGGCATCAGCGACCACTTGAGTTCTATCTTCAGGGTCATAATACCCCAATGTTTTAATGTGGGATAAAGCATATTTTAGTTTGTGGAAGGCGATATCTTGTTGTGTTTTCCAAAACTTACTAATGTTAGCGTTCTTTCCTAATTTAAGTCGCAGTATTTCTCTTAATGGTTCAGTGAGCGTTGCCAGATTATCATTTACATTTACCAACATAGTTTACTAACCCCAAAAAGCTTTGCAACTCTTGCGTAGTTTTAGGAGAACGGAAAGTTTTGATAACAGCGATATAGTTATCTAAAGGCCTAATGCCTTTTGGTGATAACTCGTGCCCCAGAAACTGAATTACGGATATATTATATATGCATTTGTTTTCATTTAAGAGGACATTGTTATCCTTTAAGATATTTAATGTGCATTGTAAACGTATATTATGCTCAGTTTCATTTCGGCCAAAGATAACAATGTCATCAATGAAGTTGGTAGTTCCCTCGCAGCGTGAAAGGATTCTCTCCATGATTTTTTGGAACATTTCTGGAGCACAAGAAATCCCAAAATTAAGACGTGTATACCTAAACAAACCTTTGTTAGAAATAAAGGTGGTTATATATCTCGAACTCTCATTAATCTCGATTTGATGGAATGCGTTTTTTACATCCAACCGTGAAAATATTTTAGCTTTCCTGAAGTTTGGTACTAACTGGTTCATAGTTGGTAAAGGGTAATTTTCCCTTAATATTGCCATATTTGCCCTTCTCATATCAATGCAGATTCTTACTTCACCATTTGGCTTTAATACTGGTACCATTGGTGAGATCCATTTTGAAGGACCATCCACTAATTCAATAATATCGGAATCAAGTAACTCCTGAATTTTTTTGTTAACTTTATTTTCAAGAGGTATTGGAATTCTTCGATATGATTGAATTATGGGCTTGACAGTATCATCAATGTGAATATTTACTAACACGTTTTTAATTTTGGAAAGGCAGATATGGCATTGACCTGTGAAGTAGCATCTACACCTATTCGTAAAACTCCTACTAATTTTGCTGTATCTTTTCCCAAAAGATTTTTTGAGCCATGTTTTACGACATGAAAAGTGGCAATACTTTCTATGTTATTAACTTTTATTTTAGCCTCAAAACTGCCCAAAACATCTAATGGTTTATTACTTGCATATGCCATAAAAATTTTATCTGGCCTTTTAATTTGATTAGACACAACAACTTTCGAATTTTTTAGATAGTTCCACGTCTTTTCGTTTAAAATATTACATCTGCTACCTGAGTCGATTACTAATTGTACAGAAACCCCACCAATATTGCACAGTATGTCCGAATCGTTGTCTATATGAAAAACATAGTTAATGTCGTCATCCTGATCTCGCTTTGGCTTCTCAAACTTGGGTTTCTTTGCTTGTTTTAATGAAAACTTCTGTTTGTGTCTCTTGTTTGCGGCTGTAGCATGGCAGTGTTGACTGGTGTGACCCTTGATGCCGCATCTTTGACATGTCGCGTTCTTGTCCGGACAATGGAACGATAAGTGATTTTTGGATTGACATCGGTAACACGATCTAGAGTTACTCGTATTTATACTAGTTCCTGGTCGGTAATTTCTGGATAACACCTTATTAACCTCAAATGAAGGTTTTTTCTCACAGAATTCCTCCATTTGCCTATTTAGTGACTCAAGCGCATTGGCTTCCAATATGATTCCGTTTAATGTTATCGAATCACCAGTGGTAAGTATTTTCTTCCTTAAATCGACTGAATTGCACTTTTCAACGATTTGGTCAATTAAGGTGTCTTCAGTGTTTGTAAATTTACATTTTTCGGCTTGATTTCTTAGCCGCACCAAGAATTTTTCAAATTTTTCTCCCGCCTCTTGTTTTATTAGACGAAAAACATGTCGTTCAAATACTTTGCTTTGTTTTGGTGCAAAGTATGCATCTAGCTCTTGCAACGCTATTTTGTATATATCTGTGTCTTCCGAATCGGGCTGAACATGAGCGCCGGGTAGGTTATAATAAATTTCTTGGATTCCCATTCCTCCCACATGTAATAAAGTCGCTCGTTTCTTTCCCGGACTCTCGATATTAGCAGCATCCAGATAAATTTCTAACGCTCTTTTCCACCTTTCCCATTTTACCCCTACAGAGCCGACTTCACCATCGCAATCGAAAGGCTCTAATGCCGTAAGGTTTGACATATTTAGGTACTGTAACAAAACGTATATTATTTTACTTTACATTATTTATAGTGTACAAATTTAGGTCATACAAAAATGAATAAAATATTGGTTTTACTTTTAAACTTTGCTATGGATAGCAACTGTAAATTGTACTGTTTATGTAATGTCATTCACGTAGTGTTAATCAATATTTTATCTCACTTATTCGAGGTAGTCACATTCATGGACTCTCATTTTAATCAATGTATCTCATTCATTGATTGCCATGTATTCTCATACATGGACTCTCATTTTAATCAATGTATCTCATTCATTGATTGCCATGTATTCTAATACATGGACTCTCATTTTAATCAATGTACCTCATTCATTGATTGCCATGTATTCTCATACATGGACTCTCATTTTAATCAATGTACCTCATTCATTGACTGCCATGTATTCTCATACATGGACTCTACTTTTAATCAATGTATCTCATTCATTGATTGCCATGTATTCTCATACATGGACTCTACTTTTAATCAATGTACCTCATTCATTGACTGCCATGTATTCTCATACATGGACTCTACTTTTAATCAATGTATCTCATTCATTGATTGCCATGTATTCTCATACATGGACTCTACTTTTAATCAATGTACCTCATTCATTGACTGCCATGTATTCTCATACATGGACTCTACTTTTAATCAATGTATCTCATTCATTGATTGCCATGTATTCTCATACATGGACTCTACTTTTAATCAATGTATTTAATTTTCAGATTTATAGGGCTAAATTAACTACGTACGGTAAAGAGATGTTTATAATTGCTGTTACAGGAGTTCCTTAAATGGGATGCATTATTTTTTTTTTTCGCTTTTATAATATAATAATATTTTATGTTTGCCTGAAACACCCTATTTTAATTTTTTTTTTCGAAAATATATTATTATACCTTATTTAAATCTATATGAATCAATATCGTTTAAAAATTACGTCACGTTATTTATATACGAATAAGTAAACAACTTGATAAGGCAGACCATTCTTCGATTGTGTAACCAGCTACGGTCAGTGTCATCGTATTTACATTTGCTTTATTGCTTATTTTAGTATTGTTTATATTTGTTTGCCCTATTCGTCTTAACCAATGAGTGTCTTGTAATTCCCATGCATTCCCCATATAGTGTTAACACTACGTAAATGACAGTTTTGTTTGTTTTTTTTTTTCTTTGACAATTTATCTTATTAGATGTGTCCAGGTTATACTCAAATTTCTTTTTTCCTACTTTTATTATTTCATCCTACCTTTATCCTCGTCGCCAATTTGTAGTGTCCTTTATATACCACCACAGGACACTATCACTAGTTTCTATTATCACACTATAAACAAGGATTAACGTTATCTCGCATTCACGATGCTCACTGGTTCCCTGTCTTACCACGACTGACTTCGTTCAGTACTTACGTAACTCAGCGAAACAGTGTATTCGTCATCGGTGTTTATACCTACTTATTATTCATTTGAAGTAGTACACTACATATAGTTATATGTTAAATTTGCTTAAAAATGTGTATGATAAAGAATTTGGGGGGTTTCGTTCCTCAAACTTCCCCTGTATACATTAAACATTATTTTAATTCATTATAGTATATGTGCAAATCTATATCATTTTGAATGAGGGGTATAGTGTTACATTCTACAATGAACACGTGCTCTTCCCCGCTAGGCGTACTGAAAGCGACTAGCACCGCTGTACGCCGGGCGTATTGCAGCTTGTCTGTCTTGATGAATCCGCGCCGCTGACGCCTCGTGTGAAGTTCGTTATTGAAACCCAAAGGGTTTGTTCGGGCAGCACAAAAGCGTACATATTCCGTATGTCGTATCTAGTACGCGTCTACGACGAGACGCCCCGTGGGCAGAATGCCTAAGAATAACAGCGACCAGACGCGTAGACTATTACAACGTTGCAATTTTTTACAGCCAAATTCTTCTGAAACTGCAGAAGTATGTATGATTGCAAACAAATGGTGTTTTATGAATGGAATGTTGTGCCCCCCTTTTATATTATCTGTCACAACGTTGCATTTCCCTTTTGTATTATATGTCTATGGTCGTTACATATAGTTAACAACTCGAAAAACGAGAGTTTGTTTTTAAAAAAAACTTTTATTTCAATCGAAGACGTTACAATAAGAATGATGATCTTAATTCTGTTACATATATTTATAATGTTTGCAATGCTGACATTGCATGAGAACATCTAACGCATCTAAGAAAATCTAGGAAGTCTAATAATAGTTTTGATGATTCTGCATAACGCGCAAAACGACCATTCTCAGGGGAATGTAACTCCTCCCTTCTTAGTTGAAAGCACGTTCTAAAGGGCGTGATTTCAAATAATTATTAATTAATAATTATAAAATTGGATCATTTGATTTTTGAATAATAATCTTAGATTTTCTTACACATTTTCGATATATGATAAATATTATGATTAAAATGATAAAAATATAAAGGAATATTGTCCAAAAGCTAGTTCGATTGATGTAGACCGTTGACGTCATGGCTTCAAGGTTTTCCTTCTGTTCTTGTAACTGGGCTTCGACTTCTTTAGTGGCTTTGAGGTTGACATAGTTAAGGTCCATAGCAGGAGGGTTGTAAATTGATTGATGCTGATTGACTAGGCTGAGGTTTAGGATTGGTAAATTTACTTCGGCGAAGCTGATTCGGCTTGGCTTGTAGCTTTCCAATATGATTGATTTTATTTTGACTTTGCAATCGGCTGGGGACTCCAAAAGATAGGACCCATAAAGAGGTATATTCTCCACTGAATTTTGGCAATTTATGGTGCTGATTAGGCGATTTGGGACGGTTAATATCCATTTACCATCGACCACTTTTCGGATTTGAACTTCGTGTAATTGTATCTTGAAAGGGTGACAGGAAGTGACATTTGTGTGATGCTTGATGAGTTGGACTGCACAGGAAGGGATGTCTTCCGTTAGGGTAGTGCGAGTTTCTCTGCATAAGTAGCTTTCGGGTTGAATCTCCATACATCTTTGGTCCATATAGGCATACTTGTTATTGCTCAGTGCTAGGTAAGGCTTATAGGGTAGGTTGACGAAAAATGATTGGTTATCGGGAATTGGTAAGGGGAATAAATTGAAATATTGATACGTCTCTGATTCTACAAGAGGTAATTCCAATACAAATACAATATTAAATCCTTTTAAAAAGCTTTTGATTATTAATATTTTTTCAAAACTAAGAATATTTTGGGGTTTAACTTCTAAAGGAAGTTTATCTGCATCTAGATGCTTATTAATATTTTCTATCTCGGATAAAAGTTCATTTGGATCTACTATGGAGTTATGAAGTATGTTAATTTTTGTAAATGTGATAGCTACTTCGATTTTATCGAGAATATCATAAATTGACTGATACATTAGTGTAATTTGACTAATTACCATGTGGGTAAGAAAATACTGTTCAAAATTAGTTTGGTGTATTCCAACCTCTTTAATTGTTGCCTCTATTCTAACAATGTGCGATTTTAAGAGCAATTGATTATGTGTGATATTTGATATCATTGACTTAAATTTGTTGATTGTAGAGTCTAAAATTGTAATTTGATTTATGGCGTCGATTCTTAATTTATTTTGGTTTTCCTGCAACCTTTTGATTTTTGCATCGATTTGCTCTGCGTCATTTTGATCGAGGTTTCCCGTTATACTTTTAATAAATGTGCCTAAAGGGTTAAATAGGCCTCTTTTGTTTCTATGAACATTTTTAAATGGTAAAATTTGGTCTATTAAATGTTCTATTCGTTTTTCAAGCGTATAAAGTGAGCTAAAAGAATTAAGATAACCTTGATAGTATTCGCTATTATTCTTAATGATAGAAGAGAGTCTATCTGTTTGATTTTTTAGAGTTTCAAATTTGGAAATTATAGGGGTTAAGTCAAAATTTTGAATAAAGGTCCATTTATTGGATTCAAGTTGGGCGGTTCCTAGCCTGAAGGGTAGAATTCCGGGGTGATCGTTTAAATCATGGAATTTTACTATTCCTGATGCGATGGTCCAGCTCCATCTGGAACAAGGGGCATAATTTTAGTTTCATTAATGTGAATGACTTCTTTTCTTTTTGATTTGGGGTTTTCTATCTCGATTTTATTATTTTCTAAGATACCGGTCAACACAAATGGTCCTAAAAATTTATTTTTAATTTTTCCTGATCGGCTGTCTGATTTTTTATAAACTTGAGAACCTATAATCAGTTCTTTAGGGGTTTTATTTTTATTAATTTTTTCTATGGTTTTAAGCTTTAATTCCTTTGTTTGTTCGGTAATTTTATCATATAAAATTTGGGTGTTATTTTTATGGTTATTTATATACTCTGTATATACGTGAGATGGTATTAAATCCATAGGGTCTCTAGAATCCGTGTGTCCGAAGACGAGTTCGTATGGGGTAAAATTTGTGCTAGAGTGAATTGTATTATTATATGCAATAATTGCGTACGGCATTAATTTTATGACGTCAGCATTTGGATCTGATTCGCGTAAAATACGAATGTGCTCGATTAGCGTCGAATGTAATCTTTCTACGGGTGAGTTCGACTCATGGTGATAGGGGGTGGTAAAATGAATTTTTATATTATGAGCTTTTAGTAAGCCACTGACTACTTCGTTCTGGAATTCCGATCCGTTATCTGATACGATTTGTTTTGGTACGCGAAGAAATGAGAAAAAGTTAATTAATTGGTCGCAGCAGGAAACTGCATTTCCGGTGTAAGGAAGAGCTTGTGCGTACTTAGAGAATTTATCTATGATTGTCAAAAATTTTTGTTTACCAATAATGAACGTATCGACGTGTACTATTTCAAATGGTTTACTAGGCGTTTCTGTTAACACTAATGGTTGGTCAGGGGGTTTACGATTATATTTTGAACGTTGACAGATTTCACAATTGTTAATGTATTTTGTTACGTCTGATTTTAAAGATTTCCAATAATAATTGGCTTTTAAGAATTTACATGTTTCTTCGATTCCTCGGTGGTTTGTTTTACTTTCGTGTCGATATTTAATGATTAATTCTCTTTCATCCGGTTGAGCGTTATTTATTAATTTCGTACACTCTATAAGTTTTAAATTTTTAAAGTGGTTTGTCATGGATTGTTGAAAATAAGGCCGTAGTTCTTTAGAGAAGAAATAAACATAGGTATTTTTATTGGTTAAGAATTCTTTAAGAAAATTAACAATAGTTGCCATATTCGTAGGAATGGTCACATGAATAATTTGGTTGCCATCAAAAGTTTCGCGTTTAGTTTTAACGTAAGCGTCATAAGGGGATTTTTTAATAATAATTTGATGGGGTTTGTTATTAATAATTTCGTCTAATAAAGTCATATTTGAATAATTATCCTCGGCGTTAGTACTGTGTACTGTATTGTCTGTGTTATCATCATTAGGCCTAATTTCTATTCTTGGGGGTTTAATTTGTATGTTTTGTAAAATTTTTATTTTTGGACTATTTGGATTTTTAGTATTTGTGAGATTTTTGCTTGCATCGTCAGGGTCTAAGTTTTCAGGGTTAAACTGACTATAACTATTCTGTAAAAATTGATCGATATCTCGACTTATATCGCCGGGGTTATTGATTATCGATTCTGATTCGATTGCGTGAAGTGAAATACGACTAAGTGCGTCTGCATTTGTATTTTGTTTACCTTTCTTATAAATGATCTCGTAATCGTATTCTTCTAGTCTAAGTCTCCAACGTACAAGTTTAGAGTTGGGTTCTTTTAAATTAAATAGCCAAACTAGGGGTCTATGATCCGTGTAAATTTTGAATTTTCGGCCATATAGGTATGGTCTGAAATATTTGCATGCCCAAACGATACCTAGAAGTTCTTTTTCTATTGTGGAATATCTTTGCTCGGTTTCGTTTAGAGTTCGTGATGCAAAAGCTACAGGGTGGTCATTTGGAGGGTCTCCCTGCGAGAGTACAGCTCCAAGGGCTATATTTGATGCGTCCGTTGTAAGGGTGAATGGTTTCTCAAAATCTGGATATTTAAGAACAGGTGAATTGATCAATAGTTCTTTGAGGTGATTGAACGATTTAATAAAAGGTGGCGAATGTTCAACTTTTGCGCCTTTTTTGAGACACAGTGTAAGTGGTTTAGTAATTTTCGCGAAGTCTTTTATAAATCTACGGTAATAACCCGCTAAACCTAAAAATGACTTAATTTCCTTTTGGGTTTTTGGTATTGGAAAGTTCTTGACTGCGTCAACTTTGTCGGGGTTAGGTTTAACACCATCTTTAGTTATTTTGTGCCCTAAATAAGCGACTTCTTTATGTAAAAACTCTGACTTATCTAGTTGAATTTTAAAATTTGACTGTCTTAGTCTTTCAAATACGGCTCTTAACCTATTGATATGTTCTTGAAGAGAGGTGGAAAAAATAATTATGTCGTCTAAGTATACAGAACAAATTTCATTTTGAAGTCCGCGTAAAACGTTATTCATAACGCGCTGAAAAGTTGAAGGGGCGTTTTTAAGACCGAAGGGCATTCTCTTAAATTCGTAATGGCCCGTGTCTGTTGAAAAAGCCGTTTTGGGGATGTCGTTAGGTTCCATTTCGATTTGGTGGAATCCTGTTGCGAGGTCTAAAGTCGAAAAATATTGAGCTTTACCCAATTTATCGAGAATATCGGAAATATTGGGCAACGGAAATTTATCATCGATTGATTTGTCATTAATTTTACGATAATCGATTACAATACGCCATTTGCGCATGCCCGATGCGTCTAGTTTTTTCGGTACTATCCAAATTGGACTACTCCACGGTGAGCTTGAATTTTGAATAATTCCGTTTTCGAGCATTTTATTAATTTGAGATTTTACTTCTTGTTTATGAATTTCCGGATATCTATACGTTTTAGTAAATATAGGTGTTTCTTCTGTAAGGTTTATTTTATGTTTAATTTGGTTAGTAAAAGTTAAAGGGGTACCTTCACTATAAAATATGTCTCGGTATTCATAACATAAGTTCCTAATTGCTTTATATTCTTCTTTGTTACAGTGCGACAAGCGCAAATTTTTTAAATTTTGTTTTTGAATGTTGTCAAGATATTCGGTGAGTTCCGTATCGGTTTCCATTTTTTCGATAAAATTAGTTTCATTTTCGTCCAAAACTTCGATTTCTAAAGGTTCAAATATGGTAATTTTGATAGGGTTTTCGCCTGGATTTGTTACGAGGGTCGTCGCAAAAGAGTCAATAACATTAACTAATGCTTCCGGCATTTCAGCATTTCCGAATTTTTTATATTTTAAAACTCCTATACCGGTTGATATATTGACAGGTAATTTTACTTTTTGGCATGTACGAGGGGGAATCGTTATTTTAACAGTTTCAAAGTGTTGCATAGTTTGAACATTAGTTTGATAATATAAAGGTAAAATAGCGTTCAGTGTTCTTAAGTTATAAGTTTGTAAATCGATATTTGCGCCAATATGTGTTAAAAAATCAATTCCTAAAAGTCCGTCGAATTTTGGTGAAAAATCGAATAAGTAAAACTTGTGGTCTCCTAAGCAATTAAATGAGGGGAATATTGGTATATCGATTACTTCGTTATGCATAGAAATTGCATGAGCTGTTCTAACAGTAAAAAGTTCTGAAAAAATAAAATTTGGATAAATTTTATAAGCAAGGTCAGGTTTGATAAAGCTTTTACCACTACCAGTGTCTATTAAAAATGTTGCATTAATTTCTTCAATAAAAATTACTGGCAGGTCTGAATTTGTATAGTTATTTAAATTTATTATGGAGGGTTGAGTAAATTCGGGGTTTCCTGAAAATTTTCGTCGTGATAGTCATTTTGGTTTTCATATAGGTTAGTTTCTTCCTGCGGAATATCATAACCTTGTTCATATTGCTGATACGACGTTTCGTTAGAATCAGTATAATACTGAGAGTCATCATCGGGGTTCACGTAAAAATCGGTATTTTGATCGTTTGAATTATACATCGGTTCGACCGCTTGATTAAATAGTTCCTCAACAAGAGTATCGCGTCTTGGTTGGCTATTAGCAAAATGATTAGGATGCTTAATGGTTGCGTAACCTGATGACGTATCCATTGGTTCTGGTTTCTTTAATCGTGACATATTGGAGGGTGACATACGTTGATTATTTTGTTGATTAGAAAAATGTTTAAAATTTGGATTAGGTCTATTCATAAAATTTTGGTTATTAAAATTATGTCTTTGAAATCCTGGTCTGACAGATTGGACAGGTCCTTGTCTAAAAACTGCAGAAGGTTGTTTAAAGTGATTAAAACCGTTTTGATTAAAACCGTTATAATGTGGTCTGTTAAAATTGGGGTTCATTGACGTATTATTATTTGGCATATACGAATAATTTCGTTGGAAAAATCGGGGTTGTGTGTTAGTGGAATAATGTTGTTGTTGCGGATGCGTATTTGCTTTATTTTTGGAAATATTTAAATCAACATTTGGTTTCGTACCAAAATTTCCGCGATTTTTATAATACATGAAATTTTCTTCTTCCAAGGCATAGCTCATAGCTTCTTCTAGATTTTTCGGGGTTTTTAAACGTACTACTAGTTATAGTTAAGCCCATTAATAAACGTTTTTAAAATTAAATTATCATATTCCGTAATTTTTAATAATTTTAATTCCGTTGTATCCGTAGACATATTTATTTTAGCAAATAATAAGCTACGGGCGTCTTGCAAACGCAGGCCAAATTGTTGCGGAGTTTCATTCTTTTCCGGTTTTACTGTAATGATATCTTGAAGAACACAATCGATTGATCTTTGATCGGCGAAAGTGGAAATTATTGCTTCTTTTAATAGTACCCAAGTTTTTAACTCGGTTCGAGAGGCAATTAAATCAGCTGCTCTACCAACTAATTTGTTTAACACGGTGTCAAAAAGGCAAATATTTATGGCTGCGCCAGAATTTGAAGTATCTTTATGATTTTCGAAAAAGTTTTCACAAGCGTTCAAAAATCTATTAATTTGTTTCGGATTTCCGTCGAAATTAGGGATGTTATCCGCTTGATATCTAATAAGTTGATAATTAGGTTGTTGGTTCTGCATATTGAATAGATTTGCAAGGTCCGATAATAAATCGTCCAGATTAAAAAATATATCAAATAAAGAGACTAATCAATACAACAATTAAGGTAAAATAAGGAAAAATATTTTTAAAGGATGCACTTACAATATAGAAGTGATGATTGCTTCGATTTTCATTTCCTAACTAGGTTCCAATAGGAATGGCGATGCTGTCCTTCCCTGGACTACTTATGAGCTCGGGACGATGCTTGTTCCCTGTACTCGCACCAATAGGACGTGGGAATATGCTTGTTCCCGGTTCCCTGGTCGGTTGAGACTTATTGCACGTCGCAGATTTTTGAAAAATGTTCGTTTTTGTCACTAATTGTAGATACAAACACGGAATATACGCTCGATGCGCGGAACCGCTGACAAAATCCGACCCGACTGCGCCAGTTAACAACTCGAAAAACGAGAGTTTGTTTTTAAAAAAAACTTTTATTTCAATCGAAGACGTTACAATAAGAATGATGATCTTAATTCTGTTACATATATTTATAATGTTTGCAATGCTGACATTGCATGAGAACATCTAACGCATCTAAGAAAATCTAGGAAGTCTAATAATAGTTTTGATGATTCTGCATAACGCGCAAAACGACCATTCTCAGGGGAATGTAACTATATTACGGTGTTTGTGTAAGTAGTAGTCATGGGTAATACCATAAATTTTCTGGTGTCGATACAATGACACTGATACCGCTTATTGTATCAACAAGCTGTATCAACAGTTTCGGTTTCACGGTCATAACACCCTCAAATGACACCGACACTGCTTTTACAATTGTGCCATATGGCACAGTGTCTCATGGTATCAGTCGCAGTTTCGGTGTCACGTTTTCTGAAACAGAAATATGACAGATGATATGAAGCACTCCGCACGGTATTTTTCAGCGGTGGATCCAGTGAGTTAAATAGTAAATTGCGACCATAACATTCATAGACAAATATAAAAATAACGAAATCTTAGCTCAGCCGTAGGCAACCCGCAATACGTGTGTATTGTGTGTCATGAGTTGTCTAACTTTTACATTCGAAACATTGGGCTACATCTGTTCCGTGCAAAAGAATATTTTCAAAAGCGGGACATGATAGCTAATGTAAATCGGGAGCGCCTAAAAGCGAATAACACGTCTCAAGTGATTTTTTAAAATTATAATTTAAACAATAAAGATTAGTCTGCCATTTTCGTACATAACATTTTTCGTTTTGTTATATATGTTAAAATATAATAAAAGAATTTTGTGTTCCTTAAGTTTATAATTTGTTTGTTTATAAACTTTTACCAAAAATTTATTTACAGTTTCAAAACGACTCGATTAACGTGTACAAAGCAGATAACAATCACGGATCCATGCATAGTTCAAGTCAATGATACAAAACATAATAGCAGGATGGAAAACCAATAATCAGAAAACTCCGATCCTGTTTTGAATTAGAATTAACAAACTTCCATACTGCTTGGCACAATTCACGTGGTTTTTAGAAGTCAACTGTCAATTTTATAAATGAATGGATAATTACAAAAACGTAATAAGACTGTTTATAAGAGTGTCCTTTTGATCATGCAACTAGAAAAGTTAGACAGGAAGCAATGCGATGGGATGTTTTTCTTTCTGATAAATCCCACGTCCATTGCTGCAATGGCGCATCCAATGGGAGTTTTGGGGGTCGAACGCCGAACTTGTATTTATTAAACATACTATGACCTACATTTAGATTAAAAAACCTTTTCGTCAGTGAACACTGCAGTGTTCCAAAACTGACAGTCGCGTAATATATAATATCCGTGACTGTCCATGTTCACCTGTGGGCATTATTTTTTTACGCGGCTACGAAGGAGGGGTCGGAAATGCAGGGTTGACCAGTACCAGTTTTTTTTTCAAAGGCTCCTCTTTATTGCACAAAAAGTTGCTTCACTATTAAAATTGTGTTCGTGCCTTTTCCGTAAAAATTTGCTAGTGCCCATATTGACCACCCATCAATTATTCTGGCTACTATTTGAACTTTTTCAAGTTCTGTTAAATGGCGAGGCATTATGAGAATTCTGACAGTAGTCTTGTCAACCATAATCTTTTGAAAAAGTCAAAATCAATTAAGACCGATTATAAATTTAGTGTACCCATTTTGAATATGAATAAAGCTGTACCTTTTTAGTTTATAAATTTTCCATCTTTGAGAATCTTCAATTAAAAATACTTAATAACAGGTAAGAAAAAATCATAGATTTACTAAACACAGTGTATGTGGGCAGCGCCATCTGAAACTTAAAAATTTATACAAATTCTTAATCATAAAAACATCATACCGCCAACTTTCAATCAGATACATTGAACCGTTTTCCAAATATGGCTTATGTAATAAGTTATGGAACACCCTGTATGGAGAGCTACATCACAAGGGTTTCACACGTATGGCGACAACGGTGAACGTATTGCCAAGATGGAAACATCTGTATTCCCTATACTTGTCTCCAATAATTCAGTGTTTTTAAAAGGGGGATAAGGCTTGCAGGTATGTGACAACAGTTGTAGAATAGTACATTATACACCTAGGGACTAAAGTGGTATTTTAAATCCCGAGACAAAAAGTTTATAGCCCGACCAACGGGAGGTAAAACAAAAGTCACTCGATAAATATTAGTCAAACACGCTACATCCACTGAAAGACGTTTATCGCGATGGAACAAATCGAAAAGGCAGCTCAAGAGGCTGTAGGCCAATTATTACCAAGAAAATCTGGAGAACAATATAAAAAACAGTTATCTGAGTTTATCAAATGGTGCAAAGAACGGAACGTAGAAGAATTTACAGAAGAAAAGGTACTATTAGCATATTTCTTAGAAAAGTCAAAAAATTTATATTTTTTTGCAAAGAAGTTTACTTTAAATCCCTAGGGATTTAAAGTACCACTTTTTTTCCCTGAAAATAGGGATTTAAAGGGTATTTTAAATCCCTAAAGTACATAAAAAATATAAATACCTGGTTTGGTCGGATTCTAAATCCTCCTTCTTTATAATAAACTCGCTTGTCACAGCGCAATCATCAAAGTCTGCGTCGTGGATTTGCTCAGACATATCTTCGCTTTTCTCAATTTTTATCTGTGGCTCGGATTGGTTGGGACATAACCGTTCGCAACTGTAAAACAAAAATGTATTTAGTTATCTTATATCGGGCGACGCATCGTTACGTTGAACATCAGGAAATCCCACGTAATTTTTGAGGTGGCTGAATCTTGGCTCCCCTCTAAATTTTATAGAAAAACTTTATAACTTCTTGAAGAGGTCTACTTGGTAAACCCATGTGCCGAGTTTGAATATATTTTGGTGAGTTTTAGGCTATCGAAGATCTTTGTCAGCTCGTGGTCTCCGATCAGACGAATGGCCCTCCTTTCGAAAGAATACAGTAGCCGAAGAGTATGCTTGGGTGCAGAACTCCAGACATGAGAGCAATACTCCAGTGATGGTCGAATCTGGGCTTTGTATAGTATCAAAAGTTGTTTCTGCAATGCTATCTTGGCGATTGCCACAACGTGGTTATGCCAAGACATATTTCCTCCCAGATTGACTCCCCGCAAATTAATAGATGAAGCCAGTGGAATTGCGTGTCCTGTCATGACTATATCCGGTTCTGTAATGTTAATCTTTTTAGGGAAAACTGCTGCCTGGGTTTTTTAGCGTTAAATTCGACTTAGTTACTGTCACCCCACGCCAAAATTTCTCCCAGGGCTTTGTTGAGGAGAGATTCATGTTGTCTGTAAAAATGTGCGTCGGCAGCCGATATTTGTGCATTCAAAGAGAAAGATGAGACAAGTATGCTATCGTCAGCAAAGCTAAATATAGGATTGTTAGTTTTCACTAGAATGTCGTTAATGTAGAGTAAGAGAGGGTGGGAGACAATATGGACCCTTGAGGAACACGGGCATTGATGGTGAAGTTGTCCGAGAGAAATCCGTCAATCGCCACTTGCAGAGAACGGTTCTTTAAACTCGAAATCTATGGCTTTAGAGGCATATCGTTGGAATGGTTTAAATCGTACTTATCTGGGCGTCACCAGGCGGTTTCTATTAATAACAAATTGTCTACCCCACTGGAGGTTGCGTCAGGGGTGCCACAGGGATCTGTGCTGGGGCCTTTACTTTTTTTGATATACGTGAACGACTTACCAATGCTGAATATCTCTGGAAAATTCATTATATTCGCAGACGATACAACGATCCTGTGGCATCATATAGATGACAGAATCCTGGAGGAGACTGTAAGGGCTGATATTATTAAGGTTAAGGATTGGTGTGATGCAAATAAATTGTCACTAAACATCTCAAAGACTAACATTGTAAATTTTAAATGTTGTATAAATGATATTCATTTACAGGATCGGGTTATTAATAATGTGGGGGAGAATAAATTTTTGGGGCTTTTCATTGATTCTAAGTTGAAATTCGATGGTCACTTATTGAGTTTAAATGCAAAGTTGGCTCGCGGATGCTATGCATGGCGAGTAGTGTCTCGTGATTTGGAATTTGCAATAGCTCATAATGTCTATTTTGCGCTAATTGAGTCTCACTTGAGATATGGCATCTGCTTTTGGGGTTCTTGTTCTGACTATCTTTTCAACAGGGTGTTTATCTTACAAAAAAGAGCTGTCCGATTCTTGTGTCGGGCTAAGTCTAGAGATTCATGCAGACCGTTATTCATTAAGCACAAAATTTTAACTGCTGCTTGTCTGCTGATTCTTGATACGGTTTGCCTTATAAGAAAAAAATCTATAATTAGAACTGCCCTAGCATACCCCTTGCGTAAGACACACACTTTGGCCTTGCCGATCCCAGACTCGGCTCTAGTGAGGAATTCCTTTTTCTACAATGGGAGGAAACTCTTTAACTCTCTTCCACTGGGTATAAGAAGTATCCAGTGTGACATGAGATTTAAGAAACAATTAACAAAACTCCTCGTTGCAAGGGCATATTACACTGTGGATGAATTTTATAGTGATAACATCCGCTAATTGTTTTTATTCTGTATTGTTGTTCAGTGTGATGTGAATGAATTGTACCTATATTGAAAATTTTTTTTTATTCCCTTTTATTTAATGTGTAATGGTGTTACTTTATTTCAGCTTTGTCAATAAGAATTTGTTTCTTAAGATAATAAAGCATTATTGATTGATTGATTGAAGAAAGCTAGACAACCATGCACAGGTCTCCCGTTGATCTGGACTTTGGAAACATTACCAGCCATATGTAGAAATATATTGCAATATATTTCGGATGGCTCGGCAATACTCGGCAAACCCAAACATGTTTAGTATTGAGAATATGATGCCGGCATCTTGCTTATTGAAGTAAGGTCGCATTTGTGGAGTCGCTAATACGATACGGAAGATTTCCAACAAATTTATTGTTTTCGGAGGATACTGTAACTATCAGAACATTCTACATTAGCTGTATATGTAATATTGTTTATCGGTGTAAGACCAAGCTAAACTATGTAGACCACTCTACCGAAACAAGAACTAAATCTAATAACAAATTTAAATTACCAACAAAAATTGAACAACTGCCAATAAGAAGTTTATGGATTATTTAGCACCAAAATGATTTAATTTACTCCCAGATAATATTTAATCAATAAAAAATATAAAAACTTTTAGTAAAAAGTGTAATCAGTAATGTAGAAATGTTTTTAATGCTTTTTCAGTAACTCACTAAATCATTACGGGTTGTGGGCATGTTTCAGTAATGTGTGTCACATAGAAGTATAATATTGGCAATATAAATACAAAATAATAATATACATATGTCTAATTTTTGATTTCTTGTACCTAGGTGTCTATTAATTGTTTTTGCTATTCATTATATTATATTATACCGGGTGGTGCGTCCGGTCAGGACACGTAGTATTTCTCATGTAAATTGAGGGGTGGTCAAATATTCGCTCTCGTATTTATTTTAGCTCAAAAACGTACTGAAACTTTTTAAAGACTACAATAAGAATTATGTCGTTGTGTGTTGTGTTCAAGTTAAAGTGTATTTTCCTAGTAATTTAGGAGTTATTGAACAAAATGTATTTTTAAAATTAAAAACAAGGTAATACGGCCCTGACACATATCTGACAGCACACCAGCAAATATAAGTCATTTTATGTCAACGTTATAATAACTGTAATAACTTTCCAGTAAAAAAACATCAACATAGAGTAAATTATTTTTTTATTTTACACTACACAATAAACAACCAAAAACGTAATGATAAAGTTTTACAAAATTTATACAAAATTTAATATAATATTTACAGTGGTAGGAATTATTTTGATTAATGTTTAACGATGCTCAAATAACTATAATAAAATAGTTATAAGAGTCCCGTCTTACAGTGGGCAGTTTTCTATCGCAAAACTGCTGAAATTGAGTATTTATTGAGCATTACATTTAGATTCAAATTTTTTAATTATTTTTCTTATTGCTGATCTGCCTGAAATAGGTTTTTTAGAAAAATGTACTGAGAACAAGTCGGATACCACTCGATAACTATTTCTGACGTCGTACCATTTAATCATTGGAACTTTTTCCTCAACCGAATAGCTGATGGCGATTAGAAATATTCAAAAGGGAAATTATTTGAGAAAAACTACACACACTGTCAAATATTGCAAATCTGATTATTAAGGTTATTACTGGTATTTTCATTTTAATCAAAATGAAAATTAAACAGAATCGCACTCCAGATTTAAGCTGGTTTGAAGACAGAATTTTCTTAATAGCTTATAAACGGTATGTGAAAAACAGATGAAATTTGGTGGACTTTTCATGCTCATTATTCTCTTTAAAAAGTCTCAATGAAAGTTTTCTTTAAAATCAATATAGGAATATTTAACCACCTCGCAATTTACAGGGGAAATCCCATGTGTCCTATTCGGACGCACCACCCGGTATTTTAAAAATGTTAAAAATGCTAAAATAAAATGTTAAATGTTAAAATGTAGTATACACCGTGTCCAAGATATGGAGGGCCAGTACAGGGATCTCGGAAATCGTAAGAGATACGAAGTCGGTTAAATGGAGATAAAGTTGCGCATTTACGTGTCTAATAATATGCCGTTTAGAAAGTTTTAAAATTCCTAGTAGTTCCGGAGATATCCGGAAAAAACTTGAAATTTTGAAAAATCGTTTTATTTTTTTCCTGTTTTTTTTTTTTTAAATCGAATTCTAAACTAAACTGCACTTTTACATTGCCACTTTTTCCGCTCTATCTAACGACGTTAATTGTTTTGTAATCCGACGAGTCGTATTCGAAGGACCATTATACAATTTTCTTTTTTTAAATACGGCCCTGTTTTCCTAATATTGGAATTTGAGAGCTTTTTTTCTTCTACATGCAACGATGTATGACACATTGTAGTTTAATGACGTTTCGAGGGTTTTTTTTAACAACATCAGGAGATTTTGGGATACGGTCCTGCATTTCTCCTAATTTTATAAATAATATCTCATAAGTAAGCTCTAAATTTTTACTTATGTTGGACTAGTTCAATAAATAACAAATAGTTTAATAATAAACCACAAATAAGTATATAAGCCCTCCTTATCTTGGACACGATGTATAATTTTTTTTTTGTATTAGAAAGAGTGGTTCAATAATCGTATTGATATTGACGATTGCGACTAATCGTATAAATCTAATGATTTGCGGTTAATCATAATCGTTGCATCACTACTTTAAGTATTTAAAAGAACTTTTTAAAACTGGCAGTTATGGGGTTTGTGATTTGATTTTTTCTTGTAGTCTATGCTTTCTGTTAGATCTTTAAGAAGTGAAGGGCGACAGGCTAAGAGGGAAGGGCATTACCCCCCTGGGGCTACGTCACTGACCTCACATCATCTGAACACAAAGCCGCTTATAAAATTTTCTAGGTTAGATGTTGGTCAGGGTGAGCCAAAAGGCCAAAGCACGTGCTAACTTTTAATTTAACGCCCTATATATTTTAAGATTCTCTCATCTGCTAAAATTCGCGTTCAGTTTTGTAATTTAAAATACACTCACAGCCAAAATAATCGATCCACGCCATATTTGGGATTCTTTAAAACAGTCTGTAGAGTGAAGGCGATGTTAAACTTTTTATTTTGTTATTTAATAATAAAATGACATTAGTTCTTAACATTTTCATTTTTGGTCCATTTCAATACTTTAATTTTTGGAGCTCATACGTTTTTTTTAAAGAAACTTAGGGCCGATATTTGAATGTTACGTTAAGTTAAGTGAAACCCTCTCTAAGGTAACCTTAACGTTATGGTAAACTTTAAAAAAACTAAGTTTTAATTTAATTGGAGGGTCAATTCACGCGTTAAGTGGAAGATTACCATACCATTAAAGATCTATTCCTTTAGATGAGAGTTAAAAAGGGCTTTAATATACTATCAAACTTGTGTTAAGGATGACTTATGTCACACTGTAAATTAAGGTGACTTTGAAATATCGACCCTAAGATCCTCTACGTATGCTTTCGCCAGTGGCCCTTTTTACCTCTCATCTAAAGAAATAGATCTCGAAGGGCTTGGTAATCTTACACTAAACGCGTCAATTGACCCCCTAATTAATTTAGAACTAGTTCTTTAAGGTAACATATCGTTAAGGCTACCTCAGCTAAGGTATAACTTAACGTAACATTCAAATATCGGCCCTTAAACTCGCTAAGAAAATTACGGGAATGGCGTAAATAAAATGAAAACCAAATTAAAAAATAACAGAGACTTCAGAAACGGACGTTTCCCACACGAGCACAAATGACAGCCGCAGGCATACCTTCAATGAGGTATGCAATTCTGGTTTATTTTGCTTATTGCATTGCAAACAAGAGCTGCACCGAGCTCATGTAAATTTGCAGGAGCAGGTATAGGAGATCGCATTTTTTGCCCAGCGTGTCCCAGATCCCATCCCATACTCTATGGGTTTAAGGCGGGACTGCGTGGGGGCCAAGTCATTTTTGGAATTTCAACCTAATCTAAGTAAATATTCGTTAACAATTCTCGCAACATGAGGTAGAGCATTATCCTGCATCTGCATAAAATTTGCTCCAATACATGGCGCGAAACAGCATGTGGCTCTAAAACTTCCTTAATGTACCTATCTGCTGTCATAGCTCCTCTATTGACCATTGCCAAGTCCGTCCACGGAGAATGTAATGTTTCTTTATAAAAATCATATCTGCTACAAAAATTAAAGTATTGAAATGAACCAAACACGAAAATGTTAAAATAGATGTCACTTGATAATTAAATGACAATATAAAAAGTTTAACATCGCCTTCACTCTACAGAATCCCAAATATGGCGTGGATCGATTATTTTGGCTGTGAGTGTATTTTAAATTACAAAACTGAACGCGAATTTTGGCAGATGAGAGAATCTTAAAATATATAGGGTGTTAAATTAAACGCTAGCACATGCTCTGGCCTTTTGGCTCACCCTGACCAAAATCTAACCTAGCAAATTTTATAAACGGCTTTGTGTTCAGATAATGTAAGGTCAGTGATATCAATCTACATTATATTTTTAAGTTTGAGTTGAAAGCAGTACTGGTTTCAACCTGTATATCATGAACATATTCTTAACTTTCTTGAAATCTCACACAGAACTAAAACTGTGAAACAGAAATGTTTCCAACAAGTACATTACAGTTCCAAAGCCAAATAGTGAGTTTTTTAAAGATTCTTTTAACTACTTAGGTCCAAAATGTTACAATACTTTACCGATTGCGATCAAGTGTTGTATAAACCTAACAAATTTGGTGACACTGCCAAAATTTATATCTATCAAAATTATAAGAATTTTTATAGACATTTTTTAGAATAATACGTTGTTCAGTGGTTGATGTAGATTCACGTCAGGTTAATGTATGTATTACTTGTAATTTACCTCTTTTACCTACATACTTATTCATATGGCACAGACAGGTGCTCTCACCTAGGTGCCAGGTTAAAAGTGTTTGAATTTTTTATGTATTATTTTGATATATATATATTTGTGTTATGTACATATGTTTCTGAATAAATAAAATAAATAAATAAATAAAAATAAAACAAATATTCACGATCAAAATCCATCCAATTATTGTGTGGATTCATTATTTGGGGGAGTTAAAAAAAACGCATCAATTTAAAAGTAGTAAAAGGAGGAGTTCATATAATACTGATATACTTACTAGTTCTTATATTACTTAACTAGATGTCTTGAAAAATTATGATCTTATTCACATACAATATTTATTAATTTCTTGACTGGAATACAACTTAATAGGACTTAGAAGCGTGTAATACTGGGCTGCCTCTATGTATAGACTTAGGGAATTAACAACTTAACACTCATACTTACTTATAAATAGCTAGGTCTTCTACCTGATACGAATGATCGTAAGTATGAACAACAGGAATACTTGTTGGTACTATTAGGTCAGGTTCAGCTTTGATACTTTCATTTACACTAAACGCATTGTTAGAAATTTGAGGTAAAACATTATACTCGTTTTTTGGTTCTCGCTTTATCAAAGAATTATGCCCGATGTCGATGAACTCGGGGTCGGGTAAATCTTCAGATTCATTCTTCATTTCCAGTAAAACGGAAATAAATGGGTCACCTATTTTTTCGTCAGAATGTATATCCATTTTGTACTCGTTTAAAAACAGAACAAGAAATACAAAACACATATAATATCAACAGGAAGTTGGAATGTAAACAAACTGAAACAGCTATCATCTGTTCTGTTCTGTTCTGTCCGAAATTCCAATGACCCCCTGCTTTCCAGCATCCAGCCAAACAAATCATCAACACTACATTACAATACAGTAATGCTTTTCTCACCTTTTCCTTGGCTTATCGACAACTAACTCTATTTCGTAATTCTCCACACAAGATAATATCAGTGGTAATTACTTTTCAACTTCCAGCCAGATATTAATAGCTAAATTTTATCGCGTCCAGTAAGAACACCAGCTACCTTCGAGAATAAAAATTTGTGTAGCGTGTAGCGTAGAACTAAAATATTCTAAGAATAATCATATCGAAAGTAGTGAGTATTTCTATCTCCTTCTTTCGCTGCATTCCTTATAGAGAGGAATAGTCGTTTCTCTCGATCTGGAGCTAAATTTTATCCTGTCCAGTAAGAACACCAGCTACCTTCGAGAATAATTTGTGTAGCGTGTAGCGTAGAACTCAAATATTCTAAGAATAATCATATCAAGAGAAGTAAGTATTCCTGTCTCCTTCTTTCGACGCGTTCCTTATAGAGAGGAATAATCAATTCTCTCGATATGATTGTTCTACTAAGGTCCAATTTTATAAAGTGGGTTTAAATCGCGCTGTTCACACACTATTATAACCCTAATTGTTGAATTTGTTTTTTATTATTTCTGGGTGCACCAATTATTTTAAGAGAAGTAATTAAATGGTTTGCCGTTATTAACAGTCGAGCTGCGAAATGATTACTTGGTCAGCAAGAGTTTACAAGTGGTCAGTAAAAGAAAACATATGTCTAGATGCAGTTTACTCCAGAGGTCCCCCAGGGCACTGTCAATTTATGTAACTTTCTTGTGTTTTCTTTTGCCGAATACAGAAGGAAATCGGCTACAAAAAGTGTAGAGGGAGTGGGTTTTCACTTGTTTTCCCAGGGCACTGTCACGATTCAGAAATGTTTGCTGTCCATAAGTTGCTGACCAACTAGCCATTTTGATTGACCGATTACATTTTTCTGTTCGCAAAGATAACAATATTTTGCTAACCAGTTAAATGATACCCTTATGGATATTTTAGAAATTTTTAATGAGTTATGAACGGACGACGAAGATGATTTTGTAAATATTATTGACCAGCGTAGGCGTAACCTTAATCGATTTTTACAAATATTCAGGATTTTTAAAAATTCTGTGGAACAATTGTTAGGCCTCCTAAATCATGTTTTAGAGCGTCCAACAATCCGATGAGTATATACAATATAATAATACATTTAGTTATAATCCCCTTAGTAATAACCCTCTATTATAAAATAGTCATAATTTACCTGTCAGTTAATCCCCTGATTATTGTTCCGTTTAAGTATTAATTTAAATCCAAGACTTAAGATCACTTAATAAAATTGGGCCTAAAAGTTCGAGTATAGACGTGACGATGTGTTAGTTCGTAATAAACCAACACCAGTGCCGTATTAAAGGACAAGCTCACCGGGCCCGTTCCCGCCTGACGTACTTGGCAAATAAAACGGCAACGTAGTCAATTTATGTCAGCTCAGCCAGACAAGTGGTCAAATAATAAACTATAATTGTAATCACGAACAGAACAAAACAATTTTCTGTGCCGAAAATTCATGGGGTCGAATTTGACATGCAACCACCGAAGTTAGGTGTAGATCATCGTTTAACGCTTAGACAAGGTTTAACGCATAGACAAAGGAAGAGAGGGGACGAATAATTTCGGTTTATGGGCCGTCGCAGAAAGTGTTACCTAAAATTGATCCACCGCCATTGATAGGGAGCCAGACAATCGAGGTGGCACCCAGTGTATTTTGGTGATTTGTGGTGCGAAGAGCTATTATAAGAATTCAGTTTATTTACAGAAAAATGGTGAATTGTTGTGCCTATGGCTGTAAAAGCCGTAATGAACGAAAGAAGCTTGGAATTACGTTCCATCGGTAAATATTCAAATTGTATTTTTTGCATGCATTTATTTTATATTAGATATCTCCCTTGTAAGTTTAGCAGTATATATTATTTGAAACTATGATTAAGGCCATAGTTAAAGCTACCTTCCTTTGTAATTTGTACTAGATTTGTTGCACTTTTCATTCAAGATTTCTAATAAGAACCAGGTAATTGCCCTTGGAGAGGGTGTGTCACTCAATGGCGTACCTGCATGATTTGTATATTTTGACAAAATTAAATTATTTCTTATTTAATTTTGGTTAATTATTAGTGAAAGCATTATATTATTTCGAATGTATACCAGTGTTATTTTTTTAAAGAAAGCGATTAACGTTTGCCTTGAATCGTTGAAGGTCATAGTCTTCGAGAAACACGACTTCAGGAAGGTCGTTCCACAAGGATGGCGTCCTGTTAAAACTTATTTTAAACCACTAAGCTCATACATTGTTGTATTGTTTTTAGATTTCCGAAAGATCCACAAAAAGCAAACATTTGGGTGCAGAACATGGGACTTTGAGATTGGACACCTTCTCCTACCATCAGGATTTGTTCAAAGCATTTTGAGAAGTCCTTTTTTATAAAGTTGAGGGAAGAGTTCGATTACTTGGAGGTGCTGTGCCAACAATATTTTCAAAACTACCAGTAATTACATTTTGTTGCTTCTTTGTAATAAATTTTGAATCGACCAATTTTGTTGTTTATCTTACATTTTCCCTAAAGTTGAAAGATATTTAAATTTCACAACCTTTCCTATATGAAATTATATTTTTGTTAATAAAATTAATATTTACTAAGCATTCATAAATTATTGAGAAGCAAAAGAACATTTATACCCAGTAAGGTACACAATACACAAATTCAATTCAATAAAAATATTACTTCCATATTCCATAAATAATAATTTTGTACTGGGATAATGCTAAGAGAATATTCATGTAACGCCACTGCTAAATCCGATAAGGAGCCAGGCGGTAACAAAATAGCTTCTGGTTTTACGCGTCCCCTCTCTTCCTTTGTCTATGGTTTAACGCCACGCACGCTGACCTGTCATCTATTTGACATTTGGCCTTTCGATAAGTCCGCCATTTTCCCCTCATTTTAGGAGTCGATGAAAATTGGAAATTGAATGCTGCGGAATCGTGAGACAAACAAAAAGATATTTTAAAAGAAGTATTGCATGGTTTTCGTGCATTAAGCCGTTTTAAAAGATATATTTCCGACCCAAACAAAGGGTATATTACAGAAGCAGGTTTCCCGATAACCCGACATTTTTTGTGGTTAATACAATTTTAATTCCTGGGCTGGTAGTAAATTTGCACATTTTCAGAGTAAGACAAAGTATACATTTTTATCTATATCGTTATTAAGTTAAAGTTCATCGTTCTAACATAAGAATGGGTGATAGCGATGATGAATATGATAGAAAGCGAAGGGACAAATTTCGAGGAGAAAGAGCCGAAGCAAGTTACAGAGGCACCGAGCGAGTAACCAGAACCAGAGACGATTGGTCCGAGCGGTATGTTTCCACTTTAACACTTGTATGCTAGGAAATATATTGCCTATATCTGACCTACTTACCTAAGTACTTTAGGTATTTATTTTTTAAGGTTAAAAGTGCTTACCCATGTAGATCCCTACATATCAGTTTCATGAAAGATTCAACCCCCTTTAGAAGGGGTTATTGTAAAATTATTTTGTGTAGAGATAAGCCATTTCGATAACCATCTGTAATGTGATGACTTGGCATATTTTACATTTGATTTTTGGAACTCCTAGTAAAGCTGCTACTGCCCTTCTTACAACAAGAATAATATTTCAATATACTTAATATTTTTCATTAAGTTCTGTCAATTTCTAGTATAGGCCACTTTAACAGCCACAAACAACAATGTGAAATTGGCATTCATTCCTGGAGAACAGATATTATCTGTATGTGCACTGTGCTTGTGCTTCCTTCCTCTGATGGAATACCTAATACTACAAGTGTTAGGACATTATGTCCTTACAGTCGTATTCATAAGAAAACTGTATAGGGTGTCCCATTTTCAATACTTTCTGGGATTCTGGGGGTATTAGAGTTTTTATCAAGGTAGAATGTTGTAGTTTTCACTTTGGTGTCCCAATATTTAATGAAACAAAAGATTCCGGTCAAATTTGTCTTGTCTCTCTTAGTTTGTAATTTACAGGGTGATTTTGAAAATCTTTGCTTTTTAGATAACCCACATATTTTCGTTATGTGTTAACTTATGAAAAACAAAAAAAAAAAATTTTATTCTTTTTATTTTACACTGTTATAAATTTGATGGTTTACTCTTTACGAAAATGAATAGTTGTTTATATACAGGGTGTTATGGAAATGACGTATTACATTTAAACCGGCAAATCCCGAGATGAAAATAAATTGAAGAAAAATAACCATAAATGGCGCTTTGAATTATTAAGCGAAATATACAATCAATATTTTATTGAGGCAGTCTCCAGGTTCAAAAGAGGTTAGCACATTATATGCGATGTTGTCATATTACAACACATAATTCTAAACGCATGTGTTCAGTTTTTTTACGACAAGACGTCTTTGACGCGCGTATCACTTCTTTTTCAAACTTTTTAGACAAAGAAAACTACAATTTTAAGGTCTTATTTTTAAATAATCCGATAATTCCATAAAAAAATAAAACACAAAAAGTATGTTTTCAATAAAACCAACAGTAGATAATATTACACAAATTTGAAATCACATCACAGCATTTATTATTATGAATTATTTCACAACAAAAAAAAAATCGGGCAATACAACTAACAAAACGTTTAAAATTCGTATACGTCAAGCACGTGGCACCCTCGACGTCGTGGAACCAACGTCGTTCCACTCCCTACTCTCGAAACATACTGTATGAAGCGGCGCGCGGACGGTATTCAAGCTACGGCGACACACGCTGTGTGATCTGACAACACTGTTAGTATACTCTAGTGACCCACGTTGTTGCTAAGTGAATCCAGACGGAACGGGGCGACAGTAGTGGGTAAAAAGGGTTTTTACCTTAGTATTTAGATATTCGATTTAAAAAAAAAAGTATGTAGACTTTCTCTAGGACACCCAAGGGGTCGCCCATTTAAATATAATAAGTAATTTCCATAACACCCTGTATGGTAATATTTCAAAACCTAAACTGTTTAGAGAAAAACTGGCTGCCACTGAACTTTACATGAAAATCGGGTTTTACCTTTTTGAGAAGTTAACTAATAACGGAATTATTGAGGGGTGTCTAAAGAGCAAAGATTTTCAAAATCACCCTGTAGAATAAAATTTAAGAGACCAATTTTACAACGGAATCTTTCGTTTGATGAAAAAATGAGACACTAAAGTGAAAACAGCAACATTCTATCTTTGACCCCCAGAAATGGGGGTATTATATTGACAAAATTGGACACCCTGTATAACAACATTGTATACTTTAAATTTTTGTCTTTTTACTTATTATTATGGGAAAAAAATAACTTTTCACTGGAAAAAATTTGGTTCTTGATTTAAGTTTTTCTTTAGAGAGACTTGGTCCCGGCCTAGACCAAGAGACTACCGTCCGAGGGACCGAGGGTACTCTCCCAGCATGGAACCAACTACTAAGAGGATGCGGCACGACTACTATGGTGGTGACAATTACTACAATCATTACACTCCTTACCATCAGCCAGCGCATAGGTAAGTGATGGGGTAATTTGGATGCTATTAGGGTTGTACCCAGTATCTAGTTATTCCCAGTGGGTTTGTTTGTGGAGTATCCAGTTTTTCACACATTTTTTAAAAATACCGTGTGTTTCAGTTTTATCGTTTAAATTACAGAAATAAAATTTAGTGGGTTTGTATGTGATATTATTTTGCATTTTATGGCATGACTGACATTTTATCACTTCCGGTTTAACCATAAATGACCTCAATGACCTGAAATTACATTTTTATTAAACAAAATATCAATATGCTATCAACCTTTCAGCCTTTAATTTACATTAAAAATGGATATAAATCACAATACATAATCTTATATAAAACAAAAGAATCTTGTAGGGAAAGAAAAATTAATTGTCCTTTCAGAGTATTGTCTTTTTCTGGTATAATGATTGGTCAAGCCAACATTTTATATACATGTGAAGCAGTTTTTAAACTAATTCCTTCACTTTTATAAGTGAGACATCTAGAATGTTTACTTCTGGTTATCATCTTCTACTTTATAATTGTTAGGTGATGTTTAAAATTCACTTTGTGATCAAAATGGATGGTTTATTTGGTGGTTAAGAACATCTTGGTGAAGAATTTTTTAGTTTATGATGGAAAATTATAAACTGTGTTCCCTCGGGATATACTTTTAATTTCCATTTTTGAAACTACGATACAACGAGATCAAGTGCAATTTGAAGTGCTTGCACTGCTTTTGTTGCATTTTTGTGGTGAACTACCATTGAGGTATCATCAACAAACTATTAAATGTGGTATTTTTGGCAAAACTTGATGGAAATATGTCGAAACAAAAAACGTTATATAAGAGCGGCGATATTGGTGAGCCCTGTGGTGTTCCCTGCTCATAAGAAAAAGGTCTTGAATAAACTCCATTTACTTTAACAACACTTTCGCGGTTTTCCAAGAAATGCTACACTATCCAGATTAAATAGATTGGACACGGAAGTTGATGTATTTTAAATAGAATACCTTTATGCCAGACGCTGTCGAATACCTTTTTGATATCCAAAAAACAGCTGAATTGCTAAGTCTCATGGAGGATTTTAAATTTGTAATTATGTTCATTTGTTTGTTAACATTATGGCGTCATGGGTAGATAAATGCAAAGCCGTTTGCGCTTATTGTTACATTCTTTGCTATGTAGGTATTGGTATTTTTAATCAATGATCTCTCTTTTTCTAACTTGATATAAAGGTGTGTGATATCAAATTATTGGAAAAAAGTGCTCTATCTCTTTACCTAAGTGAGCTAATGTTTCCATTTAAAAAAATTGAGTTTTCTGGGAAAAAGCCTTCTTATAAAGTTAGGGTGTAAAAAATTTAAAACACAATTAACCTTGAAAATTCAATTTTTATGTTTAGAACTAAACATTTTAGGGAGTTCATAACAATCTAGATGAAAAAATAAGAAGAGAAATTATTTAAAGTGTCAAAAAGTGACGTATGGGGTGTCGTTGAATTTGGAATGATATTTTGAATCGATATAGCTGAGTGTTCCATTTAAAAATCATCCATTTAAAAATCCAAAGTGGAGGTGATTTCCCGTAAAACCGGAAGTAATAAAATGTAGCCGGTCATGTCATAAAATGCATTCGCATACAAACCCACCCAATTTTATTTCGGTAATTTAAACAATAAAGAAGTTATAGGGGTGAGCGTTCCTCCAGAAACATCCGACATACAGGGTGTTCTTAATAATAATGCACTCTATTTGACATCTTCTATGTGTTTAATCTGAGTTATTAGTTTATTTTATTGAGATGATAACTTTGAGAGAAGACTAAAAATAATGCATGTCTGAATGTAGTAGTAGAATGTATGAGTAATTTTATAAAGCAGTTTCTCAATCTATAAAGCTATGCAAAAAATTGTTGGTTCTTTAATGTTGGTTTATATAAAGATTTTAAACAACCACCGATAAATCCGAAATAAAAAGGCTTTATCCAGCAATTTATAATAATCGTATGTGGTTTGTTAAATTAATAATTCGCTGTTTTATTTACTTTGCTTGTCATTTGGAGGAGCTTCGTTGGGGGACTAGGTTTTACTGAATTATTCTACCAATAATTATAGTCAAAATCTCGAATCAGTAGAAAGTATTGAATGACCTAATCCTTACCAGTTAATATGAATCAATCATTTATTTCAATGATAATATCCAGGCTACTACTTTGATTGCGTATAAGCCATTTGTGCCAGTGATATCGCGATCAAAGTTGTCTGATTGGCTATTTTCCAAAATCTTTCTGCAACCCAACATTAGAATGTGAACATAATTATTTAAATATAAATTATCTAGTAGATAGCTTGTTAGTTCTGTAGAATTAATTACATTTTTTCCTCTAGTGTTGTTTTTTTATTTATTTACTTTAGATGTACACTCGCTGATGAAATATCGTTGCATCTAAGATCTTTTTAAAATTACCCACTCTTGTGTTAGGGTAATATCTTTCAACCTGTAACAATAAGGTCGGCGACAAATTTTAATAATGTCGGTTATTACGTCCTCCCAATCGAACAAAGTCTTGAGTAAGCCGTTTTTTTCCATTAGCTTCACTAGCCCGGACAAACCCGAACAAAATCTTGAGTAAGTCGTTTTTTCCATAAGCTTCACTAGACTGGACAAACTCGAACAAAATCTTAAGTAAGCCGTTTTTTCCTTTAGCTTCATTATCGAACAGTCGAGTCTGGTGAGCAAGAAGAATTTACACTGTTGACATTTTTTGCAACAAAGTTCTGTCGTCCAAACGAAAAAGTGAAACAGTGAAATCTACTTTTTATATATTTAGTGCAAATTTGTATTGTTATTTAACAGAGCAGTTTCCGCCTTGTGGTCATCTTCAGTGAATCTTTGTCATGAATGGAGGAATTTTACGTTTTTTAACGGGCATTACAGTAATGAATATAAGCTTAGTGTTGACAACATTTTAAAAATACAGTAGAATCTCGATAAAGGTACAGTTCAATCCACGATCAGACGATGAATTATTAGTCGAAATGGATTCAAAACATCCGTCTCTGTGTTACTAAAATGCACTTTACAAGAATCAAGTCGCACGGCCCGACCGCCTGGAGGGAAACGTTTTCAAACTCTTAATCGGGTTCAATTTTAATACTTGGCTGTTCTTGCAGTTCACGATCACTTTCGTCCTATTCATTATCATTTTCGCCTTCTCCAAAATTTGTTTTCGAGTATGTTATATACCCACCGACCTATAACTATGGATACGTGCGACCTATACTATGAGATGCGCAGTAAAAACTTAATTCTTATGGGTGAAGAAATGGATTGGTGTGCACAGTTTACTGGTCATATTTTTAAAGGTTGCTTGTCGGTTCTCTTGCGCACAATGTTGTCGCCGTCATATTTGCAACATCGCCGTGTCGGTGCCGGTTTGGTGGCCAAACAACAACGTGAACCAACGAGGGCCGTCCAGAACCGAGATCAGTCGTAGGAATGTAACTATATTAAAAATCTATCGATACTTGGACAATAGCTATCAAAACTAATTCTAACGGTGGCTTTTGCCTTCTTTTATGCGAGATTGTTTTTTTCCCAGTAAAGGAGGTTTTGATGTGCCAAAATATTGCCGTGTTATCATATTCGTTAAGGGCGAAATGCTCTCCTGTTCACCGGTTAGGGTCAATAGTTTATCAGTCGGCATTGCGCCTGACCTCTGACGATCAGCTTTGTTTACATGCGCAAGGCCATAAATTTGCTTTTAGAGTTTAGCTATCCATAGATATAGGTCGGTAATTAATTTTGCAATGACCTGGTGACTTAACTTCTGTTGATATCACCGAGAGTATACGCCGTTCATACTACAGAGTGGCTATTGCAAAAAATAGTATGTTCATATTACTGAGTGTTTCATAAGAGTTCTCATTCATATTATCGCGATTGTACTGTATCTTAAAAAAGAACTTGCATTATATGGATGATGTAATGCTTGATAAAAAACGGAGAACTCCTGCGTTCCTGACAAAGAGGCACTGAAGATGACCTCAAGGTCGAAAGCGTTGTGCTAATTAACAATAAAAATTTACCAAAAAAGTAGTTTTTACTATTCTTAAGAACTGCACATAGTCACGGCAAAATTTCTATTTCCAAACGAAAATTGAGGGTACAGGGAAAGCGGGCGTGAAGTCCATAATTTGGAACGTTTCAGGAGCAAATTAAAATCCGAAACGACATTTGGCGTTCTACTCTTTACTAGCGCTGGCAAAAACCGGAAAAAATCGAGACCGGTTAATCATGTTCGTAAAAAGCAATTTCGTATAAATCCCGCTATTGTTTTTAAACTATTTTTAATTTTCAATACCGACAAACCCGGTATTATTGCACCTAGAAAAATGACACCCTGAAGTTCGAAACCGGGCCCCCGTCGGCCAGTGTACAATTGTGCATTGCTTTTTATAGATATCCTTTTTGTTGTCACAACCTCCCCTCCTACTAAACACTTACTAACACCTTGTTTGTTCCCTAGTTTTCAAAGGAGTTTTTTCTTCAGAGAGCCGGCGGCCGCAGCCCCGCAAAGTGAGGGGCAGCAGCCTCCCATGATGTCTTTTAAGGCTTTTCTGGCTACCCAAGACGATAATATTTCCGATAGCGAAGCCATCGAGAAATATAACGATTATAAGTTGGAGTTTCAACGGCAGCAGTTGAATGAGTTTTTTGTGGCGCATAAGGACGATGAATGGTAAGTCTCAGTTTGTTTGTCTTTTCAATATTTTTTAATTTTTTTTTGCATATTCTTTAATTTTTACAGGGTCTTGTATAGGGTATGGGTCAGTGGGAGTCACATAAACATTGAATGTTCGGATAGAATATGGCACAGTTTACACGTACGTTTGTCCTCGGACTAAAATTAATTAAAAAATAACAACTTGCGCTACGGATCTAATACAGAGTGTTATTTCTTCAGATACTATACTATATACTATACTATATATTTCTTTCTTCTAATACAGAGTGTTGTTTCTTGTGTACTTGAATACTGCATAGATTATTATGTATTTTTTAATTGTTTTCTTTGTTTGTTAGAAAAATTTGCTGAGTAGCAAAATACGTTTAAATCGTGCCACGTTTAAGCAAATTAATGTAATAATGAAGATATATTTATGTGATTTCTTGGTGTAATTTTTATTTTGCATGCGTGCAGTACTTCATGTATGGCTGTCTTTGTTTCTCGTTTACAAGAGATTGGTGTTCCTTCTCTTGCACATGCTCTTTGTCTCACGCCGAACGCATTTATGTTTTATAAAAATTACACTACTATGAGTGTTTACAGTTTCGACCACCGACTTTCAAATATTGTAAAACAAAAAGTTATATTGCGCAAGACTCAGAGATCAGAGATACAGGGTGGCCCTGGATGGGGTTAGATCTACCACAAATGGACCTAATTTTTAATTTCTCGACAAAAAGTCGTTCTTTTTGCTTGTAAAAGAATTAAGATTGGTCATTAGAGTAAATTACCGTAATTTTTCGTTTCTAAGAAGAATCCCATTAAGAAATGTTCGTTAGAATTTAGAACCTTTTCTGTCATAAGTCTAGATTTATTTTTTGTATATATCAGTAAGGTCAATATACAGGGTGTCCGGGAAAATGTGGGAAATCTCCCGGATATGAAGAAAACAAGTGGAAAGAGTACTACAGGTCCATATAAACTTTTTTCGTATATGCCTCCTCTTCGGAGATATGGGCTCCCAATGAGCTCCAATGGAGTTTTCTACACATAATTATTCAACCACCAGGTATATTTAAATTTTTTTAATATGATGTATACCAGGTAAGACCCTTCAAATTAATATCCAAGAAAGTGTTGTAAGTTTTGTGAATTACTCACAGCTGCAGGGACGGGCCAGCTGTGACACTCGTGGTCCCTTTTTTAACGACCTGTATGATAAGAACTTTGGACAACGGTTTTTACATACCTTTGACTATTGACTAAAAATTAAGTACTCTTCAATCATGTCGCTAATGCGTTTTCGAAAAAACGTCATTTTAATTACATCATGTAATTTGCGTATCTCGGTAAGAGATACATCTTTGTTCCTATCAAGTGCTGAACCTCAAAATTCCGCTTTTTGATATTTAACCCGTGAGAAGTTAGGGGACTCAGTGTAAATAAAATGGCGTTTTCTTGAAAACAGTTGGGATTGGCGACATGAATGAAGAGTACTTAATTTTTAGTCAATATTTAAAGGTATGTAAAAACCGTCGTCAAAGGTTCCTATCATACAGGGGTTAAAAAGAAAGGGGCCATGAGGGTCACAGCTAGTCCGTCCCTGCAGCTGTGAGTAATTCACAACACTTTCTAGGTAGTAATTTGAAGGGTCTTACCTGGTATACATTATATTAAAAAAAATTTAAATATACCTGGTGGTTCAATAATTATGTGTAAAAAACTTGATTCCATTGGAGCTCTTTGGGAGCCCATATCTCCGAAGAGGAGGCCGATACGAAAGAAGTTTATATGAACCTGTAGTATCCTTTTCACTTGTTTTTTTTATATCTGAGAGATTGCCCACATTTCCCCGGACACACTGTATATATTTTTAAAACATAAATAGTATTTATATAAATAGTTTTTATTCAACGTAAGAGTTCCAGGTATTTTGATTTCTTATATTCGGAAAACAGCTTAGACATCAGGAAAAATTGATTTAAACTAAATTTCCTTTAAGGTTCAATTGACGCCGCCATTTTCATACGATTATCTGTCAATCCAATTTGGTTACAAAACATTACATAGATGTCGCCCTATGGTTGCAAATCATAGTATTTATCTTTTGGCGTACACATTCCGATCGTGTGTAAAAATCTAGTTCTCTCTCGCGCGCGTTCCGAAGCGTCGGGCCAGACATCGCCCCATCTCAAGAGTAACCGGACCTCTCTCTCACGACAACGCCGGCGATGAATCGGCACTTGAATTTATTAGTATTTGGCGCTTGACTTCTTTAGCATTTCACCGCAGTGTTGCCAGGTCTAGTGAAATTTCACTGATATGTGTAATCTTTATCAAAATGACCTTTCCTAGTGATTTTTTTCAGTTTCAGCGTCTTCGCGGGTTCGCTCTAAAGAATAACTTTTTTCGAAAAATTAACAATAAAAAGTTTCCCATATGGCGGCAACTTAAGTAGACACACTGTATATATTTTTTAAAATACTATATTTTGTTATCATCATTTATGTTAGAAATAAAATACTATGTTATAAGATTTATTAATGTCAATCAAGCTAGCAGACACACAACGGATTTATACTTTTTTTTTTATGCCATAATTTTTGGCTATTTTATTGCTAATTTATTACCCTATTTTTGATTTTATTGCTCGTCGTTTTTAAAAAAAAAACCATGTGTCTGCTAGCTTGATCTCAAGCTAGCAGACACACTTCATCTTTTTGAACTTTTTCTTGCGCCATTTTTCTTGGCTATTTTATTGCTAATTTATTACCCTATTTTAAATTTTATTGCTCGTCGTTTTTTTAAAAAAAACCATGTGTCTGATAGCTTGATCTCAAGCTAGCAGACACACTTCATCTTTTTGAACTTTTTCTTGCGCCATTTTTCTTGGCTATTTTATTGCTAATTTATTACCCTATTTTAAATTTTATTGCTCGTCGTTTTTTAAAAAAAAAACCGTGTGTCTGCTAGCTTGATCTCAAGCTAGCAGACACACTTCATCTTTTTGAATTTTTTCTTGCGCCATTTTTCTTGGCTATTTTATTGCTAATTTATTACCCTATTTTAAATTTTATTGCTCGTCGTTTTTTTAAAAAAAACCATGTGTCTGCTAGCTTGATCTCAAGCTAGCAGACACACTTCATCTTTTTGAACTTCTTCTTGCGCCATTTTTCTTGGCTAATTTATTGCTAATTTATTACCCTATTTTAAATTTTATTGCTCGTCGTTTAAAAAAAAAAACCATGTGTCTGCTAGCTTGATCTCAAGCTAGCAGACACACTTCATCTTTTTGAACTTTTTCTTGCGCGATTTTTCTTGGCTATTTTATTGCTAATTTATTACCCTATTTTAAATTTTATTGCTCGTCGTTTTTTTAAAAAAAAACCATGTGTCTGCTAGCTTGATCTCAAGCTAGCAGACACACTGCATCTTTTTGAACTTCTTCTTGCGCCATTTTTCTTGGCTATTTTATTGCTAATTTATTACCCTATTTTAAATTTTATTGCTCGTCGTTTTTTTTAAAAAAAACCATGTGTCTGATAGCTTGATCTCAAGCTAGCAGACACACTTCATCTTTTTGAACTTTTTCTTGCGCCATTTTTCTTGTCTATTTTATTGCTAATTTATTACCCTATTTTAAATTTTATTGCTCGTCGTTTTTTAAAAAAATACCATGTGTCTGCTAGCTTCATCTCAAGCTAGCAGACACACTTCATCTTTTTGAACTTTTTCTTGCGCCATTTTTCTTGGCTATTTTATTGCTAATTTATTACCCTATTTTAAATTTTATTGCTCGTCGTTTTTAAAAAAAAAACCGTGTGTCTGCTAGCTTGATCTCAAGCTAGCAGACACACTTCATCTTTTTGAATTTTTTCTTGCGCCATTTTTCTTGGCTATTTTATTGCTAATTTATTACCCTATTTTAAATTTTATTGCTCGTCGTTTTTTTAAAAAAAACCATGTGTCTGCTAGCTTGATCTCAAGCTAGCAGACACACTTCATCTTTTTGAACTTCTTCTTGCGCCATTTTTCTTGGCTAATTTATTGCTAATTTATTACCCTATTTTAAATTTTATTGCTCGTCGTTTAAAAAAAAAAACCATGTGTCTGCTAGCTTGATCTCAAGCTAGCAGACACACTTCATCTTTTTGAACTTTTTCTTGCGCGATTTTTCTTGGCTATTTTATTGCTAATTTATTACCCTATTTTAAATTTTATTGCTCGTCGTTTTTTTAAAAAAAAACCATGTGTCTGCTAGCTTGATCTCAAGCTAGCAGACACACTGCATCTTTTTGAACTTCTTCTTGCGCCATTTTTCTTGGCTATTTTATTGCTAATTTATTACCCTATTTTAAATTTTATTGCTCGTCGTTTTTTTAAAAAAAACCATGTGTCTGCTAGCTTGATCTCAAGCTAGCAGACACACTTCATCTTTTTGAACTTCTTCTTGCGCCATTTTTCTTGGCTATTTTATTGCTAATTTATTACCCTATTTTAAATTTTATTGCTCGTCGTTTTTTTTTAAAAACCCATGTGTCTGCTAGCTTGATCTCAAGCAAGCAGACACACTTCATCTTTTTGAACTTTTTCTTGCGCCATTTTTCTTGGCTATTTTATTGCTAATTTATTACCCTATTTTAAATTTTATTGCTCGTCGTTTTTTTTAAAAAAACCATGTGTCTGCTAGCTTGATCTCAAGCTAGCAGACACACTTCATCTTTTTGAACTTTTTCTTGCGCCATTTTTCTTGGCTATTTTATTGCTAATTTATTACCCTATTTTAAATTTTATTGCTCGTCGTTTAAAAAAAAAACCATGTGTCTGCTAGCTTTATCTCAAGCTAGCAGACACACTTCATCTTTTTGAACTTTTTTTTGGCTATTTTATTGTTATTTATTACCCATTTTAAATTTTATTGCTCGTCGTTTTTAAAAAAAAATCCATGTGTCTGCTAACTTGATATCAAACCAGCTGACATACTTTGTATTTTTGAACTTTTTCTTGTGCCATTTTTCTAGGTTATTTTATTGCTAATTTATTACCCTATTTCAAATTTTATTGCTCGTCGTTTTTAAAAAAAACCATGTGTGTGCTAGCTTGATCTCAAGCTAGCAGCTTCATTTTTAATCTTTTATCGTTCATCTTTTGTTCATTTCCTTCTTTAAGTAGTGGTCATTTTCTGGTCTAGTCTGGTAAAATCCGAATCTGGCCAGAATGGAAAGAACTGATTTCCTGGTCGGATACAAAAGCAATTGCTAAACTTATCAAATCATTCTGCATTGGAACTATAAGCGGTATAAAATATAATATAGCAAATTCCCGATTTTAATCAAGTTTAATCTCGAAGGTTGACAGTATAAAAACATATTTGTGAAATTGTTGTAGTAAATAAATTAAAATTTCAAAGTATGTTTAGTGGGCAAATGTAATTAAAATACTGGAAAATATCTGAAATCATTTTTTAAAACATAGGGACTTTCTGGCAAATTAGAAACCGACCTTCCTAGTAAACTGAACAAAATGCTGGATGTTATTTTATTCTCTCTGCATTATTCTGCATGACGAAAAATTTACAGAAAATCTGTATTACTGATACACATTTTCGAATAGTGGATGACGCCTCGGTAATAAATTAGCAATAAAATAGCCAAGAAAAATGGCGCAAGAAAAAGTTCAAAAAGATGAAGTGTGTCTGCTAGCTTCAGATCAAGCTAGCAGACACATGGTTTTTTTTAAAAAAACGACGAGCAATAAAATTTAAAATAGGGTAATAAATTAGCAATAAAATAGCCAAGAAAAATGGCGCAAGGAAAAGTTAAAAAAAATGAAGTGTGTCTGCTAGCTTGAGATCAAGCTAGCAGACACATGGTTTTTTTTTAAAAAACGACGAGCAATAAAATTTAAAATAGGGTAATAAATTAGCAATAAAATAGCCAAGAAAAATGGCGCAAGAAAAAGTTCAAAAAGATGAAGTGTGTCTGCTAGCTTGAGATCAAGCTAGCAGACACATGTTTTTTTTTAAAAAAACGACGAGCAATAAAATTTAAAATAGGGTAATAAATTAGCAATAAAATAGCCAAGAAAAATGGCGCAAGAAAAAGTTAAAAAAGATGAAGTGTGTCTGCTAGCTTGAGATCAAGCTAGCAGACACATGGTTTTTTTAAAAAAAAAACGACGAGCAATAAAATTTAAAATAGGGTAATAAATTAGCAATAAAAAAGCCAAGAAAAATGGCGCAAGAAAAAGTTCAAAAAGATGACGTGTGTCTGCTAGCTTGAGATCAAGCTAGCAGACACATGGTTATTTTTAAAAAAAACGACGAGCAATAAAATTTAAAATAGGGTAATAAATTAGCAATAAAATAGCCAAGAAAAATGGCGCAAGAAAAAGTTCAAAAAAATGAAGTGTGTCTGCTAGCTTGAGATCAAGCTAGCAGACACATGGTTTTTTTTTTAAAAAACGACGAGCAATAAAATTTAAAATAGGGTAATAAATTAGCAATAAAATAGCCAATAAAAATGGCGCAAGAAAAAGTTCAAAAAAATGAAGTGTGTCTGCTAGCTTGAGATCAAGCTAGCAGACACATGGTTTTTTTTTAAAAAACGACGAGCAATAAAATCAAAAATAGGGTAATAAATTAGCAATAAAATAGCCAAAAATTATGGCATAAAAAGAAAAGTATAAATCCGTTGTGTGTCTGCTAGCTTGATTGACATGATTTATTATTAATTAACGAACTCCCCCTATTTTTAAAAAATTTGTAACCTAGTGAATTTTTAAAGCGCGATCTAGTGATTTTTCAAATTTTGACCTGGCAACACTGATTTGACCAGTGTTCGTAGTTATTACTTGTGTTCAGGGCCGACCCGGCCGACTGTTCACAAATCTTATAATGTAGATGTTATATTTTATATCTATTAATTTTTATGTCATACCAGTACATTATTGTGCTTTTATACCTAAGATACCATCTGCATAATGGATTACTTTATGTCCGTGCAGGCATAAAGTACACATTGTGGCCGGCGCTCGCAAAAAACAGTTTTCAATTAACTTATTCTTTATTAACAAAATATAAATCTACGTTTATATATTATTTGGTTGTATTTACATAGAACTGGCAATTCTGGAAGGTTCCGCTGATAGCTAAATTTCCTGCAGCAAAGGTTGACTCATGATTCATTGTCTGGGTCTCTAGTTTCTGCATGGAAATGCGAGATCCAGATGGTACGCCTGCCAACATCCTTGAAACCTAATTTTTTTGAAGATATGCTATACTCTAAATATCCTTCAGTAACTATGGTACTCTTCCATCGTATGAGTTTCTGGATTTTCTCGGTAACAGGTTTTGCGTTGCCTTTTCAGCCTTTTTTCAATTATACAAATAAATATTTTATTAAAAACTAAACACCCACCAAATCATCAATAAATAAAATCTTTCAACAATAACAGCTAATAAACATTTTTAATTAATAAGAAAAAACACTAAAATTTTACCTAGCTTTAACAGGTCTTAGGAACTTTCACTTATCACATCACTTTGTTATCAGGAACTTACGTGATTTTAAAATTTCGAAAAAAATCCATTATTTCATTTCGTCGTCGACCTGTTACTGGACTGAATTGGAGCAAGTTTCCTGGATAGTGTTTTCAACGAATTTATATGCCAAAAATGTCTTGGCATAACCACGTTGTGGCAATCGCACAGATAGCTTCTCAGAAGCTTGGGGTACTCTTCCGAACCAGAAAGTTGTACACACCTCTACAACTTTTGACACTATACAAAGCCCAGATTCGACCATCACTAGAATACTGCTCTCATGTCTGGAGCTCTGCACCCAAACATACTCTTCGACTACTGGATTCCATCGAAAGGAGGGCTATTCGTCTAATCGGAGACCACGAGCTGACGAAGAACCTCGACAGCCTAGAACATCGAAGACAGGTTGGGGAATTGACTCTCTTTTACAGATATTTTCATGGAAGGTGCTCGTCTGACCTTGCCCTCTTAATTCCGCCCAGAACGACGAATAGCAGAAATACACGACGAACCACTGCCGCCCATCCAAATGTGGTTAAGCTTAGTACTCCTCGAACTTCATTATTTAAGAATTCTTTCATCTGGAGGACTTCATCCTTGTGGAACGACCTTCCCGAGGTCGTTTTTCCCAACGAATATAACCTCCAACGATTCAAAACCAACGTGAATCGCTTTTTGCGCACACGCACCACTCCCAGAGTGCCCTAAAGGATTTTTCCTATAGTGCTTGTGTTTGATCATCTATAATCTATTACAGTGTGACCCGTTTATTAAACGCGGGCATTACAATTGTGAAGTGCTTCGTGAATTTATTCATGTAGTAACTTCAAGGCCACCCACAAACACGCTAACTTTGATGTCTGATTAATGAATTTATTCACGACTGATTTCATAAAAGTACAAAAAAAAACTTCTCAATGCGGTTCTGTCTAAAGGATGACCACTCCGGCCCTGCACATCTTTAATTATTATCAATGAAATTTATCAATGAATAAAGTTATCAACCACCCTCTGGTGGCAAACCCATTGAACTAAGTTGACAGACCTATCAAATTTATTGATTTTATTCAATTGACAATTCAGAGCAGTTCGATCATATGGTTAAATCATGTTTTTGCATATGAAGAAAAAGGATAGGTATATAATCAGACCCGGTAGAGCTAACAAAAAATTAATATCGTGTTGGGCTCATGATCTGAGTTTTGTGATTTTCCGTGTTTTGTACAATTTCGGTACGTAGAATAATAAAAACCAACGCCTGCTTTCCAAAAATTTTAGCATAGAAGACATGTGAATTGATAGAGAACCAGAGCGGCTAGTGAAAGAATGTTATGTTTACTTCATTTCCGAGAACCGACGTGTTACATTCACAGTGAAATTTTTATAAATTTGAAGGTATTTTAAATTATAAAAACAACTGTTTTCTGTGTGAAACCAACTCCAAATATGATCGCTTCTCGTTCATTAATGCTTCTCTGAACTGCCAGTCCAATATTGGTTACTAATTCTTGTTTTCAATTAAATTGTACGTACCGAAAGAGATGCATGTTTTACCTTCATATAGATGTATTTTCGGCTTGGTTGACCTTGGTATCTAAGCCCTTAAATCTTGAATTATAACCACAAAGGCAATTGTAACAAACAGGTCTTACTGGCCTTTTGCTTTTAAACGAAAAATTAAGGTAGTATAATCAATATTTTTTAAAAATTTTGACCTCCCTGTATACAAAAACTAAATTTTCTAATAACGAGTCTCGGCTTTTTACAATCAACATTTTATAAAATTAGGTCCATTTGTAGTATTGGTAACCCATCCAGGGTTTGTTTGTGTTTATATAATACCAAAGATTAAGGTCGGTCCCTATTAGGAAGAAAAGCAATTTTAGGCCATTAGGATGAGCCTACTGGCTTTATTATAATTTTTTTGCAGTATTTGTTTTCAAATTCCTTCAAGGTCGGTGGTCAAAAATAGTATGTTTATCCATTTTGTGGTGATTAAAAAAAAGTCATTAAATTATCTCACGCCTAAGTTTTAGTTTTCATTTCGACAATCTACGGGTAAACTTTCTTAGAGAAGAGCGATATTTTTATACCGGTGACTTAGATAGTCACCAGCTGATACCGGTGACCCAAACTCAAGGTCGCTGTTCCGTTGTCGCCACTTCTCGATGACTCTCGGGGCAGTTAGATGGTCACCAGCTTATACCGGTGGCCCAAGCAGTGACCTGTGATCACGCAGCGACCTAGGTCGCCGTTTTAAGTTCACTCCCTTCTTGCCACTGCTCGGTCACTCTCGTTGCAGCCAAATGGTGACACGGCAATGGGAAGCAGCCGAACGCTGTCGGGACGGCGACGTTTATTATTGTTCGTTCATGTTGTAATCATTTAATCTGTTGTATTGTTTCAAACTTACATGTTAATCTAGAGTACGGTTTTAATTTCTTCTTGCAAGATTATTGGAAATGACGAATCAAGCAATAATAATGAATTAGGATTAAAATTTAATATGGATACAGACGCAATAAGTAATACGACTTGCCAACAGCGACGAGACCTTTTTTTCTTTTAGTTAACAACCAGCGCCCAGTTATTATTCTTAAATCTTAATAGACATCGGATCGCTAATCTAAACAGCGACTTAAGTCGCTGTTAAAAGTAACTGCAGTTACTGTGTGGTCCCTGTCACCGGTATACCGCTGACTTAAGAGTCGTTGCTAAGCTCATCACTAAACTTTCTACGCGATCAAAAGAGATTTTTTACAAAATAACTTTCTTGACTATTTTTATGTCACCTTTAAATTTAGCGACAAATAATATATTTTATTTTAGGACAACCCAGTCCAAAACAGTGCCAACCTATTCTGATTTATTTTCTTTCATTAAGTTCCTTTGAAAAACATAATACATTTTTGGGACATTTTCTGAAAATAATGTCGAACCAAAAGAATTAATTTTCCTAAAATTAATTTCGGTTGGCAATGTGGGACTGTTTAGACAAATTAAATTTTATGTAATGTAACAATTTAAGAACATTTAAATATTTAAATACATTAAATAATGGCCACAAATCATTGACAAACCGTTTAATCAAAGATGGCGACTAGGATAATATCCTACCACTAAAAATCCATGATTGTGATTATGAATTATAATATGAATTTTGAGATTACTACTTACGCCAGTCGATCTGATGAAACCCATGATACAAATAACTAAAGGTAAGATATCTAATCGTTCCAATTTCGACTGCCGCGCGCAGTGACGTCACAGGTGAGCGATGTTAGAATTTCTTATGGAGATTGATATGGTGTTAGCGTTTTTAATTCTATTTTAAAGGTATTAAAAGGTTTTACGCATTTAATGGTATGTCAAACGAAAGAATAATGTATGACAAGTATTTACGTATATTAATTTCGTAGAAATATAGCAGACATTACAGCTAAAATACCACTAAGATAAGAAAAGATTCCGACAAACTTTTAAAACATTCGCCTCGCCATTGGAACCGGTCGACGATAGCCGAAGCTGCTCGGCGAGCCCTCTTCGTTGCCACCAGCGTTGTCATTCTTTTACAATTGTAATATATCCATTACTATTTTAACAATTTTTAAGATGTTCATTTTTGTTGTGGGGCTCCCCATATAAAATTTATGTTCAATCTAGAGGTGGCCCCCCATATCATAGGAAACTAACGACATTTTTTTTCGTACTGTTCTTACTCTGACATTATTCTATTAGGTTTCGAACCGTCCACCTATTATAGTTGTTGCAAAATTATACCGTTGACTCTTACTGCCATAAATAAACTACCTGATTAAACCCTATTGTATACGCCTCAACCTCTTCTTCAAAGCTCAATAAATGGGACCAGGGCCGGCTTGATAATGTATACGACACCACCTGATTTATTTTTATAATTTAAAATAAATAGATAGGTATTTTTAGTTTTAGGTGCCTATAATAAATGTAAAATAATGATAACAATTAATGATAATTGAAAATAATATAATTTAAAAGTATAACTATTAGGATAACAAGTACAATAAAAATTAATTAAAACCTAAGAAAATATTGATAATTTATTCAAAATTTAACTGTGTATCACTATCACTATCTTCATTTAAGCTTAAACTTATGATTAAGGGTAGTTTTTCCAGCTGTCTGCAGAAATTTTTCTTACTTCGTTTTTAATTAATTCTACAACGGTATATTTTTAAGGAGTTTATGTTTAAACCAATCTTCAAAAAGTTGTGCGTCGGTATCTTGATGGTAATCTAAAGAAGAATCTGCTGTCAAAGTAGACGTCTCTGCTAAAGCATCCATCGAATTACAATTTCTACTCAACAACGATTGATACACATTTTTAATTATTAGTTTGGCATCGATAGATAAATGCTTCCTTTTAAAATCAGCACAATTCCAAGGACGCCAGATTCTATCACTAATAAGTCTAACTAAAAATTACTCGCCGGAAAACCACTAAAGATTAAAATTATTAAAAATCACTTTCTATTTATATATGCATCAGGCATAGGTATAAATTGAATTTGTATACCTGGTCCGGCTCTGCTCGAAACCGTTTTAAAATTTGGGATTTCCTTATTTATTTTATGGTCGAAGGGATAATGGGTTTTATTGCAGTCAAAAGATCAACGGTATAATTCTGCAAATACTATACATTTCATCAAAGATTTCTGGTAACACTGGTCGCCACGTAGTGCCGTTTGCCGGTTTTCCATGGAAATTTATCTCATTTAATCGTGTGTGTTTATTAAAATAAAGATCTGAATTTTCATAAAATAAGGTGCGCTGTGTTCGGTTGGATATGGATAACCAGGCAAAGAAATTTGATGGAAATTATTCTTTCATTTCACATATCACTAAATCCGTAAACTTTTAAAAGAGAGTTAAAACCCCTCCATAAGAGATTAAAAAATCACTCTCCTGGTGACATCACATGCCACGCCTCCATCGCCGTGGAATCTTACCTCTTAGTTATTTATACCATGGATGAACCCTAAGGGGGTCGAAACCAGTAGAGGGGTGTTGTCTCCCGAAATAATTCATATTTTTCATATTTTTTAATAGTCTTGCACCAAGAACTTTTTCCTATTTTTTTTGCGATTGAAAAAAAAATTCTCTGAATACACTATCCCAATTAATTTATCGAAGATTCAAATATGCACGTAATTAAGAAGCTGTTATTTCATTAACAATGATCCAATTTTAATACATTTTTTTTGATAGAAAACTTATCGATATCTATCTGGGTTAGACACTGGCCGAAAATTATCGCCGTACCACTCGAGGTAACAATAAAATGACCATTTCTTCACCGAAACCCGAACAAACACGTCGTGCAAACAATCAATGCGACATTATAGACTTTATTTGTTGAAATGATTTTTATTTGTAATTTAGCAAAAGCTTGAAATGATAAAATGCGTATACGAAACGTTTCTTCGACAATGTAACGTGTTTAGAAGAAATGGTAATTTTTTTGTTACAAGTGGCATGGTGATACTTTTGGGCCAGTGGCTAACCGAGATATAGAGGGTGCTATGGAAATGACTTATTATATTTAAATGGGTGACTCCCTGGGTGTCCTAGAGAAGCGTTACATACTTTTTTTTTAATCGACTATCTAAATACTAAGGTAAAAAACCCTTTTTGCCTACATGCTGTCGCGCCGCTCCATCTGGATTCAGGTAGCAACTGTATGTAGGTCACTAGAGTAATGCCAGTGATGCCAGATCACACCGCGTGTCTCGCCCTTGCTTGGTTAACCGCGTGTGAAATAATTCATAATAATAAATGTTGTGATGTGATTTCAAATTTATGTGATATTATCTACTGTTGATTCTGTTGCAAAACATACTTTTTGTGTTTTATTTTTTTATGGAATTTAATTATAAAATGGATTATTTTTAAGATCGAAGGTATGAGAGTATGTACCTTAAAATTGTAGTTTTTTCCTCTAAAAAGTTTGAAAAAGAAGTGATAACGCGGGTCAAAGACGCCTTGTTGTCAAAAACTGAACACGTGCGTTTACAATTCTGTGTTGCAATATGACAACACCGTGTAAAATGCGCTTACCTCTTTTAAGACTTGACCTGCCTCAATAAATTATCGAAATGTATGTTGCCAGTAGCGGCCACGTGAATTTTAAGATTTCCTATAAAGTGTATATTTCGCTTAATAATGAAAAGCGCCATTTTGGATATTTTCCTTCAATTATTTTCATCTCAGGATTGCCGGTTTAAAGATAATAAGTCATTTCCATAACACCCTGTCTATCTCTAATTGGTTAAGGCCAGAAAATAACTTAAATTCAATTTTTATGTAAGTTATGTCAAATTTAAATTATTGGAAATTTACATGGATCTATATTTTATGCTAACATTTAGACGTATCAGGACGTAAACTATTCTAACCTAAACGCTAGAATCTGTTATCTGTCTGTTAAAAAATATATTAAAATTAGTTCGTTATTGCTAACGAAATAACATATTATTAATTTCGATGTGGATTTTTGAATATTCGATAATATTAGAAAATATTTCGAGTGTTCTGGGAACCTAGAATTATTCTCATTAATAATTACTATTTTGTCTATGTATTCATTGGTCAATTAAGACCTGTTTTTAATACAGGAATTGTTCTTTCGAAAAATTTTAGAGAAATTCAATATAATAACAACTACATTCTGGAATCGTACAGTTATTTCTTTATTTAAATATTTAGACGTTTTAAAATTCTCATTTCATGAAAATATAGCGTACAGTAATTCGATTTGTTTTTGGACCTCTGGTGATTCACAGCCAAAGATTTATGTTACACCATATCTTTTAGGTTGGCAACGAAAGATATTGTAAAAATATATTCAATTGTAAGAATGGGTGTTTCAATTTTGTAACATTCTATAGTAAAATATGTATATTTGTTAAATGTACAGTGTGTCCATTTTTGGATGGTTTTACGGGGTATCTCCGTTATTAGTAATGACAGAAAGGATGCGGTTATCGCAGCACTGTGCTACGTACTTATTTGCGAAACAAAAGATGCACAATTAGAATTTTTATAGGCCTCCTCGTTTTTGATATACGTGTTGTTTTTGAGAATTTTACATTTTGAGACACCCCGTATATCTCGGTTTCCTTGTAACATGCCTTTTTATCAGGATTTTATTCAAAAGATTTAATTGTTGAAATTATATCAATATCAATTAAGTTTTTAACAAGCTTCTCAGAAATATAAAATACTTTATTTTTTGTGTGAATATTATGCCCGAAATTTACATTTTTAAGAAAATATACCATTTTTTTGAGTAGGCCATGACGGAAATACAAAAAAACAAGAGACACAGTTGTGTCATAATAAAAAATTCTTCTGTTTCTGTCAAACTATTCACGTCCTCTTAGTTATTTTATAATTTCTAATTAATAAAAAAGCAGGTTCTAATTTATTACAGCCAATGTAAACTAAAATATAACATGCTAACGAAATTTCAGGAGCATTAGAAGTGTATTTCAATGGTAAATGTAAGTCTTTTTGGGTTTGTTCGGGTTTGTTTTTTTTTTGAATTTTCTTAAATTACTTGTAGATATATATATATATGAATATCTCGATAGACGACAGCCGGATAAAATAATTTTTCCAAGGATAAAATCAAATTTAATCATTCATCATCATCATCAAATAAGGATCATTTTCTGAACCTCGGCCTTAAATCTACCATAAGAAAAATCGGGAGACTGATGAAATAAATGTGGGTTTTCTTCAATATGTGAAACATGCCCAAAGAGAACAATTTGAGAAATATTTATGAGAAAAGTCCTTAAACGTTCATTTTTTGTTTCTCATATTTAAGCGCACCAGTAATTGTTTCTTTTTAAATATCCGTCATGGCCTGTTAAACATGTATATTTTTAAAAAAACGTAAATTTCGGGCATAATATTAAGACTAAAAATTAAGTATTATATACTTCTGAGAAGCTTCTTAAATACTGAATTGCATTATTAAAAAATATATAGGGTGACCCATTTAAAACAAGTTTGTGGTTTTTCTTGAAAACTATTGAACCTAGAAAAAAATCTTAATCCGTGCCTGGATTCTACGGAAAAACCTACAAAGAGAACATTTTATTTCTATTTGATGTCTCAAAATTGAACATTCTTACAAACATCCCGTATATCAAAAACGAGGAGACCAAGAAAAATTCTAATTGGGGCATCTTTTCGTTTACAAAAAGTAGCACAGTGCTGCGAAAACCGTATCCTTCTATCTTTACTAATAACGGAGATACCCCGTAAAACCACCCAAAAGTGGACGCCCTGCCCTGTACACGTGGCTAGGAGTTGCTTAGTATACGATTCTAAGGGTCAATATTTGAATGTTACCTTAAGTTAGACCTTAGCTAATGTAGCCTTAACGTTAAGCTAAACCTTAAGAAAACTATGTTTTAAATTAATTTGGGGTCAATTTTAGATGAGAGTTAAAGAGAACTTTAATATACTGTCAAACTTGTGTTGGACTGTACCTTAAGGTACAGAATGACATAAGTCATCCTTGACTTCCACTTAACGCGTCAATAGTCTTTTTAAGGTTTACCATAACGTTAAGGCTCTAGGCTAAGGTCTAACTTCAGGTAACATTCACTAAGGGCCCTAAGGTTTTGATATCTGTCCTTAAATGTACATGGTGTCCCATTTTCGACCCTTTGTGGGGGTATTAGAGTTATTATCAAAGAACAAAACTTTATAAATCGATTGTTGTTATAATTGTGGGTCCACAAATGGATCAAGTTACTGTATTATGCAACATAATTTAGTAAATTTTAGTTTATGGAGTAAATCAGGTATCGTAACTTAGCTATAATCAACAATATTAGGTGATTTCGGGTTTTTGACGTTACTGTTCCGAATCTGTTAGAAGTATGCGTATTTAAAAGTTTCTATACATGTTGGGTTGTTTTGCTAAATTACGCTGTTACAAAATTCCACCTTGATAGATACACTGAGAGAAGATTTTTACTACCTATAAAAATTTTAATTACGATAGCAAGAAAAATACCTACATAGGGGATATTAAAAAAAACAGCTGTGACATTAAAATTGATTTTGCTGGGTATATCATTGCTGTGGTATTAAAGTCGCTTTATAAATATTATCCTGCAGTTACAGCAAAGGAAAGTTATTTTGCTTACAAAGCCACTTACCAACGATTGAAAAGATACTTTGCACGGACAATAAAGATATGTTCTCAGAAAAAAGCCAGGTTATGTTTCGTAATTTTTTTAAGTGTTTTATTCAAAATGTGCTCTACAATGATATGTACAGTACATTTCACGAAATTTGGATACGACTTAATGATTTCCTGGGTCGGTCCCATTGTGTCGACAAGAGCTTGGCAATAAACAAGTGAAGTATGAAGGGACGGACTAAGGAAAACAAGTAATGATATGATTATATTAATGTAATCAAATGAAATAACATTTTTTTAAAAATATTACTAATCATATTTATTTACATTTATAATGTCATTCTATAGATAGTTCTGTTTCGCTATCGCTATCCTCATCAAAATTAATTATAATTGGATTAATTATACGATCCAGACTAATATACGAATTTTCTACAGTTATTACGTGACGGACTGAATTTTTCCAACTACCTGGGGGAATATCATTAAAGCATTTTCGTATTAATTCTACAACACTAGAACTTAAAGTCGGAGAAATATTTTCAGGCCTAACCAGTGATTTTAACTGGTGCCACATATGCTCTATGGGGTTAAAAATGCAATAATAGGGTGGGAGCCGTAGCACTGTATGTCCAATTTCTTCTGACAATGTGTCACAAACATATACTTTTTTTATACAAAATGTCTTTAAAACTTCTAAAAGATCACTTTTTTTATAACTTTCTTCAAAATATATATCATTCGCCGCCATGTAGTTTTGAATCTCCAATTTTGTATTATTTGAGCTTGGAGCTTTATGTAATTGGCGACTGTGATAGCTCGCATTGTCCATTACTATCACGCTATTCTGAGGAATGTTTGGTAAAAGACAATTCTTGAATCATTCCTCAAAAACTAACAAATTTTACCACAAAAAGATATTTAAATATAAATTAAGCAACCTAACCTACCTGATGTGCCTATATTTAATTATAATTATTACAATCCGGTCCTTTCCACATAATAATAACAAACGGTCATAAATAATGGGATGGCCCCAGGTACTTTTACTGCAGCCATTAAGTTATATCCATTTTTCGTGAAACAATCTTTACAAAAATTCATCTCAATATACCGTTTCCCTGTTTTGGGGTTATTTATGGCTTTACACTTAAGTCTTTAAAAGTAGTTCTATTACAAATTTAGCACTAAAAACGAAAATTATATGAATGAAGTTTAAATTAAGTGGTAATATAACCAATATAAATCATAGGTTGGTTAAAGTTCTAACAGATCATATACCACATATCAAACGGAGCTCAAACGTAGGTTATTATAACACAAAACTAATATAAACCTTTTAACAACCTTTTAAAAGTTTTTGTTTTGATTATCAACCGGTAAAACAGGCCTCTTTTGATATGTAAAACTGAAGAACCAAAAATAAAATTAGACATTAAATTTAAAAATATTTTTACTTTTTAAAGAGTACATTAAGAATATCTTAAAACTCAAAGGTTTTAATTTAGTCAATTTGGTTAAAAGAAATGCCGCCAAAACAGGTACATTTGTAAGGTTAAGATTTCATTCGCGCGCCGTACCACTTTAAATCAATAATGCCACGAGCTGCTTCGGTTTTAAAATGAAGAGTAATTAGACGTTTGCGAGAGTAGCTGTACGTAAAGTGGTAAATAAAACGCATTTTAAGTCTTGTAAGATTTAAAATGTTCTATAAACTTGCAATCGGTTTTAATCTAGATGCTTTGTATAAAATACAGAGACTCGGCGATGATGGCCATTTTCACAACCGAAAAATGTCATTCATAGCCGAAAAAAAATATTGTTATTGACCTTGGAGGTCGCAATTAGAGCATTAGTGTTACTTGGGAATATTCTTACCACCGCATTAAGATAGAAATCTGGGTTGAAATTCATCATGGTAAATGTCGCACGCGTAGACACCTGACGATTCGAGAACAGTAATTCTAAAAACCCGAATCGAGCCAAACACGAAGTAAATTTGTCCTTCACCTTCTTTACCTACCACCTAAGTAACCCAGAACTTTTTCCTGCAGCCTTTTTACACAACGAGCCGCAGAAATCTGGCATTCGAATATAACCTGTGAAACTCTATCTAGCTCTATTCGCGTATTTTAACTCGTTTAAGTAAATAGAGATATAGAGCAGAGGATTGTCCGTTAAATATAGAGCCGTGCGCGCAATGCATGAGCTCTTCGCGCGCCATTTTTTTTAAAGAGGGTAAAATGACAGGTGAGATCATACAGTTGGACAGACGCAGGTCTATCGTTACAGATAAATCAGTTTAAAATTTGTTTGAATGGAGAAGGGCGAGTGAATACGGAAAATGGTAAATAAAAGGTTTTAAAAAAAGCTCTAAATAATGAAAATGTTATCAAATTTTTGCATAAGACGAAGCTTTTATTTACTTTTTTTTATATTATTTCCAAGCTTGAAGATTACCAAAGATCCGATTGATTTAATTTTGGAACCTCCCCTGTTTTATATACAGGATGTCCGGAATTGGTAAGCAAAAAATTTAGATGATAATTGTAGACCGAAAATAAATGTTACCTCTTCCTATAACATTTTTTCGAAAATTGATCATTAACGGAGTTACAGAGTATTTGCAAATTTTATTTGCAGTTTTTTTTTGCAATACCTTTTGCCACGCTCATAATATTTTGACGAAATCTCGTATATGGGGCTTTTTCGGGATGAGAAATACAAATTTGCCCGGCGATTTTTCGCATTTTGTAGAGTGCGCCACATACGAACCTATACTTTAATTTGAATGGTCCCACCTCTTTTGTGCTACACTGTATGCGCATTTTGACTGAATATTTTTATTCTCCTAACCTTTTGACATTAAAATGGTATACTACTTTTGTCTCGATAAATCTAACCGTTATTGAGAAAAACGCTAAAATAACATTGTTTGCATGTGATGATTACGAAATAATCTTAATTTATTTTATTTATTAATTTTTGGTTTACTAACAAAATCATAAGGTTAAAATACATAAATTACTAGAACAATAAATTAAACAACCAAATCAAAGTTTCAAAGTGGCATCCTTCCTCTTCAATGCATACATTAATTCTTCTTAAGAAATTCCGACCAACTCTATGGAATATTCCTTCCTTTTGCTTACTTACCTCGCAATTAGCAACAATTCTTTGTCTCAGCTCTTCGACGTTATTCACAGGTATCCTCTATACAGGCGTCTTCAGATAGACCCAAAAAAATAAATCCATTGGGGTTTAAGTCGGGGGATCTAGGGGCCCACTGTACAAAACCACCGCACCCTATCCACCTTTCAGGAAAAGTTTCATTTAAGAATTGTCTGGCCGCTATGTGGTGGCGCGCCATCTTGAAGCAGCCACATTGCATTTCTTAATCCGAGGAGTAAACACGCTCTATTAATAAATGAAGATTCTCATCAGACCAAAAACGCTCCTTGTGGAGGTTTATTAAGCCATCATGTCCAAATCCAGCTTCGTCCGTGAAAAGAATATTACGAACAAAATTTTGGTCACCATTATGAAATATTCTAATTGTATTGCAGAAATTAACACGAACAGCAGGATCCTCGGCAGATAGGACTTGCACCTTTTGGTAGTGATGCGGATAAAGGTTTTCTTCGTGTATTGTTTCATGGACGGAGCTCTTTGGAATGCCCTGCTGGATAGTAATTTTTCTTACACTTACATTGGGAATATGCCCTATCGAATTCAAAATACGAGCTTCTGCTTCTGCTGTTCTACTATTCCCTTGTCGGCCTACATAAAGAATTCTAGTTTTGAACAATCCATATTCTCCCAGTCCTCGGTGGATAGTACTGAACCTTCCCGATTGGGGCAGGTTTCTGTTTGGAAATGCTTCGCGATACAAACGTAGTGCTGCAAGAGCATTGTCAGCAGTTAAACTATAATAATAATGCATTTCCCGCAACTCCACGGTAGAGTAATTGTTGTTCATTTCTATTATTATTTTTATGATAACAATTATTACAAAATTACTAACTGCCAAAAGTAATTCTCCACAAACTTTGTTTCTATGGCAAATGTTTAAGGTTGAAAATAAATTAAAATGATTTCGTACTCATCACATGCAAGCAATGTTATTTTAGCGTTTTTCTCGAAAACGGTGAGATTTATCGAAACAAAAGTAGTATGCCTTTTTTATGTTAAAATGTTAGGAGAATAAAAATATTCAGTCAAAATGCGTATACAGTTTGGCACAAAAAAGTTGGGACCATTCAAATTAGAGTATAGGTTCGTACGTGACGCCCTCTACAAAGTGCGGAAAACCGTTTGCAAATTTGTTTTCCTCATCCCGAATAAGCCCCATATACGAGATTTCGTCAAAATATAATGAGCGTGGCAGAAGCTGTTGCAAAAAAAATGCAGATAAAATTTAACTTTAACACCCTGTAACTCCGTTAATAATCAATTTTCAAAAAAATGTTATAGGAAGAGGTAGCTTTTATTTTTTGTCTACAATTGCCATCAACATTTTTTTCTCATCATTTCCGGACACCCGTATAAGCAAATTGTAGAGAAATCGACTGAACAAATTACTATTAGTGTTACGCCCCCTAGCCGCCGTCATACAAACTTGCAAATAATTTCCAGCAATTTATCATGCAAATTTTTCCTAAAACCCTGTACATACCTAATGAACATTTTTATATCAAACCTTTCAATTTATTATTCTCTCTGTTATTCTTTTTTGATTTTAAAATATTAAAAATGATATGGATTACATGTCGTTTCTATTCAGAAAGAGTCAAAAACATTTCTTTCTTTTCACCAAACTTTTATTGTCCGCATCACGGATCTGTGCTGATGAAAATAATGCGGTCACGTTTTCATCCTGATAAATCGTGATTACTTAATTTTTTTAATTTTCACATTGAATATTAGTACCCTAAAATAACAATCTTTAATAAAACGTAGAGATTTTTAATTTCATTAGAATTATTTTATGTTTATTTGTGATATTTCGTCAGATAAACTAGGATTAAATATTCATATCGCCCTTAATTTTCTTTCGCGACCGCTGGCATCAGTGCTTAGTCGGCTATCGCTGTGATAATTTAGTAGGCGGATTAAATTTAAAGAGAGATAGAGATAAAAGATTATGCGATATAACGCCATATTTCCAAATTCAACTAACGTTATATTTGCTTTAGGAATCGATGAAGGCATTGCCACACCATAAGTGTTCTTTAATCTTCCATATACTTTGTTAATTTTCTAAGTTTGGATTGTACGAGTCACCGTGAATGTTTAAATTTGAGAAAGGCCAGGTTTATGTTGAACACAATATTGATTGTATTTTTTCTTGGGGACACGTTTTAGGTTCAGATTAAAGTATCATCCAGAGGACTCTGTTAAGCGTAAAGAAGAACAATCGGCTGCCCTAAAGGTAAATATTAGTTATTAATAACTATTAAATAATTGATCACTTCCTCACTCTGTCCCACGTTTTCGCAGAAAGAATAACTTAGTTAAATTTACTATAAACTTAAACTAACCACAATTTACGGCTCTATGCAGGGTGTTACAAATTCTGCCTTCACCATTGGTATTTCAGAAACCGTAAGAGATCAAAGTTGCGTAATTATGGGCCCAATAATATGTCGCAAAAAAATCGAAGGGGCTTTCAAAATACTTGGAAAATCTAAAATTTAGCGTTTCGGTTTTTTTCTGACTTTGTTCGAAGAGATGTTCAACAATAAATTTCACTTTCTCATTGCTACATTTTATTCTCCGCAAAATCTTTCATGCGACGTTTCGCCTTGGGGTCACCATCATCAACTTAATTTTTTTTAGATACCGACCTGGATCTTTTTGTTTAAACTATGAAAGAGGACCGACATCTACGTTCAGTGGTATACAACACTTACTGGTTTACAGGAACGTACTATGTATATAGGGTTATTTTAATGAAGATGGTCAATTTAAGGAACAAAACGTCGGAAAACCAGTAAATGTTGTATACCACTGAACGTAGATTTCGGTCTTCTTTCATAATTTAAATAAAAAGATCCATTACAGATTAGAAAATTAATTTTTGGACATCTCTTGGAACCAAGTCTGGGAAAACCGAAACGCAAAATTTTAGATTTTTCCAAATATTTTGAAAGCTCCTGTATTTATTTTAGATTTTTTTGCGGCATTTTATTGGTCCCGTAATTACGCAACTTTGCCCGAATTTATCCGTCTTCGTATCTCTTACCGTTCCCGAAATCCCAATGGTGAAAGCCGAATATGTTACACCCTGTATGTGACTGGAATAACTTTTATTAAGAACTGCAATTAAATTATAGCAAAATTATAACAATAATTTGTATTACAAAAATATTTAGTAAACCAATTATATTTTTGTAAAATTTACTAAAATATTTTGTAAATTTACTAAAATATTTTGTAAATTTACTAAAATCTTTTGTAAATTTCACTAAAATATTTTGTAAATTTACTAAAATCTTTTGTAAATTTCACTAAAATATTTTGTAAATTTACTAAAATCTTTTGAAAAATTTACTAAAATGATTTGTAAAAACTTTGACACATGTTATTCTCAAGCGGTAACCCAACGTAGCTTAACTTCATCGATCGACGGTATGTTTCTGTAATGTAATTCCAGGAATCCATTGTATCTCATTTATGCCTTTTATTCTTGTAAAAATATGTTTACAACACTTCATTGAAACTCGGTCATAAAAAATACTTAAATAATAGCCATACTACTTAATTACTGGAGTTATAAATAAATTATTTTTACTTACATTCGTTGTAAAATTTACAATACACTTTTAGTAATTACTTGATTTTTCTAAATTTATTAGAAATTCTAACTGTACTTTTTTCAAAATTATGTGTATCTACAATATTATTTTGGTACTTGTTCATAATGAAAATTGTAATTATTCTATAGGAAATCGAACAATAAAATAATTAGTATAACAATTTTACTATTGTGTTTGTTCCGTGCACATTCATTCCTTGTAAAACTTACAATATATTTTAGCGTTTACTTGGTTTTACTAAATTTATTAGAATTAAAAAATATAAGTATAGTTTTTGTAAACTATGTTTACAATATTATTTTATGCACTACCCCGTACAATTAGGACGTAAACTGCTATGCCATAAACTGTAAAATCTATTTTCTTCCAGTTAAAAAAAAATATTAAAATTGGTAGTCTTGTGATCGCTCTAGCGAGAAACCGCTCGAGTTATAAATTGAAACGAAAATCGTTGCTTGTTACTTTATTACCTTTCATTCGATACCCGAGCTTCGCTTGACTCCGACCGAAATGTGCTGCTTGGTAGTGTGATCGCTCGAGGTAAAAACTGCTCGTATATTCGAGCAGTTTTTCGCTCGATGGGAAATACTAGTAGTAAGCCACCCGCGTGGTGTGCCGATTGGCGATGTTCTAGTTTTACGTTCAGAAGGCTGACACGACATACGTCCCTTAGTAGATTCATCACGACATGGGTTTTGTTTCGACTGGCTAGTCAGCGGCGATTGTAAATTTAGGATATAATTTTAAAAATAAATCAGAATCAACTGTCAACTTCCTTAATAAAAACTTTAGAATAAACTTCTAAAACTTACAAAAACAACCACTGGTGTTTTATCAACACACTCTTCTCAGTCATAAAAATTTCAAGTGATTAATCGCTCGAGCGATTCACTCGATTATTAAAATCGCTCGAGTATCAAGTTACTCGATTATTAAAATCAGGTTTTTCCCAACACTAAAAATCGGTTCATTATTAACGAAATAACGTCGATTTTGTAAAATATAATCGTACTGTTTCAGTTTAATGCTGCATAAAATTTGTGTTTATTTTACCGTCAATAATAAAAAGTGAACTTAGAAATAACCAACCAACACACTATCGACTTTTTCATTTTCCAATTTATAATTCTTGCAGAGGCGCCTCGATGTATTTTCCGACCTTTTAAAGAGCGGTAAAATCGAAAGTACCACAGTCGATTGTTCTCAGACTACCAGCCTACTGAAGCTACTCGATACGGTAGTGATTAAACTGGAGGGGGGGACTGATGAAGATTTAGACCTTTTGGAGAAGGAATATAAGGGTGAGTTGTTGCGCCGGGTATAAAGTGTTTATGCTCGTAAAGTTTTTTGCTTGAATGTTTTATTTTTTAGAAATGGAAGCGAAATACAGAGAATTGAAGGAAAAAGAGGCGGCCGCCGAGCGGGCTAAGGAAGTGAAAGCTGCCGAGGATGCCAAGAAAAAGGAGGAGAAGGACGTACGTTTGCATTGCATTGGTTTTTTTTCGAGTACAGGGTGTCCCCTCTTATAACTTAAACAAGCTTATATTTTTGATATTTCTGAATTGTTTTGAATTTTGGTGTGGTTACGTGTGATCCTAGGGCGCACTTTTCTATTATACAGGGTGCCCAAGATAGGGAAGGCCGGTATGGGGATCTCGTTAATGGAAACAGATACAACTTGGATTAAGAGATTTTTAGGTTTTGAGTTATTTAAAAGTGAAATTTTGAATTTAGTTTTTTTTCGATGTTAATATTAAAGTGAGAGCAAACCTGACAAAATATTCGCACAGCAACTTTTAGCGAACTCGAGAATACATAATAAATTTTTTCATCAACTTCACTTTTTCTAATACGGCCCTGATTTATAATGTCAAATTTGAAGACCCATTTTTATTCTAAATTCAATGATGTACCACACATGATCATTTAATGACGCTTCGAGTCTTTTTAATCATCTTCATTAAATTTTCAGGATACGGACCTGTAATTCGCGAACTCATTGCGATATCGGGATCGGGTTTGTTCGAGCTTACGCGCTCTGTCAAGCTCTTCAATTTTGCCTTTCACATTTTTTTTGTAGCATCAAGGCCGGCCGAGTTATTTTCAATTTCCCGTTGTAGGTTACACAAGTCATTTCAGAATGTTGAGGGGATCCTACTGTATCGATTGGGGAAAAAAAATTACTCGAGTCAAGGGATTTTCGAATACCGGAACGACTCCACTATTACGTTTGGAAAAACTTTAGTATCTGATTAATATAAGCAACAGATTATTCAAAAATCATTATAAAGAAACTTTTGTATAAAACATTTTTCTGTATCTCTTTTAACTAAGAAAATGTAGGGTAATTTTAAAATTGTCAATTTTTTGATTTTCCCCCGTATCTCTTAAGCGATCGAAGATTTTAGAATTTTGATTTTATCATTTTAAGTTTGATCCAAAAAGAGTACAGTACACTTACATTACTTTTTTGATAGCACTAACAGTTACGGAGATACCCTATAAAAGTGTCGAAAATGGGACAGCCTGTACTGCATTATTATAAAATAATTTTAAGAATATTAAGCGGTAGGAAAGTGCGCCCTAGGATCATACGTAACCATACCAAAATTCAAAACAATTCAGAAATACCGAAAATATAGGCTTGTTTCCATTATAAGCTGGAGTTGGAGTATATTGAATAATTACATTTTTCCTTTTTACTAATGTTCAGGCTGAAGAAGCGAAGGTAAAAGCCGAAGAAATAGTAAACGACGAGAAGAAAACCAACGGAGAAACGGAGGGGCCCACAAACGAGGGAGAACAAATAGGTAATTTATAGAATTTAGTTTCTGTTACGAATTCCCCCCCCACACACACACCACAATACGTGATATTTGGAATTTTCGAAACCTTTGAACGTAGAGAGCGGAAATTTAGCACGATTATTGAAACATTCCAACGCGGAAAGTATTGAATCCTCGATCAAAATGTATTAATAGTTATTTAACGAACTAGTGTATTAAGAGCATTAATAATCGAGCCATTTTAATGGCCAAGCCCATTTATTGTTGATTGGTGGTGGATTGCCTATTAGCCTTTTATGAAGAACAGATCACTTTGAAAATTTGGCAGCTTATACAGGGTGTTACAAATTCGGCCTTCACCTTTGGTATTTCGGAAACGACAAGAGATACGAAATCGGTTAAATTGGGGCAACGTTGCGTAATTATGAGCCCAATAAGATGCCGCAAAAAAATCTAAAATAAATACACGGCCCTTCAAAATATTTGCATAAATCTAAAATTTTGCGTTTCGGTTTTTATTTTTTACAGACTTTCTTCGAAGAGATGTTCAAAAATAAATTTCATTTTCTCATTGCTACTTTTTATTCGCCACGAGATGGCGTTATCGGATCTTTAATGCGACGTTTCGTCTTTGAGTCACCATCATCAACTTAATTTTTTTAAATACGGGCCTGTATCTTTTTGTTTAAATTATGAAATCTACGTTCAGTGGTATACAACACTTACGGGTTTTCCAGCGTTTTGTTCCTTAAATTGACCATCTTCATTTAAATACCCCCCTAGTACGTTCCTGTAATTTACTTTTGTTTCGAAAAAAAAACGATGAAGATGTTTAAATTATTAGTCCAATTTCTGTTTTTAATTGTTATTGTTATTACGTACTACTACTGTTTTTTAAAATTTCGAACTAATAGTTGTACATATCAAGATTCTACTTAGGGTAAGTACAAGTAATTTATTTTATTAATACAAATAAAATTGGACTCTTAAAGGCAGCACTTTCTTGAGACTTTTAAAAGAGGCATTAAGTTTTACATTTTCGAATTATACAGATTTAAAAAATAAAGTAAATTACAGGAATGTACTAGGGGTATTTTAATGAAGATGGTCAATTTAAGGAACAAAACGTCGGAAAACCAGTAAGTGTTGTATACCACTGAACGTAGATTTCGGTCCTCTTTCATAATTTAAACAAAACGATCCAGGCGCGTATTTAAAAATATTAAGTTGATGATGGTAACTCAAAGACGAAACGTCGCATGGAAGATCTAATAATCCCAAGTAGCATTTTTAGATACATTGTGGTCAATGTATCGTAACTATCGTTTCTGTTTCGGATCAAAATTGGAAACTGTTGGCAACAAAAATGGAAATATTTTCGAAACGTATACATTTTAAATGGGACATTTACACGTGTTTCCAAGTGGTTGGTACTAGCTGTGACTTTCGTTGTTTCGATGCAGAATCGAAACTTTTATCGAAAATGTTACTTATTTGTATTTAAAAATGACAGTTAAAGGGGCGGGGCTATGTTAAACCATGCGCAAAACAATTAGGATACCTTCACTGTTGTAAAATAAATGAAAAACAACATGTAACAATAATTTCGCCATGATGAATTCGTTATAAGTATATTTCCTATAAGTTATTTTATTTTATATACCTAGTTATTGCATATTAGAACCAAAAAATCATTGTAGTAGTAATTTGGCTTTATATTTTTAACGTGCCCTCGATTTATTTTCATTTACAGAAAAAAATATACTTTGTCAAAAATATTAAAATTAAAATATTATCAATATTTTATTTATTTCTTTTATAAATCGACTTAGCTAGGAAAATGGAACTTATCTAACAAATTTTGGCTTTGCAAGAGATGCAGGAATTTCATTCAAACTCATTTTAACAAAATAAAAATTCATTTCCTAAAATGGCCGCTAGGAAGCAAGGAATTATTTTGGTCCAAAATGGACTCGACACACAATTTCTACTCTTTGGCTTCTACAATGTTTCCATGATGCACAGAAGAATAAAAGATTTGCAAGGTGAATGCCACAGAAAAAAAAGGTTTTCTTGCATGCACAGAAAAGAAAAGTTGGGTACGGACAGCCGCGGTGTGACGTCACGAGAGGCGTGGGAAAACCTTTCCAAACTCAAATTATAAGGGATAAATAGGCAATTCCCTGGTATTATTTGTATATTAGATGTTATTATTGATTCATTTTCAGAAACAGATTGACGTAAGTGTTTTTTGAAAATTTTTAATCAACATCTTGTTTGAGGTTATGTTATTATTGTTTGCATAGGGAGATTTACATTGTTATTTTTCTGTTAAAAACAGCTTATTGCACTGTATTTATCAACATAGAGTATACCCACCCTATAGCCATACTTTATGTTGATAAATCCAGTACAGTAAGCTTTTTATTACAGAAAAATAACAATCTAAATCTCGCTAAACAATAACATAACCTCAAACTTGTTCAGATGGTGATTAAAAATGTACCCAAAACACTTACTTCAATCTGTGGTTTAAAATGGATCAATAATAACACCTAAAATATAAATAATATCAAGAAGTTGCTCATTTATCGCTAATAAACGTACACCGATGCTATAAAAAATCTCTTATGGGAAATTCAATGCAATGTTGTGTTTTACCAAAACTTTATAATTTTAACTAAAAATTTTTCCAAAAATATTTATCTTCGCGTGTCGTTAATTTATCGACACCACGATTTGTAAAATATTTCGAAACAAGCACGTCTTTAAGTGTTTCTAGTAACTAGATTCGAAAATGTGTCGCAAAAGTTTCGTAACACATATGTCTCGATACAAGTTTCTAATTCGAATCGAAAATGTGTCGAAACGTTTCTCAGCAAAGAATGTGTGTCCAATTTGTGTCTAAAAATGCTACTTGGGATGTCATCTTGTGGAGAATAAGAAGTAGCAATGAGAAAGTGAAATTTATTTTTGGACGTCTCTTCGAACAAAGCCAGGAAAAAATAAAAACCTTAACGAAACATTTTAGATTCTTCCAAAATATTATGAAAGACAATGTGTTTATTTTAGATTTTTTTGCGACATATTATTGGGGCCATAACTAAGCAACTTTACCCCAATTTAACCAACTTCGTATCTCTTACCGTTTACGAAATCCCAATGGCGAAGGCCGAATTTGTAACACACTGTATAGTTAGTAATTCGGGCTAGAGGAGGCAAAACAAAGTATTGGGACATATTTAAGTCATTTTGCAATAAACTACATCATGGTGATATTATTGGTGTGGCGTAGACTTGTGTCTTGGAATGATAACCTGAATGTTAATTTTAAAAAAATTCTGATATTTTGACCATAATACATACAAAACAAAAGTTACTTGTTTTACCCATAATTTCTTAACGTCCTGTGGAAGAATTGAGCGGTAGAATTTAGCTACATTGTGTTTTGTTTTGAAGTGTGTCCTTTTCTTAACACAATGTTTTTTTGGTTCACGCCATTATCTGCTTTTTAAAAGAAGATACAAATTTTGAAAGGAATTCGTGAAGTTTTTCAATTTTATTCACAACATAACACTATTTAATCGAGTATCATGAACAAATATCCAAACATTAATCGCTTGTATTGCAACCTCGTGTTCTTATCACTTCTACCATACAACATGGAGCATTCAATGCAGTTTTGGATTGCTTATCGAGGAATATTTTCTCGGTCTTCAGGTAGGACTGCTTTCAAATCTGGCAATGTTTCTGGGTTTCGATTGCGGACACGCAATCGACTGGTATATCCTTTACTATATGTTCTATTGCATTTAAATCTTAATATTAACCTCATCTAAAGACCCAGTTACAACCTGTAAACTAGAAAGAATGTGTTTTAATTGCTAAAATTCCTTTATACAGGGTGTTATGGAAATGACGTATTATATTTAAATGGGTGACTCCTGGGGTGTCCTAGAGAAACGACGCTACATATTTTTTTTTAAATCGAACGTTTAAAAAGTGGGGTAATTCACCCCTAAACCCACACACAACTCCTCGGCACATTTTGCCCAGCTGGGCAATCAACAGATGTTGAGGCACAATGTTGCCAAAATGTGTAAAAGTGTAAAACTTTAGTTTCTTATAAAAATAAATATTTAGCTTACTTAGAAAGTAAATCCAGGACGCGATTAAGGAATCCAGGGCACAGACACTTTCAGTTCTTTTTTCTGGGGAAAAACTTTATGCTCATCACGTTTCCTGATGATAATGTGGGAGTGCATAATAAGCTTATCACTAAACCCCAACACTAACGCATAATTACACTTTACAATAACACACATAATGATTAAGAACACTTAATCATTTCGCAATAGAAATAATAAAAACGCTAATTTCTATGGGCCATTAACCCTTTACTAAAGGTAAAATGAAACAATTATGTTAACAATTGACATGAACTACCCTTTGAAATTAATGGTCTGGTCCATCTTCGACCAGTCGAACTTCCTTTCCGAGAACTCTCCGCTAGTAGAGCCAGCGCGGTTGCCATTTCCGAGACTATAATTATACAGGAAAGTAATATGATAGAAGGAAATTCGGCAATTTATGATAGTCGCTTATAAAACATCGAAAGTGGCAACGCTGTATTTTGAAATATTAGCCCGATTGTCCATAATCAGCTGTTTAAAGAAGCCGGCCTATATCGATCGAGAGAACCAACGTGTTATTTATTTTTAAAATTTTTAGATGTTAAATACATTATTTCCCAGACAATAAGGGCGTATTTTTGTTTACACAGTAGCACTTTAAAATACTAATTCAGATTGAACGGTACTTAGATGTGTTGTGACGTGAAAACTAATGTGATTTTGTGATGTGAGTACTTGGTGTTTTTATAAATTAAGTTGGTTTTAATAAGTCCGAAAAGGTAAATAAAATTGCATTTTTTTTCTAAAGGGTAAGTGTCATTTATAAACTCCGCGGCGGTGCGTTCGAGTCAGTTCAAGTTTATAAATCAGAGATTGTTTCCCAGCGAACTGAACGTAAAAGTTTATAATAATGTACCCTGAAAAATAAACAACTTGAAATCTGTCAAACGGTTATTGACTTTCTAAAGAGTTTACCCTGAAGATATGACAACACTGTTCAAGATTCATTGCCATATGTAAGCACCATTTTTGGATATTTTTCTTCAATTTGTTTTCATCTCAGGAATTGCCGGTTTAAATATAATACGTCATGGAAAAATATTCCTCAAGAAGCAATTCAAAATATTGAAAGCATGCCACGGTCGCATGGTAGAAGTGATAAGAACACGTTCATGTGCTACTCAATAAACTCATGTAATGTTGTGAATACAATTGAAAAACTGCATGAATTTCTTTTGAAATTTGTATCTTCTTTTAAAAAGCAGATAATGACGTGAACCAAAAAATATTGTGTTAAGAACAGGTCGTACTTCAAAATAAAACATAACGAATCTAAATTCTACCGCTCAATTTTTCCACAGGGCGTTGAGAAATTAAGGGTAAAAAGTAACTTTTATTTCTGCCTGTATAATGGTCAAGATATCAGTATTTTTTTAAAACTAAAATTCAGGATATCATTCCAAGAGTCTACACTTTGCTAATAATTTCACCAAGATCGGAAAATTAATTAAAAAGTTGCCGGACTATAAACTTGACTAACATTATCCTTGTTCGGAATTTATTGTCGGGGAGTGTAAATTCGAAACAATGGAACTTGATTTATCGGTAAAAATTTATTTATTTTTTAATTTCATTCAAAACAAAATACTCTGAATCCCGTTTATTTTTTTATTTATTTAGAGTCCGAGGATAAAGAAGAGGGCGAAACTGAAGAAAAGCCGGAAAATGACGACCAAGAAAAGGGCATGCTCGAGACCCAAGAGAAGAACGACCAGGAAGCGAAACAAGACGAACCCGTTAAGCAGGAAAATGACGAAGAAATGAAAGAAATAGAGGCGGAAAAACCGGATGAAGAAATGAAAGAAGCTGGTGAGATGCCCGACGAACAAACGGAAGAGAAGAAAGAGGGTGAAGAGGCGGCTGCGGTCAAGAAGGCTGATGAAAAGGAAAAGAAGAAGCCGGCCAAGGATAAGAAAAGGAAACGATCATACTCGGGTAATTAACATACGAATGACACTAGAAATTGTGTCCAACTAATTTGTTTATTGTTCCTTTTACATGTTTTACCAGAATTGACGAAATAGATATCCTTTTTATTAATGGGACAATATCGATATTTTTCTCAACTATTTGTATATTTGTACATAGTTATGTACATCTATCATTGTATAGGTAGCAGCAGTTCTTCGTCTAGCTCGAGCAGTTCCAGCGCCGACGAGAACGAAGAAGACAAAGGAAAGAAGAAGGATAAAGAAGCGGAGAAGGAAAAAGAAAAAGAGGACGGAGAGGATAAGAACAAGGAGAAGGACGAGGTTGTAAATGTGAGTTTTCAACTTAAACCAGTAAAAAATTTTTTTAACGGTTTAACAATAATTGTAGTAATTATTAGTACAAACCCGAAACAGGATTGTAAAAACCGGCTGTCCCTCTGTATCGTTTTATTCTTTTAGCATGTCGAGATTTAAAAATTTTTCCATTTAGCCAATTGATGTATTCGATCAATTGACATACCTGGTCAAACGATGTATTAGGTCAATCGATGTAGAGAGTCAATTTTCGACATTCGATGAAATTTCATATGCTCGCGATAATGTATCCGGTCAATTGACATACCCAGTCAAATGATGTATTAGGTCATTCGATGCATTCAATCAATTTTCGACATTTGATCAATTTTCAGATGCTCCCGATTAGTGTATTCGGTCAAATGACATACCCGGTCAAACGATGTATATGGTCATTCGATGTAGTCAGTCAATTTTCGACATTCGATCAATTTTCAGATGCTCCCGATTAATATATTCGGTAAATTGTCATACGGTCTATCAGCGCATTCGGTCAATTCTGATATTTGGTCAACTGACGTATCCGGTCAATTGTCATATTCGGTCAATCGGTACATTCTGTCAAACGACGCATTCCGGTAATCGTCATATTCGGCCAATTGACGCATTCGGTCATTGTTATAATCTGAAAATAAACATATTCGGCCAAGTGGCTCGTTCAAACAATTAACGTATTCGATCAATTGTCATGCGCAGCCAATGACCATATTCGGTCCATTGACGTATGTATACTCACAGTCTACAAATTGAATTTCGACAACATGAAATATACCGGGTGTCCCACTTAGCTTACATTATAGATTATATTTTCGTTATTTCTGTATTCATTGTTTTTAATTTTGGTGTGGTTATGTATAATCCCAGAACACACTTTTTGATTGCTTAAAGTTTTTGTTAACTCATGTTTTAAAATAATAATTTAAAGAGTGCCTTTAGGGGTTATTTTATTTCAAAACTAGTATTTTTCTAGATGAAACAGTTTAACAATCAACATTTTTGATCATCGCAGTCTGCTCCATTAGTTTAAAAACTTTTCTTTATACATCTTCATAATGCCACTCCACTGAAGATGGACTATTTAAAAAAATATATTTAATAGTTTTAACTCTAAGTTCTGTTCGTCGTGACCAGTATTTTTAAATTAAAGTAACCAAATGTTTGTTGTAGGTCGAATTAATTTCGGACGAGAAACCCGAGAAGCCGAAAGCTCTGCACAAGACCACGTCCATTTTCCTAAGGAATCTGGCGCCGACTATCACCAAGCAGGAGGTTGAGGCCATTTGTGCAAGGTAACCTATTGTATTATGTATCTGGTTATACGGGGTGGCCTTATAAAAGTGGTAAAGTAACACTTTTGTGTATAGGAATCGAGAAAAACTTTATACTATACAATTTATCACATTACTTGCGCTTCGGACATACTTTTGAAGATTCCCGTGTTTTTACCGACAACACAGATATTTATTAAACAAACATTAATGATAAATGATGCGGAACAGCCCCGACACAGTGTCTTCGCTTCCATATGATTATTTGCGTGGTTCCATGGCCATTTGCATCGCTTGGATTAGGTTCTACCATAAACATAATATAAAAGGGGAGACAAAACATTCCATTCATAAAACACCATTTATTTACAATCATGCACAGTTCTACAGTTTCAAATAAGTTAGACTAAGTTGGGTTTAAAAAATGGCAACGCTGCAATAAGGTAGGTGTTTAGATAATTTCGATCTAACATTAGTCATAAATAGGGAATCGTTGTTGATATTTTTACACACATTTAGATAATACTATAAAGAAATAATTCATATTTTTGCGATATTTACTTAAAATATAGAATTAGCTACACCACTGCTTTACCTAAAAGAAAACATAACCATTTGTGGTCTTTCTTGCAGATAATTTATTACTAAATTGAGTACAATTCCTCTTACGCCATAGTGTGACAAAACAGTTAAAAGCTGGTTGTGTGGTTAAAGGCTTTAGTCAGATCAATAAATATCCCTAATCATTTTGGGCATGCCTAGAAGAGTGTGCAATAGGGTCGATCATTTGTCTTGCTCACGCCAGGTTAATGTATCCGTTGTTTTATTTTCAATTACATTTTTGACAGTATTTCTCGCGTTACTACTTTCGTGGTGGTTGTTTTTTTCAGATATGACGGGTTCCTTCGCGTCGCATTGGCCGATCCCCAGCCGGAACGCCGCTGGCTGCGCAGAGGGTGGGTCACCTTCAAGAGAGAGGCCAACATCAAGGAGATCTGCTGGAACCTGAACAACATCAGATTGAGGGAGTGCGAGCTGGGGGCCATCGTCAATCGGGATTTGAGCCGTAGGATAAGGTGAGGGACAATTTTGTACTTCTTCTTGCGTCACGTTATCAAAAACTTGACTTTTTTTAAGAACACTAACCAAATGTTAAGAGTCCATATAGGAAAAAATGATTGACTTTCCTCGATGTTAACAAAATTTCTTTCGTTAAAAAATTTTTTTTCTTAAACTCCGTTTTTCAGCGTAGAAAATTGAAGTATAGACCCTGATCACGTGCAGTCTCTTTCTTCCGATTATCGTTGTTTCTGTCGGCGTACCGATTACGGGCAGACGCTTGACGTATTCTTCTAACTGCAAGGGAAGATCCAATTCACCTCGTGCCTTCAAAGCGTGAAACGAACAGGGGTCAAATCGGAGATTTCGACCGACTCCGGCATCCTCTTAAGGACGTGGTAATCTTCCACTTAACGCAACAATCGATCCTCAAATTAGTTTAAAACATATTTTTTAACGTTAAGGCTGCCTTAGCTAAAGTCTAACTTAAGGTAACATTCAAATATCGGCCCTTAGTCTAGGCGCCTATCGTATTTAAAACATATAATTTATGAAATTTATAATTATTTCAAATAGGGCTGGTAATAATTTATGTTATAAAAAAATTGCTTATGAATTCTACATTCAATAGGCAAATACTATACAGGGTGTTCCGTTTGAAAATCTTCAGAAAAATAATTTTGAAATGTATCTTCTTTGGAACCTTATTATGAGCACCCTGTCTATAATATATACACACTATTAGATTCATAATATCGCGGGACTCATTGTTATAAAGCTCACGCAATCCCGCGGTAGATAAAATTATTTTAGAAAGTTTTTTTGATTTTTCTTTCCTCCTAATTTTTTTTTTGTTTTTAATTTATTTTTCTTTAACTACCAAAAGCAATTTAAATTATATTTTAGACAATTATATGAACCTAAAATTGCAAAGCAATAATATACAGGGTGTCCTATTAAAAAAATACAACTTTATGTTATCACACTTTTTTGGGCCACCCGGTATATGGAACAATATTTTCCTGAAATACATCCTATGATACAGTATAAATCAGGATATGAATGAAATTCCCGACTTAATTCGTATAGGAACTATGGAAGCCTGGCGCACTATTGCAGGACCCTGTATAATATTTGATATTGGACCAGCAGGCGCCAGCGCTTAATGCAGAATTAGAGACTGCAATATTTTTCCAATTTTCTTGCTGCCAGTTAATTTTTGGCATGAGAGTTGCAAGCAATATGTCATGCAAATCGTTTTACAGTCTGCAATTCTATTGCAATTGCGGTTTCAACTGTGGGAGCGCCAAACCAGGAAAATTGTACCGTGAAACTATCAATATACGTCTCTTAAACTCCACATGAATACACAATCAGCCATAAACACATGAGATTTTAATATATAATATTTAATAACTTTTATTATTGGTTGGTAATGTAAAAATTACTGTTTTTCACCAGACTCGCAGCGGAAACTGCAACAAAAATCGAGCAGACCCGTTTTTTGCAAGTTGCAAGAATATCAAAGAAATCAGTTGGCTCCTTAAGGCCGCATTACAGTAGGCAGCCTTTCTGCCGATTCTTGTTGCAGTTTCTGCTGCAAGTCTGTCGGAAAACATAGTGCTTTTTACATTACCAACCAAAAATATAAGTAACTAAATATTAACCTTAAAATACGTCTCGTGCGTTTATTGTTGATCGTGTATTCGTGTTAATTTATGTTTTTTATTCAGTTTTTAGTTGTGTGTTTGCGGAATTTAAATGTCATATTTTGATAGTTTCACGGTACTTTGTTTTTGCTGGGTTGGCAGCCGTCGTCGCCGTTGAAAGCAGAACTGCAATAGAATCGCCGACTGTAAAACGATTTGCGTGAAATATTGCTTGCAACTCTCATGCCAAAAATTAAGCAGCAACAAAATTGCAAAAGCATTACCGACTGTGACGCGGCCTTTATATTTCTGGGGAAAAAAATTATTTTAAGAGGATTTGTATTTTCATTTTAAATCGATCAGAGAAAAAAATATGAACTATAAACCACTGGGATATCTCGGTGTATTAAAAAGAATTTTCTATCCCAAGTAGCATTTTTAGACACATTGTGGTACATGTATCGTAACTATCGTTTCTGTTTCCGATCAAAATTGGAAACTGTTGGCAACAAGAATGGAAATATTTTCGAAACGTATACATTTTAAATGGGACCTTTACACGTGTTTCCAAGTGGTTGGTACTATCTGTGACTTTCGCTGTTTCGATGCACAATCGAAACTTTTATCGAAAATGTTACTTATTTGTATTTTAAAATGACAGTTAAAGGGGCGGGGCTATGTTAAACCATGCGCAAAACAATTAGGATACCTTCACTGTTGTAAAATAAAAGGAAAACAATATGAAACAATAATTTCGCCATGATGAATTCGTTATAAGTATATTTTCTATAAGTTATTTTATTTTATATACCTAGTTATTGCACATTAGAACCAAAAAATCATTGTCGCTGTAAATTTTATCGTGCAGTTTAGTAATTTGGCTTTATATTTTTAACGTGCCCTCGATTTATTTTCATTTACAGAAAAAAATATACTTTGTCAAAAAATAAAAATTAAAATATTATCAATATTTTATTTATTTCTTTTATAAATCGACTTAGCTAGGAAAATGGAACTTATCTAACAAATTTTGGCTTTGCAAGAGATGCAGGAATTTTATTAAAACTCATTTTAACAAAATAAAAATTCATTTCCTAAAATGGCCCCTAGAAAGCAAGAAATTATTCTGGTCCAAAATGGACTCGACATACAATTTCTACTCTTTGGCTTCTATAATGATGCACAGAAGAATAAAAGGTTTGTAAGGTGAATGCCACAAAAAAAGGTTTGCTTGCATGCACAGAAAAGAAAGGTTGGGTATGGACAGCCGCGGTGTGACGTCACGAGAGGCGTGGTTGCAAAAACCTTTCCAAACTAAAATTATAAAGGATAAATAAGCAATTTCCTGGTATTATTTGTATATTAGATGTTATTATTGATTCATTTTCAGAAACAGATTGACGTAAGTGTTTTTTGAAGATTTTTAATCAACATCTTGTTTGAGGTTATGTTATTATTGTTTGCATAGGGAGATTTAAATTGTTATTTTTCTGTTAAAAACAGCTTATTGCACTGTATTTATCAACATAGAGTATACTATAGCCATACTTTATGTTGATAAATCCAGTACAGTAAGCTATTTATTACAGAAAAATAACAATTTAAATCTCGCTAAACAATAACATAACCTCAAACTTGTTCAGATGGTGATTAAAAATGTACCTAAAACACTTACTTCAATCTGGGGTTGAAAATGGATCAACAATAACACCTAAAATATAAATAATATCAAGAAGTTGCTCATTTATCGCTAATATACGTACACCGATGCTATAAAAAATCTCTTATGGGAAATTCAATCTTGTGTCTCACCAAAACTTTATAATTTTAACTAAAAATTTTTCGAAAAATATTTATCTTCGCGTGTCGTTAATATATCGACACCACGATTTGTAAAATATTTCGAAACAAGCACTCCTTTAAGTGTTTCTAGTAAATGGATTCGAAAATGTGTCGCAAAAGTTTCGTAACACATATGTCTCGATACAAGTTTCTAATTCGAATCGAAAATGTGTCGAAACGTTTCTCAGCAAAGAATGTGTGTCCAATTTGTGTCTAAAAATGCTACTTGGGATAGATCAGAATAATGTGTGATTAATATTTTTTTTAAATCTATTAATCTTTACAGGCCTGTTAACGGGATTGTGGCGCATAAACAAGTTGTCAGATCGGACATCCGAATAGCGGCGAAGGTAACGTTAAATCTGGATTCGAGGGCTGGTCTTTGGGTAGACGAGAACGACAAAAAAGACAGACCTCAGCAAGTAAGTAATAGTCTGAAATTAGTGGAATTGACATTTCGTAATCGTAGTACAATGACGAGTAACGGCAGAAAACGGCGTTGCCACTTTTATCGAATTATTTTTTTTTTAATCGTCAAATTAAATCTAATAAACTATACTGCTGGCCGGACGAGACGGATCTTACAAATTTTGAGATACGTTTGGAAGCGAGATATTTTTTATACTATTGCATACAGGGTGTTTATTAAATCCATTACAATTTGTCAAAATTTCATTGCTTACGAGAATTTGCAAGCATGTTTTTAGGTATTGGTTCACCACACGCAAATTAGAGGTGGGTTTGTAAGCTGCTACCTTAACAGTTATTTTGTGGTAATTGAATATCACTATTTTTTAGTCAGTTGGCCATGGAAAAAAATTTGTAAAATAAAACAAAATTGATATTTGGATGAAAGAAATTTATTTCATCTTTAATATCAAATACCAGCGTATGGAAAAATGATTATTTCCCAGACCCCCCGATGATACCTTATACAATAAACGCGTATTTTTGTCTACACAGTAGCACTTTAAAATACTAATTTAGATTGAATTGTACTACCAAGAAAAGGAATATAAGGAGTATTTTCTCCACTACTGTTGATAATACAGCGTGAAGTATAGAGTCTTCTCTGATGATAGGTATGGATACCTACCCTGTACTGACGAGACCAAAATAGTTCGAAACCTGTCTGCAGGTGGTGACATCAATGGAAAAGGCTTCCTTTTCTTGGTAGTACCATTCAATCTGAATTAGTATATTAAAGTGCTACTGTGTAGACAAAAATACGCCCTTACTGCATAAGGTATCATCGGGTGGTCTGGGAAATAATAATTTTTCCATACATTGGTATTTGATATTAATACCACCTGAAAAGTAATAGACTTTTTATTTTTCATTTTTAATATGTTAAAAATATGTGATTATTAACATCAAAGGAATAGCTTACTAGTAACAAGTGAAGCGGTACTCGAGTACAAGAATCGAAGAAGAACTCGATTCTTTAAACTACTCGCTGTACTCGGTCACTCGACTCGAGATCCGAATACTGTATTCAAGTACGAAGTTAATGTAGACAAGCGACATTACACTCAGGGTCGATTCGATTTGGAACGTCTACCTGCAAAATCAAAACTGTTTTTGCATCTGAACAAGAAGCTGAGTGTAAACAGGGATGGATCGTGCTATTCTAATTCGATCTTATTGCTGTTAAATTCCTTTTACGAGAACTATACTTTGGTATATATCTCCTGTAAATTTGGTTTAAAAATTATTTTAACGATAAAGTTATTCACAAAAGAATAATGCGCTGTTTTGGCCCGCTGTGTAGATAAATTTTTTTTTACTATATTTTTTGTGTTATATTCTATTTATAGACGTTTGGATTAGTATCGAATAATCCCGTCTTACACAACATAACGGATTACCTCATCGAGGAAGCCAGTGCCGAAGAGGAGGAACTTCTCGGGTTGGAACCGACCGCCGAGAACCAGGAGGCAGTTACGACCGTCGATCGAGATGAAAATCTTATTCAGGTATGTCAGTTAACGCTTGCTTGAGGAATACGACCTGGTGGCCGGTCAATGAGAATGTTTCTAGGAACTTTTGACGTGTTTGGTAGTTCGAAGTTAGAAAATGTTATCGTTTGTTAACGTTCTATGTTAGAGAATACATGTTATCTCTCAAAAGGAATTGTTAGTTGGATGAAGGTCAGTAAAACAAACGATGTTCACTATTATATAGTAATAAATAAATAATGACAACTTGAATAATAAATAAAAAAAAACATTTAAAATACGTGTTAGTAATACAATATAACTTAAAAACACATTAAAACACGAAAATAAAAATAATATATTAAGAGTCAAGTTTCATAAGACATTATCTTAGAGCTCGCGTTTAATTTAGAAAGGACCCGAAGCGGGTACAAGTGCTCTAATTGTCTTATGAACCGTGTATTTTATAATACTTTTTCTTTTGGGTCTTTAAAGTCTGAAAAGCTTTAAAAAATATAGTAGATTTTTTCCATTTGAATTGATATTTTCTTTTTGGGTTGGCAATACTTTTACAATTTCATAAAATGTTACAAGTATCAAATATGCCATGATAGAAACAATTCAACAGAACAAAGCTTCTTCCCATCCGTCATAATTAAAAATAAATATATTAAAGTTAATAAAAATGAGTCAGGAAGAAAGTTGTACTCCGCCAGAAATACGAGAGATTGCAGAAAATAATCTAGAAAAACTTTTAAACGGAATATCCAACTTTAAGTTATGGTGCATAAACTGAGAGATATTTATATTATTTTTAGGTTATGTTGTTTTATAGTTGTGACTAGAAATTAGTTGACGGACACCGTCAGCATCTTATATTTTTCCGAGTATAGATCGGTATTTCAGATAACTATCTAGTAAAAATGATCTATTTGCAAGGTTAAAGGTTAGTATTTTAAAGTTTTCTATAAAATTTTTTTATCGAATCCATAATGCCTAGAAAACTAATTTCCTAAGCCTAAAATTCGAACCCGAAGTGGCAGGTTATTAAATTTTTTTGCATTTCATAATGTAGCCATTATGAAACCCAAATAGAAAAACAACATAATGTGTTCTTACTTTATGTTTCATTACTAACACGTATTTTAAGTGTTATTTATTTATTTATGGTTTATTATACGGGGTGTCCCACCGGGAACCGCCGCGATCGATATATTGAAAACTACACATAGGAAATTTTTGAAAGTTACACCGTATGCTAATGTTGATGGGGGCCACTTGGCTAAAATATTGTCAATATGGTGAAACTTCCGTTTATACCGGTCGGTGCCAACTTGCTTATTTTAAATGTAACACCCTATATATTATTGCATTTTTGGATTTCGAGATTCTAGGTAGATTTCGTATATCACATCCTATACCTAAGTGTAAACGTGTTTGACATATTTAAGTTTTTATGTAAGAAATATGTAAGAAATGACCTTCAAATAATTATAAATTTTTTTATATGGGCCTTTACTTTATTATTTAATTTGGGTCGAATTCGTTATTGAAAAGAACCTGCGTTAATAGATTTTTATAATATTTTGATAATTATTGATACAGGGTGTTCAAAAATTAGATTAAATATAAAATTGCGAAAACTGCAAAAAAATCTACTTTTTCAAATGGAAACCCCCAAATTTTATAATTATTTTCTATTTCGCATTAAAAATAAGGGTAAGTTTGTATAATATAAGGTTGTCTATTCCGAAAATTTGTAGTTTTTGAAATATTGCGAATTTAATATTTTTATATGGTCATTTTGCTGCGGATGTTAAGTTTGAACACCCTGTATTAAGTTAACAAAATACTATAAAAAATCTATTAGAGCAGGTCCTTTTCAACGAGGAATCCAAAGTAAACAATAAGAGTTTCCTTATAGGAGAAATTAATAATTATTTTAAGGTCTGCCAACGTCATTTTGCATCTTAAATATGCCAAACACGTTTAGACTTAGGTATAGGACATGATATATGAAATATACCTAGAATCTTGCGTAGAATCCAAAAATGTAATAATATATAGAGTGTTCCATTTAACCGGAAATGCCACCATATTGAAAATATTTTAGCCGAGTTGTCCCCATCAACATTAGCGTAATGTCCAATTTTCAAAAATTGCCTTTGTATAATTTTCCGTATATCGATCGCGGCGGTTCCCGGTGGGACACCCTATATAATAGTGAACATTTTTATTGTGCTTTTCTTCTTTAAACTTATAAGTTATTTTTACTAAAAATCTTTTCTGGAGCCGCGAGGATGACCTCATGGAGGTCAAAACGTTGGCCAAATACATAATTTGATCTCTTTCGTTTGTTTTACTGACCATCGACCTAATAACCCCTTTAGTATTAAATGGTTATCGTTTGTTAACATTTTATGTTAGAAAACGTTGCGTTTGTTGACGTTTTCTGTTAGAAAGTGTTATCGTTTGTTGACTTTTATGTTAGAAAATGTTATCGTTTGATAACATTTATGTTGGAAATCGTTTGTTCGTTAACGTTCTATGTTAGAAAATGTTATCGTTTGTTCACACTTCCTTCGTATGTTATGATCGGATTTCAAAATGTGACCTCATTGGTCATCGCATCAACTAAACAAAGACGACAGCAAAAAGTTTTTGATAACCGCCAGTCGACAGTCTTTCTCGAACCGCCACCGTGGCACTTTGGTCCTCCGATAAATTACCAAAATCACTCGTTTCATTACTACTTTTGCAGATTTTAAATAAATTATTCATACCCCTATTTTAGGTTCTGGATAGAATTATTTTGTATCTGAGAGTAGTCCATTCCGTTGATTATTACAACCATTGCGAGTACCCTAACGAAGACGAGATGCCCAACAGATGTGGTATCTTGCACGCCAGAGGGCCACCGCCTACCTCAAAAGTAGGTATTTTTTTTACCAGCGTGTGGAAAGTTGCACTTTAATGTTGATGTAAAATTGTACAGGTCCGATATTTCAAAGTCACCTTAAGGTACAGAATGAATCATTCACACAAGTTTGACAGTATATTAAAGTTCTTTTTAACTCGCATCTGAAGGAATATCTCTTTACGGACGTGGTAATCTTTCACTTAACGCGTCAATTATCCCTCAAATTAATTTAAAACATAGTTTTTTAAGGTGTACCATAACGTTAAGGCTATCTTAGCTAAGATCTAACTTAAGGTATCATTCAAATATCGACTCTAAGGGCCGATATTTCAAAGTCACCTTAAGGTACAGAATGACATAAGTGATCCTTAACACAAGTTTGGCAGTATATTATAGTTCTTTTTAATTCTCATCTAAAGGAATAGACATTTAGGACGTGATAATCGTCCACTTAACGTCTCGATTGACCCTCTAATTAATTTAATACAAAGTTTTTTTTAACGTTAAAGCTACCTTAGCTAAGGTAAGTTAAGGTAACATTGAAATATCGGCCTTTAATGTCACCAAAAAAGTATTTTAATATTTAAGACCGACATGACGCAATTCATTGGCGCCCCGGTCGAAACTAAGATGGCGAACTTCCTGCCGGACAAACCGAAGGAGGAGAAGGACAAGAACGAAGCCAAGCTTACCTCGATGGCTCTGAAGGACGTCGATACGGAAGTTGATAAGTTCGTGCAGGCCAATACGAGGGAACTCGCCAAGGACAAGTGGTTGTGTCCGTTGTCCGGAAAGAAGTTTAAAGGTAAATATTTTCAAAGAGGGTGTATTTTATCTTAAGGTCACGTCAGCACTTACTTAAGGTAATGCGTTAGCCAAATTACGTACGGCTATTGACCAAATACATCCCTCATGTCCTCTTTCACGGCAATATTCATATCGCCCTTAATTTTCTTCCGCCGGCATCAATGCTTAGTTGCCTATCGCTGTGATGACTTAGCAGGTGAATGTTGGTAATTAAGCCAGTGACTTAGGTATTGTACGTTGGTGACTTAGTAAGCCCAAAGGTGTTTAAGAAAAATAAATGGTATTTTTAAAAAGGTTTCACTTGATTGAAAAAAAAACACTAGCGCTAGTGAGATTTTACTCAACTGGCAACAATGTATCGACAGCTAGCCTTGTAAAGTCTACGAGAGGTGAGTACGAAAATTTCCCTACCGTGGTAGAATGGGAATGCAACCGGCTTAAGGTACGGTTCCCTCCACGCGACTGCCGCAATACGGCGGTCGCAACCTACTGCCGTTCATGTTTCTTTATGTATCCGTTTCCCTCCATGCGGCCGGGGTACGCGTCGTCCGTGCTCGACTGCGATTAGTTCACAAATTACTATAAATCTGGTCGTTTTCAGCAGGGAATCCAACTCAAATTAAATAAAAATTGCTTCCTTATAGGAAAAATGTATTATTATGTTAAGGTCTGCAAAACGATCGTCTACTCTCGAAGCAGTCCAGTCGCAGCAGTGTTGATGACAACATGTGTCATTTTGAAGGTTATTTTCATTTGATTAGCAAACTGCAGTGTAAAATGAGCTCTAAGGACTACACATTGGCGCGTGTTTTATTTTCCGTTCATTTAATTTAATATACGTCATCAAATAAAAAGTAATATTTTAGTAAGAAAAGACCACTTTTTATTTTATCCCGTACCCGCAATCTTTATTTTGGTCCACAAGAAATTTAAAAGTGTTGTACCTACCAACGTGCATAACATACGTCAAGGGAATAGTTTGCCTCTGCCAATTGCAAGGAATACAGTCGCCAAGAATTCAATCATTTTAAAGCTTAAAGTTGTATAATCACTTACCTGCTAATGTCATGTCCATTAATGCATTAAGGTATTTGGGAGGAGAGTAAAGAACATTTTGAGGTCGAAGGTATATTATTATTTAAATGATTTTTATAATGATTACTTCTAAGTCACAGTGTGCTGTGTGGCTTAGATCGTGTATGTTTTTGTTTTTATTATGTAATAAGATTTTATATATTTTATTTTTATTAATTATTTATTCTTTTCTTTTAAGATGTGTGAGTTATTATTTCTATGTTTATATTTATATTTTTTTTACATGTGCCCCGAAAGTGCATATTCTCTTCACCGAAAGTGGCGTTTTCCAAGAGAGCGAGCGGGAGTCACCATGTGCTCATAAATAAATAAAACCAGAATTGTCGGTGCGGGATTTGAACCCTTCCACCCTCAGATCGCCAGGCGACCACTCTACCCACCGAGCCATACTACAAGCGATAATAAATAGCGGATTATATAAATATTATATAAATTAAATTGGAAGGCACTTTAAAAAAATAAAACCAGAGATGCCGAGTGCGGGATTTGAACCCGCGACTCTCAGATCATAAGGCGTACGCTATACCACTAGGCCACCGAGCCTATTTGTCAAAAATAATAAATAGATATTTACATTCTCCATGCGCGAGTGTTTTCATGTCATGTAGACAGGAAAACTGTCTGAGGAATTTCTTTATTTATTTGGCATCAAAGCTTCGGAGCACTTGTAAAAAAAAAATACGGTACGACGGGCCGTCAGAGGCTTTTCCGGACTCGTGCGGTCCGCATCTTGTCCATAAAAAGCCCCTTTCCGGCCCTTGATACGTAATGTACTATTTTATATACCTTTGGGTGCTTTGTAAAGGAGAATTTATATTCTTCATACAATAAAGTATATTTTGATTTGTTTCTGTTAAATGCAAATGAAATAATTACATTGGAACCATTATTATCCTATTTTTAAATATTAATTTATTTTTCAAAATCGGTATTTAGATTTGCTATGCTAATTTATTAATATTTAGTATTTTAGTGCACACACCACAAATGTCTTGATACCGCCAAATAAATGTTAATATTTTATTTTCAGGTCCGGATTTCGTTCGTAAGCACATCTTCAACAAGCACGCGGAAAAAATCGAAGAGGTCAAGAAAGAGGTCGAGTTCTTTAACAATTACTTGAGAGATCCGAAGAGGCCCATGTTGGCTGAGGCGCCGCAGCAGAAGAGGGAGGAACCGCCTGCGTACACTCATCCAGGGTAATTATCATACGGTTAAAGTACAACAACAACGATCTGGGGTCCGTGCCCTCTCGATCGTCATCCCGTGGTAGTCGGCGAGCCGCGTACGGCAACTGCTGCTCTTGTCGACGACGCCCAGTGCTTTGACCAGAAAATACCCCCCAAATATATATCGGAATTTCTATCCAAATCGAAGACGACCCAATTTAAAATCTTCAAAAATATTTACGACCAATTAGGCGAAACAGGTATCTTCCGTCCTAACCGAAATTCCAAAGGGCGCCCGAAGACGTTAACTTAGGAACAAGAAGAATTTCTGGTCCGCGCCCTATGGAATCCCGTTTAGGACGAAAGGTAACCTGTTTCGCCTAATCGGTCGTAAATATTTTTGAAGACCTTAGTTGCCTTTGTTAGATTTGGATAGAGTTCCGAATATCGTCCGTGAAGTGGAATATCAGTAATTTGGTTTTTCGTGGAGTTTAGGTCCCCCTCTACAACTTTTATATCTTATGCGCTGTACCGTTTTAGATAGGAAATTCTCAATAAATTCAAAATTATATCGAGCCATGTCTGAAAATGAATTTACAGCATCTGCGTGATCCCAAAGTCACGGGAAACACATTTTCCGAGTTAAATAAAAATTGTACTGTTACATAAATAAACTATCAAGAAAAGATCTGTTTTGTGACAATAATTGTTGTAATATTTTTAAAAGCGCACTGGACACTATAAATGTAAAAATATCGTAAGATTTTTAGGAAAAAAAATTATTTTAATCCCGCAAAATTTCCCTCGTTTAATATTGGAACGGCCTGAAAGTTTGAGCCGAAATTTACGTTCAAAATAGGTAAAGTGAAAATCGCGACTAACTGTTTTTTACTTTACTTTATACTCTCTTATAACGCTGATTGGTCCATATCAGTTCAGAATAGGTGTACCAATCCCGGGATCTCGAGGAAAAATGAATTTCGAAGATCCCAGGTTTAAGCCCTCAAATCCCGGGATAAAATTATAAAAGATTTTTTTTTTTAAATTAACTTGTTTTTTAAATATTTGTTTTAAAACCAACAATTTTATTGTAAATTATATTTGAGTAATAAATCCCTAAAGTCTGTTTCGTTGCCGTTGATAGCTCGATACCCTCATTAAAGATTCAAAACAAGGGCCCGGTGGCCTAAAATATTTTACCTATAAAATGGTCTTTTTTCGTACATCTAGCATAAAGATGAAGAAATTTTGACCTATTCCACCGGGTAACAGATAAAATAAAATGAAATGAAAGGATAATGATTAAAACGGCCCATCATGGTCGGAGAGTTGGGTTTTTAATGTAACCGCTTATTATTTTATTTAAATGTAATAGATTTTATGATTTTATGAATTTATTTACAAGAAAACTAATTTATTTACAGATCAAAAAATATTGACAATTTCAATAATTATAACTCGATAAAATGGTCCTCAGAAGAATCTGAAGAGTCATCATGTCCTACGCTTATTACTAAAGGCTCAATTTCCATAGTTGTGTCAATTACGTTGTCAAGTTCCCACATTTTTTGTTCCTCTACTATAGCATGTTTTATGGCGTTTTGCCAATTTTCTGATGACACATTTGCTAAAGAATGAAGCAAGAGGTGTCGCACTTCTTGCATTTTAAAAGTTTTGTTATTTCTAGCAACATATCCTTTTACTTGAGCCCATATTAATTCGATAGGATTTAGCTCACAATGGTAAGGTGGTAAACGGAGCACTATAATACCTCGATCTCTTGCCATCTCGTCAATAACATACTTTTTATACTGTGATTTATGTAGCCTAACAATATCCAAAAGTTCTTTTTTTACCATGGTATTATCGTAACTCAATTCCTTTCGTTGTAACCAGTTTACGATTTCCGCCTTTTTCCATGAAGTTGTGGGAAGATTCTCTTTTAGCCTAGAGTGATAGCTGGCATTATCCATCACTATTACAGAATTAGCGGGAATGTATTCTATCATTTGCTTAAAATATTCCTCGAAAACATCAGCAGTCATTTCTTCATGATAGTCTTTAGTAGAATTCGACTGGAATTGTAATAATCCTTGATCCAAAAAGCCATTTGAACTTCCTATATGAGTTATAATAAGTCTGCGTCCCTTTCCAGATGGTGGTCTAAGTCCTGTTGACCAGCCTTCCATGACAGCTTGTCGAGAACTTAGGACATTTTTATCTTGCCAAACTTTAGATACGGTGTGCCCTTCGTTCAGCCAAGTTTCATCCAAATAGAAAATGTTTTTGCCTTCGCTGCGGTATTTTCGGATGGACCTTAAGTATTGACGTCTCCAGCAAATAATATCTGCTCTATCAATAAGAAAAGATTTTCTGTTTTGCTTCTCCCATCGAAAGTTCATATCATGAAGTATTTTCCATAGTTTCGTTCGTGATAGCTGTGGTAAGTCCTCGTCGTAGTTAATGGCTTGTAAAATTTTGTCTATAGTTGGTATTTCCTTGGCAAAATAAAAACTATGTACTTTTCTTCTAATACCATTTTTAATGAAATTGTCAATTTCTAACGGTTTCTTTCCTGGGAGTGGTTTTGGCTCACTGAGGTTCTTAGATTTTCTTTCACGCAAGAACCTATATATAGTAGCCTCTCCAACTCCTACCATATTGGCACACTCTGCAATGATGCTACGAACATCACTTGCAGGTTTCTGGTACACTAGAGCATCATGCACGTTTAATATTAATGTCTTTTCTCGGAGAGAATATGCACTCTTGCTAATTTGACGAAGACACGTTGGCGAAAAACTTGAAGCCATTGTTACAAGTATAGGAAATAATTCAACTTTGAGATAATGCAGTATCTAAATACAACTAAATACATAGTTTGACAAACGCACATCAAATGGCGTAATAACATCCTAAAGCAGGCAAAAATAGGTAAATTAATTACCCCTGTTGTACCTACTTTAACCCTAATCCTACTTAACAATGGACAGAACAAAGCAAACAATAGCGTGAAATTAGCTAAAAGGGAACTGCTCAGAATTAATCCCCGGATGTACGTTCCACACAAAAACACATTTCATCGAATCTATGAAAAGTTTCAAGAAACATCCAGCTTGGCGAGAAAGAAGAGAACAATGGAAAGATACGAAAATAGTGATTTAAATATACTACTAAAAGTTGAAGAAAATCCAAACATTTCTTTAAGAACAATATCGACAAGTTTAAAGGAAGAGCTTGATAATTCAAAAAATAGCTCTTATGGGAGAGTTCAAAACACTCTTAAAAGATCTGGATATAAACCTTTCAAAATTAGGCCTGTTACAAAATTAACGCAGAGACAACGAGAATAGAGTTGAATTTTGCCAAACTATGTTGGAAAAAATTAATTTAAATCCTAGTTATTTCAAAAATATATTTTGGACCAACGAGTCATCATTTTCAACTAGTGGCATGATAAACAGAAAAAATACCAGACAGTAAATCCCCACTGCTACAGGGAATTTAAATTTCAAGGTCGTCAATCTGTCAATGTATGGTGTGCTATTTTAAACAACAAAATAATAGGCCCCCATTTCTTTAACGTTACTTTAAATGGAGAACGTTATCGGAATTTTCTTCAGCAAGAACTAGAGGACTATTTTGATGAGCTTCCATTGGAACAAGAGAGAAACATCGTCTTCCAACAAGATGGCGCTCCACCCCACAGTGTAGTAGCTGTTACAAACTACCTTAATCAAAGGTTCAATGAATGGATTGGAAGGAATGCACCAATAAAATGGCCACCTAACAGTCCTGATTTGACGCCGATGGATGCATTTTTATGGGGAACGCTAAAAGATCGAGTGAATGCAAATACCATTGAAAACACTGAAAGTTTAAAAGAACTTATTAGAACAGAAATTCTAATTCTGAATGAAGATTACTCCCAATCTATCACTGCCGCATTACAAAGGTTACGAAGAACGTATAGGAAATGTATTCAACAAAACGGTGGCCCAGTTGAACAATTTAATTTGTAATTACCACAAGTTTACCTATTTTTCTACATGTAAAATATAAAACTTATTTACGATTTTGCATTTCACTTTAAAATAAGAGCATATATATTTATTTCATCGAAAAGTTCATAAATAGTGGTCTCGTATTATTGTAGTAGCTGGCTAATTAATTAGGTGGCTTAAGAACCGAAATCTAGAATATTATATATTTTTGAATGCATGTAGCCGATCGAATTTTAACTTAGCGCGGCTAAGTTAAAATTCGATTATTTCGAAAACTATTATATTTAGGTATATGACATGTTATAAGATAAATGTTTCGAAGTTTTAGGAGATTCTAAAAAAATAATAATATATAGGGTGTGCCATTTAAAAAAAAAAATTAACCTGTGACTAATTTCTGCAATACCCTGTATATAAATATATTATTCTGCAAATAGCTTACATTGTTCTGTACAACTTTTGTATTTAACAATTTTATCTAATGCTAAAAACAAAAAAGTTAGGAGGGGGGCACATTATAAATGATCACCGTGTACATTATAAACCTAGGGACTAAAAATACACTTTAGTCACGTGATTTATATACAATTTTATGCACGTTAAGATAAAGGAAATTGAGTCTTAAAATAGTTTTAAAAAATTAAATTTAAAAAAAAAAAATGTTTAGTAATTATGTCTAATATAATGACCTTTTTTTAAATGTTAATTGTAAATTCTTCCCTGGATGACTTTTCTTTTAGATATTTGCCCCCGAATCAAAATGTTGACTTGTTTTTTGTTATCTTTTATAGATATTTATACATCTCTAGCACTATCGATAGTTTGGCACTTTTACTATCGATATATCGAACTTGAACACTATCGATAGTTTTCCACCTCTAGTATTTAGTAAACACAATCTTTATCGTGTTAATTTTTTTTGGTTTAGTCCCGGGATTAGTTACTCTCTATCCCGAAAATCTCGATATTGGAACAAAAGGCGCGGGACTGGCAACTGTATCTAATTCGTGAATAATTTATATTTTTGAGACGCGTTCAGGTGAAGCGAATCTAAATATTCTATTTATCACAGTCTCGCCGGAGTTAACGGTAAATTTGCTTTGTCGGTGCGAAATAATTCTCAACCTGATAAAAATATCTGTTTTCAGATACGGCGGCTATGGTGTAGGCGGCTACGGAAGACCGCAGCCCTTCTACAACCAAGGATTTGCCCAGCGAGCCCGTGGTTATGCGCCTAGGACCAGGTATGACTGACGACATTATGTGAGTAATAGACAATTTATGAGTGCGATACAACTATTCATAAAACCAAACGTAGAGTTTTGTTATGACGATGCTTTTGGAAATAAACATTACGAGAAATACTCCTTGATAATAAAATAAAAGCCGCATTTTTGTTTTTTTGATGATTTATCTTTTATATAACAAGGCTGTTATACCGGGTCGGCAAAAGTTCCGTAACTGCGTAATTACAAGAGAACGAGAATCCGATTAGATCGAGAGGACTAAAATTTTACTATTTGACTGTGGATTCCATATATGTCAGTAATGTCATCAATTGTCAAGGGGTAACGTTACCTTTATTTTTTTAAATGGAACACCCTGTACGTTATTAATTATTCTAAACTCTCAATATATTTATACAGGGTGTTACGGAAATGACTTATAAAAGCGGCAATTCTTTAGATGACAATAAGTTGAAGAAAAATAACCATAAATGGCGCTTTGAATTATTATACACTTTATATGAAATCTGAAAATTTACGTGGCCGCTACTGACGACGTTCGCAATCAATAATTTATTGAGGCAGTCTCAAAAGAGGTCAGCGCCTTGTAGGCGGTGTTGTCAAATTGCAACACAGAATTGTAACCGCACGTGTTTAGTTTTTGACATCAAGACTGAAAGTATGTTTTGCAACAGAACCAATAATGGATAATATCACACAAATTTGAAATCGCATCACAACATTTATTATGAATTATTTCACAACGGAGAAAAAAATCGGGTAATGCTACAACTAACACGTTTAAAATTTGTATGCATTAAGCACGTGGAACCCTCGGCAACGTCGTTCCAATACCGAGCATCGAAACATACTGTACATACTGAAGGTTAAAAGTTGAGACTGCTTCAATAAATTATTGATTTCGAAGGTCGTCAGTAGCGGCCACGTAAATTTTCAGATTTCATATAAAGTGTATATTTCGCTTATTAATTGAAAGCGCCATTTATGTTTTTTTTTGGAATTTATTTTCATCTCAGGATTTGTTTAAATATTATAAGTCCCTAACATCCTGTAATTGTCATTATCAAAGAGGATTTCTGAAACGAGAAAAAAATTATAGCATTCGCCAATTTTTGGTTGAAAGATACGTGATTTTATATTCACCTGAAGACGACTGGAGGTACGTGTCGGTGGAAACGTTGCGATTCAACTAAACAAAGATAATGGAAGTCTAAAATTCGTCTATTACTCATCGTCTATCGCTCCCGTATCAAAACCGGGATAATTCGTATGATAATTTTTGATAAGTTTTTTTAAGGAGTACCCTATGTCCCAATAGTACAATGTGTCTATTTTTCCGTAGTTTTACGGGGTATCTCCGTTATTAGAAAAGAGAAGGATGCACTGTGCTACTTTTTTGCGGAACAAAAGATGCCCCAATTAGATTTTTTCTAGGGCTTCTCGTTTTTGATATACGGGATGTTCTTGGGAATTTTACATTTTAAGACACCCCCATATTTCGGTTAACCTGTAACTTATCAAAAAGAAATAAAATGTTCTCTTGGTAGTTTTTTACGTAGAATCGAGTGACGCACTCAGATTTTTATACGTTCAATAGTTTCCAAGAAAAAAAAACAAATTTAATTTTTTTTATATACAGGGTATTTCTTAATAACATGCTAATATTTAATGAGGTTATTCATGGGTCCATTTTCAGAATAAAACTTCATATGAACGTATGTCCTAAACTTTTGAGATACAGCGTGTTAAATATTTTCAAAAATCTCCGTTTTTATTAATATCTGTAATACTGCTCTAGATATTTTTGTGATATTTGGTACACACTTCCTATTCCTCAAGAGACATTTTGTGATCTATAACATGCTCTTTTATCCCGACCAGTGGCGTTCATCCGGGAATTGCCCTCGGTATTTTTGAAAAAAAAAAAGAATGATAATACGCCCCTTCTTTTTTTTAAATAAAAATTATTTTTGACATTTCTCATTCCTTGTTGAGCAAATGTCGTCTCTTGATTTTTTTGTCGTTTGACGTACAGTTTTCGTATAAAAAAATTAAATTCATTCATTTGCACTCTGTTATGAAATTAGGCATTAACAAAGTTTAAAAATGATCTAGTAGGTAAGAAGCAGATCTTGTTTTGTAAACATAAACAGTTTTGACAGTCTAGTTGTCACGTATTTAAGTCATTAACTTTAACAAATTATTATTATCTCAAAAGTTAAGACTTATAACCTCCTTAAATATGAGCATAAGAATATTAGCATGTTATTAAGAAACCCCTGTATATAAGAAACAAAAATTGAACGTTTATGGAACTTTCTCATAAATATTTCTCAAATTGTTCTCTATGCCTAAGACATGTTTCGCACAAAGTTATTAATTATTATTATTATAATAGATTGGTTTCAGTTGAAACAAAAGCACAGAATTACATACTACACTGCAAAAAGGCTTATATTGACCATTGAAATACAATTCTAATGCTCCAGTTGCAATTTTGTTACACTGGATATAGCAAACAAGCATGCATTACATGATTTTTTATTATTGATTAGAAATTATAAAACAACGCAGAGAACCTGAATATTCTGACAGAAACAGAAGAATTTTTCATTATGACACAGCTGGCCGTGCTCTTTGCTTTTTTTTAATATCCGTTATGGCCTACTCAAAAAAATTGTATATTTAAAAAAAAACGTAGGTAAATTTCGGGTTTGTTAGTGCATAATATTAAGTTTAAAAATAAATTATTATATATTTCTGAGAAGCTTATTGAAAACCTAATTACATTATTAAAAATATATAGGATGACCCGTTTAAAATAGCAAATGTTTATTTTCTTGAAAATTATTGAACGTCGAAAAAAATCTGAGTTACTGGATTCTGCGTAAAAAAAACCACAAAGAGAACATTTTATTCCTTTTTGATAAGATACAGGATGACCGAAATATGGGGATGTCCCAAAATACACTTCTAAAAAACATCCCGTATATCAGGCCTAGAAAAATTCTAATTGGGGCTTTGTTTTCACAAAAAAGTAACACAGTGTACCCTGTATAATACCGTACGTTTATTTCCAGGGGTGGTCCGAGTGACTTTGGAAGACCGATCATCCATTACAGGGATCTGGATGCGCCCAGGGAGCCGGAAGAATTCATTTAAGATGTAAACCGTTTTCGTTTATGTTTTTCGTGTTTTAATGTAACATTTTTATTAAAATTTAGTTTGGGATATAGGACGACCTGCCTAATATTAATTTTATACGTTTTTGTGTAACTTGACGTTATATGAATAATATAAGATATATTAGAAATACTTCGGTCTGTTTTTTTCATCACGTAAGCCATGAACGATCCTCCCCCGCAAGATCTCGACGATTCAGTCTCTGGATCAGAAATGAGCACTTTTTCCGTCGATCTGTCGCCGTGCATTGACTCAAAAGCCGAAAAACTACTCGGCAGGGAAGGGCGAAAATGTGTATTAAAGCCTAGAGTCGGCAAATTCTTCTCGTGCGCCTGCAATGGCAATTATAATTGCACGTATTCATGCGCACTAAACCGTTCTCGATCAGCTGGCGCGTTGGCAACAATCAGAACAGCAGTTGGTACCGTCGAAGTCCCTAAAATACCCCGAGAACTAGAACTGGGCAAACCTGTTCGTTTTGATTACCAGATAAAGCAGCTAGTGCTACGTACAAATAGCAGTTCAAAAAAGTCGCGACGAATTAGCAGCATATATGTTTAATAAAGAATGTGAACTGCTAATTTAAGTACCAGTTAGTTTAAATAGCCATTAGCTGTTCATATGTGCTTCGACCAACTAATAAATAGTTAAAAACAACAGAATAATCCCCATCTCTACCCAGACTTGCAGCGGCAATGGCAATTAAAATGGCGTATGACCCATTTCATGATTCCGTGCAATTTTAATTGCGACAAGAGTAGAATTGCCAACTGTAATACGGATTCCATTCCGGCTAAAAGCCGTATTACAGTCGGCAATTTTTTCTCTTGCGCCTACAATGTCAATTATAATTGTACGGATTCATGCGCAGTATGCCGTTATCGACTAGCTGGCGCAATACTTTTTGCAGTGCGAGAATGGGATCCGTATTACAGTCGCCAATTCTACTCTTGTAGCAATTAAAATTGCACGGAATCATGCGCAGTACACCGTTCTCGATCAGCTGGCGCAATTAGTCTTGCATTGCCAGAAATGGGTCATGCGCCATTTTAAGCTACGGGGAAAACTCCCATCCTTTTACCATCTCTTAGAAACTCGACAATACAATTAAAAGGGGTAACCGCAATAAAAGATTTATTATGTGGGGGAACTGGGCAAAAAGCTTTCCGGGAAGTGAAACATCGTGTCGCCGGGATTTCCTAAACGATTAGGAGAAGAAAAGTTAACAATAGGGAAACGGATCCTCTTGACGCTATTCGGAACAAAATTAAGAAAAGTTTCTTTGAATTGTGACTAAAAGATATAACCTTTGAAATACGTGAGTTTTTGGGCCTTTTGAGTATTTTGTAATTAACTTCATAACAACTTAGATACCGGTACCAACTCCACAATTTATAGGAAATTGTGTTTAACAATGAAGTAGAAGTGTCAAAGGGGTAGTTTAATTGATTAGAAAGTCTGTATAAGCCTAAAAAGGGAGTGACTAAAAGAAAAACTTGTAATAAAGAGAAAAAATTTTTATTATTAAATAAAACAAGTGTATCTCAAAGCTAATTTGGTGTCTAATTGTATTAATTGGAGCAGAAATCTAGTCAAGAAAATAAAGGAATTCATGGTTGATTAAAATTAAATTACACTTTCACCCATTAACAAAATCAGATAACAAAAATTAAGGGTCATTTGAAACTAACACAGGAATCTTGCGGACCCAGCGAAAGGTGTTTTAATATAGCCCATTACTAGGTGTTTGAAATTCACATTAGCTACATTTAAACGTATCGACTTCCCCTGGATTCATATGCCTGAGGAAATGCTGTTTTAAATACCTTCTATTATGCGTTTCAAACTGACATTGGCTACATTTAAACTTATCGACTTCCCCCGGGTTCATATGCCTGCGCAAATGCAGCTTTAAATGACATTTATAAAGTATTTGAAATTCACATTGGCTACATTTAATCATATCGACTTACTCTGGATTCATATGCCTGCGCAAATGCAGCCTTAAATTACCTTTATAAAGTGTTTGATATTCACATTGGCTACATTTCAACTTATTTACTTCTTCTGGATTCATATGCCTGAGCAAATGCTGCTTTAAATAACTTTTATTAGGTGTTTTAAACTCACATTGGCTACATTTAAACTTATCGACTTCCTCTGGATTCATGTGCCTGAGCAAATGCCGCTTTAAATGATTTTTATTAAGTGTTACATATTCACATTGGCTACATTTAAACTTATCGACTTCCTCTGGATTCATGTGCCTGAGCAAATGCCGCTTTAAATGATTTTTATTAAGTGTTTCATATTCACATTGGCTACATTTAAACATATCGACTTCCTCTGGATTCATATGCCTGCGCAAATGCCGCCTTAAATTACCTTTATAAAGTGTTTGATATTCGCATTGGCTACATTTCAACTTATTTACTTCTTCTGGATTCATATGCCTGAGCAAATGCTGCTTTAAAGAACTTTTATTAGGTGTCTTAAACTCACATTGGCTACATTTAAACTTATCGACTTCATCTGGATTCATATGCCTGAGCAAATGCTGCTTTAAATATCTTTTAAAAAGTGTTTGATATTCACATTGGCTACATTTAAACATATCGGCTTCTCCTGGACTCAAATGCCTGAGCAAATGCTGCTTTAAATACTCTTTTCTATGTGTTTGATATTCACATTGCTCACATTTAAACTCCGGACGTTCATGCTGGAGCAGATGCCTTTTTAAATTACTTTTACGATTTGTTTTAAATTTACATGAGCTACATTTAAACGTATCGACTTTCTCTCGATTCAAATGACAGAGCAAGAGTTTCTGAGAACTACTTGTATGAGCTTCATGTTGATGATTTTTCTTCGGTCTGTGTCTACGTGTCTCTCGACAGGCGTTTGGCGGAGTTCTGTAAAGAAATACATTATTAATTCTACGATATATCTATGTCATAGTCACGAATTGATCACTGATTATGATTATTATTCAATGAATAATCTGGTGACTGGTGAAAAACGTTTAAAAAGGTCGATTTCTGGTGATTTTTTAGCATTTTTTAAAAATTTTAACAGGATGACAAAATCATTTTTTTTCCTCATCACAATATGCTTTACCCTCATAGCATCATAGTTTCAAAAATAGAAATTAAAAGTACATCCCGAGGAAACACAGTTGATAATTTTCGATCATAAATAAAAAAATTCTTTACCCAGCATAGATGTTCTTAACCACCAAATGAACCCAAAGCCACAAATTAAATACATGGACCACATTGACCACAAACTGAACTTTAAACATCACCTAATAATTATAAAGAAGATGATAACCAGAAGTATAAACATTTTAGATGTCTCGCTTATAAAAATAAAGGAATTGAAATATCCTTCACATATACAGGGTGTCCATTTTTGGGTTTGTTCGGGTATCTCCGTTATTAGTAAAGATAGAAGGATGCGGTTTTCGCACCATTTTGTCAAACAGAAGATGCCGTAATCGCAATTTTTCTAGGCCGCCTTGTTTTTGATATAAGGGGTGTTTTTGAGAATTGTGCATTTTGGGACACCCCCCCATATCTCGGTTACCCCGTAACGTATCAAAAAGAAATAAAATGTTCTTTTTATAGTTTTTTTACGTAGAATCCAGTGAAGTAATGAGATTTTTTCAACATTCAATAGTTTTCAAGGAAAATAAACAAATTTGCATTTTTTAAATGGGTCACCCTATATATTTTTTAATAATATAATTTGGTTTGTAACAAGCTTCTCAAAAATATATAACACTTTATTTTTAGTCTTGGCATTAGGCCCGAAATACAGGGTGTTACTTAACTTAAAAGTTTATAAATGCCACTTACCCTTTAGAAAAAAAAATGCAATTTTATTTACCTTTTCGGACTTATTTAAAACCAACTTAATTTATAAAAAACACCTCACATCACAAAATCACATAGTTTTCGCGTCACAACACATCTAAGTACCGTTCAATCTGAATTAGTATTTTAAAGTGCTACTGTGTAGACAAAGGTACGCCCTTATTGTTTAAATAACACGTTGGTGCCCTGTATTACTTGCTAGTGTACTGGCAAATGCATTCGCTTCTATTTGGATACTAGGTAAACTAAATATTATTTTTATAAGAATCTAAAGTTATTTTCTACACAGTTGGCAACATTGGGCTTGAACATCTTTTGATTACACAGCTTGGCAATGTAATATGATCATATATGAATGTGCCGAGGAGTAACCGGGTGGGTTTAGGGGTGAATTACCCCACTTTTTAAACGTTCGATTTAAAAAAAACCAGGAGTCACCCATTTAAATATAATACGTCATTTCCATAACACCCTGTATACGTTTTCAAAAATATACCATTTTTTTTAGTAGGCCATGACGGGTATTTAAAACAACAAACAAAAAAACACAGTCCTATGTGTCATAATATTAAAATCTTCTAATTCTGTAAGAGCATTCAGGTTCTCTAAGTTGTTTTAAAATTTCTAATTAATAGTGAAAAATCAGTTTGTCCCGAACCCGAACAAATTACTATAAATCACTAGAAACACACGCGTTTCAAATTAGTTTTTTGAAGATAGGCACTTGTCTTACAAAATGGCTATATACTAATACATTACACAAACACAAAAATAGGAGATAGGACACAAATTGGCCCTTTATAAACTATTCTAAATTATTCTGAATTTAGCCTTGCTGGCAGGATATGTGGTCCTATTAGGTGATCGTCAATAATACCGGCCGATATGTTCAAGAAAATTCTTATCTGGTTATTGGCCTCACTGATAAATATTCCATCTCGGGTAAAGCCAGTAACCTTCTTGTAAAGGGTAGTCTTGGGGTTCCAACTTTTGAACTTCTTTGTAGTACACATGTTCTTTACCCGGCATCTCCCGGTTTAGGGAATCTATCCATGTACAAGATCTTTGTTTGTCGGACATTTTCCTATTCTGGACCCTAGCACAAAACCGTTTCAGCGCGATCATTACCTCCTAGGAGTTTTAGGAGTAGTGTATTCATGAGAGAGCCAAATGTGGTGGTGGCAAAACTGATGAGAGAGCCAAATGTGGTGGCGGTAAAACTGATGAGAGAGCCAAATGTGGTGGCGATAAAACTGATGAGAGAGCCAAATGTGGAGTGAGTTCAATGACCTATGGCACGTTCCGCAACCAATGAGAGAGCCAAATGAGGAGTGAAGAATTCCCTTTCTCAATATGATGATGATGAGAGGGGTTAAAAGTTGTTATAAAAGTGCAGTTCATCAACCAAGAAATATACATCATGTCTACAACAGATAGTTTGCTTGAAGCCATTGAAGCTATACATAATACATTTATTATTGAACTTAATAAAAATGTAAAGTATTCTATGAATAGTAGGCCTGAGTGGAGTACTTTCTATAATAATATGGTTCTATATATTGAAACAGGTGTCAAGTTGTGTGTCGAGTATATTGAAGGAAGAGATTTACTCAAGTTATTAGAAGGTTTGTTGGAAAATGGATTTTTCACAGAGGTGATATCATTAAAAGAATTTGTAACAGATAGTGATGCGATGAAATTGATATTGCAGGCAGAAAGTGATATTGAAAGTTGTGGAGAAGTTTCGGATTGAAATATGGAGATCACAGTTCGTGAGATGTATGAGAACTTTCTTATGTCAGAAGCTTGTTCGCGATATTATTCTCTTGGAACTGAAACCAATAGTGATGCGCAAGATGTAGTGTTGTTTATAAACTATAGCGACCATGCAACCTTGTGTGCCAAGGGTGCCAAAGTTTGTTGCGACTATTTAAAAACCAAAAAGTTCTTATTGTTAGTGACAGAATTTGTAAAGTTGGAATTATTTGATAATGTAAATACACTTAGATTAAAATATATGGAAATAAAACAATAAATATAGTAAGAAGTTTTTTTATTCATTCATAAAAAAATTATTATACAAATAAAATACATTAGATAGTGCACACATAGAAGGAGACTTTGAATGAAAAAAGCATTTAGGTGTAGACTTAGGTAGAATTGGTTGTTCCTCCAGTTCTACAATAGGTTTGGTGCAATATTTTCTAATATAGTTGGCTTTTTCATTTCCTTTAACATAAACAAAATGAGCATCCTTTGTCAACTCTTTTATAAGAGTGGAGAAATGATGTATGGGAGTATGTCCATTGTTCCAATTAATGTGGTGGTGATTCTTCATTAGCCATATGGCTTGATTGTGGGCATCTGGAGAAAGTAAACTAATCGGAAAGGGTTGTTTAAAGATATAATGACTAATTCTAATTCCATCATATGTAGCTAATTCTTTAGGGATAAACTTGTTATGTTCATCCTTAAACCCTTGCATATCCAATACTAATCGCATAGTTTTAATGATGTAAATTTCTTGAAGACAAATTTTTTATTGGTGTAGTTTTTAATTTGATTTTTTAAAATTTTCAACTTTTTTAAGAAAATTTCAAGTTGCATTTTATATTGTAACATGACACTTCTACTATGAATGCATGACAATAACTGAAAGAATCTAATATCAGCTGTTAAATTAAATTATATTTCGAGAGTGGGGAGAAATATTATAGCTGTTTAACAATTTTAGTTAATGGATTATAGGCAAATACCTTATCATGAATTATTAGACAATATGCTGATGTTTTTGGTGGAACTTTCTCTTTGGTCTCAAATTCAATTCTCAATGTTATTGGACCAGTTTGAAGTAAATCCCTTTGATGAGAACAATCAATATAAACTATTGGTGCATTTTTTACAAAATCGTTTGGATTGAATATTGGTTCTATGGGTTGGTTATAATATTTTTGACGAAACTCAGAAAACATTTCATATAAGGTAGCAAATTTATTATTTGTAAAGTCAAGTTGAAGATCATTGTAAGGATATCTGTCAGAATTTAAATAAACATTTAAATTTCTAAGATCACAATGGTCAAACTTACTCATATCCATTTTTAGATTGTTACGTCTATCTTTTTGAAAGGCAATTAAAACATGTCGCGGGGTTTCAATTTTCGTAGAAGTTTTGACTGTCCAATTGTGTCGTGTAGTTTCTAATAATTCAGGATATTCAATCAACTCCCAACTTCGAAAAGTAATTAAAATATCACTATTTTTCTCAATTATCTTAGTAAGTGCTAATTCTTGTGGAATGCCAACAGTAAGGTGAGGAACTCGCCAACAAAGTTTTGTTATTGTAATTTTTGGTTTGTCACCTTCGTTTGTTGACACCAGTGCATTGGAATCATCATTACTTCTTATTAGTATTAATTCTTGTTTTGAATTTAAAATAATTTTGGTGTAATCTTCAAAAAATCCAGAATACATTTTAAGAGGAATACACAAAGAAACATTTCCATTATCATCAGTCATAATCTTTTGTGAGGTGGTTGATTTTGGATACCAGCCACCATTTTGTAGTTTTAGACTTTCATTTTCATTAAATGATGCATACCCTTTTAATGTAGAAGTGACGCCATTATCCCGAACAGAGTCAAGAGTAACTCCGTTTAGAACATATCTAACTTCCTTAAATAAAAACGCAGGCGCATTATTAATTAAGACTGTATTTTTTAATGGCGTACCATCCTCATTTTCAACTTTCAATTCCATATATAATTCACTCTTACACGGCAAAGGATATTTTCCAGTCTGTTGTAAAGAAATGTTTATTTCATCATTAGGTCCTAGTTTAGTCGGATTAAAAGGATCAAATGAAAGTATTTCATAACTCATTATGGATTCATCAACAAGAATGTTTTGTCTTACATTAAGGTGTTCCATGTTACAATTTAATTTTGAAACCTAAGGATTTCAGAAATTTACGGTTGGAAGGTGTTAACCCTGTAGAGTTTACACTATTACTAACTGAATATGGTTTAAATCTTTTTATATTAAAGTTTTGTGTGTTGTAAAGAAAGACCATTATTCTTCTAAACGCTTAAGATGCAGTCTAACCGTGACGGTCTCTCCTCTGAAATTGATGAGTTCACCGTCTTGATCTATTATTTTAAGGATTATTTTATCTATGACTTTAACTGTCACAGGAAAGTAAATAATGTGTTGAGGTGATTCTATAATTTTAAAGCCTGGGGCTACACTGGGAAAAAACTGATGTATTATGTGAACTGGAGTTTCATTTAAATAAGATCCTTCAGCAATACTACAATCTATATTTAAGGAGTTTACTCTAATAATTTCTGCAGGATAGTCCGATATGTGTTCTTTATTTGCAATCAATTCACTGTTTTCAAATCCCAATATTTTACCAATAGTTCCCTTTTTAAATGTTATTGGTGCGGTTGTTTTAATATGAGTTCGCAATGTATTATTATTTGGATAAAGATGAAAACTAATTTGTTCCTTCTCAAGCTCTTTTTGTATTAAATTATTTATATCATCGATTTCATAACTTCCAGGTGGAATTTTTATTTCTTTATCATAATTATAAATAAACGAATTATTCGTTTCATCAATATTAGGAATAGCATTAAAAGTTTCAAAGTTTATAAGACCAATTGCATATTCAAAATTTTCATCCAAATATATTGGTGGATGATAATTGACCGATAATATGGCAGAATTACCGCTAAGAACAAAACTGTATGACATTTCGCTTGAAAATACTACTAGGAAATGGCTAAATCTGATGTTACATATTTTTATAAAGAAATTGAAGTGATAATTTTCCACAATTGGTCATATTGTAGTTTTGATATTGACTATGATTATATTGAATTTTATTGTCTTTTCCATCACTATAAAAATATAAAATTAATTCAAGAGGGGGACGTAAATTTCCATAACTATCAAAATATATTATATTTGTTCCTTTTTTAACATAAGCAGTCCAATGACTTCCTTCTCCTTTGGAATCATCTAAATTAATTATAGCACACTCTGTTTTTTTAATTTTAGTTGGTAGTTCATTTCTCATGAAAACACCTCGAAAATTTGGTATTTGCAATAGTTTGATATATTTTAATAAATCGATATTTGTAAGCGGCTTTCGAGGTATTTCCCTTAACAGTTTTTTGAATATGGTTTAAGATATAAACCACAACCTGATTTATATGGTTTTAAATAAAGTCCACTACCCTGTTTACCTAAAGCTATACTCTCCATTGTTTTATTATGTCTTGTATCTTCTTGTAGTTTCTGACTAGCAGCTTTTGCATCATTTACAGCTTTAGCAATTCCTGCAGCTCCTCCACCAAGGGCTCCTAAAGCCGATAATCCAGCAAATAATGGTATAAGTGGCAAAAAGCCACCTGACTTTGGAATTGGTATTATTCTACCCTTTGGTTGTAGCACTCTACCATGCTTTTTTATTGACGATAAGGCAAGTTTAGCACCTACCTTTAAACTTTTAATTTTTTTCCCTTGAATTCCCTTTTTTGCCAACGATATAGCTTTAGAAAATGAAATTCCTCGCCCTTTACGCTTTTTTGACATTTTTCTTCTTCTCTTCATTCCCATTCCCAAGGTTGTCTTAACTTTCATTGCACCACTAATTCCCAAAGCAGCTGTTTTTTCACCAAAACTTGCGTCTTTAGCTCTGAATCGTTCAAATGCTTTTTTAGCTAATACTCGATCAGCCTCATGTCTACCCTTTATATCTTTTAGATTTGAATATGCAATATCATGTTCTTTGCATGCGTCGTCTAACTGATTAATACCCTTATCACCACGAGCAAGTCTTTTATCTAATTTCGTTCCAGGACCACAAAAGTTATAACCGGGGAGATGTAACTCAAAAGGCAATTTATTAATTATTGTGTTTAGAATACCACTTCCTTTCTTGGCTGTTCTCTTACGATTGAATTGAGATGAATAAGATATGACCATTATATAAATTTGTGATGAACTGATCAATTTTATTTCATGATTTTGTTTATATATAGATAAAATTAAATTGATAATTTGTAGTAATATTGAGGTTAGGACAAGATGCGGATCGAAAAACAATCGTATTCAATAAAAATTAAAGATTATGATTCACCGACAAATAACTTTCAAAAACATGGGAAATTATTTATTGGAAATAGTAAGAGGGGGTTAGTGGTGGGTCCCTCAGGGTGTGGTAAAACCAATTTAATAGTAAGTCTGATAGAAGATCCAAATGGTTTAAGATTTGAAAATATTTATATTTATTCAAAATCTTTATATCAACCAAAATATAAATACTTGAGAATGCTGTTCCAACCTATGAAAGAAATAGGATTTTTCGAATCGGAGGATGAAGAAAATATAATTTCACCACAAACTGTCAAATCAAACTCCATATTAATATTTGATGATATAGTTTGTTGCAATCAGAATATTGTTAAGGATTATTTTTGTTTTGGAAGACATAAAAATACTGATTTATTTTATTTAAGTCAAACATATTCATCTATTCCGAAACAATTAATTCGTGATAATGCAAATTTGTTAATAATATTCAAACAAGACTTAACAAATCTAAAACATATATATGACGATCATGTCAATGTTGACATGTCATTTCAACAATTTCGAAATTTATGCTTGTTATGTTGGAAAGATAAATATGGATTTCTAGTGGTGGATAAGGATTCAAACATAAATTTTGGGAGATATCGTGTGGGATTCGATTCATTTATTTATTTATAAATAGCTTATACCACATATATTTACTAGTCTATGGCTAAAACTGATGTAAGATGGATGAAAAAATTGCAAAAGAACTGGTTAAAGCTAGGAAATCTGTGAAAAAAAAATTTCAATCTCTTAAAGCTGATATACAACAATCTCAGTTCCAGAGGGAAAGGGAATTAGAACCAATTATAAAACCTTTAAAAGAATTATTAACGGATAGGGTAAAATATGAAAAAGAAGAAATAAAAACAGAACCACAAGAATTTAGTTTTCTATCATCATCAACAGCAAAGAAACCAGAATTTTATTCAACACCTAAAGCAAAAAAAAAGATGTCTTTATATGATCGATATTTATTACCAGCAGAAGTTCCATTCTTGGAAGATGAAGATGTTTTTGAAGCAACATCAACTAATCTGAGCAATGACTCTGATGAAGAAGTTAGACAACTCCTAGAAGAAAGCAAATCATATATGGAAAACGTTGCAACAACAAATCCATATAAGGAATATATTGGACAATTTGATCCACTGCCTAGAACATACATAGATCAATCAATAAGAGACACGAAAGGTGTATTTGATTACAAATATGGTATAAGACATAATATAAGAGAAGAAAAATTTGTTATTGGGGATTCACCAGTAGAATTCCAAGGAAGTGATATATTTGTAAAAGGTATTAAATACAAGGGTACTGTAGGCTTATTTGAACTATTATTTAAGAAACAACCCTTGGGTTATAAAAACAAGGATTTGGAAGACTATATGGATATATTAAAGAGAACTAATGGATATCGTAAGAATTATAAGGAAAATGAACAAATTCATGGAACTGCTTCAGAAAAATATGTTACTATTATTCATCCATATTTGCTTGAAAAGGGAGATTTAAAAGAATCGCTTAGAGGTAGAGAAAGAACTTTTTCAACACCACTTCCACCTGTTACACGAGCTAGAGCATCTACTACTCCATCATCATCTCTTGTAAAAACTTATTTCACACGACTAAGGAATAAAAGAGGAAAGGGTCTGATGGACTTGTCTAATAATAAAATTGATTTCGTTTATTTCGATGATCCGAATGAATTGGTTGAAAGGCTAAAATTATTAATGGCTTCAAAAATGGCTGGTCACACAGGACATGATAATGAAATTAATTCAATTATAGAGGAACTGAAAGAAGCCAATATCATAATATAAACGAATACAACAAAGGTTTTAGAACATTTTCAAAATGACGTTAGATAAATTCGGTCGTCATATAACAAAACGATACAAAATAAATGCTGTAGATATTAAAGATATTGTAAATGAAGTAACAAATAATATTTCATTAAAAAATTTTGACTATAAAAAAAATAATTTGGATTTTAAATCAAATATTAATAAAATTAGTAGTGATATTAAATCGTTGGAAGAATTTGTTAAAAATGAAAATAAACACTTAAAAGAAAATATTCAAGAAATAAATGAAATAATGAGAACAAAAATTAAGGAAGTTGTATTTTTTAATGCAAAAGAAAGTGTTAAAAAATTTAGAAGGGATATTGAAGAGTTAAATGCAACAAATATCCAAATCGCTGTTCTTAAAGGTCGACAACTTAATGAACTAACTTTATCAGATAGGCGAGATGTTATTAATATTTGTTCTTTGTTTAATAAAATTATTAAAAACTTAGCTGAAGAAGTAAATAAAATCGATGTAGGAATGGGGGAGTTAGACACCTTGCTTAATCCCACATCATTAAAATATTTAAACACTAAAATAAAAGATTTGCTTGATGACATGCGCAAAAACATTGATAAGGTTAAAGAATATTTAAAAGAAGAGGATAAAGTTATTTTAACACAAAAGCTTCAAGAATGGAATGATTCATATAAAAGTAGTTGGGACAATTATTTTATTAGATCATAATGTCCCTCATCAAGGAAACGATAGTTGATGAATTACATAAGCCGGCTAGAAGAAATTATAAGAGAAGAAGGGTAGTAGTTAAAGGAATAAACGATTTATGGCAAGCTGATTTGGTGGAAATGCAACCCTATGCTAAAATAAATAGAGGTTATAGATACATTTTGATAGTAATTAATACATTTTCAAAGTATGTTTGGGCTCTACCTCTTAAATCTAAAAAAGGAAATGAGGTGACTTTGGCAATGAAAACAATTTTAGACAAAACAAGGAAACCAACAAACTTACAGACTGATTTGGGGAAGGAATTTTATAACAAGGGTTTTCAGCAGCTTATGAAGGACTTGAACATAAACCATTACAGCACATTTTCGAATCTAAAAGCCAGTATTGTTGAGCGTGTTAATCGAACCCTAAAAAACAAAATGTGGAAATATTTTAGCAATCAAGGCAGTTATAAATGGTATAATATCTTGCCAATTATTGTAGAAAAATATAATAACACGACTCATAGAACGACGGGATATAAACCTGTTGATGTTAAACCTGCAAATGAAAAATCAATATTGCTAAACGCATTTACTTTTAAAAAAATTTTTGATTTAAATCATACAAAGTTTAAAGTAAATGATTTTGTTAGAATTTCAAAACAACGAGGGGCATTTGAAAAGGGTTATACTCCAAATTGGTCTACTGAAATTTTTCAAATAAAAAAAGTGAAGCTGACAAATCCAACAACATATCTTTTGAAAGATAACGAAAATGAAAATATTGAGGGTGGTTTTTATGAAGAGGAGTTGCAAAGAGTAAAGCATCCAGATGTATACTTGGTTGAAAAAGTATTAAGAAAAAAAGGAAATATGGTATTTGTTAAATGGTTAGGATTTGACAGATCACACAATTCATGGATATTAAAAAATAATGTATTATAATTCAGTTTATAAAAAAAAAAAAAAAAAAAAAAAAAAAAAAAATTTAAATATTTTTATTATTAAATCTATGGTTATAAATAAAGTTCCTATGATTTACATTTAATATTTTACAAAGAATTTTTTCACATTTTTGAATCCTTCTTTCAAAACGAAGTCTATCCAAATAATATTTATAGTATTCACTTTTTCTTGCTTGTCTAGAGGCATAGTTCCATACAAATAATAAATGCACTTTGTTTAGATCTTCATTAAAATTGACAGTTTTCTTCATAATACTTTCTCTTTGGGACAATTCTTCTTAATTTTGTTTCCACCTCACTTGGATATGTCACCAACACTTCCATCATTGTACTAACATTTTCACTATTCACATTTTGACTGGGACTTAACACATTATAAATATTTGTTAACAAGTCGACCGAATTATCCAGAGTTGTTTGAAATACATTAAAATATTTTTCAAATTCTTGCTTCTTCAGGATTTGAATTCTATAATCAATCAACTCTTGCATTTCCCACAATTTATCTGTAGTATCTCTCGAAAAATAGATATAATCACCTTCAAGTTTTTTAAGTTTAATAGTAGGAAGTTGATTAATTGATTCAAAACTTATTGTAAGATCACCAATCTTGATTGGAAGTTGATTGATGTTAGACGAATAAAAATAGTTAACTATGACTCCTTGATACTTTAAAATAGTTTTCCACTCCTCCTCGGTTATAATAATTGTAAATCCCTTTTGACTACCAATTTGAATTTTAGGACGAAAGTCATCCAAACTTATTCCAACACATAAAAACTTTGAACATGAATTGGTTAAACAATAAAACTTTCTATTCAAAAGATTTTCTTTGCTACTTTTTAACTTGTCAACTTGACTATTAGAATATTGACTTGTTGTATAATTCATCATCTTGAAGAACTAAATAACAGTGCATGTTTGTTATTTATATAGCCATATCCCCTCCAACGGAAAGTGGTTATGAGGAATTTTTGCAATAGATTATTATTGTAAGTGATATAATGGCAAATAAACATAATAAATTTAATATTTGAAAAATTATACAAGATAAATTATATTGATTTTTTAAGTCAAAATTATTTAAATAATTGGTTTTATTTAAACATTTCTCCATATGATTTATTTTAATCCAATTAGTATCGAAAATTGTATTATTAGGATAATGATAAAGTATTTTAAAATATTCACTGGTATTATCAGCTGTTTTCATAATATGAGAAAAGGCGAAAGTATTGTTATTAATTCGTTCATATTTCATATTGTGACAATTTTTATCTAAAGTTATATCCGAATTATTTTGAAAACATACCATAGTATGAGTCGCTTTGTGTGGACTGTATACATATAATATACTATTACCTAAGTAATATAATAAAATATATTGGCTAAGGATCATAATTAAAACTCGAATAATTTAATTAACACTATATTAAACAAGAAGAGATAACAGGACAATTCTGAATTAAGTGTTTACAATGAATGCCAATTATAGAAGAATACAATAAATTAAATATATATCAAAAATATTTTTATCACAAAATATATAAATATAATCATAATCAGATTATGAGTTGATATTGTTGGAACATTTTTTCTACAATTTTTATATTTTGCATGCCATAAACATTCAATGAAATCACAATTTTTAGATAGTCTATAATGCTCACTGATAGGACAATCATCCCTAATCCATTCAAATATTTCTGCACCACAATAAAAACATTTACAGACATCTTCAATGGATGTATAATAGAATCCGGAACTTGCTAAAATTTCAGGATTTAATTTTCCTCTCCAATTCTTGAAAGATGATATTCTTTTTTGATAAGTTTTGAATAAGCAGTTATCAATTTCTTTTTCGTACGATTCTAAACACATGATTGAAATTAATTTGTATGAATTTGCTTGATATTTATACCAATTTGTGTGGAAGGGATAATTATGTATCATTTTCATATTGCATAAACCATAAATAAAATGGAATATCCTGGTGACCCCACGCCAATGTATCAAAACTATTTGGAATTCTAAATCTTTTATCATCAGCTGAGGTTAATGCTAATTTATTAACTATTTCTGTATAAATATTATGTAAATGTGATTTAAAAATGTACATTGAACAAAAAATTTTTGAATTATTTTCAACAACATCTTTATAATGAATAAGATCTAATTGTTTATTAATACTGTTTTTTTGAATTCCCTTTGCTTTTTTAAGCAAACTATTTTCTGTTTTGACACAATAGGCCTTTGCCCCAGTACCATAAAATGATTGTATAGGTTCACCAGCATATTCATCCTTAAATTTACCAACAACAGAATTAGTTACAAACATCTTATGAATATTATTAAATTGGTAATTTGAAGTGTCAAACCTATAAATATGATTTTTTATATCTTCATAAACATTATCCGTTTCAATTTCTAATATAAATGAATCAGTATCTGTATATAGTAACTTGACTTTTTTATTATACAAGGGTTTCATAAACCCATAAAAGAAATCATACATAACAGTTTTAGATATGTCTAAGATAGAAAATCCAACATATACAGGTTTGTCATATTTAACTAAAACTTTCTGCATTTGAATTGCAACAAGATTTTCAGAGAATATTGTGTGATCTTTAAAATGTGGTTTTGCTATAAGATTTTCAGCACCATCTTTTCTATTATTTTTAGACCATTGAGTCACCAACCTAATATCAGTCCTTTTATCAACATTTTCCATCGTTTTTCCGTAAATACTATTATTTGCTAATTTATATGTATTTCTATCAAATTCGTTTTTAGATTCATTTCTTAGTTTTGTGTTTAAATCGATATATTTTTTTAACCATGCTGATTGAGTGAATTGAATTACTCTGTGTATTTTAGTTAATTTCATTCCATGTTCAAGACATTGTTTTAAGGCAGTGTAGTGAATTACATATTTTATTTTATCTTTTAAATTTGGTATTAATTTAGAAGTTTTAGAATTTTGTGGTTTAAAATTTTCAGGACAAAAGGGATATTGATTATGAAAGTCATGTAAATTTTGAGGATATTCTAAATCAACCTCCAGAACATAACCCTTTTCAGACGTGTTAGATATGTTCATTATGTTCAAATTTTCAATTTGTGTGTTTGTGAGCCAAACAAAATCTTTTTGTGGTAAATATTGTGACATGGCAAATCCATATAGGTTGGTGGCATCAAAGTACATGATATATTTGTTTGGTTGTGAGTTATCATAGCCTGAAATAAATTTGTTGTTTGCAATCGATTTTCTACTTATACAAGTACTGACTCCGCCACGTACACTACCTTTAAAAAAATGTAACATATCTGTATCAGTTAATAGTTCTAACTTTACACCAGTATAACGCAAACAGGCGTCAAAACTTAATCCTGGAAATGTATAATAATGTCCAGGGTCTAATCCATAAGTGTTGATACATGTTTGTCTAAAATTTTGAAAAATATCTGCCAATAGCAATATATCGGATTTGAGATATATGTCTGAATAATCACCTAATGAAGTACATTTGAATATTTTCCAAACATTTTTTGCCCTTTCATAATCTTCATTACTAATATGTTCACCTGTTAACTCGTTATAAAATTGTTCTTTTTCTGGTAACATTGGTTCCAATAACTTTACAAAGTCATTAACATAACTATATGGAAAAACTCCTTTCTGACGAATGTAATTAAACTGTTCATTATCTTGAAAATATTTTTTTACTTCAAGACATTGATTATCATTTAAAGTTCCTGCTAATTTTGCTAAAGAATATGGTAAAAATTGAAAAGAATCTATAAACCTTAGAGATATAAATCTTCTTTTTATCTTTTTGGACTTTTTATCAATGTATGTATCTACCTGTATACTTTTTTCAAAAGAAATATATTTTTCTTTATTTTGTGCTATAACACTTAGTTTTTCTTTGTCATGACATAAATTTTTAATAAATAAATGTGAATCATAATTTTTTAAATTGTGAAATATGACTGGAATAAAATTTGGTTCTTTATAATTTAAATTACACACAGAATGACTAGGCCCTCTATATTTTCCACTTGTGTGCGAGTGATCAGCAACTTTTGAATCTAAAATTGGTTTATTACAAATATGACAATCATTTGAATAGTCGTGATGCAATTTTTCAATACTATTTAATTTCAGAGGTTTTATATTTTTTATATGGTTGTTGTAAATAGTGTGTACATCTCTTTCTAAAAAATTTATAAAAACTTGATCACAATTGAAGCCTCTATAAAATTCAAATTTTGATAAGCTATCGTCAAAATTACATTTAATGTAATAGGCAAAGGCATATGGAATATGTTCATATTTTTTAATAGTGTATGAAGTATGAGGATCTAAACTAGTTTCATTATTATTTATTGGTTTAAGAATACACTCAAAATCAGCGTAAATCACGAATGGAACTTCCATTTGTTTTTGAATATTTTCAAATTTTAGAATGTTTCCAGGAACTGTATTTCCAAATTTGTCTACTTTTGACTCTTTTGATGGTAAAGTAATTCGTACATGATCACAATCATATATGCTATGTCTATTTAATAACTCATTTGTAGAAAAATATTGTAAACAACCATCACAAAGAAATTTTTTTCCATTATGACTAGATAATTGCTTAGAAATTAATCTAGATAAATTTTTAATGTAACAATAATGAAATTTTTCATCATCACTAATCAATAGCAAGTTAACATGACGAAGTAATTTTGTTTTTGTATAGTGTAGTGGGCCAATTATTTCATATTCACATTTGAAATCTATTTTAACTTTTTCCAAGGAGTAAACATTAACTGATATATTATTCTGTTTCTCAAATGTTGGTATGTCTTTAATTGCTAAAGGAAAGTTCAAACCTGCCAAATTTAAAACTATCGAATAGTGTGGATATGATGCTGTCTGATATGCCAATCCATTGGGTGGTATGAGTCCTGCTATGACTGCCCAAGCAAAACAATAGTCATCATTGTTTTGTATGTTAACTACAGCCCTTTTGTTCTCTATTTCTTTCGGTAAATTAATGTGTCTTGCAGCTCTTAGCGGATTGAATTTGTTTATGTTAATTTCTACATGCAACAGATTTAATAAAATCCAACCTGAAAATAAATCACAAATTAATTATGTTGTAAATATATTAATTTTAAATATTTTAAATATAGAGATTCTTACTAAAATTTATTTATTATAGAAAATTACCTGAATCTTTTTCAGCCAATTCATCTGTTTTTCTATCAATTATTTCAATCATATGTTCCAAATCATTGCTAATATCTAAACTTTGACAGACTACTCTGAATGGTGTGTTGAATGATTTAATATGCTGGCTTTCATCACTTGGATTTAAATATAATCCAAATAATTCAATGTTTAATTTCAGACATGTGTGTCTTTGAAGTTCTCCCATTATAGTGTTTAATATTTTGGTTTTAATTTCTGCAAAAAACTCTACAACATTTATGTGAAATGTTGTGGGGGTCACTTTGTATGATATTATTCTTTTTTGAAATGCTGAATTAATTATTTTTACTTGATCGTCTAATGTTGTCCTCTCTGTATTATTTTTATGTTCGTTTGTTCTAATATGACACCACCAATTATTTTTCTTAATATTTTTTTTACATTCATGGCAAAATTTTTGTTGAGCTAAAAAATAAAAAAATAAAAAATTGTGAAGCTTAAGTCTAGAGATAGTGTGACTGGTGTTTATCTATACTATATCAGATGTTCATAATTATGTTTCAATCATAACACATTTCAAAATAATTTAAATAATTATTTTATTCTGAAATGTTGAGGAATGTAAATAGATCATTTGAAGTGCGTATTAACTTGTGCTCGGATCAACACAATAGGCATTTTAACAATTTACTATAGTTTATAATTATTAATCTAGACGTCTAATTTTCACAATAAAAACTATATTTAAACAACATAATTTATGAAAGCAATTATTTTGAGAACGGTTAGAAATAACTAATATGCCTCCATTAAAAAAATAATGCTTATGAATTCTACATCCAATAGTCAAATAATATACAGGGTGTTCCATTTGAAAATCTGGAGAAAAAATTGTTTTGAAATGTGTCATGATTGAAACATAATTATGAACCCTCTGTATACTATAGATAAACGTCAATCACAATATCTCTAGGCTTAAATTCCACAAAATGTCTTGGTTAGAAAAGTTATTTTAGATATTTTTTTAAATCTTTTTTCTAAGACTGCATTTTTAATTGCATTAAGCAATATAACCAAATGAAATAAGACTTTAGGCAATTATAAAGGACAATAATACAAACCTAAATATGCAATAAAATATTGGGTGTTCCATTTAAAATAATACAGCATTATGTTGACAACACTTTTTTTTTGGACCACCCTATATTCATCAATAACTATTACACTCTACTATCTAACAAATCAGGGTGTTCCATTTGAAAATTTGTAGAAAAATTGTTTTGAAATGTGTCATGATTGAAACATAATTATGAACCCTCTGTATACTATAGATAAATGTCAATCACAATATCTCTAGGCTTAAATTCCACAAAATGTCTTGGTTAGAAAAGTTATTTTAGATATTTTTTTTAAATCTTTTTTCTAAGACTGCATTTTTAATTGCATTAAGCAATATAACCAAATGAAATAAGACTTTAGGCAATTATAAAGGACAATAATACAAACCTAAATATGCAATAAAATATTGGGTGTTCCATTTAAAATAATACAGCATTATGTTGCCAACACTTTTTTTGGACCACCCTATATTCATCAATAACTATTACACTCTACTATCTAACAAATCAGGGTGTTCCATTTGAAAATTTGGAGAAAAATTGTTTTGAAATGTGTCATGATTGAAACATAATTATGAACCCTCTGTATACTATAGATAAATGTCAATCACAATATCTCTAGGCTTAAATTCCACAAAATGTCTTGGTTAGAAAAGTTATTTTAGATATTTTTTTAAATCTTTTTTCTAAGACTGCATTTTTAATTGCATTACGCAACATAACCAAATGAAATAAGACTTTAGGCAATTATAAAGGACAATAATACAAACCTAAATATGCAATAAAATATTGGGTGTTCCATTTAAAATAATACAGCATTATGTTGCCAACACTTTTTTGGACCACCTTGTATTCATCAATAACTATTACACTCTACTATCTAACAAATTTATTTCACTTACCTTCGATATCACTTGAAAGTTCTCGGCTTTCCTTTAGTTTATTACAAACAGTTTTTTTATGTCTGTTTAGACTGTCTTTCCTTGAAAAATGTCTTTGGCACAAATCACAAATAAACATTCTTAATCCTAATTATCTCTTCTTGTGAAGCTAAACTGCTTCGAATGTAATGAATGTAGAAGTATTGTTACACTGATTAAATAGGATAATTTATTTAAATGAATTAACTAGGCTGTCAAATATCTCCTTCAATCTAACGAAATCTTGTTGCATTAACTTATTTTGCTCTATAAAATCTAAATAAAAACCTAAAGAAGTCAATCTCGCTTTACTTAATTTAGATATTTTTTGTGGATTCAATTTTATACCGGCAATTTTAAATGAATGGGAATTTTTTTTTATTTCTGTCTGCGTACTTTTATGAATAACATTATTATCTGTTTGTGTTGCAATTGAAGTAGTTGACAAATTTTCCAATGAACTCCACGGTGAAATAGATGGATTAGTACAAAATATGTCTTTATTTATTCTTTGGTCACATGGTATAGAGTCGTCGCTAGATAAATCTTCATAGACTGGCAATTTTTGAATTTCATTATGTGAAATATTATTAGAAAAAATACCTAAATAATCATTTTTCTCACTCATATCATACAAGTCTTGCGAATTTATGTTGTTTGTCCATTCCATGTTTGTTTGTTCGAGTTTTTTAAAAACTAAATATTCGTTTAGATCTTGTTTTAATTTTTGTTCGTTTTGATTAATTAAAATATTTGTAAAATCTTTTGGTACCTGGTTTGGTGTTAGTGTAATATCTTGCAGCACTTTAATTCTGTCACTTTTTATGCACTGGTTATTTGAGACATTCATTGTACACTCGATGCAGCTTAACTTAAATTTCATCTTTGTCAGAAGCTTCTTTTATAGAAGAAAATGTATGTCAGGAAGCTTTTCTTTGATCTTTCATTTAAGAAATGAGGTACTACTTTTAGAGTAGTAGAACACTAACTGTATAGTTTTTATAATAGTTTTTCGCAACGCTTGTATTTTTTTATAAGTGTTTTGTGTTCGTTGAGTGGGTGTATTTTTTTAGTCGTTTGGTTTGTTCGTTGGGTGGTGTATTTTTTAGTCGATTTGATCGTTGGTTGTATGTCCTGTGTAATTTCAATAGATTTGCTTGGGTTTGTTTGTTTGTTCTGTGTGTCTTTTAGTCGATTTGGGTTTGTTCCGGTGTGTCTTTTAGTCGATTTGATCGTTTTGTGTGTCTTGTGTAGTTTCAATAGATTTGCTTGGGTTTGTTTGTTGGTTCTGTGTGTCTTTTAGTCGATTTGGGTTTGTTTCGGTGTGTCTTTTAGTCGATTTGATCGTTTTGTGTGTCTTGTGTAGTTTCAATAGATTTGCTTGGGTTTGTTCGTTGGTTCTGTGTGTTTTTAGTCGATTTTTTCGCTGTGCGGGTTTGTTTTTAGTCGATTTTGTTCGTTGAGTGGGTGTATTTTTTAGTCGTGTATTTGGTTTGTTCGTTTGGGTGGGTGTGTTTTTAGTCGATTTTTCGCTGTGCGGGTTTGTTTGTTGCCTGGGTGTGTTTTTTAGTCGATTTGATCATTGGTTGTATGTCCTGTGTGTCCTGGTGGTATGTATCATATTTTTTTGTAGGTTTTTTTCTTTGTTATTAATAGCTAAATACCTAATTTTAAATATTTTTCTACAAACATTGTGTTCTAGGTTTTAACTCGTTTACTTTACTTATAAGTTCAGGACAAAAGTTAATAAAAAAATTATATGCTTACATACATTGTGACCAAAATGTATTTGGAAAGTTATTGTCGAATTGTCTTTAATAAGAAAAAAATGTATTGACTGTTTACTACACCTATAATTTGATTCTTGCATGTTGGTGTTAGTACGCCCAAATTGGCAGTTTACTATACTTTTCTTTCTTGTGTAGTACAAAGGTTCTATACTTTTGGTTGTTGCAATTTCGATAGTACAAAGACATTGCGTTTTGCCAAAAATATTGGTAAGTTATTTCACAAATAATTTAATTTTGGATGTCTTTTCGATGGGTTTTTTGGTATTCCATTTCTTCAGTTTGCTTATACATATTGTGGTGTGAAGTTTATGTGAAAACAAAGGTTTTAATATGCAAAACAACGACGAATTGTGGCATGGGCGATATTTGCGCGTAGTAAATAATAGGGCTGAAATAATAAACCAAGGACAAGCTGTGGAGCGACCTCAGGTGCCGAATCGTCCAATAGTTTTAAGACGATATTGGGAACGGGCGCCCGTTCCTGAGGAAGCAGTGGAACAACCTCAGGAAGCTGTGGAACAACCTCAGGAAGTCAACCAACCTATCGTTTTAAGACGACAGTGGGAGCGGGTTCCAGAAGTGCAAGAATTAAATGTTTGGCCACATCCTGAAGAAGAGCAGGAAGAGCAGGAAGAGTGGCGTCCTGGGTTACTACACGCTTGGGAACAACCTGCTTGGGAACAACCCATTCCTGAAGCTAGATACGACGAGGGGCGTGTGTACATACCGCGCCCCATACAAGTAAACGTTGTATCTAGCACTACAAACAACTAGTTTTTTTCGGGGTTTGTTCGTGTTGTGTTCGGTGATTCTGTTTTCAAGTGTAGTATTGTATAGTATTTTTTCTATCATAAGTGTTTTTTTAAATTTATCTACTATGTTATTGCAAATTCTGTTTATTAACAACGAAAAATAACTTGTGATTTTTGTTCTCATTAAGTTTCACAATCATTTAAATGGATAATTTGAACAATAGAATGGTTTATTTATCTTGAAATATTAAACAAAATTGTGTATATTTTTCTTATATTTTATATATATTTTTTTAAATGGATAATTTGATGAATAGAATGGTTTATTTATCCTGAAATATTAAACAAAATTGTGTAAATTGATGAATGCAGAGTATATTTGTTTCACGATGGTGAAGTATTTTGTAATTTTTTCTGAAATTTTAACCAAAATTGTGCAAATTTAATTCATCAGGAATATATGATCAATAATGTGTGTTTTGTATTGTTGGATTAAATTTATTTGTTTTTAATATTGTATATTATTTACCTTATTTAGTACATCCTATTATCCTTGAATTAGAACACAAATAGCACATAATATCACAAACGCAGTGTTCATATGTTGAATTAGATCACAAATAACACCTATCACACACGCAGTGTTCATATGTTGAATGAACAAAAAGATTGTACCGATAAGAGAACACTAATTTCATTTAGAGACCGCACCAGACAACGCGATAAACTAGCTGAATTTTCACATAGATTTGTGGAAACAGTTTATACCTGGATGCATTGTTGCCAAACTTTCTTTGTCTAAATCTGCAGTTTATGATTTAACTGGTAATATAACTTATGATTACAGATTTTAGCTCTTGCTGTAATTATTATGACAACATTTTTAGTATTTGAATTCAATTACATATGATATTGTCAATTTTACATAGCATTCTGCAGCATCTGATTGCGTGTTTGGCAACATCTGATAGCGTGTTTGTAAAATCTTCGTGTTAAAACAACTTTCAGTCGTTGCGTGCTTAGACTAGAAAAAAAATCAAAGGTTGCATGTATCATATTCAACCATATTGTATATCTTTCATTGTTATTAAGGGGTCTTGTCACTTTCGGCCATATTGGATAATTTTTTCTCACTTCAATTTAGTACAATTTAGTACAAAAAAATGCTGAGGGGCTTCACTCCACATTTGGCTCTCTCATGGGTTGCGGAACGTGCCGTAGGTCATTGAACTCACTCCACATTTGGCTCTCTCATCAGTTTTATCGCCACCACATTTGGCTCTCTCATCAGTTTTACCGCCACCACATTTGGCTCTCTCATCAGTTTTGCCACCACCACATTTGGCTCTCTCATGAATACACTACTTTTAGGAGCTAATGGCTCCATTGAAGTTCTTTGCACTTTCCAGTAGAATAACAAAAAATGTAAGTCCATTTTCTTCAGTTGACCTTTTTGTGAAAAACAGCTGGTCGAGCGAGGTTGCCATATTGCAGACTTCGAAATTTGCGCGGAAAAACTTAAAATTTAAAATTAAATTTAAAAAATATGAATTTTGTATTGCAACAGAGACAAAAGGAAATTGACGTATGAGTTTAAACTTATTATAAAATAGCAAAAACTCTTCGTCGACAAGCTGGATTTCTAGTTATTAGTATTTGGTAGTTTGGCAACACCGATCCAAAATTGACAGCTCGATTCAACCAGCCCGACGGAATGAATAAAAACTCAAACAAACACCGTAAACAAACAAAGCGTGGCTGAAACGTTTATTTACCTCTAACACGTCCCGATGGTACAATAGCATCCACAGTCGGAGACAAAGCAAACTTACTTGCTGAACTATTTTCTTCGCATTCCACTGTAGATTTTCAGGGAAGAACACCACCCGACATTCCTGCAGTTCAATCCGAAATGACCGAAATCGTGTTCCGTCAGCGTCCCGTCAAACGAATCCTGAAAGGACTATTATAGTTCCTATTATAGTTCTCAGTATTTTGTAGACTTTAGTAGTGATAGTTAGTGCGTTCTGCATCAATTTGAGTAGGTCCTACTGCGCAGGCGCGTCATCTGTCAGCTGTCATCTGTCATGTCATCTGTCATGTCATCTGTCATCTGTCATGTCATCTGTCATCTGTCATGTCATCTGTCATCTGTCATGGCCCTAACTACCAATGGCCCTAACTACCAGGGGCTCTAACTACCATGGGTACTAACTACCAGGGGGCCCTAACTACTAGTGCCGCGTATGTTCTCTGTGGCAGCCGCGTCTAGCACTTCTTGGTGATCCATCCGTCACTATCTTCGAGGGGGGCCCACTACCTCTAGGTATTCCCAACTGATGATGACGTCGATGGCCCCAAAGTCGCGCGTAATATTAAACCTGAAAAAAAGTTTTACCATCTGCAAGCCTCGAACCGCCGACCTCTAGATTGATAGGCGGGAGTCATACCATTGAGCCGTCGCGGCAATTGATATATTTTCCGCAACTATGCGTACCGATGCCGCTTAATTAAACAACAAATTTACCAAAAAAGATATTTATTTCACAATATTACACATATGGTTTCTAGTAATGGTGACTACACAATTTGTTAATAATATTAAACAAGTTATGGATATAAATACTACTAAACTATAAATATTGTTAGAATGTTCCATGGGTGGATCTGGGTGGGTACTTTCGCTGCCATAGGTCTTCCAAAGAGTTTCTCCAACGGTGGAATCTCTAAAGACAAACTTGATCTTATATCGAAGAAAAGCATCAGAGGATACGTTTGCAGCAAAAACAGGAATCTGTCTATTAAACAGCATCTCATAACGCATCTTCACCCATGTATTATTCGGGGACTCGACCATTACCGATGCATCCATGACATTTGGGGGCATGTAAACATAAAATACATTTTGAACGAGCGCCACCAGGATGATGTAAGACGAACTTAACACGGCCATTGTTGGAGAATAACTGATCTATTATAATTTCTTTGCAGCTCTTATAGCATCATAGCTATTATAAAGAACAGATATAAATATTAGCAGAAAAACAATTAGATAGAAATAACCGGGGATATAACGATCTGGTTTTATCTCATTTGCTTTAAACTGTCTACATTTCCATAATATTTTTGCAAAATAGCAATCCCCGGAATACTTGTAGTGGTCCGCAAGGGGGTCGTCTCCTTTTCTCCATCCGCTAAATTCGCAATGGCAAAAAGCGCATCTTACAATGTCGGAATGTTGGGTGTAATAAAACCCAGCACGCGCCAAATCTTCAGGGCAGACTTTCTTACGCCACCCTGTATATGTAATTAATCTATCTTCAAAATTATACATGGCGCCAAGCCCATCATCAGCACAATCTAAACAATCTGCGCTATACATGATGTCGCCAAAGCCGCTTCAACTATACTAAGTAATAAAACACAAAATTCATTATTTATACATTTATTAAACATCAGAATTCATATACAATTTATCAAAATCATCTAGAACTTTCTGCGGGTAATAATATACTAGCTCCAAGATATAAGACCTTGTATCCGTATAGTAAGTACGAATACAGTTTTTTAGGTTATCAATAAAATCATCATTCACATCCATATCACTTACATAAGATAAAATCCTTTCATAATTAGCTTTAATATCCAGTTGCCCCAGCAATCTTAACTTATAACTAATCAAATCTCGAATGTTAAATACAGAATCGAGATCAGTACAACAAAAACATAAAGTAATATCATCACACTTGAGTTTTATAATTTTTTCACCTAAAAGAAGCACAGAAGACATAGTGAAATTCTCGTCTGTAGACACCATGTCAGCACCACCAGAACCAGTCGATATATTTTCAGCCATTTCCAAAAATTCCTGCCAGCTAGTAGTAGTAAATGAGACGGACACTTGATCTTCGGGTAAATTCAACAGCGTATATGTCAGCCGAACGCTTGGAACCAGTCCCCGAGCAACGCTCACCCCTACAACTACCTTGAAATTACCAGCAGGATAACATACTTCATTTAAAAACCGTCGTTCATTTCTAATATCGTTCTTACTTCTCAGCAACATACTATCGAGATAGTTCTCGAATGGTGATGAAGACTCACTAAGCTCGTCGGAGAAGGCAGGTTCAGACATGATTGGAACGAAACTGACGGCAGATGGGATATATATCAACTATACCCCCACCCCTCAGTTAATTTTATTAATGTTAAGTTCCAAGAACAGGAGCTTAGATAAAGCCCACCCGCTCCCCATCTCGCTAAATTCCGACGCTTTTTTGAGTAAAACATGCATATATTCAGTATAAAAATCTTGTAAATTACTATTCTGTACAATGTGACCATATTTGGAGTTGAACGATTTGATATCTGAATCCATAGACGTGCCTAATAAATAGAGCCCATATAATTCCATATTAACACTAATCTGGCTATGAATAGTCAAGGCATTCTCCAACAAGCCAATTACTTTATCCCTCACTCCTTCTAAATATAGCTTAACATCAGACACGTGATGACTCGATATGTGATACGTAACAAACCGGTTCTTAAAAGCCGTTTGAACAAGTTTCACGCCCGAAACAAAGTCCACACTGCAATTCTGCTTATGTTTAGCGGTACGCCTATGATGACTAAGCGATTTAACCTCGCAGTCACACTCAGTGCAATGCGTCATGATGACTGATTAAAATTACCGAAATTAGATACATTTATACAACGTCTTTTGATACGTCTATCCAGCTGTTATGTGACGCATCGAACCCCACCCATTTGACATACATCTTTCTACCCTTTTTACGCAAAATCTGTTCGATAAGAAATACATCTGGCTGTTTAGTTTTTTGCAGTTCTTCTTCATAAAAACCGCCACTGATTGGATGGCCATACATATCTTCTAATAAATATGTTGTAGGAGCAGTAATTTTTACTTTTAAAATTTTAAATAATTCAGCCGTCCAATTAGGCACATATCCTTTTTCAAACACGTGTTTAGCTTTACTTATCCGAACGATATCTCCCACTTTAAATTTCTGCCTGCCAACAACCTTGAGATTGGTGTAAGCTGATTTTAATAAATTTTGTTCATTATTCTTAGAAACATACTTTGGCTTCATTTTGGTTGTGGAATGTGTCGTATTATTATATGTATTTACAACATGTTCCAACAAGTCTATCCATTTATGATTACCGTTCAAGGTAAACAACTTAAACAGCTTTTCCTTGACTGTTCGAATTACACGCTCGGCAATAGATGCTTTTAAAATACTAAATGTGCTGTAATGATGGATGCCATGTTTCTTCATGAGAGCTTGAAAATTAGAGTTGTAATATTCCTTCCCATTATCTGTAACTAACTTTTTCGGAATTCTCTTAGACTGCGCGAGTATCTGGGTCATAGCATTAGTCACATCTTGGGCATTTTTAGACTTTATAGGGCGAGCCCATAAATATTTCGAAAAACAATCAATAACAACCAATATATACTTAAACCCCCTATTTTCGCGAGAATACTGATCAAGCTGCGCAAGATCAGAGGCAAAAGTATCATCTAAACCATATTGAATAAATCTGCGTCGTTTAAATTTTGTTCTAGCGGGCTTATGCAGCTCATTAACAACTTGTTCTCTCGCTTTAGTAATACTCGCAGCCATTTTCAAACATGTAATAAAAACTAAGTACTATGCAGATGCTTTTATATCTTACTTCTATCAACCCTCTGTTTCAATTTATTAACATTTGTATTTATTTTTTTAACATCATCAGTAATAGGCTTAATAGATTGTTTAACAGTAGTAGTTATATACCCCTTTAAAATATTTTCAAGGTTATCAAATTGCTTAGATACCTGCACTATAGATGCTTGATGTGTAGTACGAATCTCATGAAGCTGTTTTCTAAATTCCATATCTAATTTCAAAATCTCACTCTTCAACTTATCATCAGCAAGTTTAAGCGAAATTTTATAATCCGACATTTCCTTATTTAAAATAGTCATATGATCACGCATTTGCGCAGATATTAATTCAGTATTAGTCTTACTAGAATTCGTCAATTCTTTCTTAACTCTATCAATAGAGTTGTAGGCGTCCTGCATTCTAACCGCAACCAAATGATTAAGATTAGCCGAAAGAGAACTTATTGAATCATCTATAAATTTTTTATTCGCAGCATCAGAGCCATCTGTAGGCAGCTTTACGTTTACAAGTTTATGATCGCGAATATTATAGTCACCATCTTTATTAACGGGTATTTGATTAGGAGCTCTCCTTATACCTTTTTGACGTGTCGGCAGGGCACGTCCAAACTTGTTCATGGCTAAGCTGATACTAAGACGAGAGACTGCATATAACTAGTTATAAAACTCAATTATCCCCAACCGCTCCAGCTCATGCAAAATATTCATAATTTCATTTAGGTTGTTGGTGTTGCCAGCCTGGCGAGATGCATGTAGCTTTCTAAAACGATCTACCAACTCGTTAATATCATCGTAATACACAAACTCTTTCGGGGCCTCGTCGTATTGTAACAAAGCCTGCCCTGTTCTCCCAGAGTTTAATCTAGTCGTTCTGCTAGGCACTGATGACGTGGATTTAGAGGCTCTAGGAGTTGATGAAGCCGGTGATGGTAATTTAGATGCGGTGCTTAGGAGTGGCTTAACAATCGTCATATATTTTTGAGATCTATTTCCCTTTAAGGCACCACTCTCCGTCCTGTATACGCCTGTTCGTTTAAGGATATCTTTATATTCTAAGTTATCGGAATTGGTATTATATTGGGGATTCTTTAAAAATAACAAGTCATACAACCCCTGCGTACCCGGATATACAACATCTCCTACTTGTATATCGCCACTCGCTAAAAAGTCTACTCGCTCGGATCCCAATTGCCAAGCATCATTATCTGAATTATATGATACTCCTTTAGCATCTATCGAGGAAGAGTTGCCCCAATATTTTTTTAAATAACTCTGAGCAATCGGAGGATATTGCGTGATAAACTCATTTACAACCTCGGGATTTTGTTTAAGTAACGTAGTGAAATCCTCTTGTACTTCGTGGAATGAAGGATACGATGACTCATCAGTAAACACATCATCCGCAGCATCGCCGTAGCGCGTCTCATCTGCTAGAAAGCTAGGCTGCTTTACTTCTCGGGCTTCTATCTTTTGCGGTTCAATCTTTATGAGGGGCGCATCCTCTGTTTTAATCTTGCGTTTACGAGCCTGTTTTTCAACAGAAGCCACCACAAGTTTATTTAAAGGATCGGTAATAGGTGTTAGAAATTTATTTAGTGAATCGTCTTCTTCGCCACGCTCCAACTTTAATGCCAAGTATTTTTTCCGTATAACATTCGCGGTATTAATAATGCGTTGCTTAACATCCTTATCGAGCCCACTCAAATTAGAAGCCATGATATACAACAGGCTGTTATAAACCACAAACAGCTGTTATAAACCGCTGTTATAAACCGCTGTTATAAACAGCTGTTATAAACCGCTGTTATAAACCGCTGTTATAAACCGCTGTTATAAACCGCTGTTATAAACCGCTGTTATAAACCGCTGTTATAAACCACAAACAGCTGTTATAAACCGCTGTTATAAACCGCTGTTATAAACCGCTGTTATAAACCGCTGTTATAAACCACAAACAGCTGTTATAAACCGCTGTTATAAACCACAAACAGCTGTTATAAACCGCTGTTATAAACCGCTGTTATAAACCACAAACAGCTGTTATAAACCGCTGTTATAAACCACAAACAGCTGTTATAAACCGCTGTTATAAACCGCTGTTATAAACCACAAACAGCTGTTATAAACCGCTGTTATAAACCGCTGTTATAAACCGCTGTTATAAACCGCTGTTATAAACCGCTGTTATAAACAGGAAAACAACCACCCTCTATGACGACAAGTGATAGACTGATGTAATATATTTAGGGGATTAAATATATATCAAACTTGTTCCTATATCGACCTTTATCAATATCACTGTCTTTGTCTAAAACTAAAAACCCATGTTTGTCTTTCCAGCATGTGGAACATAGTCGTTTAAAAGCTTCAAAGGACATGTCGGTATTTACATGATCGGTATATACATGCTTCAAATTCAAATCATCCTGTTTAAATAGAATTAATACGTTGGCATTGTCGCGAACCAGCTGTTTGGGAATTTTTGAATATGTCTGCGTTAAATAAAACGACTCGATATCATGGTGTCTGCCCATACAGAAATAATTGCGTATTTTATCCTGTTTCTCGCAGGCAACATCGTCAAATATAATAATAGAATGAGGTTTAGCGCTAGAAGGATCTAGAACATCGTCATTGTCGCTGTACCCGAAATATCCAAGACGGGCCTGTTTTAATGTTTTTTGCAGAAATACATATTTGTCTTGCTGTAGAGATTTTGAATATACGTATACATTCTCAAATTTCAAGCCATTTTCATCAGCCAATAAACTTATCATAACAGCAGTTTTACCACACGAACTGGGTCCGCATATTATTGCCCTAATGGTTGAGGGTAAAACAGCACTATGTTTATTCGGATTTTGCTGGGGCCCCATATTGAAATCATGTATTTGAATTGAACGTTTCTGCTTTTCTTGACGCATCTTTCTATAAGTACCACTCTGCATTCATTCACAACTACATTAGTAATGCAGACGTCACAGGGTGCAGGTGTGTTAAATAGTATCATCAATAAATTACCAGTCGAACTTCATCTACCCGGATATTCTTATTGCGGCCCTGGTACAAAGCTTCAAGAACGTTTAGCCCGCGGAGATAAACCCAAGAATAAATTAGATAGCTATTGTAAAGATCACGACATTGAATACGCAAAGTCCACAGACTTGAACCATCGTCATCAAGCCGATCAGGTGTTGGAAAGCAAAGCTTGGAAACGAGTCAAAGCCAGCGATTCGAGTCTTGGTGAGCGAACCTCTGCGTGGTTAGTAACAAACATCATGAAGGTTAAGCGTAAGTTGGGTGCAGGATGCAAGAAGCATGAATTATGTAAGCTTATTAGACCGCTAAAGAAACATGGTTCTGGTAGTGATAAAAAGGCGTTGAGTGGTATGCTCAAAGCTGCACGCATCAAAGTTAAGAAGCTAGGCGGAAAAAGAAAAATCAAAATACCTAGAATCATACCCCTGCCAAAACAAGGCGGCATCTTGCCTTTGATCCCGATATTCGCTGGACTTAGCGCCCTCGGGGCATTAAGTAGCGGGGCTGCAGGAATTTCCAAGGCGGTTAATGATGTACAGAATGCTAAAGCCAAGTTGAAAGAATCACAGCGTCATAATGAAACAATGGAAGCCATCGCCTTAGGCAAGAAGGGGGATGGGCTGTATTTGAAAAAACACAAGACCGGATATGGATTGTTTTTACGTAAAATGCCAAAAAACTGTCAATAAAGCTACCCAAACGTCCTTTATCCGATCAAGATATTAAATCATATGTAAAACGTCTAAAGATCCCTAATTTCAGAGGTGTATTTATGCGAGATACTTTACCAAAATCACCGAAACATACAGAGAGTGGCGTTTTAAATTTAGATGGATACAAAGGAGATGGTACACACTGGGTAGCTTACAAGAAGAAAGGAGATAGAGTTGTTTATTTTGATAGTTTTGGCAACTTGAAGCCGCCAAAAGAATTTGTAGAGTATATGAAAAATTATAAAATTTATTTCAACTATGATCAATATCAGGATTATGGTACGATAAATTGCGGCCATCTGGCGTTGACGTTTCTCGTTAATTCATTATAAATTACAATGACATCATTAGCCATCATCAGTCATGTCTCAAACATTCACTTTAAAGGGTCGTTCTCACCGGCTTGAAGCATACTTTGTGCCGCCTATAGAACTAGACTCGAGATTTGATTACTCTCTGGCATTAATATCTCTAAATACGTGGAATACCATACCAAATATAGAACCTGGTCGTAATAAGGTTTATTATACAATCAACGGCAAGGAGCAAGTTTTAAAAATACCAACCGGTTCTTACGAGTTGGAGGATATAGAGTACTATTTACAAGGTCAGCTTGCTGGTGCGGAATTATCGGATGCTGAACGTAAAGAAATCCTATCACTTCGAGCTAATAACAATACCTTAAAGTGTGAGCTGCAGAGTATCTATAATATAAATTTCAAGCCCAAGGATAGCATTGCTCAGTTATTAGGGTTCTCTCCCCAAGTGTTGACGGCTGGCCAATTTCATGAATCTGACTTACCAGTTGAAATTATACAAGTGGTTACTATTAGGGTTGAGTGCAACATTATTTCTGGTTCTTACTATACAAATAATCCGGCGCATACTTTATACGAATTTTCTCCAACTGTTGACCCCGGATATAGTATTAATATAGAACCCCGAAATCTTATTTATCTACCTGTCAACGACAAAAATATATATAATATTACTCTAACGCTATTGGATCAAGATTCGAGGCCGGTTAATTTCAGAGGTGAAGAAGTTGTAATCAGATTAGAACTGAGACGAAATGGGCTTAGTCTTTAATAGTTATTTAAATACATCTACTCCTTCTCCAGACTCATTCTGTAATCAGAAGCCAAAGAGAACACTCGCGCTTGTTAATATTATTTTTTTACAGTCCGCTAGCAGTCTATATAACTATCATGTCAGAAAAACTTCAGCTATTTAACCCCATTAAAAGCGATGAGTCAATCATGCGCGAAGAATGGCATACTTATCATCCTTTCACCAAGTCTTTTAATAACAACGACGAAATCGAGATTGTCATCAATCAACAAGATGTATTTTTAGACATGAGCGAAGCTCAGCTTTATATCGAAGGGTCGTTTAAAGCAGAGGATACAGCTGGCAAGACTGGCGACTGTACATTAACCAATAATGCTGCAGCCTTTATTTTTGACAGCATGTCGTATGAAGTGAATGGTAAAGAGATTGAAAAAGTTCGCGATCCTGGCATAGTTAGCGCCGTTAAAAACCTGCTATGCTTAAGCGATGCAGAAAGCCGCGCTTTAGATATTGCCGGTTGGAATTGGCCTAGCGGTACTATAAAAACATTGGATGAAACTAGTAAAGAATTCAACTTTCGCATTCCGCTACACATGCTGTTTGGGGTGTTTGCCGATTACAAGAATGTTCTGATGGGTAAACAGAAGCTTAAACTGGTTCGAGCTCGTCACGATGAAAATTGCTACAAGTCAACTGGTGACAAAAAGGCGGCGATTACGCTAAAGACTGTTGAATTGAAGGTTAAGCACATTTATCCTAGTGACGCAGTTAAACTTAGACTTTTGGATGACATTGCAAAAAATAAGCCTATATTTATACCGTTTAGAACTTGGGAGATTCACGAGCTTCCTGCTTTGAGAACGACAAAGAGAGATATTTGGACTGTAAAGACGATGACAGAGAGGGCAAGATATGTTATTGTATTTTTTATGAAAAATCGCAAAGATAACTACAAGTCAGATTGCTGTTATTTTGATAACTTAAATATTACCGATGTCAAGTTGCATCTAAACTCTGAGATATACCCCTATGAGGCTCTAAATTTAGATTTTGCCAATCGCCAATATTCAGAAGTCTATAAGATGTATACAGACTTTCAAAAATCTTATTTAGGCAAGCCGCTAAGCGAGCCTATTTTAGACTTTACGACTTTTGCTAGTAGGGCCCTATTTGTTATTGATTGTACCAAGCAAAATGAATCCCTAAAGAGTACCGCTATTGATGTCAAGTTGGAGTTTCAGAGTTCTTCTAATTTTTCCAACGATTCACGAGCATTTTGTATTATTATTCACGATCGTGTCCTTGAGTACCAGGCTTTAACCGGCCAGGTGAGAGAACTATTGTAGTTCCGACCCTTGCAAGATGAAGTTTGCTGTAGTCGACGTCCAGGGATTCCAGGTACCAGAATTTCAAGCTAAAGAACTGGCCATTTATGATGGAAAACACATGAAGAGTTACCTGTTTAAACCTACTACTCCATTTCACACCTTGAGTGATGATTGTAAGAAGCAGGTATTATTCCTACATAGAAACCATCATGGTCTCTTTTATAATTTTGGCGTGACCGATTACAGCGACCTCTACACAATCATCAGCACCGATTTGCGAGACGTTGACCAGATATATGTCAAGGGTCACATAAAGAAGAGCTTTTTAGACGAAATTTATTCTCAATGTAGTAATAAGCCACATGTTGTTAATTTAGAATCAAGTATCAATGTTCCAAAACTCTCTAAAGATGTAACCACATGTTATAACCATGATCTAGAAGTTTGTAATTGTAGTATTAGGAATGCTTATATACTGTATGATTATATTTATGATTTTTTACCAAAATAAATAATTGAAAATGTCACGTGTGTTTTAATATATAGCGTTCTAATAATATTTAATCATTTGCTCTCGAGCTTGTGATGACGTCGGTCAAGTTGCAAGAGCACCTACGTAATATACATAACCTCAAAAAAGATATAAAGTGCTACGAAGATTATCGGTTTATATCACGTGGTTTTTTAAACCTCTCCATGACCTCTGACAAGGTGTGTCCTAGGGCTGTGGAAGCCCCGCCCCTTTGTAGGCCAAACAGAGTATATGAAATTGATGGCTATATAACCGTCATATTTAAAAACACTGAAGTAGTAGTGGATACTATTGGATATGGAAAGATTTATTTCACTAGTGTGGAATTTGAAGAATTCTTAAGCAATTTTAATTGTTTCAACACTCACTGGGTTGACATATTTTTGATTATTGGAAAGTATACCTTGGTGTTTCATCGTAATGCAGAAAAACGAAGCCTAAAATTCGAAGAGGCGGATACAGACAAGTACCTGTTTCGATGGACCGATAAATTAATTAGTTTATTTGCGCAACATATGTATCAATTGTATAACCTAAATACTGAATATTATTCCATAAAATATTGAACTGTTGTTTTATTTATAGGGTATAGGCGGGTAAATAAAACAATTTAGTAATGTGGAGTAAAACATTTATTTAACACACATTTATATAAAAATAATCAGTCTTATAGACGGTACAACACTTGAACTATAATATATAACTATACGTGTAAAGGGCGCTATACAATATTAATACAATACTTAAACTATAATAAATAATAAATACCTAACCTAATATCACAGCCTCTAACACCACCTAGAGAAATTGAAGCCAATCAGTCTTGACTTGGAATTTCCAAGGTCTCCTTATATAATTCTATATCCTGGTGACCCCAAGCAAGCGTGTTCTCAAGGTCTCCGGGTATAAGGTAACGCTTATCGTCCGCGTATGATAACGCTACCTTATTTTTAAGTTCCACATGCATATCATGTGAATGTGAGCGGAAAGTATTCATCTCACGATATATTTTGGTCCCTACTACGTTAACTGCTTTTTTATAGTCTTCAACTGATAGTTGGGATTTTGTAACGTAGTCGGGAACCCCCTTTGCTTTTTTTGTACATTTCCCCTCTACATTCACACAATATGCCTTGGCCCCGGTCCCGTAGAAATCCCATATAATTTTTCCTGCGTACTCATCTTTCATTTTTCCCAATATAGATTGGTTTACAGGAACATTATGTGGGTTATCTGTAGAATAGTTTGAGGTGTCAAATCTATCTAAATTTTCTGCCATATCGTCATAAAAATTTTTGGTTTCTATATTTAAAATTAGGGAGTCAGTGTCCGTGTATAACAAGGTCGCGTTGTTGCCATATTTAGGCTTAATATAACCGTACAAAAAGTCATACATAATAATCTTGGATAATTCCAAGATTCCAAACCCTGCGTATATGGGCTTGTTATATACTACTTTTTGTTTATGCATCTGGATAGATACCAGGTTCTCGCTGTAAATAGTGCGGTCCTTGAAATGTGGTTTCGCGATCAACGCCCCAGCACCAAGCCTCCTACCAATATTTTCCCAATGGGATACTAATTTGACATCTACCCGTTTCTCTACATTCTCCATTGTCTTTCCAAACACAGAATTGTTCATCAGTTTAAAAAAGTCCTTTTCGAACTTATTTTTTGCTTGATTGCGCAACCCTGTGTTTAGGTCGATGTACGGTTTAAGCCACGGTGATTGGTCGAAAGATATGACGCGGTGAATTTTAGTTAGCTTAAGGCCATAATTTAAAGCCTGCTGTAAATTTTGATAATGAATAATATATTTAGTTTTCTTAAAAAAGTTTGGGATTAATTTTGTTATTTTCGGAAATTTGGACTCTGGTGGCGCAATGGATTCTGGGCAAAAGGGTAGCTCATTATGCAAATAATGCAAATCTTCCGGGTATGTTAAATCGACTTCTAAGACGTAACCTGTTTGTGAATCAGGTGCGATGTTCATATAATCTAAATTTTGAATTTCGATTTCGTCTAACCATTTAAAGTTCCCTGTGGGTAAATATTGAGACATGGCTGCACCGTATAAATTTGTTGCATCCAAATATAAAATGTAGGAGGTAGGTTTTGAAGCGTCGTATGTGGGTATAAATTTATTATTCGCAATAGCTTTTCTTACACTACACTGACTGACTCCGCCACGAATCCCGTGTTTAAAAAAGTGTACCATATCTAGATCGGTCAGTAGCTCAAGATTTATGGATGTATATTTAAGTGCGGATTCCATCGACAATCCTGGACACGTGAAAAATTGGCTTGGGTCAAGGCCGTATGTAGATATGCACACATTTCTAAAGCTTTCAAACACATCTGTCAAAATTAATACGTCGGATTTTAAATAAATGTCTGAATATTCGCCTAAAGTTTTGCATTTAAATAGATCCCATACCTTCAACGCACGCTTGTAATCATCTTCAGTAATATGCTCGTTTTTAAGTTTATTAAAAAAGCCTTCATGTGATGGCAGCACTGTATCGTCTAATTTTGAAATATGATCCACGTAGTTATACGGGAAGACACCCTTCTGTCGAATAAGTTTAAATTTTTCCTCGTCAGGGAAATATTTACGTACGGCCCTGCATTGTTCTGGCTTTAAATTTTGACTTAATTTATCCAAGCCTGTGGCCATGAATCGAAAACTATCTAAAAACCGTAATTTTAAAAATACCTGCCGTTGTTTCCCATCCTCTTCGATGCTATCCACCAATATATGTTTACTAAAGGAAATATATTTTTCCTTATTTTGGGGGATAACATCAATCTTTTCTTCATTCGACGCCAATTCTTTAACAAAGAGGTGGGAATCGAACCCGGACATGTTGTGAAAAAATATTGGGATAAACGTAGGAATTTTGAAATTTAGATTACATACAGAATGAGATGGACCCCGATACAGCCCTGTAAGATGATCGTGATCATGAACACGCATGTCTTCTATATTAAACGGCTTTTCGCAGATGTGACAGTGTGTTGCGGTCTGATGCGTATGCTCTTGATCAGCAGTTATAGAGCTCATGGGCACTATTTTCTTCAAAAAGCGATTATATATTGATTTACAATCAGCATCTAATCGTTTTACAAATTCTTTATGTGCGTCAGGACCTCTATAACATTGATAATTTGAATGCGCATCATCAAAGTCACATTTAATATAGTAGGCAAACGAGTATGGAACGTGTTTATGGGTGCGTACTGTATATGACGTATCAGGGTCTCTCTCACTTTGTTCTGTAGGCAATGGTTCTAAAACTGTTTCGAAATCCGCGTAAACAACAAAAGGTACTTTTAATTTCTTTTCAAAGTTTGTAAATTTAAAAATATTCTCAGGTATCTCTTCACCGTATTTATTCTTTTTCAAATCGGTAGTCGGTACTTTGGCCATAACGTGGCCGCAATCGTGTTCTTGATGAGATTTTAACTTCAACTCGGAATAGAAATACGTTAAACAGCCATCACATAAATACTTTGCAGCATTATGTTTAGATAATTGCCTTGAGATCAGACGAGATAAACTTCTTATTAAACAGTAATGAGTATTTTCATTATCATCACTGATTACTAACAAATTTACATGTCTTTCATTGCGAGATTTAGTAAAATATAAGGGACCCACGACATCAATACTATTTTTACCATTGTCGTAGTTTCGCTCTAACCCATAGACATTGATAGAAATATTATTCTGCCGTTCAAACTTTGAAATATCTTTCATTTGTATTGGAAATTCCATACCTGTAAAGTCCAGCTCGTTCTCAAAAGGCAGATAGTTCACGACTCTATTTGCATTTTGAGTCCGACCAAGAGGATGCAAGGCAGCCAAGACTGACCACATGAAACATTTTTGGTCTGTGTTTTGAATATTCAAAACAGCTTTCCTTGCTTCAATTTCTTTAGGCATCGGAAGGTAAGATGATGGCGTTAGAGGCTTGATTTTGCTAATTCCTATTTCTAAGTGGAGAAGTTGTTGTAGAGCCCACCCTGTAACAATAGAAATATTGTTTTACATTACCAGACACACAATTATTTAACTAAAAAGCACACAATTATTTAACTAATACTCACCACTACCCTTTTCCGAGAACTCGGAATATTTGCGGTCCAGGATAGCGCTGAACTGCCCAAACAACTCCTCCAGATCCGTTGAGCCATTGACCATGGTGTGCCTGGTGTTGAAGGATTTCACCTCTATCGCCTCGCTCGTCTGCAGGAGGAAGCGGCCGAAAAGCTCCACACCGACCTTGAGCTGTTCGTATTTTGCAACTATATTCCCCACCAACCTGATGAATTTTTCTCTAAGATGTTCAAGGAACTGAGGTACGTTGGTGAGGTCTTGGCTCGACTTCAGTCGGTAGGTAGCAATCCGGCTTCGGAACGATGTTTTAATTAGTTCAACACCATCCTCCTGCACCATGCAGCAGTTCTCCCGATGACGTAGGGTCCTTACGTGAGCGACCCATCGGGAGCTGGGAACGTCTATATTACATTCACTACAATGCTGCATGGATTCATCTGAAATGATATTAATAAATTTTATCTCAGAACCCTCCTGTATTCCTGCTAACTAGTGTTCTAAACTATTTTAAAAAACTCACCATCTGACGGAGCGAGTCTTGCCCGTTTGGCAATGGCTACTTGGGCAGGGGTTGCTTGTCGTTTAGGGGCTCTATGCTTCTCTTCCTTCTGGTGTTTTTCAAGAGCCCACATCGATGCGAAACTACCCCCGCAGACTGGGCATGTTTTCACAACCTCTCTGCAATCCCCGTGTCGCTTGAGGGCGGCATTCCTAGCGAAGGACCTCTGACAGTGCTCGCAGTTGAACATTTTTCCTATCAATGTATAAGTCCTAATTATTAACACCATTTTTTTTAATCAAATTTTTATAATGAACACGTTTCCTACAATAATGTTACATGCATCCCCATATGGCCACCCGGTATTTGTATTGTCGCTTTGGCTAACGCTACATCAGAACGTATAACCTATAAATTATCCCCTGTATACCTAGATATTATTTTTAATCATATGAACTCATCACAATATACTATATTTTTATTTATAACCTATAAATCTACATACCTGATAATTATTTTATGCACTTTCAACTTTCTATAGATGCACTACTACTGGCTTCAACTAACTGGGTTCAACTGTGCCTCTGGCCTAACGCATCCGGTATTTATAGGCGGGACCGTAACGCGTCGTTATAGTTCTAGAATTATCTACGTATTGTAATTCTCGGAACATGTTGCATCAGCTTTTACCATCGACTAGGCTTAGCTACTGCTCTTGTTGCATCATATTTCTAGGAATTTGTTACTGGCTAGCTTGACATTGAATATTAATGAGTGCCTATCCCGTGATTATGGCGCCTCGTAGACTATGTTGTTTAAGATATTTTTAAACCCATCATTTGGGGGTTTTTGGCGGTTTTGTATAGGACCATTATCACATAAGTTGCCAAAAAGGCCTTTTTCATACAAGTCCCGTTTTTGAAAGACCCGGGGTGGGCGGACTGCCGAAGGCACTTTTTCTGGCAATTGCGCAGATTTTTGGCTTATAGTTTCCGAGAAACCTCAATTTTAGGCTATTGCGCATGATGTCAAATGGGCCATATTTTTTTTTAACGGATTTGGGGTTTGTGAGGGGTGCTTACATCGCCTCTACTGTTAGTTTTGACAAAAATCAGCTCATATCCGAGATATAGGGCCTATCTTTTTAATGGTTGTGTTCCGACATCAAATTTTCGCTATTTTGATCGTTTTATACATAGCAGTATAGATTTACGCGCTAGTGTTTAGCACGATATTGAATAAACCAATTGTTAGCATTACCTTCTACACTTTGTAGTATTATCTTGAATCCAATAGTTACTTTATTCAATAATAACACCTTCTATGTTTCTTCGTATTAGCACAATATATGGGTGCCTACTGTTAAAGGGTCTTGAACGCACCTGTCAATGGGTCTTGAGCACAAATATAGTGAACTTGTCTATATTCTAACAGCATTTATATTGATATAACGACCGCCATTACATATTATTAAGCATCTTCTTGACAATTTGGTTAATTAAGCGCGTGCAGCGGTATTATCCGTATGTCTATTTGCTAAATTATATCAATTGCCGCGACGGCTCAATGGTATGACTCCCGCCTATCAATCTAGAGGTCGGCGGTTCGAGGCTTGCAGATGGTAAAACTTTTTTTCAGGTTTAATATTACGCGCGACTTTGGGGCCATCGACGTCATCATCAGTTGGGAATACCTAGAGGTAGTGGGCCCCCCTCGAAGATAGTGACGGATGGATCACCAAGAAGTGCTAGACGCGGCTGCCACAGAGAACATACGCGGCACTAGTAGTTAGGGCCCCCTGGTAGTTAGTACCCATGGTAGTTAGAGCCCCTGGTAGTTAGGGCCATTGGTAGTTAGGGCCATGACAGATGACAGATGACATGACAGATGACATGACAGATGACAGATGACATGACAGATGACAGATGACATGACAGATGACAGCTGACAGATGACGCGCCTGCGCAGTAGGACCTACTCAAATTGATGCAGAACGCACTAACTATCACTACTGACTTTTCAACTTATCCTACAAAAAAGGAATATTTCCATCTTGCTGGAAGACGGCGCGAGTCCAGCCTATTCCAAAGAAAGGTAAGAGAACCCTGCCTAACAACTATCGACCAGTCGCATTGCTTTCAGTTATATCAAAAGTAATGGAAAAAGCTATTAACCAACATCTTCTAAAGTACCTGGAAGGCTTCAACATTATCAGCGATCATCAATATGGTTTTCGGAAGTCCAGATCAACTGGAGATCTTCTGCCTATGTCACCCATATTTGGAACAACGCAATCGAACATCATGGGGAGTCTCGGGCTGTTGCACTGGATATTTCAAAAGCTTTTGATCGTGTTTGGCATGAGGGGCTTCTAAGTAAACTGCGATCCTATGGTATGCCCAGTCGATTCTGTGCATGGTTGTCTAGCTTTCTTAAGGACCGCTCTCTGCAAGTGGCGATTGACGGATTTCTCTCAGACACCTTCACCATCAATTCCGGTGTTCCTCAAGGGTCCATATTGTCTCCCACTCTCTTCTTACTCTGGATTAACGACCTTCTAGTGAAAACGAAAAACCCGATAGTTAGTTTTGCTGATGATAGCACACTTTTATCATCTTTCTCTTTGAATGCACAAACATCGGCTGCCGACGCACATCTTCGCAGACAGCATGAAGTATCACGCCTCAACAAAGACCTGGAAGAAATTTTGGCTTGGGGTGACAGTAACCAAGTCGAATTTAACGCTAAAAAAGCCCAGGCAGCAGTTTTCTCTAAAAAGGTTAACATTACAGAACCGGATATAATTCATGGACGGACACGCAATCCCACTGGCTTCATCTATTAGTTTGCTGGGCGTCAATCTGGGAGGAAATATGTCTTGGCATAACCACGGTGTGGCAATCGCCAAGATAGCCTCTCAGAAGCTTGGTGTACTCTTCCGAACCAGAAAGTTGTAACACCTCAACAACTTTTGACACTATACAAAGCCCAGATTCGACCATTACTAGAGTACTGCTCTCATGTCTGGAGCTCTGCACCCAAACATACTCTTCGGCTACTGGATTCCATCGAAAGGAGGGCCATTCGTCTGATTGGAGACCACGAGCTGACGAAGAACCTCGACAGCCTAAACATCGAAGGCAAGTTGGTGATTTGACTCTCTTTTACAGATATTTTCATGGAAAGTGCTCGGCTGACCTTGCCCTCTTAATTCCGCCCAGAGCGGCGAATATGTGGTTAAGCTTAGTACTCCTCGAACTTCATTATTTAAGAACTCTTTCATCTGGAGGACTTCATCATTGTGGAACGATCTTCCCGAGGTCGTTTTTCCCAACGAATATAACCTCCAACGATTCAAAACCAACGTGAATCGCTTTTTGCGCACACGCACCACTCCCAGAGTGCCCTAAAGGATTTTTCCTATAGTGCTTGTGTTTGATCATAAAAAAAAATTTGTTTATTATTCCAGTGGTTTTTAAATGACGTAAATTTAATGTGTGTGTCGAAAACAAAAGTGCCCACAAATTTTTACGGGTTTATTCGTTGTGTTAAAAACGATGTCCGTGTGTGAATTTCATGCGAGGTTACGTGCGCCGGTGTACTAAAACATATTATGTAGTGTATAAATAATTTTTTTATACAAATTATGGAACTAGTTTTTAAATAACAAGGGAATACAGCATAGGTTTTAAAGAAAATTCCATTTTTTTTTCTAAATGAAGCCGAATCAATCAAAAGGTTGACTGAACATTGACTTTTGATATCTGTTTTCTGTGTGATGTGACAAAAGTGCATATAAATCTACGCGAGAATTATAAATTTTGTTAAAGGTAAGATAGCATGGAAATAAAATTCCTTTTTTTTATAAAGAACTTCCTTCCAATCATAAGGACATTGGCCTTCTAAAGACTTTACCCTGAAGATATGACAACACTGGTCAAAATTCACTGACGTTTTCGCCATATGTACCTTTTGTTTGCCATTCTGTCAGGGCTACATGTGCTTATTTTTGGTTCGACATCAGGTCATGTACAGGGCATATTACATTAAAGCGCCATTTTTGAATGTTTTTCTTCAATTTGTTTTCATCAGGAATTGCCGGTTTAAATATAATACGTAATTTCCATAACACCCTGTATTATAGCATAATAAAATAATAATTATTAAATATCAACAAAAAAACATCACATTATCATAAAAGCATTGGATTAAAATGAAACATCACAACACTAGTTTTAGTCCCTTTTAACATTGATACATTGATGCAAAAAAAATGTCACACCAGGTCTGGTGACATTTTACAAGATCTGGTGAAATCACAAGATCTGATGGAATGACCAGATTGTGATTGGTCCATAATAAACGAACTAATAACTGTTTCGTTTTTGGCGATTGACCCTGTATATTACAATTATATTATAATACTGTAGAATGGGGTTTCTTGGAACATATGGGTAACTTGGATAAAAAAATTCATATTTTAAATTTTGCTCAAAATTTGGCAACAGAGGTATGATACTGTACTGTAAGTACTACAGTTTGTTTATGATCAACGTGAGGATCCATAATAAACAAAATAACCCGTAATTTTATATGAGTTTTTATGAAGTGATAAAAAAACAGGTAAACGGAAAACATGGAACAACAGTACCAAGTTTTCGGCAATGTTCCAACTATGGAAATAAAACGGAACCACAAATAAGGAAAAAAATAATAACTGTACACCCCGAAAAAAGTATCGCTGGACCCAGCAGAGAAATCGTCGAGTCCGAGTCGGATACTGAAATTTCATTACATGAATTGCTCCATTGGAGCCGAAGATTTTTCTGATTTGGGAGACATTGCTGCCACAGTCTGTAATGGAGAAAATGTATATTCAGAAGAGGAAGTTAATCATACTGAAGTGAATGTTGGACAATTTGTTTTGGCTTCCTTCGAGGGAAAACCTGATAGAAATGCAAAAATTGTTTGGGAGGTTACCAAAATAGTAGAATACGGAGCATTATATGAATGCAAGTTTTTGCGCCCGGTAGGGTTATCGAAAACCATTTTTAGGTACCCAGACGTCAACGATATAACTGAAATTGAAAATAATCAAATTCTTCATCATTTGCATAATCCCCAAAAGTGAATTTTTGCTTATACAGTAAATGTTTAAAATATATATAGGTACATTTACTAGTTAATATAGTATACTATTTTTTCGTAATTTAAGGTAAAGTGGATAATTTTTTTTAAAATTTCCAAGATGCCCAGCTAAAGTAAAATATGCAACATTGTTAAAAAACTATAGTCGTCGTGTTATCAGCACTTGGAACACATACTGTTTTTTTAAAAAATTTTCCCATATTATTTTCTTTTTATTATTCAGGTTTCAATCGATAGTCTATGTGCCATACATATTCTGGGAACATAAAAATGCGTTTGTCGTTTCTGTTCACAAATATTTCTTTCAAATGTTCCAAGTAACCCCATTCTACGGTAACGAATTTAGCTAATTTTCAACATGATTTGGGACACACTCTGTGGGGTAATGTGTTTGATTTAAAATAATTTACTAAAAATTAATTATATCCTCCCGCTTAGAAGAAAAATTTGATGCAAATAAATGCTTTAAGTGTCTAAAGTTCTGATTGTCAAAAAAATTAGAATAATTCCCGTCCTAGGACTTAAAATAAAAAACTGCCAAAAACGAGAGATCGACTAGAACATAAGAACACTGTTTTAGTTTAAATATTTTAGTTGAATAACTCAATTATCTTAATTTTATCATACTCATTGTAATTTGGGACAAGCGGTAGGGTCATTTCGTATTTTTTCTCTTTATTTAAGGAATAAACCAAACTAGTGCATTAAATAGACAAGACAAATCGTATTCCTCAACCTTAAAATCTCATGCCACATAACATGGCCATTCTATTTTCATGAATACTATTAATTGAAATAAATTAAAAGTTCTCGCCTAGCCACTGATAATCTAGAAAATAATAATTTATATAAAGGGAATATGTATTTAAGAATAAGGAAAAGATCTCCTACTCCTTCGATATAGCCCAGCGTCGTGTATTGGAATGGCGATGTTGTCAGATTTGTCAATAACACAGACTTACGCTCTTCCGCGGCGAAATCCCAAATCGGACCACTCACTGGTAAATACCCTTGAACTCGAACGGTTCGTCGGAGAAAAAAACTTAAATAATAAAGTTTATAGAAGTAGATGAATTTAGGTATTTATTGGAAGAATTAAGAGTATTTAATAGAAATGTTGGAAAAGATAATCAAGAGCGAAGAAATAGTTCTAAGGTACTAGAATATTATGTTAAGAAATTAGAAAAATTTAAATTGCAATTTAGTGAAATTAGGGATAAATTTAAGAGTAAGTCGTAATATAGGAGAATTGGTAGATAAGGCTAAATTATATGTAAACGATATAAATAGTTATCTAGAGCATCTAGACAAAAGTTTATAAGAAAGGCGTACAGAAATCAAATTGCTGAAGTTACCATCTGCTATAGAGCTTGATTCTAATTCTTCAGATAGTGAAACGGAATGTCTGAAAAATTCGAATTGAAGACCGCAGCCGGGTTAATTCCGGTAATGGATGGCTCTGAGGCTTCCACAAAACATTTTATTGATGTTATAGAGTTGTACGATTCTTTATTGGATACTGAGGGCAAAAAAACTCATATGAACTTAGTTTACTTTCTAAAATAGATTTTGAAAAGTTAATAAAAGAAAATAAATTTGATTTTTATTGAGGAGATTTTCTTTTCGTCGAAAATCAAAAAATAATTTTTATGAAACAGGATACTCAATCGGCGCACGTACTAGATACTTCGTTGAGAGACCTGGATTCAATTTGTATTAAATACAATATTCCGGAATTAATTATTTTAAAAAATAAAGAAAACGCGCGATTAATAACTAGTATTATGCATAATGAAATAAAAGACATGTCGAATAAATATTTTAAAATTTCTATTGTTAAAGATGTAGAAAAAGTAAATGATTTAGAACGTCGAAGAATTATTCTTAATGCTTTTCACATCCTGCCCACCGGCGGTCATGCTGGAATAAACCGGATGTATAACAATATTAACAAATATTATTTTTGGTCAAACATACATTCGAATGTTGAAGAGATTGTCAAACGTTGTGATGCCTGTCAGAGGTATAAGCATTCTAAGCCTAATGTACAACCTATGTCCATCACTACGACTGCATCTTCAGCAGCATTCCAAAATATATATTTAGATTTGGTAGGGCCTTTAGAACAAGATGAACAAGGAAATCGCTACATACTTACTTTACAGTGTGAGCTTTCTAAGTTTGTCGAGTGTTATCCCTTGCCAAATAAGGAGTCAACAACTATAGCGTCAAGTTTTGTAAATAATTTTATATTGCGATATGGTATACCAAAATGTATAATTTCAGATAGAGGCTCAAAATTTTTGTGTTCAACCTTAAAGGATACATGCAAAATTTTAAAAATAAAACAATTGTTTTCAACAGCGTATCATCAAGAAACATTAGGCTCACTTGAAAACACGCACAAACATTTAAATGCTTATTTACGGATACAAACAACCAAAAATCCAGAAACTTGGAGCGATTGGCTTCCATTTTGGAGTTTTTCGTACAATAATAGCGTTCACACAGAAACACGTTATACCCGTTATGAGTTAATTTTTGGAAAAACTTGTAATTTACCATCTAATATTGAAAATAAAATAGATCCACTCTATAATTTTGAAAATTATCCTATTGAACTAAAATATTGCTTGCAAAATGCATGGGCAGATGCTAGAGATAATTTAGTAAAGTCCAAAGGGAAGAGAAAAGTCTGTTTTCACAAAAAAACAAATTTATTATTTACAAATCTGATGAAAAGTTTTTGGTAAAAAATGATGCTGGAAATAAAAAAGATACTATTTATAACGGTCCTTACCCGGTAGTAGAGGATAAGGCTCCAAATGTTTTAATTAAGATAGGAAATAGATTAGTTGAAATACGTAAAAATAGGACAAAAATGTGTTTTGAAAAATAGCATATCAAACCTTTTTTTTATTATTTTTTTTATTTTCTGTAGGAGGTGTAATATAAGTATAACCACTAGTAGTCTGATTCCGAACGGATACTAGGTGAGGATGAAACAGTTAATTTTGTCAATTAACGATTTCGTCAGTGTTATGCTTAGTAGACTTATTGTGACATCAAAAGGTGATTGCTCGTAACACTTAGATTTGGATGTAATTATAAATTAAAAATGATTTAGATTAAAGTAAGAGTTTGAACTAGACATTAAAAGAAGATCCTAGACGATTAGTAATACCAAAGAGGGAGGTTATTACAGTGTAAAGGAACTATGCCACTGGTATGTGGATTTTTTAGCAACAGAGCCAGAAATCTATTAAGACGAGATGGAGCACGCGTGACGTCTCGATTCGTGGGTTTTTCTAAAAGGCCATCCAGGCTTAGAGCGTCGCGTCTGGCATGTCTGTTCTTGTAACAGGAATAGTCACTTCTCTCGATATGATCGTTCTTCTGATTCAAGAACAGACGTGCTGATCTAAATTTAACTCCGCTATTCCGTTGTTAAGGCGAACATTGTTTGCCTCAAGCATAACTGAACTGACCTGTCCAAATCCATATGCGGATGTTCCACTACAAACTTCCCATTTCTTTCCACAACATTTAGTTTTTCCAGTCGGACAATTAATTCCGGTTCCGGCTTGTTCCTATAGATATTGGCACTGGGGCCATTAAGGGGAACGTTCTCTCTTTCAACGTTTTTTCCTCCTGGCTTCTTTCTTATTGCTACGCTTGTAGTGCTTCTGGTAGTCGTTTGTGGCGCATGAGATTCCACCGCACTGAAAAATTAAATAGAAATTGATAACTTCGAAAAAGTATATGCCAATCCTAATCAAAGAAGCAGAACATAAAATGCCTAAATATCCATTTGGTTTTAAGTCTTGCCACTCCACTATCCATCCACTCACCATTATAACAAACAAATATGCAATCACCAAACATAACGGGACTTAGTAGTGCCAGCTGTTTTTTTTATATTAAAAAGGCATTTCACAGCGTCTGGCATTAAGGTATTTTACTTAAATTACATCAACTTCAGTGTCCAACCTATTTAATCTGGATAGTCGAGCATTTCTGGGAAAACGGCAAAAATATTGTTAAAGTAAATCGAGTTTATTCGAGACCTTCTTTTTATGAGCAGCACTATCGCCACTCTTATATAACGAGATCAAGTTTTGAAAAAAAAAATACCATATTTAATACAGTTTGTTGATGATACCTCAATGGTAGTTCACCATAAGAATGCAGCAAAAGCAGTGCAAGAACTACAAATTGCACTTGATGTCGTTGTATCGTAGTTTCAAAAATAGAAATTATTGTACATCCCCGAGGAAACACAGCTTAGAATTTTTCATCATAAACTTAAAAATTCTTCACCCAATAAACCCAGATACACAAATTAAATACATGGGCCATCCATTTTGACCACAAACTGAAGTTTAAACATCACCTAATAATTATAAAGAATATGATAACCAGAAGTAAACATTTGAGATGTCTCACATATGGTCAAATAATTTTCAGTTCTTGCAGAAGACCAGCTGTCAATATTATAGAAATAGCTGAAAGAACAAGTCTACGTAAAATTACAAAGATGAGACACCCTGCCAACCAACTGCACAATCGATCTAATGAATATCTGTATGAAAAACAGAAATTGAACCAGTTATTCAACGAACGAGAAACTCACTACAAAATTTACCAGCAAGGCAACGAATTTAAATATAATGGAGCCATTTATTATGAAATTTCCCAATCATTATACCTGAAAAAGACTATACCCTGAATAATACAGTAAATTCGCGCTTACAAGGACCCCTGGCGGGAAAGTTCTGGGGTAGTTTCGTGCAAAAATATTGAATATTCTATTTTAAATCTTTTTTTTTTTGCGATTGTGCTTTCTGTTGCTAAATCTGTTAGACTAGAGTGTTTTACGTTATTAATAATCAAATAAGTTACATATTGAAGTTTTACAACAGATTAGTGTAGGAATAAGCCTGATTTTGTTATAACATTTAATTAGGAAAGAGCAACAATAACAAGATACACAACTTTAAGGCAATATAGTAATAATGTAGTACTTATTATTTCATTCTCTAGCTCTAGCAATAGCCTGCATCCTCCTAGGCATACTGCGCAAAATGTCTTTCGATGGTTTCTTGTGGAATTCGATTCCATTCTTTCTGTGCAGCAATCCATAATTCTTCAATTGAGTTAGGAGCTGGATTCCGTGCTGTGTATGGTGGCCAGTCTAGCTTTGCAATCCCGACGCTTTAGCATCCTTTAGCACAAAGTTATCATACCAAACAAGGCCGGAATAAGGTAAAACATGCTCTGCGAGGAGGTTGCGTATGTATTAGTGATCGGCCGATATATATCCGTGTGCCGATAATATCGGGTTTGTTCGTGTATTTTATCGGCATATCGGTATTCTTAAGACGTATGAAGATGTCACTTACCATTTGAAAATTATTAATAATTAGGCTATGCCGCTTAAATTTAAACGAATATTATTTAAATGTGGTTATTATTTATGGAGAATGTGACAAATAATAACAAGAACATGTGACAAATTTATTTCTTTGGCATTTGACTGTTTTTCAGTAAAAATATTAAATCTTATACAAACTCATCCTTATTTTTAATGCCAAATAGAAAATTATAAAATTTGGTGGATTCCGTTTGAAAATGTAGATTTTTTTTTCAGTTTTCTTCAATTTCACTTTTAATCTTATTTTTTGAACAACCTGTATTGCTAGTTTAACAATATTATAAAAAATCTATTAAAGCAGGTCCTTTTCAACAAGGAATCAACCCCAAATTAAATAATAAGGGCTTAATTATAGGAAAAATTAATAATTAATTTAAGGTCTGCTAAAGTCTAAAGTCATTTTAGACATAAAACCTTAAATAAGTCAAACATGCTTAACTTAGGTACAACACAGGATATATGAAATCTTGCATAGAATCCAAAATTGTAATAATACCTATATAGGGTGTTTTGTTTAACTAAGAAAGTTGACACCAACTTCCGGTATAACCGGAAGTGCCACAATATTGGAAATATTTTAGCCGAGTTGCCTTAGTCAACATTGGCTTACTGTCCAATTTTCAAAATTTTCCTTTGTATAGTTTCTCATATATATTAGCTTGTCGTTTGGATCTGTAACTCCGCGGTATCCGTAGTGGGGAGGGAAGCCGACAGGTACTCATGGACAATCCATGGGCGTGCTACTATTATTTTAAAATTAAATATAAAAATACTAAAATCTATAAAACAAAGTTGTTTATAAACTTGCATAACGTCTAAACAAGCAGAACTTTTTATAAAGAATGAGTTTTGGTCCTACAATCAATAATACAAATTATTCTCCTCTTGTGTACTCCATCCGCGGACACACTGTATATATATTTGACGATAGGCCTTAATAAATTTCGGTTTTCTTCTTAATTCCGCATTTAATTTCATAATCGCAATAGTTATTATTTTTACAAGCAGTACCAAAATATTTTATTATATTAACTTTAAATACAATTCTTCGATAATGTGTCTTATTACATTAAAGTCAAATTTTAATTTGTCTATAAGTAGCTGATAAATGGGGCATTTTCTTGCCGGGAGACGATAACAACTTTTCAGGATTATTTGCTTTCCAGTCCTCACCATCCAATATCAGCTCCTATATACGTCGAAACCCCGTCCAATCTTCCTTATAATGGAAACTTAAACGAATTATTTCTGGCTTCCTCATCATTCAATAATTTCCCGAGATTGATAATGCAAAGTTTATCCACGACTATATGCCATTGCAATAATTTTGAATACAAAGAAAAACTCAAACAATTTTTTTAAATATTTGTCCTGATAATTATATAATACGCGTAACGTCCACCGCTCGCTGCCGCTGGTCAGAAATCAGAGCGTCTCTGGCGCATAGCAGTGCCATGTGTCTAGCGTATGTCTGCGGAGGCGTCTCCAAATCAATCACATATTATATTTTTGTCACTGTTTAATACTGTGAAACAAAATAGAGGTGAAGTGATCTCATTAATTGACTAAATTTTTAGAGTAAATGCACATTCACATGTTATCAGATTTCCCAGTAAACAGATAATTAATATTTTAATTTTGTCCGGTAATTAAAATTAGTCAGGTGTGAACATATTAATTAAAAATTAAATTACCTCTCAGTTCTTCAGGCTGAATAATAATATTTTTAATGATTAGGTTAATATCTGTATTCCTAGGAGGTATAAATAATAAATGTCATAGAACTTATTAGATTTTTGGTAAGTAATTTGACAACATTGATAATATTTCGCGTACATTCTTTAAATAGTTCTGGTTGCCACAGAACGAAACGACAAGCTGTATATAGATCGAGGCGGTTCTCAGTGGGACAACCCTGTATATTGAATAGTTACATATCATTTAAGAATGTGGCGCCGATACCGATATTATATCGGTATCGTCAACTAAAATATAGGTATCGGCTGACAACTAGTATCTACTAGTTAGAATGTATCCTTAAATTCACCTAGATCCTCCGTCCGACTCTCCCAACTAATGCGAGCCCATAGCATATCGGAACCGTCACCAAAGATAAATGCAATATTACATTCTGCGAAACATTCCCCTGACCTTCTTTATACGCGACTACGACCACAGGCTTCCATAATTGTATTCTTGTTTCGTCTGTAAAAAGAACATTTCCGCATTAATGTTCATTGCATTTAGAAATGTGCTCTTGGAAATTGGAATCGTTCGATTTTGTGGCGTGGGAGAAACCGAGGAACTCTAGTAGGACGTCTTTGTTTTAAATCAATCTCCTTAAGTCTCCTTATTACTGTTTTGATGGAGACATCGACTTGGCTTACATTTGCTTGCTGTAAGTGCACGATTTCGCAAAGATTGAATTTTCAAATATTGGTCATCTCTTGCTGTCGTACATCTTTTATGTAATTGACCAAGACCGCCTTTTGTATTCTTCAGTCTCATTGTATCATTTTACTATACGAGGAACAGTCGATTGATGGATATTCAATCTCTATGCAATATCTTCTTGTCTGTACCCCTGATTGGTTGAACAAACAATTTTAACAGAAACTAACTTAAATGTGGCACCTCACTAACTGAAACTATAGATTCAAGAAATAATGGCACTGGAAATGTCATTCTGACAGCGACAAATCAAGAGAAGATATTGCTTTAGTCGTCCAGGCACACTATTGTAGGTTTATCATTTTATGCTGATTCAGTTATAATTTAACATTATCGCTTATTCATTTTAAAGCCTATGTTAAAACATTATCTTTTCTGTAATATATTGCAATAAACGTAAAATACTCCACTGTGACAGATTCAGCAAAATAAATCACAAAATATAGACCTAAAATGAATTATGCAATATTTTTGCCCATCAGTGTATAAACACTGAAGGGTTTTTTAAATGTCTATTATTTCCAAAAAATACGACTTTTGTAGAGTGAAGATCTACTTACAGACTTCATCTTTATCAACTAAATCCTGAAATATATAATATATGGGTACATATTTAAATAAATAAGTGTCACTACAGCAGATAAAACGTATTTGCAAGTAATTGAGCACTTTTGCATTAGATTTATAAAAACCAATTACCAATTACAATTACTTTATCCTAGTTTTAACGATACGCATGTACGCGTTAAATTCATGGCGCGTATTCAACAACTTACTCATGAATGCCCGGGGATCTTTCCAAGACAGGGACAATGTTGGAAAGTTATATGTGGGTTTAATCGGAAAATTTGTAATAAAACTTTTTTTTTCGATTTATTGAATGAATTGATCATATTATTTTTACAGCTTTTACAATTGTTTATTTTGTAAATTGTTATTACTAGACAAGTGCTAATAAAAACGTTAAGAATGTTCTTTTTGCGATTATAATACTTCTTCTTGTGAGGAAAGTAAAATAATACCAGCCAAATGTTACGATTATTGATGAGAAATTTAAATTTGTGCTTAAGGAAGCATATACACGTTTTCTTTAAATGATTTAAGTATGTTCGTTCCTACCTGGTTCCTTCTTGTTCCTCTTCTTTGATGTCTAGTTCTTCATTTTTAATTTTCCACTCTTCATAAACATTCCCCTTAATTTTCACGATGTCATTCATTGGTTCACTTTTCACTTGATCCTCATTCTGTGTCGAAAAGGATGTGGAGCTTCTATAATACAAAAATATTTATTACACAAGAGGGCAAGGATATGGAAGCACCAGGAAGTCTGTTTAAAAACCAGATAATGGGTAAAAACTGATCTCTGGGTAATATACCCTTAAGGGTTTTTTGAGACTATACTATCGAGTAAAAAATGTTAAATATTGAATGAAAATTAACAGTTTTGAAAAATGTATAAATTTAGTGTGAATGTTTGCATTTACATTTTTCCGAAAATAATTTTTGAATTTTTTTCTACTACCCAGTATCTGGTCGATATTGACTGGGCACCCAGTAACTTTTTATTGTCAATAAGACTAGGGATGGGACGGATATCTGGCAGTAGTACTGAGTCCGGCCGATCCAGCCTTAACACCGGATCTACTGATCAAAAACAACAAATTTAAAACCATTAAAAACATAATTGTGTTGATAAAAATAAGCTAAAAACCTAAAAAATTTGTGTAAAGTAGTAAGTACCTATTTAATTAAATAACAAAAATTGAGAACCTTTTATCTTTTATCGAAAATATATTTTCTTCTGATCAACCTTTAGTTACAAAAGTAACAAAGCCATTTTCTAAAATGAGCTCTTTCAAAAAAATACACCCTGCTGCTAAATTATCTGTATGTGTTGATACTTCCACATCATCTTTCTTAAAGTATTTTACATATTCAGAAGGAGGATGTTGTTTTAAATGCATTATTAAAGGCGATTTACTACTGCCTCGTTTTGAAACGATCTTTTTACAAAAATTGCATAAGTAGTGCTTCATTATTCTTTAATTTATGTACTCTACACTTACTTATTTGTGTGGGGTAGGAAAAAGCAGTCTTGAGGCGGATGCTCGGCACAGGCAAAGCATTGGTTTGGCAAAATATGTAGTTTTCATTGAATCTTATGGATTTTGCGGGTGTAAATTCACGTTATGCGCGCAATGTCTTGGCAAACGACTGCCCCGCAAAATCCATAAGATTCTATTGATAACAAATTTTGCCGAATCGGTGTGTTGCAACTTTGTCGAACCGATGCCTGGCCCGTGTCTTGCACGATAGTGAGAATCGGCCTTTAGCCCTAAACTAATAAATAATTATACGGACATACCAGACCACACTGAAATGAGTATCACATCGTAGAATATTACTTTGGGACATCCCCAATCTGGTATTTAATGAAATAAAACGTCTAGCATCATAAACGCGAACTGCACGACCCCTTGGGGGTCCGCGAGCAACTACTTAGGAGTCCGCCAATCACTAAGTGGAATAAAATGTCACAAAAACAAAATATCGTAATCGACTTAATTCTTGAAATCAAGCCCAACATAAAGCAGATGTGTGGAAGTAGAAAGCAGTAAGTCTCTTTTTATGCACGCGTTTTGTGTCGCATAATAAAAATTACGGCGTTTTCTGAAGATATTGTTCTTAATATACGGTTTTATGCAAAGATGTCGCTAACCCCCAACATAAAAACGCACATTTAGAACAATGTCTTTAGAAATCGCTACGACATGCATAAAAGGCGCTTAATGCTTGTTAATGCTTTTTGACTTGTTAAAAACAATAACATTCTAATAAGAATTATTTTTATCTAAACGTAATTAATTAGGCATGACATCCTGTCCTGGAATTAATTCTGTACTTATGAAGCTAGCGGCTGGGGACCCACAACAAAATTCTTAAATCAAAAGGGGTCCGTGGTCAAAAAAGTTTGAGGAACGCTGGTCTATACCAACGCATGCTAGTTAAGTTTGATGGCAACAAAGTAAACATATTTTTGAAGCAGCAAGAAGTTCTAAATTGATATAATTGACTTAAATAGGTTCATGTCATCAGCAAAAAGCAGCACTCGACTATGCTTTACCACCCCAATAGTATAATTTATAAAAATCAAAAATGGGATTTAAGTACGAGCCTTGCGGTACGCCAGATTTTATTATATTATACAAAGTCAATCAAATTACTATTTTAATTAAAACTATGCAAGCTGATAGGTTTACTTTCTAACTACTAAGCACTGACATACGTAAATACTATTCTATAATGACACAAATAAATGATTTGACTTCTACTTACATATAATCAGGTTGACTAAACTCACTAAAGGCAGTGCTGCAATAGCAATGATCAAGGACAACATTTTTGATCATTTCCTGGATTTCTAATTGAAGAAATAAGTTAATTTCTGGTTCTTCTCTGATATTGAAATTTATGGTTTCAAGTGGAACATTTTCAATCTCAAAAACCTCCACTTGTGACTCGGCTTTAATTTCCAAAGTACTCATACACTCGGTGTCCATAGACATTATTTTTTGAGCAACTTTTAATAAATTACTTTCTTGATTTGTTTCGATTATATCACTACTTTCTCTATCTTTATAAATATTATTTTGATAAGCATGTTCCAACAAAATATCCGGCATTCCGGTTTTTTTCAGGATTCCTGCTTCCAGTAGTAAGTTATCCAGCATTAAACTAACCATTTCGTTGGGCAGGGGAGTATCCATTGCTTCGCTGTATTTTCGTCAATTTACCTCGTACCTACTACAAGATATCTATTATAGTAAACATAAAGTATGACGGAATTTTATATTTTTTGAATATTATATGGGAAGAGTACCTTTTTACAAGCACTTTGAGAAAAAAAAATCTTTGGATCAAGCAATTTTTCCTTAAAAAATTTCTAAAATAAGAAACATATTACCCGATAATTTACCTATATTTATATACTTTAAATACTATATAACTTTGCACATATTAATATTTTTAGATATACTTAGATTTCAACTTTACATTGAATTGCAATTTATCGTATTATAATTATTATTTAATTAGAAAAAAGATTATAAATTATAAGCTGTTTTTAAATTTACTGAAACTTCTTAACCATTCTTTTACCTCGTATCTCGTTGATTCAGCTGTCAGGGAGTTGTACGAATGTCAAATTTTTTGAAAAATAGACGTTGCCAAGTGATTTTTAAAAAAATATTATGGTTTGTCATTTCAAATTGTTCAGTCAGGTTTTATTTAATTTTTTTCAAAGGGAAGTCTCCAGTTATTTTATTTTAATGCGAATTTTCTCGTACAATAATGAACGCCTTTTAAGACTGCTTCAACAATGTCTGTTAATCCGCAAAAAATTTAGATGTCCTCTAGGCCGTTGTAGGAGTAATTGTAGTATGCAGCGTAGGAATGTTACTCAATTGGGATTTGTGTTTTACTGTTGTAAATGTAAGACTTTTTCTAGTATATTGAAAGGTTCATTTTTTGAATACTCAAAGCTTGAAATACGTGTAATTCTTCTGTTATTGTGGCAGTGGTGTTGTGAATCCAGGGTTGGAGGTGCTGCTACGTCTTCGTTCGCGCGTAAGCGCAGTTCAGCAGTATAGATAT